>CM077442.1:19729323-20929323 GCA_039654765.1 Mylopharyngodon piceus
ATCCAAAATTCCCGAAAATCCGACGCATGTATTCTGTCTGTCTTGAGCCAAGGATTCCAGTGATATAAAACACTTGAGCCTACACCTAACGGTTCAGGAGTTATGAGCCATTTTGTACTTTTGACCCCTGTAGCGCCCCTGTCAGGCCGATCAGGGCAAGCCTTGGTGATGTTGTAGGCGGTGTGAGTACTACCAGCCCTCAAAGTTTCAAGTCTCTATGACTTACGGTTTGGTCTGCCCGATCACTTTAAGGGGAAAATACTGATCCTTGGAAAATTTAACAATTATAATAGGGTTTCAGCCCTACGCGCTTGAACCCCTATTAAAGGTACTGACTCTAAGCTTTTGATGTGTATGGCATGATCACTCACATACTTTATTTTTCCACTAACTAAGCGATTGTTAGGTACTGTCGCTTTGGTAATGCTTTTGTAACTGAGGCTTGGTATAAGCATATAGTTATAACACAAGAGAGTTATGGGGTCAAAACAAAAAAAAAAAAAAAAAAACATGTACATGTGGTAGAAACTGAATAATTGACTCTGCATGAACCATTAAATTATTAAAAATGAATGTACTTTACACACTTCAGTGAAGGCCATTATGACATTGCCATTGTACTCATTGTAACGTCATGGTGCTTTTATGTTATTGCTGGCTCACTGTTTGTATTTACTATTCACCTCATTCAGTGTGAGACATTCTTTAATCCCGTGACACCAAAACCTGAACTTTTAAGCTATTTATTTTAGTAATGTTAGCCAGATGACCTTCAGTCTAATCCCTGGATTAGTGTGCAGTCGCCTGGTGTTGACATTGATCTGTTTTCTTCCGCGCCAGAAATGGTTAAATGATATGCCTTCGTGAGAGAGTGGTCTCCAGTCAGAGCAGACTCTAATAGAAGCAAATACTGCTTTTATCCCAAAGATTGCTGTGCAGCTGCAAACAATTAGGATCTCAAGGAGGACAGGCAGATTACATTTGCATTTGTATAGCTCGTGTCTGTGGCAAATGTCACTATATAGCCGGCTCCCAAACTTTCATTTTATGAGAGGAGATGGGCACACACCTCCATTAAATGCTAATGTTGGAAATATGATCCACAAATTAGTTTTTTAAGTGTAAAGGATCAGCAGAAACTGAAATCGGGTCATTCAATTTGAAGTTTGTTGAGAAATGCATATAAATAATATGCATAGAGTGAAGGCTTCTTGCCAGATGAAATCTCCCTACAATTTTACCTCAGAAAAACAGCAGTGGATCACAAAACATACAGAAACACACTGTTTTGTGTGAAGTTCTAGATCATCATGAATGAAATTCATGATGTGGTTCTTTTCACTTCATTACACTAGTACCCACCAAAAATGTTTGAGCTGATCTATTTATGTAGTCTACTGAGGAGCACACGAGCAAAAGAGCTTGTCTTGTCATTTTTGTAGGGTTTTCATTAATGAATATGAAATTTGGACGTGCCTCTTTACACGCATACAAGCAAAGTGATTTATTATGCCTGAAAGTATTTCCGGAAATAGCAAATGTGTGTGCAAATTAATAGCTCTGAAAAGCAGGTATTAATCTGATTTGTTTGTGTGCATTGGCTGCTCTCACTGTGGCAAAATGAAGACAGAACAATATACACAGACAATCTCAATGCTACTGGGCTGCTGACATGCATTATTTGTGATACAGAAATTGGTTTGTTGTGTGGAACACAAAATTATAACTGAACTTAATATATTGTTGTATAAACAAACAGCATACTATAAATTTTTGGGGTGAAAAAAATACAGTTTATATCTTCCTATATCATGATTTTCATTATTGTTATTTAACTGGCAGCTGTCTTTCTTTGGCTGTACCTATTTGTAGAGATGCCTTGTTATAGTTAGTGGCCCCATTACAATCTCAGTGTTTGACATGTATTTACCTTACCAAAAGTTTGGGGTCTTTTTTTTATTGTATTGACCATAAGTGACAAAGAAGAATGAAAAAAAAAAAAAAAAAATATATATATATATATATATATATATAATTTCAGAATTCTTTGATAAATAGAAAAATCAAATAAAGGCTGTTCTTTTGATTTTTCTCTTTATCAAAGTATTCTGAAAAAAATAAAATAATAAAAACAGTAAGCAGCACAACTGTTTTCTACGGAGCCTCGGACATGACATGCAGGAAAAAAAATAGTAGGCTAAATCGTGCGCACAATTTATTCATTTGTTCCCTTGATTTACTAAATCATGCGTACATTTTAGTAAATCGAGGGAACAAAATAGTAAATTGTGCACACGATTTAGTAAATCGAGGGAACGAATTAGTAAATTGTGCGCATGTAAATCATGTGCAGGGCTCTGTAGTTTTCAACATTGATACTGAGAAATGATAACGTGTACTCTAGGTGCCCTTTTTTTTAAATTGTAATAATATTTCACAATGTTACTGTTTTTACTGTATTTTTGATCAAATAAAGGCAGCTTTGGTGGCCATAGAGACTTCTTTTAAAAAATATATATATAGAAACCAACCCCAAACCTTTGAACGGTAGTGAATGTACATCTGCAATAGATTATAAGACTAGACAAGCAAATCAGTAGCATATATTTGGGATGTTAGTTAAAAGCTGCACTGTAAAAAACATGTGAAATCTACAGTAATTTACTGTGTACACAGGAAATTACTGTATACAAGTTCACAGTAGAATACTGTAGATTCAGTCAAAAATTG
This sequence comes from Mylopharyngodon piceus, assembly GCA_039654765.1. Taxonomy (NCBI): domain Eukaryota; kingdom Metazoa; phylum Chordata; class Actinopteri; order Cypriniformes; family Xenocyprididae; genus Mylopharyngodon; species Mylopharyngodon piceus. The sequence goes on from CM077442.1 coordinate 19,732,054, forward strand.
CAGTAATGAAAGAAGTTCTGTGAGTCACAGTAACCAGCAATGTGCTGTAGAAAATCACAGTAACCTATTATGTATATATGTAACCCCTCTACCCAGGTCCTACTCGCCCCGCTCAGTGTGGGCCCTTGAACCTTGGTTTCCGGCGTGGGAGACGGCGCACAGCGACTACTAGCTGGCCTCCGTTACATATAGATAAGGAAAACACAGTACACTGGCAGCTGGGTTGCCAGCCAATTACTGCATTTAAATTGACCTCACTGTAATTTAATTACATTTTCACTCTGAATAGAGAATACAGGAAGCAAATGTATTCTTTAATAAAACTTCAAAAAATGTCAAAAATGCAATATGCATTACTTATTTTATTTGGGCTGAAACAATATAACTAAACAGCACTTAAACATTAAGAACCAGCTGGTGCCAATAGCCTAGTGGTTAGCACACTGACATGTAGTGCAATTGCACCTCCGGTGACCCAAGTTCGATTCTTGCCTTGAGGTCCTTTGCTGATCCCATTCCCCTCTCTTCACCCCATGCATTCCTGTTAATCGCTACACTGTCCTGTCTAAGCAAAAAATATAAATAAATAAATAAAAGCAGTACTCGCAAATTATTAAGTTTTACTTTACAGTTACATGGTTGCTACTGTAAATGAAAACAGCAAAAATATGGTTATTTCTTTTACAGTAGGTTACTTGTCATTTGCTGCCAGTTAATCAGTTTTGTACAGTGTGTATTTTCTCCTTTCCTGTGTGAAAAGCTTGTTTGAATGTGCTGCTACTTGTGCCTCTCTGTTTGGGCCTCCATTAGCATGTCACTTTACTCTTTCTGTCACCAGGTCCCTGGGGCTGAGCAGTAAGGGCCAGTTCAGCCCGTCAGTCTTCCAGTCCTGGAGGTCTCCTCTTAAACAAGCTCCAGACGTATAAGTCGTGAAATGAGGCGAATCATCCTGCTACTTAATTACAAAACAGGCCAAGGCAACGCAGCGAGGCAAAGCATGGCTCAACGCTCGACCGCGATAGATTTCATGAATGAAGAGCTTGCCCGGCACCCCAGAGGCCTGCAGTTCTCAAGCTGCAGTACATCTGTTCTCATCCTAAAACTGAAGCTGCTCATCCTGCTTAGTCATCTTTCTCCATGGCCTGCAGCTCATCATAGCGCTCAGTTCTGCCCCTTGGCCTACAGCTCAAATGTACATTGAGATTAGACCAGAAGCCCTGGAGGTTATCAGAGACTTTTACTGCTTTTTTTCTCCATTCACCTGCTTCGTCTTCTTCCTTTTTAAATTCCATAAAGAAAGTATCTTGTGGATGAAAGAAAGTAGGACTTAGTACAGTTGTACCGTAGCACGTCTGAGGCAGTTTTGAGGTAGAGAATGTTAATTAGTTTGCTGCCGATAGCATGATTTCCATTTGACTCCCGCAGATTTCAGGATTGGAGAAGGCTGGCGTTAAAGGCTATAAAGCTTAGGCTCAGAGCATTTCTTGAGGAATCATTGCCTTTCTTTCATTATCAGACTAATCAGTTGGCTGAGATGATAATGACTCTTGTGTCTTCCGCTCTTGTTCCTCCTGCCAGTTGTGTTTATTTAGCCCCTAAATGTAAATGTCTAATTAGCTGGTTAGGCTCAATCACTTTTAGAATGGTGCAAATTGCCTCCAAACATGTTCAAATTACTTTCTATTTCTTCTTTGCTTAGCATGAAACAAGCATTAGACTACACCAACCTCAACCAAGGGGATACATGAACAGATTTGGAGAGATTAAGAGATTAATTGAGAGTTTTGGAGAATATTAGAGAAAGAACAATTAAGATGGTAAGCAGCAAGCTGGGTATTTTCAGTGTTTTGCCTATGGACATGACAATTTAGGTACAGTGATGTTTTTTTGTTTTTGTTTTTTTTCTCTCTCTCTCTCTCTCTTTGATGTGTTGCAATTATGTATCTGTGATCAAATTAGTTTACTAAAACAAATATAGCATGCAGAGGTCATGTCTATATTTAATTTAGTTTAGTTTAGTTTAATTTAGTTTACTTTTTTTTTTATATTGTATTTTATTTTATTTTATTATTTTATTTTTACATCCTGGATCCTGAATATTAAAATGTGACCCTGGACCACAAAACCAGTCATAAGGGTCAATTTTTTGAAATTGAGATTTATACATCATAAATAAGCTGAATAAATAAGCTTTCCATTAATTTATGGTTTTTTAGGATAGGACCGATATTTGGCCAAGATACAACTATTTGAAAATCTGGAATCTGAGGGTTCAAAAAAATTCAAAATCTTGAGAAAATCGCCTTTAAAGTTGTCCAGATGAAGTCCTTAGCAATGCATATCCACTCACAAAAATACATTTTTTATATATTTATGTTAGGAAATTTACAAAATATCTTCATGGAACATGATCTTTACTTAATATCCTAATGATTTTTGGCATAAAAGAAAAACGATAATTTTGACCCATACAGTGTATTGTTGGCTTTTGCTACAAATATACCCGTGAGACTTATGACTGGTTTTGTGGTCCAAGGTCACAAATATTAAATTGAAGGTCTTGTTTACAAGGTCATATCAGATCAGTTAAAAAGGTATTGTCATTTATGTATTTATTCATTCATTCATTCATTCATTTATTTAGGAATACAAAGAATGCCATGTCTTGGTGCAAAACACACACACGCACACAGAGCGGGGTGAAAAAACAGTAAACGTCTTGACTCCCACAATTAGATCAAATTCAGAGTCTAATGTGATTTGCTTTTATTATTTTCTTGAGACTCTAAGCATCCAACTTATTAGATTCAGGCTTGTAACTGCATGTCTTTCATGAAAGGTTAAAGAAGGTCTGTGTTAAATTAGAGACATGCAAGATGAATAATAAAAATCAAATTCTTCACTTTGTTGGAAGAACAAATTGCCTTGTTTTTATTTGCAAAGGTGGTCAACTTTATGTGCGTTCACCATACTTGCATTAACTTTCCGACTAACAGAAGAGAGTGTGTAAATATAGCATACATAATATGTGTGAGAAAGAGAGAGAAATGGTGAAAAGAGTGAAGGGAGCAGGTTTCATTTGCTATTGATTTAAACCTCCTCCCAGGAGAATCTCCCCTCTGTACGAGTACACAGTGACCAATTCAAGTTCAATCGGGAGCATGACGCTCACAATGCTGCTTTTAGATTACGCACAGGCTTTTATTGAGTAAAATTATCCTGGCTTTGTTGTCACTTCTGTAAAAGCGGACAGAAAGATGATGCAAGTGGCTAAATAAATAAGCAAAGAGCAGTGATTTAATGAACGTGAGGGCCTATCAAGTTCACTGTGGTTTCCTTCCCAAACAAAAGCACTCCTCATTCGCCCCCATCCCAGCAGTCACATATGGAAGAAAAATGTGCCTGGGTGTCACCAGCAGAAGAGAGGACTGTGTTCAGGTTTGTTTTTTTCCCCCCTCTTTTTCTACCATCTTCCTTCCCTTGTAGAGGTATACCACAGCATTCTGGCTGCATGAGAGAGCGTGGCAAGGCTTCAGTCAATGTCCACGGGCTGTTTCCTCTCAAACGACTATTCAGCACTATGCAGAAAAAGTACTCTGCAATCTACCAAACAATTCCACCACAGTATGCGCCACAGGTTTAACAGATGATCTGCCCAAAATCATCAGCTATTTTGAGGTCTTTACCAGTTTTAGCCCTTATTCAACTTTTTACTTTTATTTATTTACTAAAGTAAACACATAAAAACAGTTTAAATGGACACATCTGTTGTCTATTTATATTCACTGTATAGTGTATGTGCAGCAAATAATTAAATAAATAACAATAATCCAGTTGGATTGAATATTATTCTGCACAAACCCTAAAAATTCATGGTGCATTTAGTGAAGGAAAACATCTCCAAGAGCACTACTGTTAGCAAAATGTAGCAGTTTAAAGTTCTTATACCCGGCACAATGGCACAATAGTAAAACTGGGCCATCTTATTAACTATTTAATATTTTTTTTGTGCGTGTTTGCTTTCCACTTTTACAGCCTCATGTTATACTTTGCAGTCACACTCTTTCGATTTATTCTTTCCATTTCCTTATAAGAGTGAACTCGTGGAACGCTCTTCCACGTTTTAAAGTCCTCTCCATCACTGTGGTGTCTTGTTGTTATTACTTTGTGTTTTTATTGCAGAAGAGAGAAGCTTAAAATGTGTGTTGCAGTGTAAAATCAAATGACATCAGAGTTTCCTTACTTTCTGCACCATTTCTGGGGGTCAGATATGAGAAGGATTATTTTCTTAAAGGAACAGCGCAGCTCTGAGTCAAATGTGTATATTTTCGCATGCATGTGTTTAGGCCCTGTACACGTGAACTACTCGAAAAGGCAGTAATCCCTTTCATAACCCATCTACAGTGCTTTGCTTTGAATTGTTTGCCCCAATCATAAACCAATTAACTCTCTAATTGGTTCCATGTGCAGATTCTTTCAAGTCTGGTATCAATCTAGCAGTTTGAATAAATTTGGACGGCAACATTTTTTGTAAACCCTTCTCCTTCTCTTTATGTGGTAATTGCATTTAACAGCCTGGATCTGGAGGAATTACCCCCCTTTGAAACATAAATAGAACAGTAGTGATCGAGAAGAGGTGGCATTCTACTATTCGAAACACTGCAACTCTTCTCTCCTCATTTTTCATATATAATTTGGCCCATGAGAATACCATTGCTGCTAATTCCTCCTCTTTGGATGCTTTTAAGAGGACTTGCTTGTACAAACTGGGACTGTGGTACACAGTTACTAAAACAGATTTACAGGCTTTAATAAAACACAATTTGTGGTTAAGCTTTGGGAGGGCAGTCCTTTGCTTATTAACAGGAGGCCAGGATCTTATTTCAGCTGCTCTACAAGATGGCCAGAAATCACATGGTACAATGTTTGAAAAATGTGTTTGTTTTTTTCTCAGTCTTTGATGTTCACTTGCTGGACAATGATGTGAGCACCAGCATGAATAATTACTGTATGAACTATATGAAGACAGTTTTGTCTGAAGAATTTCACTACACTCTTAAAAATAAAGTTTTGGTGGTTCCATGAAGAATCTTTGACATCCATGCCTTTCCATTGCACAGAAAGCTCTTTATAGTGGAAAAAAGGTTCTTTAGAGTATTCAAATATTATACACACTAAGAAAAAAATGTTTCATTTTCACTTTCCACTTACAGTTTCTTTGTGGAACCCTTCTTTTATGGCATTACAGTGAAAACTCCCTTTTGGAACCTTTATTTTTAAAGAGTATGCAGTTGAAATATTGTTCCTTTAAACCCTTTGATATAGGTGATTCTCTACAGAAACTTTTTTTTTTTATTTTTTTTTTATACTGGTTGAAAGTCTCCTCATATCCTGATACAAATCACTATGTTAAACGGTCTAAAGGTATTTTATAAATATATATCGTCTGTGGAAGGCGTAGGACCATAAAATGTTCATCCAACTATTATATTCAGGTACAAGCTTGTTTACAAGTTGTTTACATTCATTATTAGTAATGTTATGTGCTTTGAGACACAGTTTAACACCGTCTCTTGTGATGCTTTGCCGAGAGCAACTGTGTGCGCATGCATTCATGTGTTTTGGAGGAGGCGTGGCTTTGGACTGCGATTTGCAGGGAGGGTGGGATCGTATGCTTTCAATGCTAGCAGGCTAACGTGAGCAATTCCCAGATCAACTACTGCACTTTTAACCCTTAAATGAATGAATGTTTCACCAATCATTATTACATATTCGGGTCTTTGAATATGAGCCCATTCGCGATCTCAAACATATTCTCAAAACTATCATTTTCAACATATTCAAAATCAATATTTTGATTGCTGATAGCTTCACCAGATCCATCATTAAGTGACAGTGACACTCATATTTGATTGCATTCAGTACTTGCTATGCAGTAAATCGCTGAGCCATTTCATGTTTTGCCTATTCTTTCATTTTCTGTCTGAATGAAAGGTCACTTCATCATTGTGTATCAGACATTGCCACCTTGTAGAATAAAGGTAAATTGCACTTATTCCGTCATCAAAGATTCAATTATTGTTGTACAGAAAAAAAAAAATATATACATACACTGATACACACCTCGGGACGTTAGCGACCCTATACAATTTTTACAAAAAAAATGAATAGGAAAATAGGCATTCTTTTATAATTTTATGATTTTTTACTTGTTATATTCTTTATAATGAATTGATTGATGAATACTAAGAAGGTTGATGTCTAACTTTGAAAAATTAATGAGGAGGAGGGTAGTGAATGACGTCCCGGGTCGATAAAGACCCGAGGTATGCATTTAAGGGTTAAAATACACATAAAATAACATTGTGTGGTACTGTGTAGTCTTGCCACTTCAATCTTGATTCACCCAAATCCTTCAAGTTTCTTGTTCATATTTCAGACATCTTTTGAATTAATTATTGGAAATCACTTCTCACTGGTCTACCTGCAACTCCCTTGATCAGATCCAAACTTTTGCTAACCTGGTATTTAGCCTCTAGAAATAAGTTTTACTCAGATCACCCAGCCTCCCATAACTGCCAGAATTAAATTTAATACGCTTTCTCCACATAGAGCTATGTTTGTTTTGTTGCTATGCTCTTATTAACACTAGGTTTTGTCTGGAAAGTTTATTTGATTTGTGTCCATGGTTACCAGCATCAACATACAGGATATGCATGTTTTTGGCTGGAAGCAACTTCTGCAAAAATAAATGTAAATGTATGTCAGTTGTATTGTGTTTCTCTGGACACACTGTATTTGCACAACTTGCAAGCTTCAGCGCAACAATAAGCCAAAGTTGTAAAGGTGTAACTTCTGCAGATTTCTACAGTGTTGGGAAAAAAAAACTGAAAAAACACTGTATGGTCACTTTACACATTTAACTAACGATGAGTAACTTTACAAATACATGCAACTACAGCTAACTCTCATTAGAGTATTAGTAGACTATAATAAACTCTTAGTTGACTGTTAGGTTAGGTTTAGGTCTTAGGGTTTGGGTTAGTAGAATAAGTTGACATGTATTTGCCAAGTTACTTATAGTCAGTAGAATGTCTCCTGGGAGAGCATCAAAATAAAGTGCTAGCAGATATTAAGCAGACAGTCTACTGATACTTGTTGACATGCAGTTGCAAAGTTGCTTAAAGTTATAGTACAATATCTAAAGTGAACACTGAACAGTTGAAAAGAGCAGTGTTTAGTCAGAGCACAGGCCTATTTACCATTATAAACAAACAGGTTGGGAACAGATCTCAGCACTGGGATCCAGATGTGCATGATTAGAGCCAAACACCTGTAATGAGAATCAGGCTGGAGAGAAAGTTGCGGTTGAAATTTACTGCATCCTGCTTAGCTGTTTATTGAGCTCATGGCTGCTTCCCTTCAGCTAACACAACCCATGCATCACTAAAAGGGGCTATTAGTCATTTAGATAATTTGAATCCAATAAGAAAATAAGAGAGAGGGGTGTGTGGGGGGAGGGAGGTATATGTTAAAAAAAAAAAAAAAAAAGGAAAGGAAAGGAAAGGAAAGGAAAAAGGTTCTGACTGTCCTCGGAGACATGTGGTGATAGGAGCAGAGAGACACTGAGCTCCTATTACCTAATCAGTGTAAAGAGAGGTATGCAGTGAGGAAGAGGGAGGTGAGAACACGCAGTACTGTAATTCTGAGAGAATAAATGTTAGCTTACCAAATGAGTGCAGCATGGCTGGCAACTGCATCTCTGGCATCCATTCAGTGCCACCTACAACTCATCTCATATACCACCTGTGCTGAAACAGTATGTTTGGGTTTTTAAACCCCCTTTTTACAGTAAATAAGGAATGTTTATTTATTTGTTATATAATGAGTGAGCAAGCCAAAGATGACTGTGACAGGAAGGGGGGAAAAAAACAAAAACAAAAAACAAAACTTCATTAGATGTTTAGGTAAAGAGGGGGAATAAATATTATTAATCATAATGAATCCTGAATCCGTTTATCATTCATTCAGTCGTTTTTTAATTTAATACTGAAAGTAGAAAAATGAGAAAATGAAAATCGCTCCTTTTTCATTTTTTCCAAATAAAACGAAAAACAAGAATTCAGCTTGATTATTCATTTTTCGTTCAGGGGTAGACCTAACATAATTCTAACATTATATATATAAGAGAACATTAGAATTCAGTTAGGCTCCTGTGATGGGTAGGTTTAGGGATAGTGTAGAGAAGGGCCATACTATAGTGACTTTTAAGATTTTGTGGAACATTCTTATAAATATATTTAAGACACTGTCTTTGTGGGGTCTGACTGAAGGACCCCACAACGTCATAAATTCCTGATCTCACTGTCTTAGTGGGGTCATTTGGATGATTAATAATAATAATAATAAATAAGCCTTTAGAACAACATCAAGGTGAGTAGTTACCCTAGTTCACACAGTTCCAATAAGTTGTGATGGGTACAACTCTAAGCAAATAAACGCGCCTACAGTCAAGCGCAGTATTGAAGTGTACAGGAAATACACAGCAGTCATAACTTCGTTTCTGCTGAGTTTATTTAATTAATATTGAGTATTAATTGATGTCAAACAAAATGGTGTGTGTTAAAGACCCCCTGTGGTGAAAATCAAGTTTTTAATGTTCTTTGTGTGTCTAACATTGTTTAAGAAGCCATGTTATATTTTTCTGTTGATGTGAAAAATCATGTAGATTTAGCAATATGATGTATATTACGATGATATGATGAACTATATGCCTTTCTCCACTGATGTTCTTAAAGTGTTTGTAAGGATATTGATTGTTAGAAGGCAGCTGTCTGACATGGCAAATGGGAACATGGTTTGTGTAACATTAGCAACACATTATTAGCTGTTTGATAACATAGTCAAGCAAAAGGCTAATCGTATTAATTACCGTTATGTGTCCGATGTTGTAAAGAGTGATACCATTGTGCAGCGTTGACCGAGTGGATCTCTGAGCTGGCGTGAGCGAGTGGAAGCTGGGCTAATTTGCATATTCATTAATCCGCGTGTATTAAAATGAGGCAAGGGTGAAGAGTTACGTTCAAGCTATTTTAAGGCATGAAGAATTTATTTATTTATTTATTTTTTTTTTTTTTCACAGGAAAAAATGTTTGAATATGTTCTTTTGGTGATCAAATATGAATTTTAAGGGATAAAATTGACTACACAGGGACTTTAAACATTTTCTCTGCCAACTAAGCTTCCAAAGCAAAGTCATTGTGCATTCTCTCTGCGCTGTCCAGTTCATCCCGCAGCTTTCCCACATAGATTTTGATAGTTGACCAGCTAAACAAAACAGGCCTAAGAAGTGGACTAATGGACCGTGTACAAGAGAAGATGCAAGGTACATTCATATTTGTGAAATAAACACCTCTAATAGCATAGCCATTTTTTTCTTACATGTATAGTTAGCCATAAGTGAATTTGTCTACACAAATACAAGGTTAACAAACATTATAAACAGCGTTTTAAAATGAAAACGATCCTCGTCTACACTGGCGTTTCCACAGTGTTACAGAAACGATCTCCATCTACACTACATGTCTGAAAACACGTCACATAACCATTCATGCACACTGGGCATGCGCGTGTAAACAGTTGTGTAAACAGTTGTGTAAACAGTTGCCTCTTGCGCATGTACATAGCTGCAGTATTAAAAAAATGCAGAGTTTAACTGCACAATGGTTGCTAAAAATGACAAAGCCAGCAAAGATTGCAGTTCAGTCTCAATGTTATTGTTTACATGGTCGTCAAGGATACGCAGACAGTGCTAATTAAAGCATTCGGCTATGCTGTAGCTGGCTGTAGGTATTACTTAGCAGTGTCTCCATTCAGTTGATATTCACTGAAGTTCAAATGTGAATTAACCTTTTATAACATGTAGTCATATGCAGTTACAGTATGCTTGATTTTGTGTCATATGGTGTGATATTATACAAAGAAATGCATGTCATTGATGCATGAAGGCCTTACAGCTGTATGTCAGTGGGTATGATATGAAGATGCTTATTTTACTTCATGTAAGTCAATATCTTTCCAGCACCGGCAGGAAATGACTGAGGTGCCCTTGAGCAAGGCACCTAACCCCCAATCGCTCCCCGGGCACCACAGCATAAAGGCTGCCCACTGCTCTGGGTGTGTATCACGGTTTGCAGTGTGTGTGTGTGTGTTCACTACTCAATACTCTGCTCCTAATGTGTGCGCACTAACTTGGATGGGTTAAATGCAGAGGACAAATTCCGAGTATGGGTTACCATACTTGGCCTGCACGTGTCACTTTCACTTTTTTCACTTTCACTTTCAAAAGACTGAGCAAATATGATGTGATAAAATATGACAGTCATGCATTAGTATGTAGGTTGTATTTGTGATCTGTAACTACACATAAAGCAATATCCGCACCATTTTAATTACAGTACTCTTTATGAAGTTATCCGCACAATTAGAATTTTAATTGAGACTTTAACACCAGCACTGATTATTTTTTTTAAATCACTCTAAAAACATAAAGTACCTACAGATATCTCTTAGCCAGATTAAGCATGAGGCAGCTATGAATATATGTCAAGTGCAGAGGGAAAAAGAAAAGTGTTTACGGTGTTGAAAAAATGCTGTTTACATTGTATAGACAGTGCAGGCTTCTGTGTTCTACATCATAACGACGACTCAGTATCGGCTGACGCTGTTCACGTGAGCAGCACGACGCATGTGTGTGATGCTGACGCATTCTGAAGTAGAACCTGGAAGCCTGCACTGTCTATACAACGTAAACATCTTAGGAGACTGACAGGTGAGAGACGAAATTGTTGTATGAAGTCATTATTTTTGTTTTGTTTTTGTGCACAAAAGGTATTCTCGTCACTTCATAACATAAAGGTTGAACCACTGCAGTCACGTTGACTATTTTAATGATGTCTTTAGTACTTTACTGGACCTTGAATGTGGTAGTTATGTTGCTTTCTATGAGGGATAATAATCTTAATAATCAAAAATAATCTTAATTTGTGTTCCGAAGATGAACGAAGGTCTTGTGGATGTGGAACAACATAGGGTGTGTAATTAATGACAGATTTAAATTTAATTTTTGGGTGAACTAACCCTTTAAGTTTCCATCCTTAAACGTTAACCAAACACAGTATAGGAAAACAGTAAATATGAACTTTGTTTGTTTGTTTTGTATTCCAGTGACTTCTTGTGCTTCAAGAGGTCGATGTGTTAAAGAAAGAAAGAAAACCACAATCCATAAATCATTGTATAGACAATAGATTTAGGAATTATGTTGGTTTCTTCAATATTAGATGCAAAAAAAAAAAAAAAAAAAAAAGAGACTAAAATCACTTTGCCGACAGGACAAACACTGTGATGGAGTTTAACATTCCCGATTACATTATGAAGACCATTATGAAACACTTTGAATATTCACATGATTCACTCGTATAAGATACAATATCTAAACAAAAATAATAATAATTCTCTCTGTCTCTGTGTCTGCCAGAGTACAGTGTGGGAGTTGAGGATGCAAAACTAAGAATAAAGATGATATACAGCAGTGATTTACAAATCAGCTTGACTAGCACCCAACACACAAGCAGTAGGGCATGAAATTGCCTACTTTATCATATCCTACTGGATAATTGTTTTTTGTGATTGCTTTTCTATATTTGCAAAAGGCCAGTGATTAATATGAATGTGTGTTAAGGGGCATTATTGGTACTGTTGGCATGAAGCTACAGCTGATGTTTTGGGATCAATCTTGTTCATTGCTTTAGTGTCGTAATCCGAATTGTGCATGTGGACGTTTGTGTCTATGTATTTGAGTATGAGACAAAAGCCTTCCAAGAAAGAGAACCAGTGCTGGGTAGATTACTTACAAATTGTAGTCCATTATTGATTACAGAATACATAATGAAAATTATAACCAGTAACAATATATTTGTCACAGTCACCAGCTCAGTCACCAGCACCAGCACTACATTTCCCAGCGTCCCTCCCGTTCCTCACCTGCAACTGATCTCCAATCGCCGGCACCTGCAAGTCATCACCTCTCATCAGCACTCCTTAGAATAGCAGTCTGGCCCTGCGTTCCATTCGGAAGGGCTCATCCCTATTCCCTAATCCCTTCAAAGGGTTTACCCTCCGGAGTGAGAGCTTCGAAGGGATGAAGGGTGTAGGGGTCAAAAAAACTATTTTTTTTGGAACGCACTTCTGCGTCATCTTAACGAGACAATCAAGGAACGAAGCGCCTTAGTTGCACATTTTGTACGCTGGTTTATTTATTTATTTTTGGTTTATCGCACCATATTGTTTGTGTCTATGTATTTTAAACATTTGAATGGACTGATAAAGGGAGCTGTAAAGTTTTTTTGTTTAAGTACAATGTCGTTTTGATCACAATAATGTACCAAATCTAACTCGTAAATATTACAGTAGTATAGAAAAATACTATACATACATTTATAGGTAAAATCAAACTTCGAGCCTCCTGTACCTATTCTGTGATGCCAAACAACTTCCCTGTGCAAAGGATCATGGGGGCCCGAAGTGTCCATCAGTTGTACCCTTCGAAATCCTTCATTCCGAAGGGCCCTTTGTAGTGGCCAGTTTTGAGCACTTCTGTTTGGAACGACCCTTCAATATGGCGGCCATGATTGTTTTCACTCCGAAGTGCCCTTCGGAGGGCGATATATCCCATTTGGAACGCACCAACCATCCTCACCACGGTGTCCGGTCTCGTATGTTTATTGTGTTGTGTTGCGTGTTACCTGTTCCTGTATATTCTCCTGTTGGACTACTAAGTAAAGACTTGTTTGAAATTTACCTTCTTCGTTGTGTGTTTCCTACGCAAGCAGCGCGTTACAATATTACATTACACATTTTAGGTAATATAATCTGACTACTTTTTGATTACTTTTAGATTACTTTTGACTTAACCCATTGATCTCGCTTATCACATTGATTTAATTATGATAATCTTGCACCATATTGATATAAAAGTACAAAGAGAAAGAAAATGTATTCCATTCTTTCTCAGCAAAAACATGAAATGCATTAAACATTATATTACATCAGGGTTGCTGCGACTGGGGTTTGTAAATTAATGAAAAGCTATTAATTCATTAAATCTCAAAATAATGTTACATTTAAAGAAATAAATCATTTTAAAATAAAAAGAAAACACACACACACACACACAAAAATTAAGTATTTTATTTGATTATGATTTGATTATTTCTGCATAATTATAGCCGCCTTACTAGCGGCTGGTCTGTGTGTCACAAAACTGGAAAACTTTTCGAACATATTTAAGCAATAGGCTTTTTTAGAAAAGAAATGTAAAAGATAAAAAAAGAAGAATTTTGTGAATATTAAGTAATCATGTAATCAACAAAAATCATGTAATCTGATTATGAGTATTATAAAATATAATCTAATTCCATATATATAAAACTGCCAACAAATATATATATATATATGGAATCTAATTACATTTTTCAGATAACTAAAGAGAACATATGAAATTTTGGGGGTTTGTTGGCAGTTTTCCCTATGATGGAGGCAGAATATCCAAACTACAATGTGAACATTAATAGGGCTATTTCTTGAGCAACAGATGGTAAAGGTCAATCTGGGTGCAAGGTACTTGCCACACAATCAGCGGCCATCATAACGACTCGCAACCCCGATGAACTGCAATAGTTATTTTCCCATTCAAGTCAAAGCAAGTCAAACTCCATTACACAGGAAAAAAAGCTCTCTTTTTATTTGAATAGTTCAAATGTTCAAACGAGTGCTTAGAATTTGAAGCTTAAAATTATACACGTTCCCATGATTATAGTCCTTCACACATTTCCTCTACTCTTCATTTGAACACCAAATGGTGCCTGAAAATAAATGCAAATATCCGAGTGCAAGACTCCTCTGTTTGTGTAGATGTCCTCTAATCTTTTAATAAATAGTACTCTGCACACCGTGTTTCATCCTGAATTTTCCATTCTGATCCATGGCTACACAGAAATGCTTGATCGCGGTGCTGAAGCCCTTTTGGGCACAATGTGGAGCTTTTCTTTTGGCTTTATTTCTGTGGGTTTTCACTTCTCGGGAGGGAGAGAGAGGGCCGGGTATCCCTTGCCACAATTTCTGCTCAAACAGTTATATGCCTCATGTCACTCTGCTCTCCATCCAATCCTGTATCTCTCAAGGACTCACTGGTGCAGGTAAATGGAAAATAGCATTTATTCATTCCTCCTGGTCCTCCATGTTGTGTTTACCAATAGCACCGCTCTACTGTGCAGGGCCGACGGACAAAATCTCAGCCCCTCCTCATCCTGTCACCCCAGAAGCTGCTTTTTCTTGATGAAGGTCCCTTTGACCTTCATCATCTTATTCTTTTGAAGACGAAAGGTTTGTGTGGAAAAGTTTGCTGCAAATTGATTTGAAACTCTCACAGTATTTATTTGCGGAAAATACACAGATTTGCTCCTGCCAGTCTGAACCTCCTGTGAAGCGGCAGAACTCTCACTGTGATGTGGAGGATTGACAGGCTCAGTATTTCTAAGCAGAAAAGAGATTTAAGTCTCTGTGTACACCTGATGACTCACAGAAGGTTCATTCTTTTCCTGTCTTTCCACACAAAGTGTGTGTGTGTACGTGTGACTGCGTCTGTTCTTGGTATTCTGAGACCTAATTGGACGACACCACATTTACACAGTCAGACAAGAAGGTCTGCCAAGCTTCTGTATTTCCCTGTCTTGCACGCCTATTCTGTCTTGTCTGGGAAGAAAATTAGAAATGACAATTATGCTTTGCACCGCACACCCCTCTGTTGTTTGTGTATTCTGTACGATATTGTTATTTGAAATATTAATGGAGCAGTCATCTCATTATTTCAGATTATTAATTCTAATCATAAAACTTGCTGCAAGTTCATTCCCGTTCTGATTAGAAATATTAGACACACTTCACGTGAGGTCATTTTTCTGAGGTGAGGTTGAATAAAGAGTCTTGTTAACACTCCTGTTGCTAAAGGCGATATATGTAAATTTGGCTTAGACTACTGTTGTAACAAAGATCCTTATCAAATAAAGAGATTGGTTAAGGTTTCCATCTGAATTAAGCCCAAAACTAACCCCAAACTTTAAATTTCCATTTGCTAATCAACAAATGCTATCTTGCAGTCCTCAGACATAGATTACCAAAGCTAGTACACTCGCAGCTGTGCATTTAGCAGTGTGTGTTCATGGATGGGGCTCTCTGTCCCAGTGTGGTTCCTCTTTTCTTTGTAGGAGCTTGACCGCATGACTGCTGGCAGGCTGAAATGTATTTTTGTGATTTTTTTTCTGGAATATGAGAATTGGTTAGCGTGGCGACACAGCCTGTATTTTGGTGAGGTGGAGGAGGAGGTGGAAAGTAATAGACTCCATATGTGCGCCTGCCACGTCACTGCTCATTGATGTTGGCTTTCTCTCTTGTGCTTTGAGAATAAGGCTCAGTAAGAAAGCCTGATGTGCTGACATTTTGAGCTACTTTTGTTGTGGTTCAAACAATTCTTCCAACTAATTAGAGGTAATCCTGCCAGTCTCTGCCATGAATTTAGCTGAACCTTTCGAGCAAAATGTGCTTAAATTATATTTTTATGCTTCTTTGCCCTCCATCTACTTTGTTTACAGTTGGTTTTCAAATATGGCACATCAAACAAATCTGAGGATTGAAGTTGCTGTTGTGACACATTTCACAAATATACACTTTGTCACATGTTGTTTATATCCAGGATTATCCGTCATGTTAGATGTCACAGTCATTCTTTCAGGTACAAAGTGATACCTGCTTATTTAGACAAATGTGGCTTCATTTTATGCCTGTCAGAATATTTCTTGTTTGTTTTCTAATGTTTTACATGGACACAATGCCTATTGTAAGTTGCATTTACAATTTTGTTGTGATTTCCAGAAAATAAGATGGGTCTAGGTAAATTTAAACTGCTCATGGGTAATCAAAACTAATTAAACAAATTAAATATCTGTATCTGTTTGCTTCTTGTTATAGAATAGTTGGGATCTATAAAGGTGATGATACATGGGGCAACTTTTTGAGCAATGTTGGCGGGCAATTTTGCTGAGAGATGTTGTTGAGCGACGATGTTGCTGGATATCCAGATAGAAATTTGTTGTCTATTCTCAATGGGAAAGTGCCCAAGCAACATCTTTCGACAACAATGCCCAGCAACATTGCTCAAAAAGTTGCCCCATGTATCATCACCTTAAGATTCTTTAAAGTTATGAAAGTTATTGAAAGAAGTAGGGCTGGGTATTGACACAATTTTCACGATTCGATTCGATTTCTATTCGCATGCTTGTGATTCGATTCGATTCGATATCGATTATTTTGAAAGTAGGCTAGTATATCAGTATATCTCTCAACTAATGCTGCAAACTACACATGGGAGTCAGTTGGTACTACTTTACTATAATATTGAAGGTTAAAATTAACTTACTAGGAACAAATATGCCTAAAGATACGCTGTATATACGGCATCTAAACAGAAACACTTTGGTTTTCAGAATAAGGGAGCCAAATCTGAGAACTAAAACCATTGAGTTAATCCATCCTGGTGTCTGTGAGCTCCACTCAGATAAATATACAAACACTTAAATTACACTCAATTATGTTTTTTTTTAATAATAAATAAAGTTTAGAATTACATAATCATATTTCTACTCCAATTCGTTTTTTGAAATATAAACATTTAAATCGTGGCTGTCATAACTGATTTATTCAAACATGCATTAAATATTGAAGAACATTATGAATATATAACGGTGCATAGCTATATCAGAATGCTGCTTTCTAGAGCTCATTTTTCTAGCTGACTAATGAGTTTATGCTCACTGAATAGGCCTATGTTTTTCTGAGGTAAATGTGACGTTACGTGACATTGTTTACAAGCTGTTTTATTGACGTCTTTCCGAGGTTGAAACACTGATTGAGCTATTACAAGAGACATGATATGGATTTCGGTAAGTTGTACTGTGTATTTTAACACACCTTCAGATGTTTAGTCATGTTTATTTCGCACTGTAACTGGTATTAAAGCGGAGGAGAGGATGTTCACATGCGCTCCGTGCTGCCACTTCTCTTTAACTGAGGCGCTAAAGCGATCTGTCACGTCACATTAAACAGCGCCAAAACGGTATTTATTTTTTGAATCTCATAATAAGATGGAGGTCATTTGAAATCTGAGACTTTGCTTCATATCAAAAGTAACAAAGCACAAAGATTATTGCGATTTATTGGATGGGAGGCGCGCTACACGTTCTGTTCATTCATCAACTGAAAACAGACTAGATATCGATTCTTGGGATTTAAGAATCGATATCGGTTCGTAAAAATGAGAATCGATTAAAATCGAGAAATCGATTTTTTACCCAGCCCTAGAAAGAAGTCAGTTCTGTTTACCAAATCTGCATTAATTTGATTAAAAACAACAACAACAACAACAAAAAAAAACATTGAAAACAGCATTTTTGTAAAATAATATTCTTTTTTTCCATTTTTATCGATTTTAAAATGTCATTTGTGATGGCAAAGCTTAATTTTCAGCAGCCATTACTCCAGTATTCAGTCACATGATCATTCAGAAATCATTTCAATATGCAGATCTGGTACTAAAGAAACATTTATTATTATTGTCTGTGCTGCTTAATATTTTGTAGAAACTGTGCTACTTTTTGTGGAAACTGTACTATATATATAAATATATATAAAAAAGAGTATCACAGTTTCCACAAAATATTAAGCAGTTACACTCCTAATTACAAGTGTATTGGTTCACATTGCTCATGGATCCTAAACATTTGAATGGTGTATTCTTTCCTGAATTAATGAATGCATTTATTTATTTATTTATTTTTGGACTAGCAGCGTCTTAGCATCTCTGAAATTTGCATCATTGGAAAACAGTTTCCACACACACTGCAACCCAGTAATCTGTTGAATATGTTATGAATAAATGCAGACTTTTTGTATGTTGATGCTGAAAGTATGCATTAATATTCAACAATATTATTGATCTGACTGTACTGACGCTGCTGTATGAGAACTGAACAGAGCTGGACGATGACAGCACTGTTTTTTTTTGAAGAACTGCTTATAGATTAAATGCACTAATTTAATAATTAATCATCTTTACAACAGAACTGAATCTACACTGAACAACAGCTGAAATGCATCATTTTCCAATCATTCCTATACAGTGATTTTATCACTGTACAGCAGCTTTGAAACACTATAAATAAAGGTGGCTTGACTTCAAAGTATGAAAGCTTCTAGTTTTGTCTCAGATAGAGCTTCTAATACAGTACCAAAAAAAAATACTGAAACTTTTCTTATTCCTATGGCAACTTTACTGGCTTAAAGCTACATCAGACAGCTCAGAAGATTCATGTGTTTAGATGGAGATGTTGGAAAACATAGAAACCATGCATGTTTTTATTGGTATTGCAATTGATTACATTTAATATGTGTACCATGAAATATAATTTAATTAATAATGTCAGTTATCAAAGTAAATATGGTTCCAGCTTCTGAAGTCTGTTGCAGTGGATATATCCTCTCTGGCTGCTGACTTTTCAAAAGACTTTCCAAAACACTGGATTATTGATTCTTTGTATAAGAGCCACTTCAAATTGCCCATTTTAACAGTTACAGTTTTTCTTGCCAGACTTACATCAGACAGATACACAGTTGTCTGGAAGAACAAAATGCTTTAAAAATAACAAAAAAAAACATGTGTTATGATTAATAAATACTGGTTGTAGTTGCTGTGAACTGTGTGTGTGTGTGTGTGTGTGTGTGTGTGTGTGTGTGTGTGTGTGTGTGTGTGTCAGCTAATGTTTGAACACTTGCCTCAACATTTTCATTAATTGTAACAAAGTTACAAAGTGTGACAAAATGTGTTATATATTCAAGCTACACAGTTTTAAATAAATTCCACACCATGAAAACAGATATAAAACAGCAGAAAGACAGCAATATTGGTCTGTGATATTTGACAGCATGTTACTGCTCAATTAAGACAGCTGCAGCTCAGTTGATCTGATTTCAGTTGTGATTCCAAGATTATTTTCAAGCAGTGTGGCTCCTGATTTGGACATGTAGCTCATGGAGGAAAAAAAAAAAAAAAAAAAACATGCTATTTATTACATGCTATTTTAATGCCAAACTCACTATTTCTCCAATTACTATATATCCAATTAGAAGTGCCTGCTGTGTTTTTGTGTGCACGGTTACTCATCATCCAAAATGATTCCTATCAGTACGGTGGCTCTCTTCTTGTGCAGTCCCAGCCTCCTCAGGGTCACCGCTTCAGTGCTTTAAATATGTGATAGTAATCAGTCATTTTCTGCTTCCCATCATGCAGAAGTCGAGCTTGATATAAACAGCAGAAAGTGGCTATGAAACCCCCACATCCAAAGCGTTTGCTCTCAAAATGCAGAGAGATTTCACTGCTGGTTTATGTTGATTATGTTGTGTACGATAATTACCCATTTCTGTTTTAGCTGACTGTAGTCCTGTCAGACATATTTATAGGAAATAGCCAAACTTAAGTTTAAGGATCTTCTCAGTCGCAGCCTTACAGGATCATGCAGTTCATAGCCATTGTTTTGCAGGGGGACAATTGAGAAATAATCCCAGAGAACTCACAACAAGTTTACTATAATTGCTATAATAAAAGAACAATAAAGAAATCACTTATAAGCACATCTCTGTCAGAGAGGCCGGTGCAGTGGATGAGATTTAGGCTGAGGTCTCACAGAAGAATAGCTCTTTAACTCTCTTAGCGAGGCCAGGACCTCAGGGCATAATGACTGACCTGACTTCCTATCAACAGCGGGCTAACACAAGAGGTTAGCAGATTGAATCATTCCCAGTTTCCCCTCCCAGCTGTATACATGAGCAGCTCTATCTAATAAAGGAGGATGCTGGTGCAGAGGAGAACTTGCTAGAAGATTCATACTCCTCTGTGTACAACACAGAATGAGAGATGTGAGATACTGGTTTGGTTTGTCTGGTTTGTTCAGCATGGAATGAACATAAAAAAAACGTTTAACTCCCATTTGTCACCTGACTATTCTGAAAGATACCTTTCTCTCCTAGGGCCAGATTTATTAACAGCTTGCGCCAGTGCAAACCCTCTTTTGGCGTTAAAAAACTACTGTCTGGACTTAAGACACGCAGTGCAAAATTAGTGCTGAAAAGGCATGGACTGAATTGTTTTTGTGGCTGACCTTATTGCATATGCATTTGTAGGAGTTTCCCTTTCAGACACAAAATTTATGGGAGGAGAGTATTTAAATGAATCACGCAACGCGATTTACTAATGTTTGCTCTCGTCATTTTAATGGTATTTGCGTCATCATTTATCGCCCCCCAAAAAGCATGTCTTAACCCAATTTGCGACATGGCTGCAATTTTTGCTGCTAGGAGGAGACACCACAGAGAAAAGAGAGAGCGTGGTAGAAGGGAGAAAATATTTTCCACTCGTATTAATTTATTTGGAATGCCAGAGGAAGACGTTATCCGTATATTACATGTAACAAGTTGCGCCTGTGTCGACCCGCACCTGATGAGCATCAGTACTGCTTATTTGCGACCCAACGCTAATTTGCACTGCTCTTGGTAGATTGCGTTGGTCGATATGTAAATGATTTGACTGCATCTGTGTTTTTTATTTTGCTCGTCAGCAGTAGATCACGTGCAAAACTTGCCACTCCCATCGGCGCATTTGTGGAATTGCACTCTCATGCGAATTTGTACTGTTTAGTAAATCTGGCCCATAGACTGTTAATTGGCTGTATTAGTGTATTTTTATTGCATTGGGGGAGTATATCATACATTCACAAAGTATCTCTGTATAACTTCAGAGATATTCAGTATATAGGCACCTTATCGATTATTAGATGATATTAGAGTTGAATTGTGTAAAGAACACTAATATTGTGAAATTTTATTACTGAATTGTGAAATTTAATTTTATTTCTGTGATGGCAAAGCTGAATGTACCAGTCTTCAGTGTCACATGATCGTTCAAAAAAATATTCTAATATGCTGATTTGTCACTTAAGAAAGATTTCTTATTAATATCAGTGTTGAAAACAGCTGAATTGAAGTATTTCTTAAAACAAATCGGTTACACTTTATTTTGAGGTGTCAGTATTACAGTGTAATTATAATTTTAAGTACTGAGTACTAATAATTGACTGCATGTACTTACTATAGGTTTAGGGTTAGGATGAGGGTTTGGTTTAGGGTTAATTGCATGTAATCATACATTATTTCTAGTTATCACTACAGTAACTACATGCAACGTGTAACAATGACACTATAAAATAAAGTTACCAAAAAAATCTTATTGGCACCAAAATTTTGAAAGGTATGTAATGTTTTGATGGGTAGATTCAATTGTAGCATTTAAAAATATTTATTTAATAGTAAAGAATTGTGTTAATTGGTGAAAATGATTTTCTCTTATCAGTATTAGCCAGAATTCTAATACTGGTGTGTCCCCACATACCATAAGACTTGAAAGTTAGGACCACTTGGGAGAAAAAGTAAAGATGAACAGACAGACCAGTAACCTGTAACTTTGCAATAATTGTCGAGTTTAAACTGTGTTTTTCTGCGGCTCTGTTTTTCTTAATTTATTATTGTTATTATTATTATATAAATGGAACACAATCCTTTCCGTGAGTTTTGATGTAAATTACATTATGGATGGTTCTTTTCAAGCATATAGATCAAGTTGTCCTCTAGCCAACGGCAATATAATTTCAGTGTGCAGACAGGTTGCTACAGTACAGCAATTAAATTCACGCTGACATGAAATCATAAAAGTCTAATTGTGATTCAGTAAGCAGCTTGTCATACAATTTGCAGGCAGTAGGAAGGTGAGCATTACCTCGAACAGATTTGAATTTATCACCCTCCACTGCCAAGACACCTTCCACCTGCTGCAAAATGTGTAAATCACTGGTAAAACATTTTGGATTCCAGATGTGCCAAGTGCAACATAAAATACAATAAAATACATTTTAAAATATATTTCATAGCAACAGAAATTGGCTTCAGTCAGAAGGAGCTTTTTATTGCATACCCAAAAGAAGAACTTTCAACCTGAGGTTTGCATCTGAATTTTAATGCCATGGCAAATGTATTGTTACATACAGAGAGGCAGTTTGTTGTTGCTCTCACTTAGCTGGTACTGGTCCGAGACTGGGTACTGAAACTGAGCTGACACCGCCAGCACTGGGCCACAAAAATGGTACACTTAGCCGGTACTGGCCTGTGACTGGGTACTGAAACTGAGCCGACACTGCTGGCATTGGGCCATAATCATGCCATCAAAAATGGTACACTTAACCAGTACTGGTCCGAGACTGGGTACTGAACCTGAGCCGGCATTGGGCCACAATCACTCCAACACTTAGCCAGTACTGTCTTGTTTGCTAAATTAAAAAATATACTTTCACTTACTCTTATACAGAATTAAAAACATTTTTGTGTGTTTGTGTGTTCTAAAATATGTGTATTAAATACTCCTTCCAGTTTTTATATAAATACAGAGCTTTGAATAATTTGTTATTCCACAAAATGACATTGTTGTTATCATCCGTAAGATGGCATCTACTTCTAACTAAAATAAAAATATATTAATAATAATAAATATTATAAATATTAAAATAAATATTAATAAGTATTTTACTGTCACGGAGTCACAGCCAACGGCCACCAACATCCATGCATTGTCACCGGATCTCCACGCTCCACCCACTCGTTCACAGTCTCCGGAATACTAATCACCTGCACCTGCACCTCATCTCCCATGGACTATATAAAGACATTCACTTCCCTCACTCCTTTGTCTAGTCTCGTCAACGTACCTGGACTCCTTACCTGCTACTCGCCTGAGTTGACCGTGTTCCCATCCTGTCGTCTTCCATCTCCAGTTCTCCGATCTCTGGGTTCACCAGCTTCTGCAAAAGACATCACTCTGTTATTCAGCCAGCTAAGTTACCATTCAAAATGCTTGTTCAATTACTCACCTGCATCCACCGTCTGCCTGTGTTCGTGCCTCTGTTAAATAAACTTGTGTGTTTCACTCACCTCTCTGCCGTGTCCTGACATTTACAGCAGTGTCCTTGTTAAGCCCATGTACTTATGCATATCAGCTAAATATGTCAACTTTACAAAGATTAAGGATTTGGCCTTTACACCAAATTTTTTTTTTTTTTTTTTCATGGTCTCCCCACCTACTAACCCATGAATTACCCCATAACATCCATATGTGTTCCTTTTCCCCAAGTATAAAAATGACACAATGAAAATATGAGTGACATGAGAATTTATTTGAAACCCAACATTAACATACAGCTTTAGAAGAACTACCAAAAAAATGTAATGGGGAGGAAAAAAAAAAAAAAACTCCAGGAGCCTCCTCATGTAAGCACACCCTAAAAGAGGGGCAGATTGACAGAAAGAGAGACAAAAAAGGGAACAGACAATGACACGTATGGTTAGTCAGATTATCTCAGACTGATAACATGAATGGTAACTCTGGTAAATGTTAACGTTTGGAACACACCTTAGGAAGAATGTTTGCGCTTTCGGGCCCGCTCTTTGGTTTCCCCATCTCTGTCCGAAGTGAGCTGCAGCCGTCTTTTGATGAACTTTTCAGTCTCTCCATCTGATGCACTGGCAGTACTTGCATTTCTTTACATTGATTCAAAAAAAAAAAAAAAAAAAAACTCAGCTGCAATATCATCACCATATCATTATTGTTGATTATTGCTCCTGAAATTGTAATAGTTATCATTACTGTCAATTAATAGAATGCTTCTGTGATGGAAAAAGCATGTCATATTCTGGCTACAGGCAAAGCAATAAGAACCGTTCATGAATTTAATAGAAAATTAAGACTTCACATTGGTTAGCTTAGTAGCTTGTGTCCTACAGAGTGTAGCTCCAACCAGTTCCAAAACACCTGCCTGGAAGTTTTTAGTAATCCTGAAAACTTTGATTAACTGTTTCAGGTGTGTTTAATTAAGGTTGGAGCTAAACTCTAGCACTATGTCAGCCAACTCACAATTATAGCTTTATTATAAATAAACATTACTTTGATATTATATGTGTAGAATGGTTTATTAAAATGATATTATATGTTAGATTATCAAAGGTTTACTCACCACGGTAGCTAGTTCTTCTGGTCTTCTGGCAATTAGCAGCACAAAAAGCCCAAAAGTCATTAGATGTGAAACTCATATAGTAGAATGTTAAAGTTCCCTTTAACCACTTTAAGCTTGTTTCATTATATGAATTAAATCATTGATTTCCAAATTTAGTTAGTTAAAAAAAAAAAAATGTTGGAAAAAAAGAACAAAAAAATATTAATAGGAATTTAAAAAAAAAAAAAGTAACAATAAATAACATAACGTTGACAGGGAAAGGATATTACGTTTAAGGGTCCCTGCTACATACAATTTACCACATTGTTAAAGGAGACCCACCCCCAGCATTCAACCTAAACTGGTCCTAGTCTGTATGGCCATATCTCACCCAAAATCAGACCAGCCCTTATGATCCGTAATTGGGCTAAATGTGCCGTGTCTGGCAACCATTACTGGGCCAGAGCTGGCTCACTTTTGGTGAGCTGCTGCCAGAACACGGCCGAGTGAGCCGACACTCAGCTGCAATTGGCCCGATTGCGCTGGCTACCTGGTATAATGTAGGAAACAATTGTTACATACAGAAGGGAGCGGAGACACAGGTAAGTGCAAAGCAGGGTTTTATTTAGGTCAACAGAGCGTGCTGGAGTGATGCAGGTGAGTGTAGACAAGATGATACGTGGCTTGGTGATCGTGCTGGCTTCTGATGCTAGATGTTGTTGTTGCAGGTTACGTGGATGCAGACGAACGTGGAGCAGACGAGGCACACTGAACTCACAGGGAACACGGAGACACAAGGAGTCACGGAGAACACAGGAGACAGGTAAGTAGATCGCAGTAGGAGTCCTGAAGGTAAGCATAGCATGTAGGTATGCGTTAACGAGACCGGACGATGTGTGTGTGTTCAGTGTGCTCTTTTATGTGGCAGTGGTGATGAGTGCTGATGCGTGACAGGTGTGGCTGATCAGTACTCAGGAGAGGGAGTGCGCTGTGATTGGGTGACTGTGGAGCCTGGCGTGTCTGTGACAACAATGTGCAATTCATCATGCAAATAAATATTTAAAAAGAGCGTTCTGCCATATACCGATTCCTGTGATTGAGAGATTCAAATGATGATTTTTATGTATTTATTTATTTATTTTTGGTAGCTATATGTGACGTCAAATGCATTGACTGTAAATGCATATTTCTTCTAAAATTTATATAAATCTGTGAATTGCTGATGTATTATTTATTTATTTATTACAAAGATTAGCTATGAATTATTAAAGAATGCATTTTGAAAAAGTTGAAAAAGTTGGTGCCTGATTTCTGTAAATGATCTGTGTGAAAATGCTTATGGATTTTATTTTATTTTTTGTAGTGCTTGTAATAGTAAATGTGATATTACAAGTAGGTATGCAAAGGTGACGGAAAGATGTGAAGCTGCACTCTAACTTTAGTACTGTAACATTAGTCCACTAGGCACGTTGAGATGAACCCCTGTTTATTTGCATAATCCAAAGTGAACAAAACAAGACGATAACTTGAACTAAAATAGACTTAGAACATAACATAAACATGAACATAAACTTGACTTGGCTTGACTCACCGACAGCAGAATACACAAACAACAATATTTGACAAGGAAACATGGCAAACATGAGGGCTTAAAGAGAGTTCACCCAAAAATGAAAATTCTGTCATCTATTACTCACCCTCAAGTTGTTCTAAACCTGTATGAATTTCTTTCTTCTGCTGAACACAAAAGAAGATATTTTAAAGAATGTCTGCAACCAAACAGTTGATGAGACCCCACTGACTTCCATAGGATTTTTTTTTCTCTCTGTGCTATGGAAATGTTTACATTTAACAAGACAATAAACCAATGAGAACATGACAAATGTACCACGTTCACGCCATGTCGTAATTACCATAAATAAATCTCTGTATGCTTTCGAATCGCTCTCGCAGTACTTTGTCGATTTTAGTCGAACATGCCTTAAATCTGTAGTGCTCTGGTGGTACACTGGCCACATTGTACAAATTGTAGCTTTTAGAAAATTAGGAGTTTACATGTTGTAATTAAAAATTCTACAAGCATGTGAAGGTTTTTTACAGTTCAGAATTGATACGGTAATTATGACATGGTGTGAAAGCACCTCAATGAACCAGATGACAAGATCACATGAGGAGAACAGGGAATCACATGACATGAACACATTTCAAAATAAAAGACATGAAAACCTAAACATGATACAAACCCTAAAACCAAACGTGACAAGTACACACCCTCCATAAAATTTCCAAATGGTTCAAATGGAAGACAAGTGCCACAGTGTGTTTTGATGTGTTTTGTGAGTCCTTTAAAAAAGTAACTTCACACAGTGCCCATGCAATCCATTAGGCACTTAGTTTAGTTTTTTTTTTCCCCCCAACAAAAAGAGCTGTGGCACAGAGTAATTAGTCAGTATCTTCAAAGAAAGTATCCTAGTTATCATAGGCATTACCTGTGAAATGATATGGATGCGGAAGAGTAGCGCTGTCTAATTTTCATTTCAGAAAGTCTCCCACACTGTGATGCCAAGGCTGACTGTCAAAAACCTCTCCATTAATCTGTCAGTCATACCATTTCACTGGCAGAATTAAATAAATAGCATCTCATCTTTCGATGAGAGAGAGCATTTCCAGAACTGCCATTACAAAGACTGTACAATGTCTCATATGTCCTATTTAACTGCATGCAAAAAGGCGAACAAAATGTACAAAAGAGGATGTGGACTGTCGAAAAAGCATCTTCTGATTATAGATACAAACCCTATTTTCTTTTCTGTTCGGGTGTCTTCATGTTAAGCTCAGAAATGTATTCTTGAACATTGCTCAAAGAAAACTAACAAGCTTTAATTGAAGGCTAATTGTGCTGAACCCATCATGGGTCTTAATATTCCACCAAAAAGGGCACAGCCAGATTATGAGATGTGAATATACTCTCTGTTCTTGCACATTTCTCTCAGTTAATCGGTTGCTAATGGTAATAACTTCCATTAAATGCTTTCTCAAGAATTGCCACAGTATTTAGCTCCCTGTCTTAGTCACCATAGCAGAAAGGCATTACTCTTATCATTTCATCCAGACTAGTTTACAGCTCATCTCTCTCTCTCTCTTTTTATTTTTTTTTAAACTGTAAGTCTGACATGTCTGTGAGACTTGAATACCTGTTTATGTCAGTTGCTGCAGTGTAGGCCAGAGACAGACTTTTTGGCAAGACGGTGTTTATGATTTACTCTAGAAAATTGATCCAGAGCTTGTGATGGCAATGTGAAATAACCTTGAATTGATTTTTGATCTCTACTTCCAAGTGGCAGGATATTATGCCTCAGAGTTGTTAAAATTAAAGATCAAAATAAAACTAGATAGCTACCTGCTTAGCATTGATCTGATTTCAAAATGAGGCATTTTTTGTTTAAAGTTGTTTCTGTTTATCGGACATTTTAGTTTCAACAAGTGAGATTTAAAAATGAATTACACCAATTTCTTTGATGCATTGAAGAAGATACACATAGTTACAGAAAATGGCTTTAAACACACAGAGGAAAAATTTATTGCTCAGTGGTTGCTTTTCCTAAGCTCATGAGACTTAGTTGTGATTATCATATATCTCTCATTTCAGTATCAGCAGTGTTTCAGATGTGTCTCTTAAAATTCCTTAGGAGAAATAAGAGTAGACACAACTGAGACATGAGAAATATCTGAGAAAAAAAAGGAGTTAAAACTGAGAATGTGGTGGAAGAATCATCTCTTTATTGTCATGCTGCAGTCTTTTTCAAGACTCCATTATAGGAATATTTTATTGCTATAATGGTTGAGCGCTCTTTGCGCTCATCTTACGTCATCACAAACGTGCACGGCACATGATAGAAAACAGAACGCGGGTCAATAAATTGTGTTTAAATTGGTATCAATATGTGCAGCAGAGTAAACGACACTTGGGTTTACTGTATGTGGGTTGCATGTAGACGGCTTTCTGCTGCTTGCAAACAGACTATTTTGAGGAGACAGCTGATTGCCTTTTATTTGCCGCTCTGATTGCACTTGAAATGCGCAAATACACTGCAAGCTAACTCTCACTGGAATCCAAGGTAAATCATCAACACTATCATCTCTTACATGTTTTATTTAAGTAAATACATTGTACTCGGCTAAAACACATGCGCAGGTTACTTTACTTCCTGAACAAGTGTGCACCTGAGTCCATGTTGCTTTCATATTAACGCGAACCACGCCACAGTTCGAGTGCAACAAAACTCAGACCACCTCCTTTAGGTAGTCTCGGGTTCGGTTCCCCGGTGAGCACCCGGTTCGCATGACAGCTTTCACATTAGCGATTTTTCATGCGAACCAATGTGAAATGTGAAAGCCCCCTTAGTTGTGATTCTCATAGATCTCTTATTGTAGTATCAACAGTGTTGATACTTTCTTCTAAAATGCCTTAGGAGAATTAAAAGTAGACACCTGAGACATGAGAAAGTTCTGAGAGAAAGGAGTCCAAAATGAGAAAGGAGAGATCTCTTTATTGTCTTGCTGTAATCTCTTTCAAGACTCCATTCTAAAAAAAAAATTTATGATATTGTTTTTTTTTTTTTTCACCTTTAATGGACAGGACCATAGGATGAGAGACAGGAAACTATGGGAGAAGCGAGAAGGGAACAGGAGCAGGAAAGTACCTAAAGCTGGGACTCAAACTCATGCTGTCTGAGGTGCTGCTGTGCCTCAATGTTGATGTGCTGCCCACAAGGCTATGGTTCTGACAGAGCTTTCTCTAAGCTGATTATTCTCTTATATGTCTCATTTAGGTATCAGCTTTGTCTACTGGTGACAGTTGCATAAACTTAACTAGGTCTCTTTTAAAGTTTTAGAAGAGATCTCAATAACATAACACACTGTGCTCAGAATTTTTCCATAGCTAAAGACTCTGAAGCTCTCACTTTTTTCTCCTCTTAAAGTTTAGATGAGATCTCAACAACTTTAAGTGTGCACCAATAAATAAAAAAAAAAGTCCATAATTTCAGCGTTTAAGCTTATATTAAGAGTGAAAATATGCAGAAATAAGGTTAACGTTACACTTAATTGTTGATACAATAAGAACGCTGTACAGTTTATGTGCATAGGGTACATCATTTGTTGCTGGAAATAGTAATGTACCAGACGCAGTTATCAGGAAAATTGCTACAGGAAAGGTAACCCTGGAGCTTTCTTTGCTGAAAGGCACATTAAATGGTTTATGACTCAATACTTGACTATTTTGATTATTAATTCATGTTATATGACAGAAATATTTGAGTTCACATTGAGACATTTCACTTGGTATACACTTTTCAAAGTTGTTGAGATCACTTTTAAAATTTAGAGGAGACAAATGTGAGAGCAGCAGAGTCTCCAGCTAAGGAGATTAATCTGAGCACAGTATATTAAGTTG
Organism: Mylopharyngodon piceus; assembly: GCA_039654765.1. NCBI lineage: Eukaryota > Metazoa > Chordata > Actinopteri > Cypriniformes > Xenocyprididae > Mylopharyngodon > Mylopharyngodon piceus. The sequence continues at coordinate 19,761,766 of CM077442.1, forward strand.
ATGAGATCTCTTATAAACTTTATAGGAGACAAATGTGGGAGCTTCGGAGTCTTTATTTTAGGAGAAAAGTCTGAGCACAGTGTGTGGTGTTATTGAGATCTCTTTTAAACTTTAGAGGAGACAAGAGTGAGAGCACCAGAGACTCTAGCTGAGGAGAAAAATCTGAGCACAATGTGCAATGTTATTGAGATCTCTTCTAAACTTTTATGGGGACAAATGGGCATGATATGTTGATTTAGTTGATTTATTTTATTATATAAGAAGAAAGAGACTGTGCTGTGACATGAAACTTGCACAACTATGTTCTATAGGAAACTGGTTGCCTGGGAAATGCAGCAACTGACCAATCGAAATCAATTATTCCAGAGAGCTATGTATATGGTGTGTTACTTATGAAAACTGCACATGCACAATTCAGCCGGTGACACCAGTTAGAACGAGTGATTACATTTAAGAGACCTTTACAGGCATAATAAATAGACACAGAAATAATGTCTGGATGAAAAGGTCAAAAGTGCAAGAGTGGAGACTGGAATGCTGAAGACAGCGCAGCTGCAGTGGAGGGGAATATTTTACCCTTGAAGTGTACATAGTGTTTCAATGACACATTCTCATGCAGACCTCAGAGATAAACGCTGTACATGCCGGCGGGAGCAGTTGTTATTATGCATGACATGCTAATATTCTGTTTAGCAATGACAATGCCAGAGCATTAGAAGTGTTTAAATCCGGTCTCCATCTGGTCTGCCACATAGACAACACAAATCATCATGGCCTATTGTAACGTTTATCTCTCACTCTTTCCAAATTTGCAGCATCAAGTACTTCATTTGTTTAATGGTGTTCATGTTTACTTAATCTGAGCTGTAACAGCTTGTGACAGGCTTAGAGACGTCTGTTGTGGATCATTCCATGGACAGAGCTCTGCCTTGTGTACACACTGCTGCTAAAGCACTATTTCTCCCATGTTTACAAGTGTAACTGACCAATCCGAGATGCACACATAATACCTAAATCTGTCTTACTCATCAGGCCACTTCTCTATCCAGATGGAATTGGGAAACAAAGCTAGTTGAGATTGTTTGAAGCTTGCATGAATGGTTGGTGAGTATCTAGCACAGTCTTTGTGTTCCTTGTTGTTGGTCATTTCCGAGTATGAATTCCTGTTCATCTCAAGGTCATTTTCCATAACACTGCATCCTTATTATTATCATGGAAGTTCTTTTGTAAGTGTTTCACACAAAGGAGCACCTGGTCCTTTCAGAAAGAAAAGAAAGAAAGAGACGGAGATGGAGAACAACCTCTGTGCCTTGACCTAAAAAACACTTTATTTCCTCAAAGTATCCCAAAAGCCAGAGGTCCTTAGCATTGAAGAGTGTGGAAAGATAAATGTTCCCATATCTAAAATTAAATAAAAATTAGCATACTTGTTCATCCTACATAAAAAAAGTCTGTCAAGCAAAGAAGATATAGTGATGATAGTGGTAATCTGGTATGAGCCAAAAGTTTAATAATGTTTCCTATCAGTGCAATCGTCTTCAAGAAAAGTCTGAAATTAATGAAAAGATAAATGTTAAAAGTTTGAGGAAGGGTACAGGACTTTTGCAAACTCTAGATAACTCCGCCAATATGAATGCAATAAATTGTTAGTGTTTCTATGAATACCAAATCAGTGTTAATTGACATTATCTAGTCACATTCCACACTCATTCAAAGATAAAGGGCAATTAGAGGTGCTTTTCACATGAATGGTCAAATGCAGCCATTTTAACCCATTGAGCAAATTCAAAGAAGCTGTGCAAGTTATGGAGAATAGGTATTTTGTTGAATCGTTTTTTCTTTTAATTTTATTCTCGTGTCTTTGTTGGCCCTGAAGTGCTAACCGAGCCCTAGAGAACTAATAAACTAGTCTGAGTACAAGAAGTGCCAAGCTTTTAATAAAAGAGGATGACAGCGTGTTCTCTGGGAGGAAGGAGTTCTGGAAGCATACTTTACCATGTAAAAGTTTTACTAGCAGTTCTGATGGCTCTTAATACATTTCATCCATATATGCATGTGAATAATTTACCAGTCATTTATATCGAATTTTAGAGTAAAGCTCTTTGATGCAGACGCAATAGAAGCTGTCCTTTAATAGTATGGCTTTCGTCTGTCTTTGATTGCTGTTGTTTTAGAAGTAAAGGAGACCACTGTGTGCCTTGCCGAGATAGTTTGGCAGGTTCATTTTCTGCACGATTTAATGAGGTGCTGAGCTAAACCGGACAATCCGAGGTCTCACTGTAATCATTGGGTTTTATTTTCTTACCAGACACACTAAATGAAGAGCTCAGCAATGGCTGAGATGAATATGCATTATTCATATTGTGTGTTAAATGATTCTTTGCAATGTGTATAGTGTGTGTGTGTGTGTGTGTGTGTGTGTGTGTGTGTGTGTGTGTTTTAAACTACAATTACTGTGAATCTAATCATTCACTATAGTTTGACTATATGTTCTATAGTTTAAATGAGGGGGTTTCAAACTGGGACACCCCCGATGCAGCCTTCTTGGGAGTCCATGTAAAATATGAGAGAAAAAAACAAACTTTTGATTTTACTAGGGCTTTTAAAGATAACATGTCAATTTAAGATCTACTTAAATTTGTTTGACTTAACACATTTCCCAGATTTGATGATATTGCTGTTTTATTTTGCTTTCTAATTAGATTATCATCAGATTACACCCAACTATTTTTATTCTATTCACAGCCACTGGCACAAGGTCTCTTCAATATGACGGATAAATAAAATAATGTTACATAAAATTAAATAGCCAGAGCCTACTTGCAATGGATGTGCTGGTTTCTGCCTCATCACTGGCTGTAGCCATGTCCTCATCTCAAATATAAACACCTGCAATTCACAACTACCTGCTAATGCACTCACATTCATCTAAAGTACTGTAGCCTTGTTGATGAGTTTGGGTAAGGGCAAAAGGCACAAGATATAGTACATCTCACTTCTTTTGTAGCAGAAATAAACAGCTGCAGAAAAAGTTAGGTGCCTTGCAAAGTGTAACAATTGCATCACTCATCACAAATGTATTGGAGTAAAAAGTACATACTTATTCAAAAAATGAGAGTAAAAGTTGCTAATATCTTTTATACTCAGTAAAACTACAAAGTAACATACTTTACACCATTGGTAAACTTGACTGCAAATTCATATCACGTGAAGACGTGACCAATAGAAGATCGATATGTCATTGCATGACCTTTCAGTTGAATTAAAAGAACGTTAGTTGCAGTCATGGGCGGCGCTAGGGAGGGGCTAGCAGGTGCTTCAGCACCCCCAAGAAAGACCATAGCAGCCCACAAATTTTTTCAGCAATTATATACAGGTTGTGTTGTATTTAATAAATAAGTTGATAATAAAAGAAACAAATGAAATAAAATAAAAACATTTGACTCATTACGCATGCATGACGTGATTTGCAGCTATAGCTACTGTCGCACTTTTAGTAAGGTCATAGCATTTTATTTTAAAGTGGAGCGGTTCCTTGTGCCAAGAGCTGCCCTCGACTATAGATTTTTGTAGTAGTCGTTCATTTAGGCCATTAATCGTTTAGTCACACGTTTATATTAAATTAATTAATATAATAATAGCCTACTAAACCATCCTTTAATAACCTATATAGCTATAGGCCTGATATAGCACATTCCGCGCTCAAGCTCGCGCATAAATCTTGCTGCAAAGCACCAGCAAAAGTAATGATTATGAATGTGTTGGGGGGAAAAAACACATTTTAAACTATTTAAAACATTTAAACTATAGCGCTTCCACACTCCTCCGCATTAACACTAATTTACTTTTTGGACCATATAAAGATGCATTTATTGACTTATTGACAAACTCCTCTCTATATTTGAGAGATATTTGTCCTGTCTCCGACATTTGAAGACATATAAGCAACTGTGGGGATGTCCGAAACAGCAGCTTGGCACATTTGGCCATCGTTCACAGAGAATGAAGGCTGGTTTGAGACTTCATAGCATGAAAATATATTATTATAATATATATTTGTCATATTGCCATTGACTGAAATCAAGTGGGTGAGTTTTCCTCATATTTATTTTATTATTCATGTAAAAAATAAAACGTTTTTGCGCATATTTACAAGTAATTGTCCAGCTCCCCCTGTCAATGATCTAGATCCCCCTCAGCACTTGCGTTCAAAATTCTCTGGCGCCGCCCCTGGTTGCAGTATCCATAGAAATTTTGCTCATAGTCTAGTGTGACCGTGGCTTCATCAAAATTTTTCTTAAAAATTGGTCTTTTTATGGAAATATACCACTATTGTTATATTTTATAGAGGGATCATCATATTTGGGAGTTCTTGGCATGAAAAAGCCCCATGTTAACAAAACATTTTCACATTGACTGTAAAATATACAGATTAAACAGGACACAGAAGACGTTTGAAAAAGTATATAAGTGCTAAGAGGCAAAAGAATTAACTGAAGATGAGAGTCTTATCACAGCTAAAGAATCATCCAGACACAGTTCACTTTGAACATGGCCATATTTAGCACTCCAAAAAAGGACTGACATCATATTCTGCTGCTGTGAGTCTGGCCTTTGATTTCACAAATTGTCAGGTTGTCAGATCTGCTCTGTGTCATTTTAAAAGTGAAGAGTTTGTTGTGTGCTGCTGTCCTAAGACCACATGACAGTTATGCGTTTGGAGTGTGCTGCTGCCATACTGCCTTTGTTTTAGCTATGTAATCTTGTCTTTTGGCACTGACTGCTGTTGGAGCCATTCTGAACTGTGTCAGACAGCTGTTTGCTGTCTGCTGTTGTTCCCTTTTGCAATCTGTCCCTGCTATCACAGACATAGTCATATTTTCATCATTGGCCACCAGGGTTGTTTGACCGAAAATGACCATGTTTAGCTTCACTCCTGTGTGTCTGTCTGTCCTGGGATGCTTACATGTTTAAATCTGATTTGCATTACTATAATAAATATAGCCTTATATTTTACTCAATTATGATTGATATGGGGATTAATTATTATTATTATTAGTAGTAGTAGTAGTAGTACTTGTAGCATTTAAAATGACTGATTTTAATTTTATGTTTTAAATTATGTTTCATTTATTCCATAATGTGAAAATAATCTGCATCCATATAACATAAAATGCCGAGGCAAAGTGCCATGATCGCTAGGAGAAAAACAGAAATATGTTCTCTGTGAAATTGTAAAACTTTGCCACATGATATGAAATCCATAGCAACAGGACGCACCCCCTGTCCCTTGAGATGAGCAGTCATTTTCGCTCGGTGGAACAATTTGACATAAATTCCCTCTGCACTGGCATGGTGAAGATGAGGTGCAAGTGGATCTTTTAATAGCTGACAGGGTTGGGATGTTTGATTTTCGAGCACTCCTCCCCGCAACAACAATATCACAACAGGAAAAGATAAGTTAACAACATAGTCAGGTAGGGAGAAGTAAAAGATTAGCCCTGACACATCTGAATGGATGAAATTGATCCTCTTTGTCATTATTATTATAAAAAAAAGAGCTTCATTTGTGGAGGAAAATGGGATTTACTGTTTGTGTACAGATGTAATGAATCAGACAGAGGAGATGACAGGCAGACAGAAATTGGAGCCTGGGAATAGAGCCTATCTGACATGCTTAGCACAGCAGTTAACCACAGTCCTGCTCCTCAGCCTCTCCTCTGTCAAGGGACCACACAAGCTACACATGCTTACTCACTCAATCAGGTTTCTCAGTCTCATCCCATTCTCGACTGGACTGCTTAAAGCTGTTTGTAATTGTCATTCAGGAACACATACATTGGGACAGCGTTTTATTACATTGGTTGTTTTATGTATCGCGGCAGTTCAGATATGAAAAAATGTATGGTGAGCAGTGCTAAAACGTTAATATAGCCCTGTCCCAAATGGCACACTTCATGTGCACTTTCGGTCTTGTGGACTTACAATGGCCGCTGCGTGCGCGTCCCGTTAAGTCCATGAGACCGTAGGGTGTCCCATTCGTCTGGGACAGGGCTTATATTGCGTTTGAAAATAATGTACTATAAACCCATACCATAAACCAAACTGATAGTGTTAACAAAAGAAAAACGTTATCGGTGTTTTACTGCCATTAGTGTTCATTTCAGCTGGAAGCTGTGCTGAATTGCATGTATAGGTACGTTTTTGGTGTTTTAACACGTTTTTCCAATGAGCCAACTGTATGTTGGTATTTTAGGAGATAAAATATTTGTCATATGTGTAACAAGTTGTTGAATTCACACCACTTTTACAATCATGTACACTATGACTGAGAGTGATTTGTGACTGAATTTGTATTTGCCTTATTGAAATATAAAATCTACAGACTTCAGTTTTGGATCAATTGACTCTTATTAGAGCAGACGCTGTCATGACCAAGGTCTGTAAATTATCATATTGCATTTAAAATCCCTATCCACAAATAGTGATTGGAATCTACAGAAACCCCAAAACCCCATCAATCTTTTGAAAATAGGGTATTTTATGCTTAATCTGAATAGCTTTGAAAACTGTCACCGCTGAATGTTTGTTTGTAAAGTGTAATTTCATTTATACTCGTGAGAAATTGCACTGACGTTCAATGTCTGCTCATTATCACAAGGGTAATGAGTCATGCATCCTTATTTTATTTTTATACCACATTTTTAAAATGACAAGTTTGTCTCTTCTTCCATCCCTCCCTCTGCCTCACCTCCTTTGTCTGTCTGTCTCTCTCTCTCTCTCTCTCTCTCTCTCTCTCTCTCTGTCTCTTTCCCCCACTCTACCCCAGGGCCCAGTCATAGGGGAGAATGTGTGGTTGGGAGATAAAGAGGCTTGTCGCACCGCTTGATAGCCATTCACTGATAAGATCTAGTTGCTGTCCATCAGGCTAGCTCATAGCAATGGCTGTCAGTGGCGTCCTAGGAAATTTGTCAGATGCACAAGCCTGTCATATCACTGACATCCCATAAAGCACATACACAAACAGGTCTTTGGTAGGATTCATTACCCTCTGATGGCTGCTGGATGAAAGGGAGAGACATCACAGTAATGACCCTCGATAGACATTGTTTTTGGCAACAAAGAGAGCAGAAAACAGTATTTTGGAGTGTTTGATTTTGACAAACCAAACATCCTCTGACATGTCTATTTCTACAGGTTTTAAAATGTGTTGAGCAGACACTTATTTATGAGTAAGATACATATTTTTGTCAAAACAGATCACAGTCTGGTGGTAATCTTGCCAAAATTATTGGTGAAAATGTTTGTTATTGAAGGTTTTTTATTTATTTATTTATTTATTTATTATTACTATTTTTAACCCATCTGAACCTGACCAGTGTTATTGAACGGTATTCTAGTAAACGGAAACGCTTTGCTAGCGGGTTAATTAACCCAAATGCATTCATTACTGGTCAGAAGTTTGGAGTATGTATGTTTTTTTTTGTTGTTGTTGTTGTTGTTTTTTGTAAAGAAATTCACTTTTATTCAGCAAGGACACATTAAATTGATCAAAAGTGAAGGTAAATACAGCTGCATTTCATTTTACAGTATGTGGAATAATAATATTAATAATATGAAATGTTGTTTTAAATAACAAATGAGCATATTTCTGAATGATCATGTGATACTGTGGACTGGATTAATGACTGCTGAAAATTCAATTTTGTTATCACATAAATAAATTTCATTTAAAAATACATTAAAACAGTTTTATTTCACAATATTACTGTATTTACTGTATTTTTGATAAAAATAAATGCTGCCTTGGTGAGCATAATAGACTTCTTCAAAAACATTAAACTGTACATCTTACCAACTTTACACTTTTGAATGGTAGTGTATATGTGGATTCACATGCCATTTTAGTCAGAGTAAAACTGACTCATGAAATATTTACTGCATGACTAAATGTTCTTTTACAAAAAATGTAAAATTTAACACTGCATTAGACATTTCCCTAATTTCCCTAACTAGTTTTAATTGAGGGACAGACATATTTAGAGAATTATGTTCAGTAAATGTGACAGAGATAAAACTTTCACAATCAGTTGGCCTTTACCATATCAACATGCTCCCTCTGTTTTACAGGAGACACATCTATCCTGTATCAGGACCAAGTTAAACAGCATCATTGCGTGTCTCCTCCCCCAGACGAGACATTTTCCCTGTCTCGTACTGTAAGGCCAGTCTCAACAATGAACCCCCATCTTTGTATTATCACCAACATATTGCATCTAAAACCTCATTCTCACATAGTCGTCTGAATTTACAGTCTGTTGTGTAAGAGACAGAGGAAGAAACAATGAGCATCCTCAACCCGCATCTCAGATATACTGTACCTCCATTGCTTTAATGTTCCTAAGGGTGTAATCTCTCCACACTGTAACCTTTAATGCATGTGCTATTTGAATATGTCTGTTTTTTTTTTGTTTGTTTTTTTGGGGTTTTTTTTTTGTTTTTTTTAACCTAAAACTCAGAAATAGTGAGGATAATGGCACTGGAAGTGCACATTTAGAGGCAACGTCTAACACAGCAGGTGCACCCTCATCTGAATCAGCATCAAATCAATGTACAGTCCTGTCTGCCTGCCGCAGAGCAGCACTCTTATTAGCTAGGGCAAAATGATTGGGGGGATTTCTGCAGTTTCTCTCTAAATCTGTTTGTCCAGTGGTCTCGAGAGAGAGTCGTGTATGGGCTCAGATAAGCTCTCTCTGTGTTTTACTCTGAGGCGCCTCTTTATGTTAATTACCTGCTCTCATGAGGGATGGAGGGTTTACCTGTTCCCTTTTTAAGAGTGCTGAGGAAAAAATATTTATTTATGTTTATGTTAATTAAGCAATATCACAAGGGGGCAACAATACAACAGTGTGATAGTGAGTGAAATATTGCTTTTAAACAAAAGCTCAACAAAGTAGTAATTAATAACAAAACTTGGCCAGATTTTTCTATTAAGTGAAAAGTGAAATGTGAAGTCCAAGTATGGTAACCCATACTTGGAATTTGTCCTCTGCATTTAACACATTAGAAATAGTGAACACACACACGGTATTGAGAATCAAACCACAACCTTTGGGTTACCAGTCTGACTCTAACCAGATCACAGCTGCCCCTAAATAGTTACAAAAGAATTCATCATTAAAACAACACAGAGACTGACTGTAAGCTATAGTCTGAAATGTAATCATATGTACAGTTTTCAGTATGTATGTGTGTGTGTATGTGTGTGTGTGTGTGTGTGTGTGTGTGTGTGTGTGTGTGTGTGTGTGTGTGTGTGTGTCTGTGTAATGACATGGGTAAACAGGGTTTACAAGGACACTTCCTGTGTCCTCGTAAACCGAATGGCTTAAAAACATACTAAACTGTGTTTTTTGAAATAATAAAAAAAATGACACACGATTTTTGTGATAGGTAGGTTTAGGGATAGGGTGAGTGTAAGGGGATATGATATACAGTTTGTACAGTATAAAAACCATTATGCCTAAGGGGAGTCCTTGTGTGTGTGTGTGTGTGTGTGTGTGTGTGTGTGTGTGTGTGTGTGTGTGTGTGTGTGTTTGTGACATATCAGGACACAAATTTGTATAATGACATGGGTATGACATAGGTATTACAAGGAGAGGGTGACTTATGAGGACATTACCCCATGTCCCCATTTTTCAAAAGGCTTATAAATCATACAGAATGAGTTTTTGTGAGAAAGTAAAAATGTGCAGTTTCCTGTGATGGGTAGGTTTAGGGGTAGGGATAGTGTAGGGTGATAGAAAATAGGGTTTGTACAGTATAAAAACCATTACGCCTATGGAATGTCCCCACAATTCACAAAAACAAACCTGTGTGTGTACACGGTTTGCAGTGTGTGTGTGTGTGTGTGTGTGTGTGTGTGTGTGTGTGTGTGTACAGGTTTATATTACATTGTGAGGACCAAATGGTCCCCACAAGGATAGTAACACCTGAAATCACCTACAATGTGGGGACCAGCCAGCAGTCCCCATGGGGGAAATGGATTAATAAACATACTAATTATGTTGTTGTTGTTGTTGTTGTTTTTTTTTTTTGAAAATGTAAAAATGCAGAAAGTTTTCTGTGATGGGTAGGGGTAGAGAGATAGAGAGAGAGAGACCATCACAAAAAGAAAGAGCTTTTTTTTTTTTTTTTGAGATCTTTGAACGTGTTAGAAGAGCACTGACATCCCAGATCGAACACATTGTCTTCCATACTGCGCATGTTAATTGCTTCTGAGTCAATATGTTCATTCTCTCCTCTGTGCATGTTTTCCTTCCTCAGCTCAAGAGGTGAAGCGGGAGGCCATATGATGACCCCCATGTAGCCCACAACATCATATTCATACACGTTGTATATATATATATATATATATATATATATATATATATACACTACCAGTCAAAAGTTTGGAAACATTAATATTTTTAATGTTTTTTAACAAAGTCTCTTATGCTCATTAAGGCTGCATTTATTTCATAATAAATACAGAAAAAACAATATTATTGTGAAATATTATTACAATTTAAAATTATGGTTTTACTATTTTAATATACTTTAAAATATAATTTATTTCTGTGACGCAAAGCTGAATTTTCAGCATCATTACTCCAGTCTTCAGTGTCACATGATCCTTCAGCAATCATTCTAATATGCTGATATGATACTCAGTTATTATCAATGTTGAAAACAGTTGTGTTGCTTAATATTTTTTTGGAAACTGTGATACTTTTTTCAGGATTCATTGATGAATAAAAGGTTAAAAAGAACAGCATTTATTCAAAATATAAATCTTTTCTAACAATATAAATCTTTACTATCACTTTTTATCAATTTAACACATCCGTGCTGAATAAAAGTATTAATTTCTTTCAAAAAAAAAAAAAGAAAGAAAAAAAATTACTGACCCCAAACTTTTGAACGGTAGTGTATATTGTTACAAAAGATTTCTATTTTAAATAAATGCTGATATTTTTTTAACTTTTTATTCATCAAGGAATCCTGAAAAAGTATCACAGGTTATAAAATAATATTAAGCAACACAACTGTTTCCAACATTGACAATAAATCAGCATATTACAATGATTTCTGAAGGATCATGTGATACTGAAGACTGGAGTAATGATGCTGACAATTCAGCTTTGCATCACAGAAATAAATTATATTTTAAAGTATATTAAAATAGAAAATCATAATTTTAAATTGTAATAATATTTCACAATATTATTGTTTTTTCTGTATTTATTATTAAATAAATGCAGCCTTAATGAGCATAAGAGACTTCGTTCAAAAACATTAAAAATAGTAATGTTTCCAAACTTTTGACTGGTAATGTATGTATATATATATATATATATATATATATATATATATATATATATATATATACATACATTACCAGTCAAAAGTTTGGAAACATTACTATTTTTAATGTTTTTGAACGAAGTCTCTTATGCTCATTAAGGCTGCATTTATATATATATATATATATATATATATATATATATATATATATATATATATATATATATATATATATATATGTGTGTGTGTGTGTGTGTGTTTGCATATTTAGTGTATGTAAAGAAATGGAGAGCACCTTTTCTGCATGTGTTTCGTTTGAAAATGATTGTTTTTGCCTCCCATATATTTTTCAGTTTCTGCTTTTTTCATCAGCCTTTGACCTTCAGTATGCTGTTTGAATAATGAAAAGAATGAAAGAAAAAAAAGAAAAGAATTAAAGGGTCTAAAAAAGAATTTTAGAATGCTGACTTTTTTCACTGAGTGTTTGGACTGGGCCAGGAACTCCTTCTGTCTAGACATTTTATGATGCCAAGTAAAACAAAATCAAAGAAAGACACCATACTTGTGTAGTCACCTAAAACAACACTTCAAATAATCATGGATTATTCCCTGCAGACTTTTATTTGCTTTTAACTAACGTTTTATTTGGTTATATTGTTATTTGAAGGCATTAATGTGTGATTTTTCTGTAAAGCTGCTTTGAAATTATATTAATTGTGAAAGGCACTATACAAATAGCATGAACTAACTTGAAAGATTAAAAAGGAAAAAAAGTTCAAACATATTGCCAAAATGATTTATTTAATTTTAGTGTGCTTCTGTATTTAGTCTTAAGTGTAAACTGATGCTCAGTGGTTTCAGTATGGTGCCATTCTTAACACAAAAAGGAAACAATAGATTGGTAAAATATGTCTAAATAAATTTTGATTAACTCATATACTCTGAAAGATTCAAATAATTTTGGATTTCTGATGTTTGTAGGCTGCACAGTCAGATGGATGGATGGATGGATGGATGGATGGATGGATGGATGGATGTGAATTATAATTTGGACCATTAAGAAAGACTACCCAGTCTCCTGCCTAAACATCCTGAAAGGATTTCTGAAAGGAAGTGAAATAAATTGCAGAATGAATGCCTTCTATGCTCTCTTTTTGTTTTCATAACCAGGGATTTAGACTTGTGATGTATGTCAAGGCAGAAACTTGAAAACTTCATTGCCAGGGTAATATATTTCTAATTCCCTGCCTGGGTAAATCACTGACAGAGAATTGGATATTAATTTTCAGACTCTAAAAAAGCCAAAGAGTGAATTATGCTTCATAAGATGGATTACTGAACTGCATGAAGGTTGGGTTTTATTGCTGTAAGGGAAAAGAGACTTTTTCAGCCTCTGTATAATTGATTAATCCAAAGTGCAAGCAAATGTGTCAACTGTGAAGGTATGATTTCTTTCTTTCTTCCTTTCTTTCTTTCTTTCTTTCTTTCTTTCTTTCTTTCTTTCTTTTATAGACATATTACCAATGTGAGAAGCTACCAGCCTGGATACCGATATGAAATGTTTATTTATTGATGCATACAAAATAACACTAAAGTTTGGATGGTTGGCGTTGGTTGTGGCCAGGCAGTCGAAGTGGGGGACAAAAACAGCAGGACAGAAAGTGTAATTCCAAATCCAATCTCGCTCAGAGGCCAGTACAAATGCACCATTCAAATGGAACAACTGAACCAAAACCCAAACCAAGAGTTTAGATAACTGAGCAAGGGCTATACTCAGATGAATGTGCAGAGGAAGACTGCAAAACATTGCCTCATGTTCCACCTCCTCTCTCTGGTCAATAGTTAGACTATTCCTCCCACCGGTCATTTGTCTCTACCAAATGTAGCTGCATTAGCTATGGGAATTTTCTCCTCTGAATGTAGCTAGATAGTCTTAAAGCTCCTTAAAATTAACCTCATTTGCATCTGACTGCAATTTGCATTGAAAGCAAAAGTTATTACAGCAAAATCACAGTGTTCTTTGTGGAATTGCTACTTCAAATTCAAATGACTTAAATGGTCCTTTTATGTTTTTGAATACAGAAATTATTTCCAGGGTTTGAGTGTTACTGGTTTAGTTGTAAGACAGTAGGCAGTGGTTCACAAACTATGGGATGGTGTTGTAAGGGAGTGCGGAAACTTCAGTTTCACACATTCACATCTACTGTGTTGACAACAGATGTGAGAAGCAGTGAGATCAACTTTTTTTTATGTTGCTCCTGCAAAGCAGCATTTTTTATTTTAATATAATTGCTATTTATTTACTTAACGTATTTACTTATTTGTATCAGTACTTTTCCACTATCAAATCATGGAGGTGGGGGCACAAACTTGTATTGTTTTGTACTTTCAAAAGGGTGCGTCATCCAAAAGAGAGAGAGAGAGAGAGAGAGAGAGAGAGAGAGAGGGAGAGAGAGAGAGAACAACTTCCATAGAGTACCTTATTGAGCATTATTTGTAAGACAACAATGTTCCTGGTTATAGATTTATACTGCTGAGAATGGCTCTTTGTGAATGCTAAGATAAACTTCATTAAACATTTAATGCTCCGCTTATCTGAAAGCACACCATTCTGACATCAGGGCTGTGACATGCTATCAGTCCTACAATGTGTCTTAGCAGTTAGCTGTTTCCTTCCTGTCCTCAAAGCTCATCCCTAGATTTTCCAGATCAAGGCCTGGTGACATTTGCCCAAAGGATTTGGAGGGAAAAAAACAGCTTTATCCTACCAAGCCCAATGGAAGACCTTTGTTGGTCACAGAGTACAGACCCAGGGTCAGCTCTGTGATCACAGCAACCCATTCCAAGAATAGGGAAGTTTGCAGATACAAGGTGGCAGGGTATCAGCATTTGTAGGACTAGTTTAAGCCAATACAAATTCAGTTCAGTGTTAAGTTCAGAATCTATGTTGCCACACAAATGGCTGCTGACCCTCGCAGCTATACCCCTGTTCACTCATTCAGTGTATTTGAAAGTATTCAAAGTATGACTCCAGTGTTTACATTATTAATCACTAGTCACTCATAATTAAAATGTGCATTAAATGTAAAGATTTGTGAAGACTTTATATTATTCTGTATTTTTTTTAATGAGCCATGTGGGTTGAGTGAGGAGAATAACGATTTATACATAAATGATATACTACTTAAGACGTAGGGCACATGCAGTGTATTATTCATTTATTCATGCAGTCTAGAGAGGGGTCAATATTATTCAGCTCACATTGCTTTATTCATCTAATTTTAAGCGACCGTTTAAAGCTCAGCTGTATTCAAATGTTTCATTACAAATCATGCAATTTTCAACAGTGATCATATTGACGGCATGTTGATGAGGGAGAGAAGAGCAGGAGCTAGATGAAGGTTCTATCTATTACCATGTGAGGGCTACTTCATATACTGTATGAGACCATACATAAGTTCTAAGTAGCCAACGATGACTCTTTGAGAGAGAAAAAATATCTGTTTGATGTCCTGCTTGTGAGTTTTAGATTTAATTTTTTCATTTGGCAATAATGATGTTTTAAATATTCTGTTCTATTAGCATCTGCCTGTTTTTTAAATTACATGAAACTATAATTTGGGACAGGCGCCAGAATTAATTTGAGCTCTCCAATGGCGCATTATCAATGTATGAGCAATTGTCTCCCTCTGCATATTCAGTGTTACACATGACCAGCTCACATTATTTGTTTAACATTCCATAACATTATAAATGGTAATGACTCCGAAAATTGTTTTCAGGCTTTGAAATGTTGAGAAATTCTTATTGATGTAAACATCTTTAAAATATTTCACGTGATAATGGCTAATTCTAAGGAACGTGCAAGAGTTGCACACTAGCTTTGTGAGTGCGATTTATTTATTTATTTTTTGGCAATCCAGAGCTCTACTTTAGGTCTTGAGTGGCTCACCGACAGGGTTCCTGGGGATCAATGGAGCAGGAGTGAAGACAGACTGGAGACAGGAGATAATTGGGCAGAACAGGATGTGGTGTGGCACCATGGCTGCCCAGGGAGCTTCAGCACTAATCCATGCCTCCCATCAGGGGTGACACCGGGGGAATGACTATCTCAAGCACTCCCTTGGCACTGGCTCCTTTGGGAAACTCCATCAGTCAGTCTCACTCTAAGCATCTGTCAGCCTTCCTGCCTGACTTTCTTGCTAACCACCAGCTCTGTCCTGCTCGAAGATCCATCCTTATCATATCCTCTGACCTCTGGTGGCACGAGAAGCTCAAGACAGAGAATCAGGTACTACACACTGGCTCGGTCATTAGTGGATGGAAGAAGTTGTTATTCCTTCACCTTGTTGTTCTTAAAGGCAATTGCTCTGAGGGATCAATTGCATGACACTACACGTAGCACTTTGTAACATCCTATTTGATTTCTCTAAATAAGTAATACAACAGAGATGGAAAAAGAAAGTAACACCATAGTCATTGAAAGCCTGAGGGGCATGGGAAATTAATGGCCATTATTAGAGAACTTCTTATTGGTTATTCTGAATAGAAATCTGGAGAAATCCAATCAGACCCCTACTAAAGCTCTTTGAGAAGTTTAATGAATTACTAACATTCATTGTGTTCTCCCAACTAAACTATAATCCCAAGTGCATCTAGAAAAATGCTACCGTGGTAGATGAGCAAATTAATTTGGAATTATTATTATCATGCATTTTGGTTGAAATTGATTTTATTCCATGTCAAATGGCATGATGTTCTGAGTCATGGGACTGTAGGCCTCAGCTGCACCCTGTGGGATTCTTGGAGTTCTTAGTGACATCTCAATTCAAAGAAGCTTCATTTGGATTTTAAAGTGTGGCCAATGTTTCTGTCAGACCCAGACCTCACTTAGCATGCAGAATATTTATCAGGGAATATTTTGCATTTGTATGAAATCAACAGAGGAAGGAGGCTGATGAATGTATGTATGTGCTGGCTCTACTAATTCACCACTGTTTGTATTCTCTCTCTCACACACACAGCTTTCAGGAATGGGTTAGAATTTTAAATATCCTCCCTTGGCCAAGTGCTTCATGATTGACGGGTGTCATACTGTCTTTCCCTTTCTCTCTTTCTCTTCCCACAATTTTTTTTTTTTTTTTGTGTGTGTGTGTGTGTGTGTGCTATGATATTGTGTATTATTACAAGAGCAAACTGTCTGTTTTTGCTATGAAGCAAACTTATACACCTCTACATTTAGTACCTTAATAGCTTTTCTTTATCTCTCTCTGTTTACCTGATCTATGTATTTTAATTACAGTGAAGAGGCTGAGATGTTGCAAAACACAACATGAGAGGTTGCAAAACACAACATTGTTATAGTAGAATTCCTCTGTTAATGTAATCAGCTCCAACATAAAGAAAAGCTTTTTTTTTGCAGCATTCACAACAACGAGCAAGAAATTTGTTTATTGGTTGAAATTGGCAGATCAAGTTTCTGCTTCTGATTGAAAAAACTGGAGGATTGTCTCTGTGTGTCCTTTAATGTCATTGCCAGCCTCTTGTGCGATGCTGCTTATGTCCTGATGTGATTACCGTCAGTGGTAGTCTCTTTGAGATGCAGAAAATGAGATTTGCAAAGAAAGAATACGAACCACATGAATGGTTTGACAGCAGTGAGTGAGAAGAAAATGACTGAGCTACAACCAAATGCCTGACTTTAGCCCATATGTGAGGCTGCAAGGTTAAACTCAATGCTAAAAACAACAGGTTTTCTCCACATAATATGAACTTGTTTTTTTGAAAAAAAAAAAAAAAAAAAGCTGGGGAGAATATTGATGTGCAGCTGTTCCTGACGTGGCTTTAACTAACTTTCCAACCTCCTTACATTTCTTATATCACATCTTCCTACAGTCATCCACATGGCTATTTATAGTGCTGCATTAATTTACTGCACATGGGACTCTGAGGGCCACATGGCCGTTCTTTTCCTCTAGCAGCTCTATTGCATGTGGTTTCAACCCTTTTATTGGTTTCCAGTACGCCCTGTTTTTGCTGGAGGAGTTATGAGCCGTTCATGGATGGAAGCCCAGTCCCAGGCAATGGCACTGCATAGGCTTTGAGCGCATATGTGGAAAGTTTGAGCAAAATGTAGAAAAGAAAATAGTGAAACATGCAAAGGAAGTGTGTAATCCAAGACTTTGAGTAGCCTTAAATGTTTAGATGACCTGCAGAGGTTGTGGGAGAGCTTACTGCCAGTCCATATCAACATATCACTCACCCTGAGGACAGATGAGGTGGCATTTCAGTCTGAATTTCTATGCTAACCAAGGTCATCTCTGTTGGCCCCCAAATAATGGAAAAAAAAAAAAAAAAAAATGAGAAAGTGATCTGCTGCACTGCGGGAAGCTTGCACCTTATTTTGTTTTTCTTAATTGATTTGAGACACAACTAGATTTAATGAACAGACAAATCCTGGTATGATGACAAATGAAATTTTCCCTTTGTTTTTAACAGTAGAGAGTATTCTCGCTTCAGGCACACATTACCATTTCACCCTTCTGGGAGTCAACATCTGGAACTGATCCCCTAAATGCTTTGAAAATTGAGCATAAATCATTAACACACACACACACACACACACACACACACAGGTTTGTTTTGCTATCAAAGTGAGGACATTCCATAGGCATAATGGTTTCTATACTGTACAAACTGTACATTCTGTCCCCCTACATTACCCCCACCCCTAAACCTACCCATCACAGAAAATAATAAAACATTGTTAGTATGTTTTTAAAGCTATTTTAAATATGAGGACTCATGAAATATCCTCATATTTCATGTTTATGTCGTAATACCAGTGTAATACCCATGTCATTATACAAATTTGTGTCCTCATAAATCACAAAAAACGCACACACACACACACAGAGAGAGAGAGAGAGAGAGAGAGAGAGAGAGAGACAATCTTTTAAACTCCCCTTCCCAACCACACACAACCACAAAGGCATACATGTCTAGACAGGAAACACTGATCAAACATTGAGAATAAATTAACCAAAAATACATAATTTGCTCAGCCTCATGTCATTGCAAACATGTAAGAACGTGCAAAAACTAAATACTACGACATTATTTTAGGTTTGAAACCATTCATATAAACACATTTTATAAATATCAGTAGTTTTAAAGCTGTTTAGATAATTGAAAAACTTTTGTCCAGCAATTTGTATATTCTCATATATATATATATATATATATATGGGGTCCTCTGGATTATGATTACCATGCTTACTGTTAATACCTTGTCAATACAACAGTTTGTTCTGGTTCTCGAATCTCATTGGCTGATAGGTCTTTCAAGCTATGTGATATTCTACCAGTATCACCACGGGAACATTTTACCTTTGAATCACTCTTTTTCTGCATTCTCACAGCGAGTGTCATGGCGGACAAGCAAGTCCACCATATTGTTACAGATACTACTGTTATTATGTTACAGAATGTAGTTTTAAGAGGTTTTTTTTTTTTTTTTTTTTTTTTTTTTAGGTGAGAATGTAGTTATTTAGAATATGTGACTTATATGTAAACATAGCACCTATTTAAAAATTTGTCTAGACGTTTTCAGAGATGTGAGCTCCAGGCCATCAGCGGCAGTTCAGCGCTCATGTACCCACTGAGAACAGCTTCATCTTGGCCAGTTCTTCTGGAATTTGCTGCTGGTTCTTATGTAAATAATGTTTAAACATGAGGTATAATTCATTTTGGGTATATCAAACAGGCAAACTTTGGTCTTAGTAATCTTACTTGTTCCAGAGCAAATTGATTTGGCTTTAAGGGCTATATTAAGTTTCATAACTTTATAGTAACATTGAACTTAAATCCTGTACCTACTCGAGCGCTGCTTTTGTACTTTAGACTGAAATGTTTATAATGTTGATTGTGTAATATTGTTTAAAGATTATTGTTCAATAAATAATATGTTGAGATTTAAATCCGTGGCGGAAGGAAGTAGTTCCTCACAAAAGATTGTTTGTAAAGACACTTTGTTGTTGTTTCACATTTATTTACACACTTGTGGCATTGAACTGTTGTAGAAATGCAATATCACACTTGTAGGCGTGCGATATGGCTCTATATCAGCACGGCTGTGACTACCTACGGCACGAGGCCGCAGACTTAGTGGAAGGTGTTCCTAATTATAGGTTTGACTGCACAAATACAATCTTTCAAGGCTTAAATATTTCTGGTATGATTTGTTGAAGATCACAATGCTGTTTACAGTCAGCAAACACCACAGCGAGGTGGATCAAAACTGACAAATGATGAATAGATTACTACATCTCTCATCTTTACTCCACAAAAGATTATTCCCAGTGTGAGTCTGGTAATCACTCTGATAACAAGCCTTAGAGCAAATGCCTTCTCATGTTCAGATGGAGCCAAAGCAATACAGTGTGCTTTGTGTACTGTTTCAAACTCCTGCAGTCATCTATGCACATCTCGAGCCTACCTCTCTGCCCTCGGCCACCTTTTCTCTAATCAGCATAAAAGCTCCCTAAGAGCTCAAAGATGAAGAGAATTGGCCTCAATTACACAGGTAATGACATTGTTTTCGCTAAGATACTTAGGGGGACTGGTGCCAACAGCAACCTGAATCTATACCAGAGTCATTACATGATCTTTAATGTAATCAGTAGACCCTTCCTTTGCAGGCTGGAGTTCCATCACTGCTCTGATGAGGGAGAAAGAGGAAATGTGAATTTATGTAGTAGTTTCCTTCAGTTCAGAGGCTAGATATAAGCACAAAGTTGCATAGCCATGTCTTCAATGAGACATACCAATCTCAGTGGAATGTAGAACATGCTCTGCAGACAGGGAAAAAGGAACATATAATAAAAGGTAGTGTGTTGGTCCGTGTACCTTCGGAAAATTTGTTTTCTCGTTTTTGTCTTCTAAACGGAAAAACGAAGAAACCATTCATTCATCACATATTCGACCCTCCTCATGAGCATAAATAAACAAATCTTGAGTCGTTTTTTCATATTATATAAACATATTATAAATAGAAAAACAGCTTGAATATTCGATCTATACATGGGCGGGAATAAAACGCCCCTTTCCGCTGATTGGTCAACCAAAGATCAAGTCGCGTCATCAGTTCTTAGCTCCAGAAGTCAGCTCCGCGCAACAGAATATAGTAGCCTATATCTATCCAATACATTTGTGCGGATTATTACAGAGTTTATTGCAACTACATTTAATCTCGTTCTCTTCAAACAGCCAGACTAATAAATGGCTCGACACAACCCGTGCCAGGGCAGAGCCTAGACAGAGCTTTCTTCTGTGTAGGCTACACATAAATTCGCGTGCCGTGAAATACTAATTTATCGTATTAAATAATAATTTACGCGGCATCTGCTCTCACAACTAGCCAACCTATTTGGCACACTTATTAGCCTTCTTATTTAGCTGACCAATTCTCAAAATCTGTGTGCCGGAGGCTGCGCGCCGCACTGGACAGCGCGGAGAGAATGCATAAGCTAGTGAAGCGCTTAGCAGAATCGATTCAAGGGTCAAGTCATCTTCATTTATATAGCGCTTTTTACAATACAGATTGTTTCAAAGCAGCTTCACAGTGATAACAGGAAAATTAATAGACAGAGTTTGTTTTAGCTTTACAGCAGCTCTAAGATAAAGTTTATCGAGCTAAAGTTTTTGATTGAATCACTTTCGTTGTAAAAATCATTAATTATTAACTTAGGGGACGCTTAAATGACACCTTTTTTAATTGAAAACAAAACAGAAACAGAAACTATTAATGCGTTCTTGCCGTTCATTTACGTGTTTAGGGGAAGACTATGAAATAACACTTTGAACAATAAAGCCAGAGATGAATATATGTTTTTATAGGCTATTTATTGCCATCTATTACCGTCATAAATTAATTAGTCAAATAAGGCTACCTTTTTTAAATAGCTATATCTTATTAAATATAGGCCTATGCCATCTTTAAATTTAAAATCTTAAATTTAGTCAATAAAATTAGAGTTTGACACTATTTGTTTCAACCAAAGGCATCTTGTGCTGCAGAGGTGGCATAGCAGCATCTGAAGTTGCTTTTAGATGTATTTACACAATTTAATTCTGCTCAGAGAGGTCCGTAAATACATTCACACAGCAAATACATAATGCAATGACATTAATTTTATGTTTTAAACAAAATGCTTTGAATACAGAAATGTGAAATAAATTACAAGATGAAACGAATGAAATATCGCCAGTAGGTGGCAGCAAGTCACTGTGTTAATGAATGAGTCATTTTATTCAATCGATTCGCTCGAAACGCTGATTCATTCAGTAATAAAAAGGCTGTATGGCTGGTAAATCACCGATTTGTTCAAAGACTCGGATTCATTCACGAATTAACTAGGCTACTCTGTGCGCCTTATGTTGCGAGTCGCACAATGATCTGTGACTTTGCTTTAGAAATTTAGCTGGCAGAAAAAATAAAACATTGTTTTGAGGGACATCAATTAATACTCAGTGTTAGTGAAATAAACTCAGTGTATTGCTCAAAACATGTAACTACATTCTCTCTGCACTGTTCAGTGAGTCGCGCATTTTTGACACACAGATTTCAAGAGTTGATCAGCTAAATAAAACAGGCGGTGTGCCAAATAGGTAGGCTAGGGGTAGTTGTGACAGCAGATGCAACATAAATTAATTAATATTTAATATGATAAACTAATTCCACTACATGTAAATTTATGTGTAGGCAGAAGAAAGCTAGGTGCCCCTGTAGGGTTTGTGTCGAGCCATTCTTTAATCTGGTTGTTTGATGAGAAATAGACCTAGATGAAATGTCCGAGTTAAGAATCCATACAACTGTAACTGATGAACAATTCTGTTGCGCGGAACTGAGAAAGAACTGCTGACAGCAGCTTTATCTTCACTGTAAATACATTCTCTCTGCGCTGTCCAGTGCATCGCACAGCTCCAGCAGAGATTTTTTAGAGTTGGTCAGCTAAATAAAACAGCGGTGTGCCAAATACACAGGCTAGGAGTAGTTGTGAGAGCAGATGCCATGTAAATTAATATTTAATACGATAAATTAGTATTTCACGGCACGCGAATTTATGTGTACACAGAAGAAAGCTCTGTCTAGGCTCTGCCCTGGCACGGGTTGTGTCGAGCCATTTATTAGTCTGGCTGTTTGATGAGAACGAGATTAAATGTAGTTGCAATAAACTCTGTAATAATCCATACAAATGTATCGGATAGATATAGGCTACTATATTCTGTTGCGCGGAGCTGACTTCTGGAGCTAAGAACTGATGACGCGACTTGATCTTTGGTTGACCAATCAGCGGAAAGGGGCGTTTTATTCCCGCCCATGTATAGATCGAATATTCAAGCTGTTTATCCATTTTGGTTTTATTGTTTTTCCATTTGGCAGATTAGAACAAAGTGATGAAAACAAAAATAAAAATATGAAAAATACGACTCGAGATTTGTTTATTTATGCTCATGAGGAGGGTCGAATATGTGATAAATGAATGGTTTCTTCGTTTTTCCGTTTAGAAGACAAAAACGAGAAAACAAATTATCCGAAGGTACACGGACCTGTGTTGTGTTCATGAGTGAATTGTGTTGTGGACTATTATTTTGAAAAGGAAGTCTGAAGTGTGTAATGACGTAATATGCGTGAGAACGGAAGTGAAGAGTAAACAAGATGGCTACTCCTTTTGTGTTTGCTACTCCTGTCTCATGTGCTTCATTGCTTTATAACTCAAGCAATATAAATTGGCAACAAGGATTAGGCATTCATTTTTTTCACATGCACCTCTTAATTCTGCTCAGGTGGGGAAGAGGAAGTCATGCTTTCACTGTGGATCAGAGGCACACTTACCTAACGCTGCGAACTGCCCGGCTGCAACTGCAACAAGCAGGAAGTGTAAAAAGATTGGACATTCCAGCACAGTTTGGCGTAATCAAACACACATAAGGTCCGTGAAATTGAACTACCAGAAGTTACTGTACTGCACACGTAATATTCAGCTCGTACTCTCAGCATTACAAGCAGAGTGACTATATCTACTTCTGACTCCCAGACTTGTGTGGTGGATTTGATGGTTGACACTGGCCCTTTCCGTACCGTCTTTCCCTACAGCACTTATGCATGCCGATTCAATAACGTTGTGCTGTCGCAACCCAAGGCTAGGCTTGTGACATATTCAAATTCCCAAGTGGTTGGATGTCTGTCGGCGAACGTTTCCTAAATGACCACTCAGTTCCTGCTATGTTCTTCATTGTGGACAAAGGGACACCACTCATGGGGAGAGACCTAATGTCTGCACTGCATGTGAAGATTGAAAACAATCAAGTCCTGCCTCCTAATGCCCTTCCTGTGCTTGCTTCTCCTGTGCCAGTCTTTCAGAGTCAATTACTCATGACGGACAGTTCTGTTTTTGCTGTACTCCTTATAGATTGGCTTCTGCGCCTGTAGCATTTCAGAAGATGATGACCATCCTCCTGAATGGCTTGACAGTGGTTGAAAATTACCTGGACGACATTATCATCTACGGACATGACATGCCTATGCATGACAAAGCACTTCAAGCTGTCTTACAAAGACTAGAAGCTGCTGGCTTGGAGCTCAATAAAGACAATTGTCACTTCCGGCAAACGAGCCTGCTGTTCTTAGGTCATACTGTTTCAATGGAGAGTCTTCTTCCTGATGAATCGTGTACAGGCGATACAAAATGCCCCTGCTATTTATCGGTCACGCTTGTCCTTACCTGCTTCTGCAGATAATGCTGCTGCTCCAGCTCCTGTTGATGATGTTGATGAGGAGTTTGTTGCTTTTCTATCTGCCACCTTTAATTCTCTGTCTGCTGCTGATGTTGATGCTGCATGTGTTTTTTGTCCTGCTCTAACCAAACATCAAACACAGATTTCCAATGGTTGGCCTCCTTCACCCAAGAGACTGGACATTGAGTTGTTGCTGCACTATAAACTGCATCTGTAACTGTCTTGTAAGCACAACCTTGGCTTCCGAGACTCATGGCTGATTGCACCAGTTTTTGATCTGGTTTCCATAGCACTTGAAGGACATCAGAGAGAGGTGAAAATGAAACAACACCTTCGTGATCTCTGTTGGTGGCCAGGGTTGGATGCTCAGGTTCATGAAGCTGTCTGTTCCTGCCACAAGTGTCAGCTCAATACTGTCCAGTCACATCCTGCTCCTCTTCAGCCGGTGCCACTACCAGATGGACCATGGCAGAAAGTGGCTGTGAATATAGTCGGGCCAGCTAATGGTGCTATATAGAGGTTCAACCGTGTGCTCAAACACAATGGCCATCCAGCAGCGTCAGCCATGGAAACATGTGGTAACTGACTACTTGCAGGTGTACCGTGCTACTCCACATGCAGCAACTGGTACTTTACCCTTTCAGATCCTCTATGGCAGGCAAATGCACACAAGGCTGTCTATTTTGACATCTGCTCCTGTGCACTCACCAACTGACATGACTGTTCGCCAAAGGGTTCTGCAGCTGCAAAACAAAATAATGTACACTGATGCTAAGCAGGTTGCCCGTGCTCCTTGTTTCCAGGAGGGGGATAAAGTGAGGGTACAGAACCGCTTGCATGTTCCTAAAGGACACAGAAAGTTTACTGATCCTGTCACGGTTGCCAAAAAACTTGGGGTGTGACTTGTTACTCATGAGTGAATTGTGTTGTGGACTATTTTGAAAAGGAAGTCTGACGTGTTGTGTAATGACGTAATGTGTGTGAGAACGAAAGTGAAGAGTAAACAAGATGGATGAAGTTTGCTATACTCTGTCTTGTGTGCTGACAGATACCACATAGTGACTTTTGGTCTCCCACAGAGGGGAAAAAAAGCACAAGAAATTGGTTATTCAATACCCTGATTTCTCTATTTTTTATCCCCATACCAACATGAACAATAGCTTAATTCTGTACTGTGTTATTTATATAGTGCACTATAAAAATAAACAGTTAAAGAGTTAGTTCACCCAAAAATGAAATTTCTGTCATTAATTACTCACCCTCATGTCGTTCCACGCCCGTAAGACCTTCGTTCATCTTCGGCACACAGATTAAGATATTTTGATGAAATCCGAGAGGTTTTTTTATCCTTCAATGAAAGCAACAAAATGACCACGTTCAATGTCCAAAAAAGTAGTAAAGACATCATTAAAATATTCAACGTGACTACAGTGGTTCAACCTTAATGTTATGAAGTGACGAGAATACTTTGTGTGCACAAGAATAAAACAAAACAAAAATAATGACTTTATTCAACAATTTTTCCTCTTCTCTGTCAGTCTGTTACGCAGTTGGCGCAGTGCTGCATTTCCGTGTTTACGTCCGAACGGCGGCTCATTATTGGCCGGCTCCTGTGTCAGCATCACTTGCATGCCTCGTGCTGCTCACGTGAAGAAGCATCGGCCGATACTGAGCCGCTGTTCAGACGTAGAACCTGGAAGCGCTGCAACGAAAATAGCGTAGCAGAATGACAGGGGAGAGACGAATTTGTTGAATAAAGTCGTTATTTTTGTTTTGTTTTTGCGCACAAAAAGTATTTGTGTCGCTTCATAAGATTAAGGTTGAACCACTGTAGTCATGTTGACTATTTTAACAATGTTTTTACTACTTTTCTGGACATTGAATGTGGTCATTTCGTTGCTTTCAATGGAGGATTTTTAAAAAAAAAAGCCTCTCGGATTTCATCAAAATATCTTAATTTGTGTTCCGAAGATGAACAAAGGTCTTACGGGTGTGGAACGACATGAGGGTGAGTCATTAATGACAGTAATGTCATTTTTCAGTGAATTAACTCTTTAATTATTGTGGGTTTTTTTTTACTACTTTCTCTGCAGTTTTAACAACTTAAAAATCACATACACACATTTTTAGTCGAACAAACAAGCATAGCATGTGAGCTGTATTAATGCAGTTTTTGAGTTCTAGACAAATTGTGTGTGTGTGTGGTCTCATTCACCCTTTTTCAAGCACTGGGAAATAATTACTTATGGTTATATTTTTGACAGTTTGCTAGTTTTATGTAAATATAGATTTTGTTGTTTTTCGTTGTTGTTTTTACAGTGTAGACAGACAGATGTGTGGTATAAATAATAGCAGAGAAACATTTTAATGTAATGAGTTCTTGCATAAAAGACAAAGAAAACAAAGTGATGATGTACAGTATGTGTGACAGGAAGATGGACAGAGTTTTTGGTGTAAATGAGGTTAAAAGTATGTGTGAGTCAGTATTCCTATCAGCACTGTGTCATCCTCTCCCAGACACTCCACCAGACAGGCTTTATTAAAATATACCTTGCCTCTGCCAAGGTTATGTCAGTGATAATCTCTGCAAAACTTTCTACCACCATGCACAGCTGACTGAACTGCAATTTCAAAGATTACAGATCTTGTCATACAAAAAATCATCATTTGCTTCAAACTGAAGAAGTTTTGTGGGCACAAACATCTAAATGCTCCTCGAACATAGCATTTCAGAGGAGCACTTTAAATAACAGCCATTCAGTACAAACAGGTCTGACAACCATACTGCTGTTGTTGGTTATTTTATTGATCACAGAGACCTCTAAACATTTAATTTTGTATGCAAATATGATTTTGGCATGTTTTTTATTTATTTTGCAAAAAAGAGCCTTTTATAGTCTGTATCATTCTAATAATGCACTATGCATAAATATACTATACTTTTTGATTTTCAATAACATATTAATCACACATTCAGTTCCACCTTAGGCAGTTTCCTGCTTTCAGCTGTAAAATTGTGGTCATATATTCTGAAACAAGTATAGTGATGAAAATGTCTCTTTTCGACATCTGGCATGCATGGCCTGTCTAATGCACTGCAATGTTCTATACTTAGAATAGAAGCAACAGTCTCTCTATTCGGCGGGAATCAGCGTGCCTAGTAACCCGGCACGCTGAACTGTCTGTAAGGCATCCATCCGTGACATTTATTTGATGATATTCTCTCCTCTGTCAGTGTGTTTTATAATTATGGATATTTTGCAAAGCCTGTTGACTCAACAGAAACTCAGCATCCTTAACACCGAGACACCTTCACAGTCATTTTGCGGCATAATTGTGACCACACGACCACATTAATCTAACGTTTGTGCAAATAGCGTGGCTTGTTGTCTATTTAGCGAAATCGTGTACTTTCTCATTTTCATAGGCCTACGTGTGTGCAATATATTATAGGACTATTTTTGTTTCCGTACCAGCTGTAAATAGCTGTACCCTTGAGGGATGGGATGGGCTAGAGTGGCTTCCTCCACATAGTGAAATAATTACTACGGTTCAAAACGGTATGAGATTTGATTGCATGTTTAGTATGTTATTCCACTGAGAGGCACTATGTAATTTAGAAACTGATGACAATATTGCTTTCTCCTTAGAGGAGAAAAAGAACATTTGTATCTGCATTTTCCCCTCTCTCTGAGCATTTATCCAAGATGGTGACCCAAAAAAACAGAAGGGAAATTACACATGAGAATAGGGGGAAAAAAATAAAATAAAAAAATCACGTGCAGGGCTGGTAATTATCCGCAGTGAGGGACTCGCTGGTGTCAGGTGACGCTGGGTGGCTATGTGGAAGAATTCTTGTGAAGTATCACCCGTGTCCGTTTGTGTCCAAGTAACATGCCGGCCTGATCAAAGCCACAGCCGTCAAGTCAGGAGCAGTCGAGAGTGGAGAAAAAGTTCTGGCTAATGAATGTCAGAGAATGTAAAACATGTCCATGGGACATTTGGTCAAAGCCTTGTGTTTCCTCTCAGCACCCCACCTCCCACAAACCCATCAGATGGAGCCATCCAGCACCCCATAGTGTGTATATCCTGCATCGGGAGGGGGACCGTCTGCAGTCAGCAGGGGGACCAGGCTGTATTGAAGAAGGAGAGGCGTTTTCAAAGCTCACTGAAGCAGCGATGCATTTCCCCCCTGGCTAGCTGAGTTTAGAGAGCCCCCATAAACAATGACAGGGGGCCATCATACATGCCCTCTGAGGGCCAGGCACAGATATAATCATCTGATAGTGATGACGGGACTATTACCAGAGTGCTTTCATTCTCCTGCTTCAGTACACAGCCCTGTGTGTTTCCATCTCTGTGAAACAGAGTTCAGATTGCAGTGTTTAAGCCTGTCCTCTTTGTTTTTGTATTCCAAGCCTTGTGATGAGCTGGTGGGTTTATACACGTTCTTCTTTTTTGCTGCAAATTGAGATTCTGAAATTCTACGCTATATCGTACCCAACAGGGTGTGCTATCAGGCATTATGGTGCATGTGGAATCACTTGTGTTAAGAAAACAAAAAAATGTGAGGTCTCTCTCGAAAACACGTAAAGGCTGTCAGAGCTAATTGTGTTGTGTCTTTGATCTGCTGCTGCTATCGAATCTCAACATTTCAAGCAGCGTGTGAAAGCTTGATATTGCTCAGAATGGATCACTTTTGCTCCAGGCTGTAAACTTACACTGCATGCAAATGCCCCAGCAGTCAATAACTCCATGTGGTACATCTCACATGACATAAGCAATATCCCAAATTACTCCTCACGGACCTCTTGACTTTTCAATGCGATGACAGCTCCGGTTATGAGGTCAAATGAAAATGGAGGAATTTATTCAGAAAAACATGACTAGGAAAGAGACACATCAACACCCTCGCAAATTGGTCAATAAATTATGTTTTTTTTTTTTTTTAACAAAGTTCGGGAGGAGCACGTTCAAATGATCTACCCAATCAGCATAAGAGGAGGCCTATAAATACGTAGCCGACTCACCTATGTTCCTCGACAGTTTTTTCTGCATCCCTCCCCCACCCTGTCTCCTCACATTTGCCTGGTTACTATCCTAACCAAAGACACGGGGGAGTACTCTGGGTTCGGGCAACATTCCGAGCTCGGAGCCCTCCCCCGGACAGCACACCAAATACTCTTTTACTCTAATCATTTGTAGGTGTGAACTTGTGAACGTGACTTCTTTTTCTCATACATTGACTTGAATAAAGATAAGAATTTTTTTTTAATAATTTGGTTTTATTGATTGATTGATTGTGTGTTGTCCATGTCCAAGTCTAAAATATCCTATATGTTGTATATCTTCGTACAGTGAGTGAGGGACACTGAGGGTTCCATACCTCTTTTCCTCTGAAAGTTGTCTTTTATTCTCTGATTTATTGATAGCTCTAATGTTCCAAGCTGACTCTGTGTTTTATTTCAGGAGGCACCGCTTTCCTTGCTCTCCTCTTCTCTTTAATTTTTCATCTCAAGCAGAGAGGATGTTTCGAGTCCATAATGTACATGTCTTATTAATGTGAGGTTTTCACAACAGGGTTTTAAACGTGAGAAATGTGCCTATTGTCTCCTCTTCACCCCATCCCCATACTGCTTTCCCGGGTCTGACTGAGGGGCCAGTGGAGATCACTAGTTGGGCTTTCAGGTCCTTTGACCAAACTACAAATCAGAGTTTGCCCTGTATTTCCAAATGTGACTGGTAACATAGTGGCATGCGCATCCATCCATCCATCCATCCAATTCACTTACAGGAACAATTCATCCATTTAATTATGAAAAAATCACCGTTATGTTATCTTTAAAGCTTCATAATTTATACCATAAAGTTCATATATAGCTTGGGAAGCATAGTCCAAGCTCTACAATAGCTTTGTGTGAGAAACAGACCAACATTTCAATCGTTTTTCACTGAAAATCTACCTTAGCTCTCGCTGGCACTTTATTGAGAAAAGTAGTGATGTCGATTTGTGAACAAATCGTTCTTTTGAGCAGGGCTCTGAACCGGTTCAAGGAACGAAAACGAAAAACGAAAACCGGAAACGAACGAAATTTTGACCGGAACGTAAACAGAAACAGAAACGAAATCAAATTTAATCGTTCTGAACAGAAACACTAATTTGAAATGGCTATTAACCGGTTAATAACGTTATTTTTTCGTTCTATTTAATATTTTGATTTGGCAGTCAACCAATCACGAATTCAAATAGTACAGCCTATGCAAATGTGGCGCTGACACATCCAAAGTGTGTGAAATGCCCGCGCTCAGGCTCTACAGTGAGTGAAATGCCCGCGCTGACGCGCTCAGACTGAGCTGTCAAGTCATCATAGGTTAGGTAAGTCACAATGGCAATGCCCTGGCATTGGTTTTTCCGATGATATACGTCACCAACCGTCAAGCATTAGGGCTACATTTAAGTGAAAATGAATGTCAAGTAGGCTAATATGCAGCTTGTTGTGCGTTTTGAAACCAGCGAAAATATGTAGGATATGTAGAACATGAGTTCACACAACGTCACATGACGCACATGCAGCGCTTCTGTGAACGGAGAAAACAGAATAAAACTATAGGCCTACATAACACATATACAATAAAAGGGAATATTTAGGCCTATAGGCTATGCGATATTTTACTATATAATTAGGTCTACAGATTAAAGGGGGGGTATCACACACAGTTTCTGCCTATCTCATGTTAATCTTGAGTACCTATAGAGTAGTAGTGCATCCTTCATATCTCCAAAAAGTCTTTAGTTTAATCATATTTATAAAAGATACATACGCT
Source organism: Mylopharyngodon piceus (assembly GCA_039654765.1). Lineage (NCBI taxonomy): Eukaryota > Metazoa > Chordata > Actinopteri > Cypriniformes > Xenocyprididae > Mylopharyngodon > Mylopharyngodon piceus. The sequence goes on from CM077442.1 coordinate 19,792,732, forward strand.
GTACCGAGTATTTCCGAAAACAGCCGAGCGCCTGGAGGCGTGTCCTGTGAGTGGAGATAGAGTGACGAGCTATCACAAGCACGCGCAGCTTTTGTGTAGAGATCGGCTGCAAGCTATCAATGGTCAGCTAAACAGATGTATTTAAACACACACAATACACCATCGCATTATCCCTGGATAACTTTTTAATCACTATAATGAATATAGCATATAGTGAATGATGAATAATGAATTTATCAATTCACTACGTTCGTGTTGTTTACATTATATGCACTTAGGCGCCTATTGCCAACAAAACAGACATTTGATGCAGTTTTACTCACTACCTGCGGTTCCGACTCATGACCGGGATCATTACCGCTGTGACCGCTCCATCTTTCAGTTTCAAACAATCTGTAAATCCAGCGTAGAACTGGGCCTTGTTTATAAAACCATAAGCGCCGATCCTGAGGGCTCGAGCAGCCATGGAAAAACACGAGATATTCTCCATTCATTTTAACCAACAAAAAAGTGATTGCAACTATCAGTTTCTATGGTTATTTTAATAACAAATGTCGAGAGCACATCAATGTAATGAGTGAGAACAAATCTCTCAGCTCCACTGAACACTGGGTTCTTTGGGAAGCAAGGTTATCTTTCCCTCACAACCAAAAACACCCTTCTTTGGTGACATGGTTGATTTCGTGCAGTCCTGTGACCTGTGCAGCGCTGCCGACGACTTCCGTAAAGCCGAACGCGCATTGATAGGCGTGCTCTTGCACTCTCGCTCTGGTCGATGTGTGCGCGCGCGCCCTTCCGGGAGAAGTGCCCGTACAAGGAATTCCGCCCCCGTTTACGTCACTCAGGCCGATACTCGAAAAAAAAAGTCTGAATCCTGTGACGATTTGGAAGATAATTTTTGGAACAGAAATACTCCGTCATACGTCCAACTCATGTTTTGAAACTTTGGCCATGTTTAGCATGAGAATCCAACTTTTTAACAGTGTAAATAAGTCAGAATACATGAAATAGCATTATACCCCCCCCCCCCCCCCCCCCACACACACACACACACACTCCCCCCACTCCAAAGATCTAGAAAAGGAAACAGACATTCTGCTTGTTTTCGTTACTTAAGTGTTTTTTTGTAAATGCATGAATTATGTCTTGCTTTTACCTGTATGACCATAAATTACGGAGTACAGTTTACTGTCTTAGAAGGGAAAAAAATTCCAGTGGTCGCGCCGGCGCCTCACGCGCGCGCACACAAATTCTTGCATTGCTTACTTGATATCGCAGCCTGTTAAATAATTAAAATAAAATACAATCAACCAAACATATAAAACGTTAAACTGCTCAATTCAATTATTTAATACAATCTGCCGTTTACCACCCGTGACCACTGCCTGACTGTGCTGTTATGTGAAGGATGATGTCGATAATGCGAATAAAGCTTAGGCTACCTAATAAAGAATAGTTTAGCATTCGTCTCGAAAATGGAAACAGTGCCGAATGAGAAAGGTAGGCTTCAGATTCACTTTAAATTAATTCATTTAGCATCTTATTTAGTTTTATTTCTAATAAATAAACCTGTTTCTCGCCTTGAATAGCAATAGAAGCTGGAATGGCGGTAAAAAAGAAAAGAGATTTTTTTTTTTTTTTTTTTAATTCGTTTTGGCTTGACGTATAGCCTGAATAGGCTAACTTTAGAGGTTTTGTGGTAAAATAAAATAGGGCAGTTTTGTTCATAATTTATGTTTACAAACATTATAATTATATTATATATTATATAGGCTATAGGCTAGGCTATTTGTAAACATTTTATTTTATTTGCCGATAAATTATTATTTCTGAATGTAATAATAAAATGCGACGTAGCCTACGCGACATATCTTTTTTCCTCTCAGGAATAGCGTTGGTATTTTTAACCATGCAGCAAACATTTTAAAATATCTTGAAAAAATAAAAAAAATAAATAAATAAAATTTGGACAGAATCTTGTTATAAAAGATAATTGTAGGCCTATTGGCTAAGACGGCAAATACTCTCTTTGTTTTTTAATAAATAAAATGCTGTACGTATTATTATTATTATTATTATTATTATTATTAAATTATTATCACTGGATGTATAGATATACAATGAAATGCACAGTAGCCTACATGTAAACAGTGTTTTGCTGTTGTGTCTGTGTTTTATACACTTACTCAGTGCTGCAGGGGCGATTGTGGTTTTCACAGTTGTAATTAATGATTTTTGCATCTGACTGAACCTGGCATTTGTGGGACGCCACCCATCTCCTGTGAGACTCAGTGCTGAGCAGCCTCACATTAAAGTCCCGATTTAGATCCGCCAGTTGCCTTGATGACTTGGTTACAGCATGCTATATTGGTCTTCAAAACACAAAAACAATCTGATTTCACCATTTCTGCAGGTTATAATTTATTCTGCTCAATAAGCCCACCATATATGTTTTTATATATTGTTATGCAGTACAGTATATGAATGGCACTTTCATCCCAAAATATCAATTTATCTTTTTAAAAACACACTAGAATGAGGGGAAGCAGCCATGAAGTCGGGATGGTCGATGACAGGCACAGGCTCACAGGCAGTATCAGTCAAGCCTAATGTCACACTGATCTTTGTGATAAATGTTGCAGTTTCACCTACTCCAAATGATGATGTGGCAGAGAAATCATTTCTCAGAGAGCGGACAGCTGTTTCTTCTGCCCTGATCTGAGAAGTGCAAGTGTTAATCCTCACTTGTCACAAATCTTGTGCATTGACATGCTTTTGTACTTGAATAGTGTGTAAAACACAGATAACAGTAAGATAAAAGATTGACTAAAACGTATGGATATATCAGTAATCAAATTATGGATTGGTAGAGTATACATTTCTTCTCAGACATTTCTATCTGAAAAAAAAAAGTTTAGTTTTTAGATTTTTTTATTTTATTTTACATTTTTTAGATTTATTTTATATTATATTTCTTATGAAGATAGTAAAATAATACAAACATTTGGTTTGGTTAGTCTCTGTTCAAAGACTTTGATTTTGCTATTACTCTATTTGCTATTACAGTCTTCAGTGTCACATGATCCTTCAGAAATCATTCTAAAATGCTGAATTGGTGCTCAACATTTCTTATTTTTTTTGTTGAAAACTTTTGTGCTGCTTTTGTGTGCGCGCACACGTGTGTGTAAACCTTGATCCTTGATTTTTTCAGAATTTTCTAATGAATAGAACGTTCAAAATGACAACCTTTATTTGAAATACAAATCTTTAGCAACACTATAAATGTCTTTACTGATCAATTAAATGCGATCTTCCTGAATAAAAGTATGCATTTACTTTGGACTGAGTTGTACAGTATGTTGGCAAGGGTTTCTTTAAAGTAAGACTATAGACATGTTTTAATCATTAGTGTTTCAAAAGCACATGTTCAGAAGCAGCTTAGTGTGGGGGGGAAAAAAATGCCTTTGTGGTTAGATTGTCAAGATCACGATGGCCTGAGTCTCTAAAATTAGCTTCCCTAAAATGTACTTGTGAAGCTGGCACATGATTCAGACACAGCAGCTAATGATTCACTAGGCAATGCCAATCGAGTAGCTTTTCAAACTGCCATCAAGCCTTGCCCAGACCACTGCTATCAGTGATTAGCACACACTTCTTGCTCATCACCCTAATGAACTGTTGGAACACACTTAGTCATCGTTCATATTGAAAATTCACTGATGAAGTTGAACGAATGTGCGGGGGGAAAAAAAGGAAACACTTTAAAATGTTATACACACTTTGCTCTTTATTGCATGACATGGCTCCCTTTGTGATTCTGCCACACATACACAGATGTTCACATACAGAAGTAGAAGCAGTATATATGCTCAGACCTCCATAGTGTCTGCCACAGAGGAACTGGAACAATCTGGCCTGAAGCAGAGCTGCATCTCATCAAAACATTTTAAATTATATCACCTGCACCTCAGATACTTGTACACAGGTCTGAATTTGTGTTTACATTTGATATGATTAGGAGAGAAAAAAAAATAAAAATTCCACATGATCCTGAATTAGCCCTATTCTTTAAAATTATGATTTCAATCTGATTGAAGCAATCATTTGTATTTTTTAAAAATGTCATTTAAATGCTTGAAATTGGACTAGTCCAGTTTTTGCGAAGTCAGACTAACGGACCTAGATAATGAGATTGTAGCTTATCTTCATCTAGCATGTAAACACATTATTCAGACTACAATTAGCCTCTGCGTTGTGTGCTCGCTACGAAAGACTGAGACGGCACAATTCATGGTTGAAATTTTGGATTAGTAGCTACAACTAATTAATCATCACTGATGAATAATCATCTATCACACAAGAGCCACAGTGTGAGCTTAAATATTGCGTAAGAAGTAATTATGCCAATTTTAATTCACAGAGACATCATCACCATAATTAAAAAACATTATAAAATAATCAAAAATAATTAATTGAATTTGTAATAATTATAATCACTTATACTTTACATTTGTATAGTACTTCAAGCTATTATTTTTGCTAGGAAAAATAAAATAAGATAACACTACACACTTGCAGGTGTATCATTGCTCCACCTTGCTGAATAATGTATGTGACTGTGATTTATATCTTACAAACAACAAAACATTTCCTCAACGACGCCTTCATGCCTGTGTCTCCATATGTCTCTCTATATGATTCCTAATTTAAAGCTTAGGGTGTTGGTGCCTTTTTATATTATATTCATGCATTTCATTTATCCTATCCCACGACTTTTCTTAAAGTCTTTGCTGTTGCTTCTGCTGCTGTTGTGTATGATTAATTTGTATATCTCTGTATCTCTGCCTTCTAAGCACCTCTTTCTCCCAGCTCTGTCTTAAAGGTAATCACATAATTCAATATTGATTATATTTCTTTTGACAAATGAGGTGCTCTGTTTTTCTGAAGGTATACTTCAATTTGAACACAGGCAGACTCCATTGCTTGAAGGGGGAAACAAAACGACTAAAAACATGCAAGTAATGAAGAAACATGAAAGAAAACAAAGCAGGAAACAAATAAAGAGAAAACATAATCTATAGTATATTGACCTAAATGGCAATGCATATCCACAAATGAGTTTTCCCTATCTACAGAGAGCTATCAATTTATCAATACATTGCTTTCTTGTTGATTAAAAATAAATGTACTGCTTCTCAAAGAGTGTCCATCAAATGAAATATTCATTCACAGCTGTATGTATGACACGTGCTTTGGATCAGATTTCTCCATGCATTTTTTATATTTATGAATAGTACTGCTGGGCAACCACTCCACAGAGCCGGACACATGGGAGCCTGTGTTCCATTAAATGGCTCTTTCTTTATGAGGGATATCTTTACCTTTGAAATAGAACATACGAAAAAATAATAAATAAGTAAAGAAATAAACCGAAACCAGTCTCTGTTTGTTTATTTCTCCAGAAGTGCTCAGAGACTTAGAAGGAGCGCAGAGGAATAGGAAAGAAATTGTCAGGAAAATTTGTTCTCAGTGGAGACCTGCATATAAAATAGCTTGTTTTCTGATATCTTAGAGTTTGGCAAAAACCTCTGTCTCTGTCAAGCAGGTCATGTCTAGTGGCAAACGTGCTGTGAGCACATAAGAGCTAACTCTTTGTGACCATATACTTCTGTACTATACATCTAATATGTGAAAAGCGGTATATCAAGTAGTTGAGTAAAAATACCTGAATGACCTACTTCCACTGAGATTTTGAAGTATGTGTCAGATTCCTTACTATCTGATGAGGAAAATACTGGTAAGTGGCAGAACCGTGACAAGACTGCCATCATACAGTAGGTCACATAACAATACCAACATGATGGATGTATGTATGTCTGTATGTACAGGTGCTGGTCATATAATTAGAATATCATCAAAAAGTTGATTTATTTCACTAATTCCATTCAAAAAGTGAATCTTGTATATTATATTCATTCATTACACACAGACTGATAAATTTCAAATGTTTATTTCTTTTAATTTTGATGATTATAACTGACAACTAAGGAAAATCCCAAATTCAGTATCTCAGAAAATTAGAATATTACTTAAGACCAATACAAAGAAAGGATTTTTAGAAATCTTGGCCAACTGAAAAGTATGAACATGAAAAGTATGAGCATGTACAGCACTCAATACTTAGTTGGGGCTCCTTTTGCCTGAATTACTGCAGCAATGCGGCGTGGCATGGAGTCGATCAGTCTGTGGCACTGCTCAGGTGTTATGAGAGCCCAGGTTGCTCTGATAGTGGCCTTCAGCTCTTCTGCATTGTTGGGTCTGGCATATCGCATCTTCCTCTTCACAATACCCCATAGATTTTCTATGGGGTTAAGGTCAGGCGAGTTTGCTGGCCAATTAAGAACAGGGATACCATGGTCCTTAAACCAGGTACTGGTAGCTTTGGCACTGTGTGCAGGTGCCAAGTCCTGTTGGAAAATGAAATCTGCATCTCCATAAAGTTGGTCAGCAGCAGGAAGCATGAAATGCTCTAAAACTTCCTGGTATATGGCTGCGTTGACCTTGGACCTCAGAAAACACAGTGGACCAACACCAGCAGATGATATGGCACCCCAAACCATCACTGACTGTGGAAACTTTACACTGGACCTCAAGCAACGTGGATTGTGTGCCTCTCCTCTCTTCCTCCAGACTCTGGGACCCTGATTTCCAAAGGAAATGCAAAATTTACTTTCATCAGAGAACATAACTTTGGACCACTCAGCAGCAGTCCAGTCCTTTTTGTCTTTAGCCCAGGCGAGACGCTTCTGACGCTGTCTGTTGTTCAAGAGTGGCTTGACACAAGGAATGCGACAGCTGAAACCCATGTCTTGCATACGTCTGTGCGTAGTGGTTCTTGAAGCACTGACTCCAGCTGCAGTCCACTCTTTGTGAATCTCCCCCACATTTTTGAATGGGTTTTGTTTCACAATCCTCTCCAGGGTGCGGTTATCCCTATTGCTTGTACACTTTTTTCTACCACATCTTTTCCTTCCCTTCGCCTCTCTATTAATGTGCTTGGACACAGAGCTCAGTGAACAGCCAGCCTCTTTTGCAATGACCTTTTGTGTCTTGCCCTCCTTGTGCAAGGTGTCAATGGTCGTCTTTTGGACAACTGTCAAGTCAGCAGTCTTTCCCATGATTGTGTAGCCTACAGAACTAGACTGAGAGACCATTTAAAGGCCTTTGCAGGTGTTTTGAGTTAATTAGCTGATTAGAGTGTGGCACCAGGTGTCTTCAATATTGAACCTTTTCACAATATTCTAATTTTCTGAGATACTGAATTTGGGATTTTCCTTAGTTGTCAGTTATAATCATCAAAATTAAAAGAAATAAACATTTGAAATATATCAGTCTGTGTGTAATGAATGAATATAATATACAAGTTTCACTTTTTGAATGGAATTAGTGAAATAAATCAACTTTTTGATGATATTCTAATTATATGACCAGCACCTGTATTTTTACACATATACTTAGAACATACTTCTTTAAATGTATTACCTACTCTGACAGTATGCAAGTTCAGACATAGATACTGTATTAAGGATACTGTCATTTTACATTTTACAAGTAAAGCTCTACATTTCATTATGGATTATAGTGTGAAGGAATTTCATTATTTTTTTTACAGTCTATATTCATGAATATGCACTACTGTTTGAGGTCAGTAAGATTTTTATTTATTTATTTATTTGAAAGTCTCTTGTTCAACAAGGCTACATTTATTAGGTCAAAAATACAGTAAAAACAGTAATATTGTTAAGTATTATAATTAAAAACAACAGTTTTTTTTATTATTATTTTAATATATTTTAAAATGTAATTTAATGTTGTGATGGCAAAGCTGAATTTTCAGCAATAATTACTCCAGTCTTTAGCGTCACATGAGCATTCAGAAATCATTCTAATATGCTGATTTTTGCTCAAGAAACATTTCTTATCATAGTTGAAAACAGCTGTTCTGCTTAATGTTTTTGTGGCAACCATGATACATTTTTTTTTAGGATTCTTTGAAGAATAGAATGTTCAAAAGAACAACTTTTATTTAAAATGGAAATTTTTTGTAACAGTGTAAAAATCTTTACTGTCACTTTTGATCAATTTAATGTGTCCTCACTGAAGAAACGTTTTTAATGAAAAAAAAGAAAGGAAGAAAAACCCAAACCCAAACGTATTAATGGTAGTGATGAAAAATCACTTTGTTACTTTGTTTTCATGCAACTATGTACTAGCCAGTTTACTGCTTCCCGTAATGCAATGCTTCCAAAGTAAATATGAAGACCATATGAGGAAAACGCCAGAGCCTGCACACAGCGCCCCCATTCTCCGTCTTTATTAGTTTACGATCTTTTTAAAAGTCCTGTCTAATACATTATAGATAGAACTTTTATGTGAAGAATGTAAACGGTATATGAAAAAGTATTAGTGTTTGCCGTGTGGTTGATGCCCATTATCGCTATAGCTGAGCAGAAATACATAAATATGTTTCGCTTGGTCACGTTGGATTTTCTCCTTAGCGTAAAGGTTAAGAAGTCCATCTATCACTGTTTTCCATGTTCATAGAGTTAGTTCGTGGAGTAAATATATAGACTATAATCTGTGTGTGTATACTGTAAAAAAAAAAAAAAAAAAAAAATGCCGGGTGCTGATGTTTTGCGTGCATTCAGCCATTCAGCGTACACTTATGTCACTGGTAGTTCCTATTGTACTTGGTTAGACCCTACTCTGAAGTAGGAGCTAATTTAGTTTCCCCAAAAGGCGTTCCTAGAACTAAATCCTAGAACTAAAAGTGTATTTCCTCCATTAGTCCATCCTCTGGTGTGAAAGCCCCTTATGTAAAGACATGAAGAGGAACTCAAGGAACTTCCTATTATCCAAAGTAAAAATACGAATGTAATGCTGTCTCACTTCCACCTTTTTCTAGATTTGACTACTAACAACAGAACTGTAAATTCTGAAGGAACTACACAGACAAATAGATTTGTCTTATCTGCTCTCTTCCAATCCATTGCCATATGTCAAATAGCTTTCAATTGTTGCCAAAGGAGAGATGGTATTTCGGGGCTTGCGGGATATGAGAACACAAATACTTCTGGGGTTTGAATGTAAATGCTTAATCTTCTACCCGGAGTTGTATCAATGGTCCTCAGGACATCTTCTGTAGATGTCTGATGCTGTTCATTTGCATAGATCTTGAGCACTTATGGTACAAAATCAATGATTCTGGCTGGAAAATCTTCACAGGACCCACAGAACGTATCTGCAGAAGCCAACCAGTCAGCTTAGGACTAGATGGCTTCACATCACACAGATTGGCGGCTGCTAAACAAGAGCACCCTGAATAACAGGCCATCAAACTCTCCCTTTGCTCGGTTTTTATTTTTGCCCCTGGCATCAGATTATGTATATTCCATACCGTTTAGAATGAAAGCAAAATGGTTATAATAACAGTGGCTAAAGCAGCGATGTGTTCAAGGATCACATCTGTGTTGCTCTTGGGTGGAAAATTAGCTCCTATGTTTGGACTGACTTCTTCAGCAGATTATATATGAGCTGAGTGAATTTTCTTTTTCGGCTTTCACGTCTTGATCACTGCTTACTTGAGAGCACATTTAGTTCTTCTCTACTTCATCTGTGTCATCTGTTTCTTTATTACAGCTGTACTCTACAAGCATGGGAATAAAATACAACGTTGCAGTGTTACAGAGTATATCTACACAATTGTGCTTAACAGTGTTGTTTCACTCAGCTCACAATGCGATACGATTCACGATACTGGTTTCACGATACGATTTTCTCACAATTTTTTTATTAACAAAATGAAATTTAAAACAAATTATAAATTAAAAAGTGTTCTAAGACAAAATGCTGCATATTTCTTTGTGAAATTGAAATATCTTGGGTCAAATAACAAAATTAAATTGAAATTTTAGAACTAATCCCAAAAAAGTCCCTCCAATTAAATCTTCCAATGCTGTTTTCTTGGAAGGAGGTTTGTTTCGGCTCAGCTCAAGCTGTGTCTGTCTGGTCAAGAGGCTGCAGATATAAGAAGTAATATCTAAGTACATCTAGGTTTCACATCGTTATAAAGGCAAGATTTTAATATTTGTTATAATTTGTATCTTTACACTTTCAAGAATTACTTTTGAACACATTTAGAAAAATATGCTAGAATAATCTACATGTTATAAAAAAATCCAGTAACATTTTATAGTAAGGTGTCATTTGTTAACATTAGTTAATATATTAACTAACATGAACTACCAATGAGCAATACATTTGCTGCAGTATTTATTAATCTTTGTTAATGATAGTTAATAAAAATACAGCTATTAATTGTTTGTTCATGTTATTTCACAGTGTGTTAACTAATGTTAACAAATGCAACATAACAAAATAATGTATTAGTAATAGTTAACATTAACTAAGACAAATAATTGCTGTAAAAGTATTGTTCATCCTTAGTTAATGTTAACTTAAGCAGTTACCTAATGAACCTTATTGTAAAGTGTTACCAAAACTCTATGTACACATTTAGAGAGAGAACAATAAATACAATACCTGCACAAGCACAGCTTTCTCCTTCAGTCTGTGGAATACATCCTCGGTTTTTCTCTAGATGAGGCAGACTGGAATTAACTTACTACGATGGAAAATGGCCTTATCTTTTGCCATGAAACAGATCTCCGTGGCTCTCAAACTCATCGCCGTAAGTGGGGCTGCAAATCTGCCAGTCAGTGTGGTTTGGCCTGTTATTAATAGTGGTTTTTTTTTTTTTTTTTTTTTGGTTTTTTTTAACGTGCAGGCGGAGATGAGTTTGTAACTGTTGACGGTTTATATGCTACATCATGTTTGTTGTGCTATTACTGTACAGTATATTAACATCATCTTGCGGTATCTGCACCTCAACGCTTTAATTTTTAATCATTGTAGATGCCGCCAAACCTGCATTTGAATGAGGATGGGTCGCCATCAATGTCAGAGCTTATAGCCAGAGATCGTATTATTATAGGGAGATAAGAGGGTCTGTATCTCTTACCATTGGAGAAAGCGTAACGGCTAACTTAATCACGTGCGGCACCTCTCAGCCTATCATGTAATGGCAGTGACATCAGTCGCAACATTCCCTAGTCTGCCTTCTCATAAAAAATACATTTTTATCAAGCTAAAATCAACATATAGTTCCCAACGAAAGTATTGTTTAGTGTAAAACATGCTGAAGATTAGCAAACAGACTGTCGATTAATTAAATGATTAGCTATTTCCCCACAAAAGCTGTTTAATCAGCATAGTGAAGCCTCTCATCCATTGACATCCATTCAAAAAACAGCTTCTGGTCTCCTTCCCTGCGTACCGCCGGGGGCGGAGCATAGCATTAGACGTTCCGTTTTTTTTTTTGGCTAAAGGTTGCAGGCTTGCCTTCCAGTGGCTTTGTTATAGCTGCTACGCTTGACTGCTCAACTCTCGCTGCTCTCGCGCCTGTAAAGCGACGTCACAGTAATCAGCTACAGCGACAGCGCCCCTGCTGTTTAAAATGTGTATCGCGATTCGTTTAACGCCTCACCCGTCTTGAATCGTCACATATTTTCATCGATTTCCAACTGACTCGCGGTGCATCATTACATCCATAGTGATGATGGTAGAGGAACTTGATGAAGTGCACACTTCTTGATGAACACTGCGAGTGAGTATACAGCAAGTCCCTTTAAGACAAGTCATTTCACACGGCGGCCATCTTTGAAACGCCTCTCGGGCATTCAAGTGCAGCTCCTATCTCTTTGAATGGGGAAGCATCAAATTCTCCAAAGCTGTTTGCCAAGCTTTCAATTAAATTTCATATTTGAAATCACCAGTGAAATCTGACAACAACTGTCTCATAAATTTTGTTTCCAAACGCTCGAATCATGACAAAACAAAACAAAACAAAAAAAAAACGGTGTCATTTAGGCTGGATCAAGCGAATGCGCATGCTCAGTCCTAAATGCGCGTCCCTTGTGCCTCATTTCAGAGGCTAAAGTCTGACTGTTTCTATAGGAACCGGAGCTTCTAACGGCCGCTGCAGTGACTAGATGACTTTACCAATCGGCGATTGGCTCTTGTTTAGAAGGCGGTACTTATTCCGCCATATTGCGCGTTGCACTTTCTCCCATTCAGAACAATACGAGTGACGCGTCTTGTGTTATTCAATAGTATATGGTATACAGGTAATTTTTTTAATTCACAGGTTTCAGGCACAAAGACAAAGGAGATCATTGGAGAGACAAAGGAAACGTAAATAGAGTAGAGCAGGTAGCAGCTGCGTCCTCAGCTCAGAGGCTGCATCCTTTGAAGGACACGGATTTCAAAGGCCACACCTTTGAAGGCCACAAAGGTAGGAACGAGCGTTGTTAAATGGGACGGTCTAGCCTACGGATGATTGTTTTGCCTAGCAACTGTGACAGCTGTCGTTAATGAGTGGCAGTAACGTTTGCACTGGACTTTTTTAATTGTTTAAAAGTGTAATTCTGCAAAAGAAAAAAAAAATCCTGTCACTGGCACGCAATGAATTCTGGGATAGGCAAGGCTGCGAAGAATTCGTCGGTCCCACTTTATATTAGGTGGCCTTAACTACTATGTATTTAGTATAAGTACAATGTACTTATTGTGTTCATATTTTGCTGCTATTGAGGTAGGATACAGGTAAGGTTAGGACAGGTTTGGTGGTATGGGTAGGTTTATGGGTGGGTTAAGGTGCAAGGGATGATTCAACAGTCTAATTATAAATGTAATTACTGATGTAATTACATACAGGTATTTTTAAAATATAAATAGAATGTAAAAACATGTATGTACACAATAAGTGCATTGTATCAAATGATTAATTTAAATGTAAGTACATACTGGTAAAGACACCTAATACAAAGTGGGACCAATTCGTCTGTTGTGTCCTTCATTGCACGGGAAATGCATTTCGAGGCCTTATTTGAAGGAGCCTTCGAATGTGGTGACGCTGTGACACAATCCCAATATGACGCAATCAGCCTATACAAGGATGCAGCCTCTGAATTGGGACGCAGCTGATGAGTGACTGAGAGGTGTGTGCTTTAGTACTCTTGCTGAGTGCCACAGTGATGAGGAAGAGAGTGAGCGCTGTGTGGGTGTGACTGGAGAGCCTGGCATGACCTTGACAATTTGATAGCATGCATCCTAAAATAAAATGCTGGATACATTATATTTATTAGATTACATACTAATTATATCACATTATTACATTTACATCAGAACAGTTAATTGGTGTTAATGTGTTGTGTTATTCTGTTTTGTAAAGCACTTGTCAAAATGTGTTTTTATTTTTTTTTTTTTTCCATCCATTCTCCAAACCTTTTGTCCCATGTACTGTAGGCTCGTAGCGATAGTTTAGCTTTTCTGTCTCATTTTTTTCTTTGCCTAGGACAGCTGAAATAAAAAGTGGCCCAGCTTACACCTCTCTCCCCTTTATCAAAATAATAATGAGTTAGCATGGCTAGATGGTCTGTAGGAATCTGTAGAGCTTAGATATTGATCAGCGTTGTGGCTCTGCATGAGCACCTCTTGTTTGTTGACCCTTAACCCTTTGCTAATCAGTCCCTGCAATGGGGAGGCATCAACTGTAGCCTCTCTATCCACAAGTTTTATGTTTGTTTGCAAGCATCATCTTCTTAAACGCAACCATTTGTCATTCAACCTACCTAAAAAGACACAGATAACAGGGAGCAGTGCAGTTTATGTGTGCCTTGTCCCTGCTTGATCTTGAAAGAGCAGCACCTTGAGGAAGATTAATTTTCCTTGCTGCCCAGCTTTCAATGCAAGGATGCTAAACGAGGTGATAAATACCATGAGTTATCATACTCTGAGGAATAGAAACATCACATCCGATCCTGTAGTGGTGATTCACTGGTGGACGTGGATGCCTCTCAGAGGACAGTAATTGTGTGAGAGAGTATGTTCCTGCCCAACCTGCCCGTCAGGGAGGAAGTTCTTTGATGAATGCAGGAAAAGTAAAAAATTAATATATAAAGCAAATAATTTAATGCTATTTTCCTCTGAAGTGGAAATCTACAAATTAAAATCAAACATTTAAATAAAAACCAAGCAATAAAAGCAATGTTATTGTATGTTGCTGTATGCAGCTATAGGATTTCGGGTTTCAATTAATCATATATTCACCACAGAGGCGACCTTTAACTTCTCAATTGGCAACTGGCATTGCTCTGAACAAGAGTATCTACTGTATGTGTTCAGTCTAAGTATGGTTTTCAGTAAGCAAGGCTGCTCGAGAGGTATTGGAAAGTACAAAAAAGTGAGCTTTGACAAACCTTTCACTGGAACTACCTTGAGAGCATAAAATAATCAGTTCTGGATAAGAAATGTAAAGACAAGTATGTTTTCATTTACTAGCTGGGATTGTGTGTGGGTGAAAAGGGTTGCATCTCCTGTGAGATGTGAAAGAGCAATTTACTGTAAAATGTTTCAAATAATCATACACAATTTGAGCTTTCTAGAAGGTTTATATGGCAGTAGCAAAAATAAAAGGTCCTCAGAAGAGATAGTGGAGATAAGGAGCTTAATCCCAATGTGAACTATGTGAAATAGTGATCATTTTAAATGTGCCCCATGATCTCACAATCAATAATGAATAATATTATAGCACTACATAGATGAAAGCTTGTACAGTCCACCTAAAACTGCACAAACCTTCAGACCTTCATAGTGACCATAAATTGTTTCCTTTCCATCCACACTTAGTTAAAGATTGAGGTTTTCCTTCACTTTACCACCCTGTTTTTCTGCCCTCTCACTAAACTGTTGGGCAAGAGTTGTGTGTCAAGCAGAATAATCAGTAGTCTACTGGGATTCCTGCACTTGGTTGTTTTGTTTGTTCCAAAACCTCTTTCAAGGTGAGAGAGCAATTCCTCATTGTCTTATGTCATGGAGGAGATCCACCCTTCTCCGCCAATCACACAGGGGACCAAGGGCTTCAGCTTGACAGAATCAGATCTGACTTTTTCAAGTTACTTTCTGGATGTGCCTGACTGTCACTGTTTATTTTGCTCAAACTGACGACGAGCTGGAACAGTTTTTCCACAAGTATGCTCTGCCTCTCAGTTGCATGACAAATAGTCCTATGTAAGTGGAAAGGGTCTTGTTGTTGGATTGCCAGGCATCTGTAGCAGAGGCCCTCTACTCTTTTCCATAACTGCAGCTGCGCTTCTCTCTCTGACGCTTACTGGTAGAGGGATCCTTGCTGGTTCCTTCTCAAAATACTCTTGAGACAAGCTGTATATATAATTATAATTTTGTCCTTGAAGTTAAATTCTGTTATAAGCTCAACCTTTGTGTAGTTTTAGTTTATTTTAAAGGCATCACTTTTGTTCAACTGTGCAATTGTGCTATTCAGAATTGAGCATTCAGAAATTTCTGAATCAGAATTCAGAAAATGACTTTTAAATTCTAATTAAATTCCTGAATTTGAATTGAGGTTGCAAATGAAATTGAATGTTGAATTGAGTTAGAATTACAGTTTTTCTCAGTCGCTTTGATACATTTCTCAGATCACAATTGAAATACTCAAAACTACTTATTCAACCTCTACACAATCTTGTGCACACACTTACACACACTTACACACACACACACACACGTATATATATATATATATATCAAGCATCGCGTTAGTTCAGGCAGGCCATGTCAGGCAAGCTCGCGTCGGCCGATAGTCAGCTGTTGCTGACGTGTACCAATCCAGTTTTGACACCTATCGTAGCGGGCCATTTAAATTCCCACGGCTTTAGCATCTCTTCTATTGCTTTGCTGCTCGCAATTCAAACTCCCTCCTCCAACCCCAACTCCACCTAACCGAATCTGTACTTGTTTCTTTTCTGTACACAGTTCACTATTTTGAACATTTTCTAGAATGTATTTTGCATTTTCTACAACTCATGTAATTACAAATTGTAATTATGTATGCTTATATTGGATCTGTTCTGTACCCCAGGGGGGGTTTTACTTGCTGCTCGCCCCGCTCTGTCCAAGCATGGCTGCATGGACAGGCGTGGGGAGTTTTGCCCAGAACAGAACCATAACTCCAACACTAACTGTATGCTATAATGTAATAAATTATACACTTGACGAAGTATATAGAATATAAAGTTTTGCTGTAAAATCCTCTTTCCATATTCATGCTTATAGCCAACATTACAAGCATGAATATGAATCCAATCCCTTGCAAGGCCCAGATAATCTCATTGCAAAGTTCTTTTCATTATTTGCTTAGGGGTAAGAAGAAGTTTGAAATACCTTTTCAGCGATTTACTTTTAGCTAACATCCCGATGACATCCACGCTGGTGGGAGCAGCATTTATTTGAATATGTAAATATGTACTGCACACTGTCCTCTCGATAATAAAAACAACAGTTAAGAAAGCATCAGATCATGTTTGCACCAGGTATGCAATTTAGCACTCCAGTCAAGTAATTAAAGCAAGTAGCTTTACAGTATTAAACATGAAAAAAAAAAAAAAATATATATATATATATATATTGTTGTTTGCCTATTGTGTTTTGTTTTATGTTTGTCGATGTGTATTTTGTACAATTTCTGTATATACCACTCATTCTTGCAATAAAAAACAAAAACAAACAAAAACAAAAACAAATACAACTTAAGCTGTTTCAAACTCCAGAAACTCCAAATGAACATTTTGGCCTGATTTTGATCAAAATGACGTCACACCAGTTCATTCTTTGATTTAGCTTGAAGGTACAGTGCTTGTCACTGGGGCAGTACCCTAAGGTACAAAAGTGAAAATGTACATCTTTGTACCTTCATACCCCTAAATGGTGCATATTAGTACCTTAAAGGTACATATTAGTACTTTAAAAGTACATATTAGTACCTTTTTACCTTTGTACTTTAGGGTACTGCCCCAGAGACAAGCACCGTACCTTTTTTTCTGACAGTGTCTATGCCATACAGAAAAAGTGAAACATTGTGTATTTTCAATGTCTAACATGGCTAAGCATTTCCACTCTTGTTTTTAAACAGACAATTCAGTAAATTCCAATTCAGCTTCTGTTGTGACCAATTTGATTTAAATTCAGTCATGAATTTGCAATGTTCTCCTTTAGAAAGCCTAGTTCTACTACAGAGTAGAGAGCTGATTTGATGGCACTGATATGTTTATTGAAAACATTAACATTTACTGTTCAGCAGAGATGTTTCCTAAGAGGAGACAAGGGTACAGTGACTCCTTAAAAAATTGGATGAGAAAATAACCCATATTACAAAAATAAAACAATGCAAATATTACAAAATGTAACATTAAAAAAGTGTATAAATCACTCGTGAGCAATCTAGTGAGCATTTTATTGAGCAATCATCTTGGTGAAATTAAAGGTATACATCTTCGTGTCTGTGGCAGTGTTTACTAAGCGTGATGACTGATGATCTGAAAATAAGTTGACTATTAAAAAGAACAGCTGAACATCAGTTTACAAATAAAATATATTGTTTAAATTTTTACTGCCTTTAGTTATTATTTTGGAATGAATGTAAAAATGCTTTAACACTCTAACTTGATGAGATTTTTACTTGGTTTTAATAAAATAGATCAATTAGATAGTTAATGTAAAAATACAAAATAGTAGAAATGTATTTTTTATTTTTTTATGTTTATTTAACTGGGAAAATGTGACAACATTAAGTTTAACTGTCTGGAACATGAATTAACATTAGATTTATGAAAAAAAAAAAAAAATCCATTAAAATAACTGAGGACTGCCTCCTCGTTTCAAAACACCACTGCACGCCAATGGTTTTGGATGGATGGATGGATGGATGGATGAATGGACAGTTCAGTAAATTAATTTCCTATCGCTGTCATCCCAATTCAAATTTCAGTTCAGCTTCCTGTTGTGGCCAATTTGATTTAAATTCACATTCATCAATTTAAAGGGAAACAATTCTTCATTTCTGAATTTTTAATGTTCTCTAATTTTAGAAAGCCTATAGTTCTACTACAGAGTGGACAGAGCTGATCCCACAGCCTGTGTGTATCTAGCTGAAAAGCAAAAGAGATTTAAAAAAAAAAAAGACGAATGGGACAGAATGAAGCTGTGAAAGAACTCCCAGTGGATGTTTCTTTTAACAACAAATAAAAAAATATGAAACAAGGAAACTGTGAGATATTTGGTGACAGGTCGCAAAAAGCTTCCTGTAATGCTTGACGAAGGGGACGGGGACCGGGAGCTCTACATCCAAACAGTGAGCCTGCAGTCTCAGATGAGAGGGCACCACTCTTGGGCCCTTTACACTCTGTTGCCTGCAAAAACTGAGAAAATGTTCTGGGTGGAGCTGAGAAATCCAGTGTCCATCATCACATCCTTCTACCACAGGCCTCAGGCTGCTCTGAGACACTGACAATACTGAGCAGAAACACAAAGGTGAGGTCATGTGGACCAAAGTGACCTTCAGTGACCAAAGTATTTTTATGAAAAGCGTTTCCTGAATTTGAATTGAGGTTGCAAATGAAATTGAATGTTGAATTGAGTTAGAATTACAGTTTTTCTCAGTCGCTTTGATACATTTCTCAGATCACAATTGAAATACTCAAAACTACTTATTCAACCTCTACACAATCAACAGCGTTTCTTAAACAACAATTTATTTTTCATTTGCCTTATTAGTCCTATATTTACATAAACGCCCCATTAAAGCTGACTGTTGCTCTGAGCCTTGTTACGCAGTTACTGTACGAGCTTCTCTAATGCCATCAGAGGATTCAGCCTAACATTTAGAGAACAGAGGAAGTCTTGCAACAAAATTGACTAACACAGTCCCATCCTCTTAAATTTATCAGGTCTGAATCGCCACGTATCTTACATGGGACATGGATAAAATGTTTCCCTTTTACTCTGGATGCATTCATATAACCTGCATGGAAGAAATATCCATGAATTATGAATGCACTCATACATACATAACTATGCGCAAAAGTTTGTGTCTCTTCCTCTGAATTCCATGTTGTTTGTAATGGCTTTGAATTCACAATATAAATTTAAAGTTTGGCTTTGTGCTAAGACTGTGTGTAAAAAGTGATTTGCAAATCTGTCATCCCAGAAGTGTTTATTTTAATCAGGCAAGAAGAGGAGATACTGTGGAGAGTGTTGTTGCCATGGCAGTGGAGGGTCACCGGGTGAAAACTAAGACATAAAAGTATATACTTTAGATTCACGATGGATGGATGGATGGATGAACGCAAGCACATTTGAACAAACAAACAAACGCACATTTAAATGAACACACTTTTGAACAAATGAAAGAACAGACATTTGAACGAATGCACATTTGAACAAATTAACATTTGAATGAATAAACATACACATTTGAGCGAACACGTTTAAAATAACACATTTGAATGAATTGACATAAATTTGAACAAACAAACAAACTCACATTTGAACGAACAAACAAATGCACATTTGAGCAAACACATTTAAAATAACACATTTGAATGAATTAACATAAATTTGAACAAACAAACAAACTCATATTTGAATGAACAAACAAATGCACATTTGAGTGAACACATTTAAAATAACACACATTTTAATGAATTAACAGAAATTTGAACAAACAAACGCACATTTGAATGAACAAACAAATGCATATTTGAACAAACCCAGATTTGAAATACATTTAAAATAGCACATTTGAATAAATCAAACAAAACTAATGGACATTTGAACAAACAAACACATTTGAACACTCTCACTTATATATATATATATATATATATATATAAATAAAATGCATATTTGAACATACACATATTTGAATAAATGCATATTTTAACGGACACATTAGCACAAATTAGAAAAAAGAACAAACAAAGAGTTGAATGAACAAATATTTGAAATAACTCACATTTGAACAAATGAACGAACAAACATTTGAACGAATGCACATTTGGACAAACTGACATTTGAATGAACAAACAAATACACATTTGAGCAAACACATAAAATAACACATTTGAATGAATTAACAGAAATTTGAACGAACAAATAAACTCGCATTTGAACAAACAAACAACTGCACATTTGAGCGAACATTTAAAACAACACATCTGAATGAATTAACAGATATTTGAACGAACAAACAAATGCACATTTAAACGAACAAATGCATGTTTGAACAAATACACATTTGAAATAACATATTTGAAGGAATCAAAGAAACGAATGAACATTTGAACGAACAATCAAACACATTTGAACAATCTCACATTTAAACAAACAAACAAACACACATTTGAATAAAAGCACATTTGAGTGAACATGTTTGAAGTAGCACAAATTAGAACAAAAGAACAAACAAACAAAGATTTGAATGAACAAATATTTAAATTAACAAATGAACATGAACGCATGCATGCCTGTTTTTAATCCTTTTACATCACTGAGCTATACGTACTTTGGCTTTCAATTGCCTTGACTCACCCAGCCTGGATGAAGGTGAAGGATGGGCCCTTCAGTTTTTCTCCTCTGCTCTTATCTTGGTGCCATGGAGAGCAGAGAGCAGGCAGAAAGTGTGAACGAGGGGACGGACCGCGTAAGCTCTCCCCTGCAGCTGCACGCCCAGCGTGCTGCACCCTCTTTGGCTTCAGATGCAATTGAATAATTTAAGGCAATTAACGCTGGCAGGGGTTAGGGCCTGCGGCGTCCATCTTTTTCTGAATCTGCTGCTGTGTGGGTCACAGGGGAATCTTTGTTGCCTCTGCTCTTGCAGCTGGCAGTGAGTGAGAGAACACTCTTACTATATCGCATCACACTGGCAGGAAGCCCACAGTCCACAGTGTCAGCCCCGCTGCCTGCAGGTCTCCAGTTTTTGGGCATTGATTTTAGCCATTTTCTAGTTTATACCTCAGACAACTGTTTTAAAAACCGAAGAGGGCTACTTGGGGTCAACAGTGCTTTAGTAGAAATTATTCTTAAAGCATCTTGCATTTTATTTTTTACTTTTTTAATTGTCTTCATCAAAGTGTATCTTTTGAGCCAGTGTTATGGAGACATAAATTCCATCAGGTCTTTAGTGCTGAGTTCCATCTGTTGACACATCATCTGTTTTCATTCCATAGGTGGCTGTTACTTGGGGGTTTTGACAGTGTCATTTCTCTGGATGCCTCATGTGTCTTCAAATGAGGATGAGTTTCAACTCAGGGAGTAAAGAAAACAAAAGAGTGTGAAATTAATTGACATTTGAGGTGCATACAGACTGACAGATATTTAACAACCTCCATTTTACATCTGGTCCCCTTCTCAAGTTCACTTGAATTTAGAATGATGGCAGCCCTGAAAGGTCAAACCTTACCAGATTGTAAAACAACACTAATCATCCTGGCCAGCCCATTTCCCACACTGACATCCCCTAATTTGTTACCAGCCGTCCAGCCAATTCAAAGCGCTGCCAGCCACAAGTAGTGTTTGGCTTCTCTTTTCTGCTAAATAAGAATTGGGGAGGGTGGTGAAGGGAAGTGAAAGTGTTTCATCAACACAGTTGTCTCTACTGCTAAAGAGAAGGGCACACTTTATATAAAATTTATATGGTCTGTCTTGTAAATGTCCTTTGGATGTGACATGTTAGCTCGCCGCTTGATACCAATCTGTAAGACTAGTGTCCTGCTGTCTAAAACAGGCATCTCTTGTCTGTTCTTGAGTACTGATGAGACGTGCCCGCTTCTTAACCCTCACTTCCTCTCAGAAATGGTAGACCAAGCTCATGTTTACGGGAATTTCATCTTCCTTGAGAGACAGCTGGCTTTGACTATGTTACTTGTGAATAATTGCATTATGACAGTGATAAATAGGAACAGGATATTAAACTTGCTACACGAGGCCTGGACACAGAACAGGAAAACAGACAAGGTGTGTTTACCAAGCATTGATACTAGAAGGGCTGCTTTCCCAGACACAGATTAAACCTAATAGAGAGCTAAATGGGACATTTGATGGAGAATCCACATTGACAATATCATTTTCTCCAGGACAAAGTTTAATCTGTCCCCATTAAAAGCAGAAAAAAAGATCTATTGACCATGACAGAGGTAGAAAAATCAACAGCAGAATACAGTTAGGAAATAATACTATACTAAATAATGTCATACAGCCTTTGTCATGATAAAAATATTCCTTTTTACTACCACTTGCAAATCAATTTAATTTTCTCAATGGTATCTGCGGTGACCCATCCTCCAATTCAATTTCCTCAAATAGTAAGTAGCCTTCTGTCCGGGCCTTGCTAACAAGATCCATATGATGTCAATCACAAGGCAGAGATAAAACACTGTTGAAAAGACAGTCGAGATTATTAGAGACAGAGACAGACATATAGATAATGGGGGTTCATAAATAAGCTCTGCACGAGTGTCCTCACTGAAGCATCTCCAAGAATGTGGTGCTCATAATCAGATGAGCTTCTTTTGCCGGGACCTTGAGGCAATGTCCAGCTTTCCTATTCAGAACAATCAGAAATACTCTCTCTTCAACCCAGATGGTTGGAATCATCATTGTATACGGATGCTGTCTGCAGACTTTCAACTGAACAAGGCCGTGATTCATTCATAGTCTTGTGTGTTGACAGGAAGTTACATCAGCACATTTGGATTACAAAGTCAGATGTTTTAGATGTACTGTTCTAATATCAGCACATGTGCAAAGCATTAGTATATACTCATTTGATGTTGACACTCTTCAGTTTAAATTGTTCACATGTGACTATATTAAATTGTATTATTTTATTTATAGTTTTATTTAAATATTTAATGCACTTCTTTAATAAAGCCTGCAGGTCATTAAACCATACTGAACTTTGTGGAAAGTAAATGTGAACTATGTAGCCTACCTACCTGTGTACAAATATATGTAAATTCAGGGTACTTTTGCAGGGTACATTACATTAGTTTGCCTTGTTTGTGAATACTGAGCGTCTTATGTAAATCCATCGTTTTTCTCTTTTCTCTTTTTTCTCGTTTACTCTGATCTCTTGCATCCTTTAATCTCCAAGCCAATCACAGTGATGAAAATGAACAGGACTTCTAATCAAGTAGCTCCACATTTTAAATCAAGTAGCCTACATCTTAAACAAAATGAAATGTTGTAATTCATTATTTATCCAGTAAAACAGAAATGTGCATGAACAAATGGGGTAAAATGTAATACTTTGGTATAAAATGAATTTTGATATTACAGAATAAGAAAGAGACTGCACCGACAAATCTCTGCACTGGAAGGGTAACCAATGCTCGAATAGTTTAATATTTAGCGCACCTTCACTTTTTCTTGCGTACCGCCACTTCTCACATGTTGCCGGTACTTTGCCACTCTGGGTCAAAGCGTCAGTGTCTGGGTGATTGAATAGTCGTAGAAATTTTAAATGTGCTAATGATTATGCCAGCCGACAGTGGCGGCATGGGGCACCGCCCGCGCACGCAGCTTTCTTTATAGTTAATTTGAGGCAGTTTCTATGGCGTTATTTTAATGACAATGTCGAGAGCATGAGAATCTCTCAGCTCGCAAGCAGATTTCCATCGCTAAGTTCGCTCTCACAAAAAACTGGATGCACGCTCTCAAATTTACAATGTGCTGCTTTGGTGTGCATTATTGTCTAATAATTCAACAGACCAGAGTCAATTATTCCACTTATATGGGTTACATTGTTCAGATTTCAAGACATTTGTCATGTTTTTGTCCTTAAAACGCTCTTGTGTGTAGGACTAATTTCTTATGCATCTCATCCCATGCCTCCAAAATGTCATTTTAGAACAAGTAACAGAGGCTTGAGCTATTGATAGCAGTCTAATGCAGTTATTAATGCAGTTAATTTTCAATTTTTTTGAAAACAAAAAACAAAAAACAACAACAAAAAAAAAAACGTGTTTTTTTATCCTTTTGTTAACTATATTGATTTGGTGCCATTGAGGGTTTTAGATCTTTTGCTGTTGTAGGCTGTAAGGACCTTTGAAATAACTGAAATCATTTGGCGAAGTGATATGGACATGTAATGTGGTCAATACCTGCCTGGAACTACATTAGCTGTGCGTTTCCCTGAAAATAATTACACATCTTAGAACGTTCGTCAACCAATTAGATTCAAGCATTCAACAGCCCTATGGTGTAATATTTTATTTATTATTCTTAATGTAGTTATCCTGTAAATGTTGCCAGAAGGGTGTTTATGTTTTAGATAGATGACCTGGCTTAAATGTGTTTTGGACTGCTGTGTTTGCGGTGGCATATTAGTAAATATAGACTGATGTAATAATATCGCCTAATTTGTAAATGTGGACTAATGCTTTCATTTTGTTGTTCTAATGTTAGCTAGTGTAAGCCTCCTACTTTTCATGTTATAGGTTAATCTTAAAGTTTATTTGATTTACAAAATGTATGTTTTAATCGTCATGAGGCTTTATTAGAGAAACTCATCAACGACTAACCTTTCTTATTTATTAGACTAAGATATAAAGTGTTGAAAATATTTTTTGAAGCTAGAGAGCTCATCTTTTTTTTTTTTTTTTTTTTGAAACTCCAAATTTCAGTCGCCTCCCAATTTTTCTATCAAGCTTCAATGAATTGAATGATTTGTTAGTTGCAGATATTCACTGATGACCCAAAATGGTTGTTTGTTCTGATAGGGTTGAAGATCAATTGTTAATTTAGCTTAGCCATGTGTATTCCAAGTCACCTGGTGTTTTATCCAGACCGAATTAAACACAGAGGCCACAAACAAGGTCTTGAGGCCTTGATAGATTAAACTCATTTGAGTGTCCCTGCAAGTAATTAAATGATCTAATTATTTTGTTTTGGTGCCCTTAGAGAATGTGGGCAAAAATTCTGTTGGGTTGGACAAAGTATTTGTGTCACATATGTGGCCATTTCAGTTACGATCAATGCCACTTTGATACCATACAATGTGTACTTATAAATAAATAATAAGAATCTGGTAACTTGGTCACTTAAAATGACCAGTTTCCATCTTCCACATGTGACTCATAATACATGTTCCTTAACTGACAGTGTTGCTAGTGGCTTTTCTTAAAACTTTAAATCCACATACATGGTTGACTGCAAGCAATAATGATGCAGTTATGTCTGATTGGATATTACATAATGATTGTCTAGCTTAATAAGCCAGATGTTAACCCTTATCATAAAAATAAAATAATAATAATAAAAAAAATATTTATATGTGTTTATCACAAAGACAAAGATTCCTGGAAGACAGTAACATTTCACAGATTTACACAGAGACATATGGCTACGTTCACACACACAATTACATAGTCTCTCACTTTGATCCACTGTTACAAATCCAAATCACTATGGTGAATTTCAAAAATGATTTGAGCCATCTTGCTGTGCTCCTGTGAGGCATTTATTTCACCATCTGGTTCAGGTTCACCCTTATAAGCTTTCCTCTCCGACATTCACTGTATGTTTATTGGGTAGTTTCACTCTGCTGTGGAAACTGAGAACATGACGCAGGTGTTGACAAATGTTGAAATATGCTGAGGGGGCATAAAAGACCACTGAGAAAAAGAGAACAAAGCTGGAACGCTTAAAAACCCGTTTTTGCCCATTTCATTAAAAGAATGCATTTACATTTAAATCTTCATATCTATGAGCTTTCTAGTTTGCGTTGAGGTATGAGTTTAAATTATGGTTTAACTTGCATGTAGCATATGCTTATGTGCAGACAAATACATACACTGAAGTATATACTCACACACTAACAGCAGAATCTTTTTTTCCAGAGGGGGCACAACAGTGAGCAATCAGCTAACAGAGCCTATAATGTGTTTTCACCTTTCTATCATCCGCCTGTTGAAGTAACAATAGGATGAGAGGCATTATGAACAGCAAATTAACACCAGTATAGTTTGCATAGCAGCCCTGTACTGAGATAAAAGGACAGAGCCACCTGAATTAATCTGAACTAAAGTGACCGGTATCAGCCAGAGGCTTTTCCTTTATCCTTCCTCTTTGTTTTTTTTTTGTTTTTGTTTTTGTTTTTGTTTTTTTTTTCTTTTCTTTTTTCTGTTTTGATGAGTTAGAGCACAAAAGCCATGCAAATGTTATGTATCTGTGTATGTGTGGGACAAGAGAGGCTAAAAAGTCATAGTTGGTACATTGCACTTACACTTAAAAGGATAGTTTGCCAAAATGAAAATTCTGTCATCATTTACACCCTCATTTACACCAGCTGAAAAACTCTTTATTCTATGAAACATAAAAGTTGATACTATATATATATATATATATATATATAATTTTTTTAAAATTATTTTTCCAATGAAAATCAATGGTGTTTGGACCTCAACGTGTTCCTGTGTTCCATGGAAAAAAAGTCATATAGGTTTGGAATGACATGAGGGTGAGTAAATGATGAAAATTTTCATTTGGCGAACTATCCGTTTAAGTGAATGAAGGCAAATTATGTGTCCATGCCACATATATTACACAGAAACCTCATCCAACCATATATTTGCTCGACAAATTTTTAAATCAAATTAAAATGAAGCACAAGTGAGGATGACATGCAGCTCTCCAAGCTGGGGTGTCGGGTTCTTCCTTCCTTGCAAATAACGCTCCAATTTTTATCCAAGCTGTCTAGTGATTAGCCACGGTGGTCCAGCCTTGTCACTAAGGAAATGCCCCATGCCACTTCTTGGCATTGCAAATGAACGTTAGAGCATGCCAGCTGGCCCTGGATTGCTCGATCCCCTTCAGTCTAAAACAGGGATTTCTGAATACTGAAACCTTGGCCTGTTGCATCTCTCTGGTTGTTGTGGGATGGAACAACAACAACAACAAAAACTGAAATCTGTATACTGAAAAAATTTTAACCTAAAAATGGTAACATCTATATTGGTTTTATTCATTCAGAAATATTATTTAACATAACTGAATCAACCTAAATAAATTAATTTAAATGGGACCTATTATGTCTCTTTTCACAAGATGTAATGTAAGTCTCTGGTGTCCCCAGAATGTGTCTGTGAATTTTCAGCTCAAAAAAGCCCACAAATCATTTATTATAGCTTGTCAAATTTGCCCCTATTTGGGTGTGAGCAAAAACATGCCTTGTTTTTGTGTGTGTCCCCTGTGTGTGTTCCTTTAAATGCAAATGAGCGGCTACTCCCAGCCCCCTTTCTGGAAGAGGGAGGAGCTTTAACAGTTCACGCTTCAACAACAACAAAACTGGAGAATCTCACGCAGCCAAAATGTCAGAAATTGTCAGTAGCCGTGTTCAGCCTCACATGTTTGAACCGGAGTGGGACACTGACGGAGATACTCAGGAAGAAGTTACAACTTTTAGAATGCAACTGAACGTTTATGAATGATTAGTGGATACATTTATGTAGTTGTTGTGGATTTAAGATGATTCATTCAACTCATGTAGCCTACCGTCATGTTAATATTTTGTGCAAATCCAGCGTTGAACTGACCCTCGTTTGTGAAGCAGTCCGGCGTAAAATGATTTACGCAAATACAGGGCTTGACATTAACACCCGCCAACCCGCCAAATGCGGGTAGATTTCAGCTGTGGCGGGTAAGACATCCACTCCCACTAGCCACTTTGGCGGGTTGAATTTAATTTCAGCTTACAGCCAAATGATCGTTGAAGATCGTCGTATCACAAAATTACAATTCAATTAGAATTCTTTATCGATTAACTTGCTGTTAGTGAAGCCGGGATAGGCGGAATCGCGCTGAATGACACACAACAGAAGCGCTCTCTCTCTCTCTCTCTCTCTCTGTCGCGCGCACGATCAGTTCTCCTTGCGCCTGAATAGTCAAATATACGCGCACACAGATGTCAAAATATCCATCGTGTGGAGTATCTCACGTGAATACAGTCGGTTATGGCTTAAATGGACGTAAACAGGTGGGTAATAACTGGATATGTCAGTATATTACGTCCATGCATTCAGCAGCCCAATTAAATACCTGTCTGTCATTAATGTTATTCAAAAAACAAAAGATGTTAAATGTATACATGTTAAATAAACTGTATCTGAAAAAAAGATTTTTTTTTTTTTTAATTTACTATTGTTTTTGTAATTTGCTTCTTTGTTCTTTTATATAGCCTAACAAAAATAACTTATAAATTTTCTCATATTAGCCTATGCTCATATTGCCTACCACTTGCCCACCTGTACATACCAGCTGATATACAATGTAGTCTTGATTTGGGTGGTCAGTCTGCATTTGAAAGTTTGAAAGGGTTTTAAATCTTTTAAATCAAGTAAAATGACTCAAAATCAAGTAATTTAAGCATGCCAAAGTCAACTTTAATCATATAAAATGTAATTTCCCAACAGCAAAATTGTGGCCAGTGAAAATGCTGAGTGGCTAGTAACTTTGGAAAACCACTAGCCACAGTGGCTGGTGAGCAGAAAAGTTAATGTCAAGCCCTGCGCAAATATATAACACTTACCGACTTTCTTCGGCACATTTCCTTCATAAATGAAATTCAACCACGGTGAATTTGGCTCAGATGCCGGGAGTCTACGGAGACTTGTAATTTTTTTTTTGCCGCAGACATTGTACGTCTCCAGATACAGTGAGGAAATGGCTGACTGCTGTGGCTTATTCAGGGTGGTATCTATGCTAATAGGGCAGATTGTCACCAGTCATGGGCGGGGCTTCCCCCTACTCTGATGTAAGTGTAGGGGGAAATCTGGAACTGCGCGTTTGGAGAGACTGTTTATGATTTATGGGGTTTATTAAAAAAAAGGAGTGGGTGGATTTTTACCATTATAGGCTGGTTGTTTACACACACTGTGGACATACATGTTCAAACACCTTATAAAAGTGAATTTTGCATAATAGGTCAGCATTTTTATGGATTAAATTAGGTAGAAATAACTCTTTAAGGTAACAATTGCATGTTACCACTTTTTATAGTGTATCAAATGTTAACAGTCCTTAAGATGTTTCCTGAATTCTGCTCATTTTAGTCTCATTTAATAAA
Organism: Mylopharyngodon piceus; assembly: GCA_039654765.1. Lineage (NCBI taxonomy): Eukaryota > Metazoa > Chordata > Actinopteri > Cypriniformes > Xenocyprididae > Mylopharyngodon > Mylopharyngodon piceus. Next base: position 19,821,824 of record CM077442.1, read on the forward strand.
TATACATGCTTAAAGTCATTAAGCTCGGCTTTGAGGACATTTAACAATATAAACTGTTAAAGGGAATCTAATTGTAGCAGCACTAACTGCCAGATGAATTTCTTCGGAGATCTTACGTCTTTGGCTCTGCGGTGTATCTTGTCTCTGATCAGATTGATGGATGAGTTGGACTGAAGGGCAATAGGTTGTGACAGTGTGGCTCGATTGAGTGTCCCCCACTGGGCGAAGGGAAACTTTAGTGAAAAAACAAGGCAACTGAGTGACAGGTATGGCCCAGACACTGTCTGAGGTGACTCTGGGATGGTGCTTGAAAGGAAGTGCAAATCTCATCCACCTTGTTTAAGACAGTGACAGCTGTTAACTCGCTCAGCTCAGGCTTGCAGCAAAGCAGGACATTGTTCAATAAGCTGGATACATGATAGAGCAAAAACTTGATTTAACTTGATTAATTTATTATGTATTACCCATAGATAGATAGATAGATAGATAGATAGATAGATAGATAGATAGATAGATAGATAGATATTAGGACATGTGCAATGGGATTTTCATTTCAACAGGTAATTTCATCAATGTCAAATGACTCAGTGAGGAAAAAAAAGCTGATTACTTTTTTTTTTGGAAAAATGTACTTTGATTACTAGTGCATCAATATCCATAGTAACACAGAAAACAAGCACATGCTGTGCAATGTATTGTTATCTGAAAGGCCTTTGAGTTTTAGTGTGGCTTTGTGCTGATTATGACTTTAAGACTCAAGTACAATGAAAGCAAGCAGACATAAACTGGAGGAACACATTTATATGTACTTTCTGTGAATATACATGAGGGGAGATGGAGAGAGTGAGAAAGACACAGAGATGGTGGGCGTGTAATAGATCAGTGCTTCTCAACCATTTCTGCATGCATCTTTTAGGTTTGACTGTACCTGTCTGTAAAATAAAATCTCTTCATGAAGAGAGAGAGAGAGAGAGAGAGAGAGAGAGAGAGAGAGAGAGAGAGAGAGAGAGAGAGAGAGAGAGAGAGAAATCGCTAGTATTCCCAGTTTCCATTCTTTGTATCTGATTTCATTGATGGAGAGTAAAGCTTGAAACACCAACATTAGACAGTGAGAACAATAGCTAAGGTTTGATGGACTTACAAAATATAGCTTGGTATTAAAGACAGAACAGAACATGAAGTTTGGACAAGCCAGGATCAAAATAGAAGGGAACCTTCTCCAGAAATGTACTTCTTACAATATTTTGAATAAATAATTAAATAAATAATTAAAAAAAGAAAGAAAGAGAGAGAGAGAGAGAGAGAGAGAGAGAGAGAGAGAGAGAGAGAGAGAGAGACAGAGACAGAGACAGAGAGACAGAAAAAGCTCTATAATACTATTGTTGGTAAAGTTGAAAAAGAAAGCCCTCAATTTGTGATGGACAGTGTTGGATAAACTAATTTTTACTAAATGCTTGCCTGGGGCCAAGACCTAGTTTTCATCAAAGTGTGATCAACATCACGTAGAACAAAGAGAGAGAGAGATTGGTGTGCTACTATGCCTTTTTATTCATATAACCCTAAAGCACACATCTGGAGAATGTCAAAAAGCTGCGAATATGATGAATTACCTCATAGCAGTCTCTAATTTTAGAAAAATGTTTGCAAAACATTGAAATAAGTGCTAATGATGTTCTGCTAACACTATATTTGTATTGCCCGGGTGATCCATTTGTTGGAACATGTTATCATTCTGCTTGTATGCCCTCAGAAGTGGTCTCGGGGTATCATGCTTCTTGTGATCAGATTAGTGGGTGACACATGGCCGAGGGGCTGGGGAAACTCCATGGCATCCAGTAGACGAAACCCCATTGGGCTCAATCCTATTTACTGGATATCACCATAGCAGCAGGAGCCCTCCGTATGGTGGCAAAGATTCCCATTTGAGCCCAGCAGCCTGTTTCCTTTCCATTAGCTGCTGCAGCACAGCCCCATTCAATTATATCTGCTATACCTGCCAATGTCCTGCACTCACTGCAAACTGTCCAAAGCAGACCTCACTTATACCTATTTAAATTTAGTGACTCTTAAGCATGAATGAATGAATGAGTGAATGAGTGAATGAATGAACAAACCAATCAATCAATCAATCAATCAATCATAAAATCTCTGTCATCCTCATGTCGTTCCAACCTGTATGACTTTCTTTCTTCTTTGGAACACAAAGGAAGATATTTTGAAGTCTGTTTCAACTGTTTTTGCACATACAATGTCATATATATATATATATATACGTGTGTGTGTGTGTGTGTGTATGAGTGAGTGAATGTGATATATACAAATAAGAAGCATTTGTTGGTGTACGCTGTCATTTAGGAGACAAAGGTTTCTGTAGAAGTTCTTTGTGTTCTTTCACAGAATTCTCTGTCGCTTAAATGACACCACTGAAATCTTTCCTTATTAGCATATATGCCTGAGAGTGAAACTGTCATCCAGCTGCACCAGCAATTAGCCAGTTTCATCATAAAGACTCGTATCAGCAGAAAAAAGTAATCATTTGCAGTAATGTGAAAGACCTTCCTCGTGATTTCCTCATTAAATTATTCATAGGGCTTCCTCTTGCTTGTATATTTTCCATTTAGAATGACAAGGTTCATTATGAAGATGAAGCTCCTGCCGTATTTTTGTGTAACTCTTTTTACGGGGTCTTTTCTGATTTTCTGGAACAAAATCACACACTCAAGTCATGGACCACAAGTGAGAAAAGAGTGAGAATAAAGGATGGAAAAACTTCAGACTTTACAAAGCAAGATTAAGAAGTAGGGCAAGAAAAACATGATTGTTTGTTTGCTATGTTCACAGTCTATCCATGTCTCGTCTGATGTGACATGACCTGATAAAGAGCAAGGATGTTTCCAGAATCACCTAAAGTATAAAGGAGGCACCCCACTTGCAACCATATCTGTGGAGAATCTCTTAAAGAAAATAAAGCAAGCTCTCTCTGATGAGCACCTCCAACTGATAAGGTGTCAGATGTACCACTCCATTACTGTGACTGAGGTTGTTCTGTTTTTCTTTCATTTGAACTCCCACCGAAATAGATTGAGTAATCAGCTCCTCTCCGTGCTCTGTGCGAAGACCCCTGCCAGGTCTCTGATCCACCAACAGATATCAGTGTCTCTTAATGGATTAAAATAGGGTTAGACAAAATGGATATTATATCAAAGAGTGCATGTGTCTGGCTGCTTCCTCTGTTTCTGCAACGAATGCATGATCAAAACATCAGAGACGGAGAAATAATAGCTCTGAAGTGTGTCGGAATCCAAGCTGTGGTGGAACATGTTTGATTCAGCTGTTGGAATGCACATTGGCATGGGTGTCTGATTTTATTTACCCAACTGTGCCCCAGTAAGACCATGCTATTGATATTGGCAGTCATTTGTTTGAGCGAATGAATGGTAAAACAACAAAAGACATGTTCATCTTTGGCTTTTGAGTGTATTAAATGGTGGCTTAGTGGGTTTTTTAATGTGTTACATCAAAACAGTGTTGCCACTGTCATATAATCTCTGGTGGAAAGTTAATAAGACAAACTGTATAAAGCGTGCCATGGAATCCTCTCGAGGAGCCTCGACAGACTCTCCTCAGATATAAACTTGTACGATGATACATGCAATTGTGATACGGAAAGGCAAAGCAAGACATTTTCCTTATGTGACGGCTAATTTGTGCCTTCAAGGAACCTGATTAAAAACTGACATGGATCTGATTGCTCTGCCATCCTGAGGTAACACTGCCAATGTTGTCCCTCTCTCTGTTTTTTTTTTCTATTCCATCCATACCCCCCCCCCCCCACCTCCCCACCTCCCCACCTCTTCTGCTATTTCTCTCTCTCACACTTCTTTAAACCAGCCTTGGCTGAAGCCACCGTGTGAGCAGTGAATCCATTACCCGAGCGACAGCTCAATTCAATTATTAGACGGGCTAATAATCTGACTGAATTGATTGTTCACTATATCCCCAGCCAAATGGCTGGTGCAGAGAGGATCATGTTTAGGATTTCTTGCCATAAAGACATCAGGAATAGAGCACATGCTGAATATGACCAGGAGCTGTTCTTAATGAACACCACTACGCTTTCTCAGTCTGACAGTGTGGAACCCCAAACCATAAATACGCCTAAGGAAATCAATTTTTTAGCGAACAATCATTATTGTCTTCCTTTATTATAACATTGGTGCAAAAACAACACTGAACATGATTTCCATTTCATTAAACTCAACATCTAAACTGAGTGTTTTGCATTTCTCTTGATAGACTTCAAATGAGATTCTGAATAGGGATATTAGATCGGTTTTATTTTCAGCATGATCCACATTCACAGAAAAAGAGACTTCTACTGCCTCAAACTTAAGCCACAAATGGAAAAGAAGTGGGTCAAACTGCAGTTTCAGTAGACTACCAATTTCAATCAACAAAGCACAATGGTGAGAGTAGACATTCCAATTAGCAGGGCAGTAATGGATACCATAATTATAGACCTAACCTACAATTAAGCTCTGACATGATGACCAGAGTAATGGTCTTACAACATAATGACCTATTTCCAAAATGAGTTTTTGTGAGCATAGTGCCTGTGATTTTATGTGTGCAACACTGTATTTATTCTTAAATAATTGTATTACTCTGAAAGATAAAATCAACTTTGAAATAGGAGAAACTGGGGAGTGTTGTAATTCGAAGTAAGTTGTAACTCACCTATACTTTTAAAATACAGCATGGCTTTTGAGTACCTTTTATTGCTTATAGAAATCGTTAGGCCATATTAAACACATCTTGAACACACTTTTTTAATTAAACATTTTTTTTTTTTTTGCAAATCCCATTCAATGCTATGCAAGCTAAATAACATACATTGTGCAATGATATGGTTAACACAACAGGTGTTTTTGTCATAGCTCTTACTATATTGTGCATCATAGAACAGTTTAAAAGTTATATTGACCTGTCAGAAGTCACAGCCATAGCTATTTTTTAACACTAAAAACATGTTAAAAACAAACCAATAAATAAATAAGATAAAGTATTTGATAAAATATTTTATATTTATTTGTTATTTTTATTAAAATGTTTGTTTATTTAAATTTTAATTAAAAAGGGAGAACATAATTATTTTGTAACTAAAAATTTAAATTTAACAACACAGTAAATCCACCCACAACTTTGCTATATAGCAACATGAATATTTAGTGATACGTAATTTGTATAAGACAAATATGGAAATATTATATCAAAGATAGATAAAGAAAAAAAAAAATACATTACAGACGATTAAACAAAATACGTGCATGATGTCCCCGGTCTTCCCTATATGTCAACTAAATAAAACTAAATAAAAGTACGAGATTAAAAGAGATATTATGAATTCCAAAATGTTATTCCAATATATTCCAAATGATCTTAATTCGTTTTATCAGCTGGATTTCTCAATGAGACTTTTCACTTTTTACATTTTTTATTTGATTTGATTTGATTGAGACGAGAGGGTTTTTCATTCCCCAGTGGGGGCTCAGTTTCTTCCGCTTGTTTTGATTGGAGGAGGATTTTAGAGGCCGGTTTAACAGTTGCGTTGGCCGCTCGCTTCAGATGGGACCGCACGACAGGACAGATGAGAAACTGCTTCCATCTGGAAACGCAGGGAGAGAAGGAGGGTTGACTCGACACAGTCACCGGCAGTAAGACACACACATCCTGCTTGCGTTACATCGCACCGGTCATCATCATTCCGGCTGTTGGAGGAGCAGAGCGAACGTGCGCGCAGAGCATCTGCACCTGACTGATCGTGGACATACCTCAGTTTCATTTCACCAGTCTTTATTTAACAGTTGCCTTCGGTACTTACTTGAAGAAGGGAAAAAAAAAAGAGAAAGAAATCAACTGGGTTTTTACGTTTTGCTTCAATTCTGGGAGAGGACTTTTGCAAGGAGGACCCTGCGTCTGGAGTGCTAATACACAGACTGTTCTTGTTGGATGTTGATTGTTGGTCAAAGAGAAGAAGTGGCAGCGTCTGGGACCACCACTGGACAACCGGTGTCGTCTAAAAGTGTTCAAAGGTAGGAAGTGATGATGCTAAAATGCGCATCATATCCACGCTGGACTGCAAAGAGCTGTCTTCAGAGGAACGGAGAGGACAGGTCAGCCGTTCTAACCCAAGGTTTTCTCCATCCCTCAGCAAACAGCTCTTTTGCAGTGACTGCACACCTATTGTAAACCATGCACACTTTAGTCTGTTGTAAATGTGAGCTCTTCAGATGGCATTCAGAGTAGGGATTTGCTCTCGTAGACAGCTGGACCATGGAGCTCATGGCTTAGCGAGAAGCTCAACTTTTAGTTTTTAGCTGTTCTTCACGCTCATGAGCACGACGTGGTGGAGATGCATTGCTTTCCACTGAGCCTGAACCAAAAAAAAAAAAAAAAAAAAAAAAAAAAGTGTAGTGAAATATAGGCTATAATATATATTTAGCTAGCGCAGAAATAACTTGCAGCTTTATTTTTAATGATTATACGACATCATTATTAGCTTAGCTTAGGCTGTTTGATTTATTTTCGTGACTTTGTCAAGATATGTGGGACTCTAGATCGTCGAGTGTTGGGAACAACTTTACATGCAGCTTTAATATAGCCTAACATCCATAATAATGATTACATCTACTGCACAGTGCAGGCATTGTGCCCTCTGTTTGTTTATTTGTTAATTTATTCAAGAACAATTTTATATAGGCTATAGGCTTTCTCCCCGTCACGAGCTTTTGGGTTGTAGAAGGGAATGCGCGTCGCCTGTCGCTGGAGTGAATCCACAAACGCCTCAGCATTCACGGTGGGGAATGGAGGAGTCGTGCGGGTGGTGAGAGAGCACAACCCCGGGCATAAAAACAGTCATATACCCCCAATTGTGAGAATCACACCATGAATCATTACACAAATCTTTTATGAGCAATATCAGCTCTGTATTTCCTCTGTATGACACGCAGAACTTGTCAAGATAGTGAGTGATTTAGTAAAGCGAATTAGTGTGTGTGTGTGTGGATGGGATGCTGAGGATTTTACATATGTAAATTAGGTTTGATTTTTTTTAAACGTCATATTTTGGTCTTCTTTTTTTAGAAACGTTTTGTCAGACTCAATGCAACGTGATAGGTATTATAAGATGTCTGTGCAAAGTCTGTGACTTTGTGGCAGTTACATCTATAGGCCTAAAAAAAGATATGGAAATTATACAAATATTAAACAAAGTCCAATTTTCCTTATCTCATCAATCCAATATGTAGAAATAAGTGTGTGAGTATTATTTATAATAATAATAATAATAATAAAAATAATTGAAGAACACCGTGTACGCTCACATGCATTCAATAGAGGGTGCTGTTGTTCTATTCAGTCCTGGCCCAGTTTGCTTACCACAGTTTTGTCTCGGAGGACCACTCAAAAAGATTGAGCGCCACCGTCTGTGTTGCTCATGCTCCCCAGGGATGCAGAATTCAATCTAGCAGAGGCTCTGGCTAATGCTGTGGCACTTTGTCAGGATTAACATCTTTCTAGTCAGTGGCTTCTGTTACCTTTGGTGTCACATTACCACCTTGGAGTTGTGTGCAAGGGAGAAAAAATGAAGCCCCGGTATCTTGCTCTTGCATTGTGTTGGGTGCGCTGCTCCAGTCCCACATCACTGCGGGTCGATAGAGGAAGAGACTCAGTCATTTTCAACAAATAAAGGCATTTGTTATGGTGACTTGTGAAGCTTCACAAAGAGCCCACTTTTTTACCACCAGCCACATCCAAACAAGGCCGGGAGATCTCTGTGCTGAGTTTAATTTTCAGTTAAAGAAAAGAATACTTCAGCTAGAACAGATTTTCAGAGCTCATCTGATCAGTCCATATTTTCATTTCAGGTTTCATTAAACCAGATCTTTTGAAAAGCAAAAGCGAAGTTACGATCAGACAAACAGTGCTTTGCACATCAATTGGCTTTGCTTGCTGAAAAAAGGTAAATTAATCTCCACACCTAGGTAAATTCATTCATGTTGAGGCATGAAAAAAAGTCTTTCAGATTCTACTGGCAGCCTCCTCGGCAGTATCGTCTCATTGTGGAGGTTTCTACTCAGGCGTAGAATAATGATGATTATACCAGCACTTGGACAGGGCCAAGTTGTTTGTGCCAAATGTCTCCAGTGCAGGAATCTCATGCCATCTGTTAGTGACCTTGGAACACATAAATACAATTTTGTACGACTGGTGACTTGGTAGTGTATGAGACCTCTACACTTTCTATTGTATAAAGGTTTTTCTTGGTGATTGCTTGGCAAGTTGGAATCCCTCATGCAGATTTGATCATATATATATATATATATATAATTTTTCTTTCTTTCTTTTTTTTTTTACAAAGAGTCATGAAAAGAGTCTACAATTACCACTATGAAATACGTTGGATGAAATATGGCAACAGGATAATAAATTGGATGTGTTCGTTTTTTAAAAATTCCCCATCAAAGAATTATTAATAGAGTATTTGACACAGTGGAGAATTATAGCTTCATTTATACAAAGCAGCCTTCATGGTGAACGTGGTTGTACTAATCACTGTGTGGGTGCGTGGAATACATCCATTCACCCTTATGAGGAGCAATTAGCAAAGCAGAAAATCATACACCCTTTTATATGCTAACTTTTAGAGCGGGGGTGATTTTCTTTTTTTCCTTTCATTCTTTTAATGCCTTACTTTACAAGGTGGTGCAATGACAAACATTACTCATCATTCATAATCTCATGTCTAATGCAGTGGGGAGATGTTGAGATTGTGGAAAAGATGTCTAATGAACAACACCTGAGAGGATCTTAGTGATACAAAGATATGTGCGGATGTATTGATATGAACAGCGTAAGATGATCAACCACATTTTGTCAATTGCAGTTTGGTGTTTGTTGTTTTTTTACGAGATTTGGTGTGATACTGTATGTTATCTCACACTGAAATGTTGGCAATCTGAAGCCAGTTTAAAGTGCTGCTCTGAAAATACATTGGATTATGAATGAATACACGAGAATGCACTGTGAATTTGCTGCCAACAGTATGGCTTGCTGGTTTTACTAGGCTTCACTGTTAATATTCTTCATTTACTCTGGATGGCCTGGAGTGTGACAAGCCAAGTAGATTTTGTCAAAGCGGTTTGGAAATACTTTTTTCTGATGTCAAGACCACTCTTTGATCTAGCACTATATCATCATACTTTTTTTTTTTAACCTTTGCCTTTGAAGACCATGATGTAACTCACCCTTTCTTTGACTGTTGTATCCTTTATTCTTTTATGGATGACAATGCATAGATAATGTAAAGCACATATTTGCAAAATGATTCAATTCCGTTAGCGTTCTCCTGCTTGCATTAATTTTTCTCATTTAAATGCAGAAAAATAGAATGCCATTATTCAATTAATAGATTAAAAATAAATAAGAAAGACTATTAAGCACACAGAATTTCTTTTTATTCATATTTGTGGTATTACCTCATGGAATTGTTAATGGTAAGCTAGTACATTTAGGTTTGACATTATCTGTCAGGTATGAAAATGTGTTTTATTGTTGCTTTAATTGCACATATGTTTTCTTAATCTATTCAGTCCTATCTTTGATATTAAACCAAATTTTACATAATCAAATTGACTAATATTTAAAAATTGCTAATTTTTGCCAGTGATACCTAGACCTAGTCATTAAAATACTTCTTGAAATAATTTTTGTTGAAATTAATCCAAAATACCAAATCATGCTGCGTTCTCATAGAGCTGACCTTTAGAAAGAAAGCACTGGTTATAAGTGATGTGGCTTAGGTATATGGCCAGTAATAGGCCTGATTCTTCTCTCAGACTTGCTTGGCTGCAAAACAGCAGATAGCATTATCCCGAACCCATTTCCACACAGTGCAATTAGACATGAGACGTGTAACCTTTTCTTCTATAATGTATCCTACGACAGAAGTGCTTTAACTCTCCCTCCCTTTTTTTCCCCCTCTCAGTTTGAATTCCAGTCGTAATATCAATAATAAGACAGATGCGATGGGTTAGATACATTAAGCACAAGACATACCGTACCACACATAAGGATGACAACATGTGGTTGCATGAATATGGTTTTCTATGCATTAGTTCTTCCTGTTGTTCAATGAAATCCTGGAAGTAGCTTATTTGTGAGTCCAGATACCAGCCATCTGGTTAGTGTTGCTAAGGGTTTATACAGGTTTGCAACTCTTCCTTTTGGAGTGTGAAAGGGGTGGGAGGATGAACTGATCTGCAATGACACGCTCCATTACTCCTTCTTTGCATCTGCAATAAAGCTAATTGTTGGGTTTTCCCTTTTTAAGCTCAGCGTAGCCACAATGCACAATCACACTAATATTCAAGACACTGATGACAATGAGCATGGCTGCATTCCTCGCAGACCAATCAGAAAGAGCGCACCGGCACAAATGGATCACAGATACCCCCTCCTGTTCCTTCTGAAAGTGAACTAACAACTTTTAATTTACAGATCAACCATAGTCTGCAATCAGAGCATTAAGTGCTCTGGGTTCATTATCTGGTGGCATATGGTGATGCATTTGCATAATACGTTAATACTTACTCCAACTCTCTCCTATCTATCACTGTGCTATTGGCAATGTACGATTTTGTGCAATTAAACTTTTCCCTGAGATACTCATTGTTCTTTTGTCTAATTAAGTCTTCTAATGTAATGAAACAATAGGGAAGAACACACCTTGACTTACAACCTGATTGTTGTAATTTCGCACGACATGTATTGGAAGGTTGTCTCTGAATGCGTGGGGCGCGTAAATCAAAGTGCTTTTCTGTCTTTAAATATTTATTTGTTGACTCACCAGCCCAGAAATTACCAGAACAAAAAGAAAAAGACAGAGAATGGCAGTCATGATGACAGCGGCTAATGCCTGGCATTTGTCTCCAAAGCTAGTTGTCTCTTACGGTTTTGCAAGCGCTATGCCATCACATGGGTTTTCGTAGCAATGTTCAAGTGACTTATTGTTTCCTACTTAATGGTAATGAATATTGCTGCAGATTGTTGAAATGCAGAAACAAAATAGTAGAAGGAAATCTCCTAAAATTAGCTCACTTTAAGACATGAGGCATGAAATTGGATTTTAAGTTTGCTGTAGAGATAGAGAGAGAGAGCGAGAGGGGGGAAAGTGCATTGCTGTTCTCACAGTTCAATGCTTCTCTCATTGCTTGCTGTCCTTTTACTCTGTTGTATTTCCTCAGAGCTGCTGCCTCACCTGTTCTCAATATTTAATGTGGTGGAGGGTCTTTTGGGCTTGTAATGAAGTGGAGGTCAAGAGCTTCCTCCAGCCTCTTTCCTCCAAACTGGCCCTGTAAATGTCAGACGGGCTGTGAGAAAACAGTCTGAACTCCCCCGTCTATCTCAGTCAGTCATCTCTTATTTCTCTTCATCACTGCCCACTCTTTTGCTCCCTCTATCTCCGCCAACCTTCGTCAGAATTCATCTCAGAGCCCTGGCCTCCACTCAGCCATACCCTGAGCTTTTTCCATGTTATATTACCACCTCATCAGCCTTTTTTTCTGTCACTCATCTCCCCTCTGCTACCTTTTTTCTTATCTGATGAAAGACGGAGAAAATCCTCCAAAACAAAATGAATTTGACACGTGTGATGTGTATGGTTATGGATGGCCGCACAGGATTTTTCTTTTCAACAGAGCTTTTTGTTTGTTTTGTAATTTTTTTTTTGGACCTCTGAGGACACAGACATTTCTTTTGGCAGAAATGAAGGAAGACGTAACTCATCACCTCCCAGACTTAGCGCTTTAGTTTTATGCGATCCTGGCCATTTTGGTGGCCTTGATAAAATATTCATCCCTTTAATCCCTAAGCTGACACAATGGTGTGTGAAGAATCAGGCTATGTTCCATTCCACTGACCATCTGATGGGCAGCCTTCTCTAAAGACCTGGCCACAATGCTAGCGTTTGGCTGGTTCACTCAGAGAAAACAAGAGGTCCAAATCTAGCAGCACTGGGGCTTTGTCAGCAGTGAATAACAAGCAGGCCAATTACAACTCAGTTACAAAAAGAACAGTGGAAAGGGCTGTGAGTAGCAGCAACTCCCAAACGGTGAGAGAAAACTAGGTTTATGGAACAGATTATGTGCAAGATAAAAGAATTTGTTGAATAACCTGGTGGGCCAATATTTCAGGCGAGGGATGCGGAAAAAGGCTTCCAATTTTTGTGTTTATACATAATAAGTAGGATAAATTGAGCTTGGGAGTTCGGCACTGATAACCTTCTGTAGTCCTTGGCATTCATAGCCGTGTATCCGTGATCTCCAAGGTCTCATATTAACTTTTGGATGGAAATCTGTCTCGAATGAATTATGATGCAAAAATAATCCCAGGGGTTTGTAATCAGTAATTTTGTTTACTTTAGCCGATCGCAGGGCCCCAGATCCAGGCTGTGATGTGGCCCTTTTTCTGCCAGGATCTGAAGACTTGAAAAGATATGTAAATTATATTAGTTTCTCTATTATACCTCTTTTTTTTTTTTTTTTTTCCCCAGAGAATTATAATAGGACAAGATGCATGATTGATTACATGTATTTATCTAAATTTAACTATCTGAAGAGCTCATTTCCTCAGAGGGAAATTGCAACTCAATCAATAAAGATGATTTTTTTTTTTTTTTTTTTTTATAAAAGAAAGAAAGAAAGAAAGAAAGAAAAATGTGTATGAACTCAATTGGATTGGAACATCTGGTGTTCTATAATGTATAAACTCTTTTGACATGATATGCTAATCAAATTTTTAGTCAAAAAAGAAAAAGCACTCAAAAGAGTAGTGGGACAGTCCCAGCACATGTTCTCGGATCCTGCTTTTCCTTTCTATTGACGTTTTAAAGAGAGAGGGGCATTCAGTCAGCCCATCTCTCGAAACGTTATTTATGTCATTTTCGTTTTTAACCCTGAGATCAACAAAAATAGCATGGAATGAGTGAATAATTTATTTAGTTCTGCTTCTAGTGGCTGGGTTAATGGGAAGCGGTTTGGTCACAAAGGCATACATTTGTAAATGAGGCAGATAAACCTTTGGGTAGACAAGGAGCGTTTTGTTTGACACAGGAATTCTGTTGTTGGCTGTTTTGGTTGTCAAGTACTCTGGGAAGGCAGGATGTGTACTGGGCCTACAATGGGCCTTTCAGCTAAGCATCTCAGATGCACGGCGATGCTGTCCCGCCTCCTTTCACAGTGCCCTAATCTCTTTATCAGGCAGCCACAATGGCGAATTCAGTCTTCAGCCTTGCCGGCGAGATCAAGACCAGGAGGCAGACGCTTCAAACTGACCAGCGTCTAACCTCAACCAGCCTCAGAGCACAAAGTTTTCAAGTAGTGCTCAAGGGTTATAGACGCATTGAGAAAATTAAGAAGATAAGGAAATCATGCCAACAACAGCCCGCTCTATTAATAAGTATAATATTTGAAATATCAGTTAAAATGATTTAATTTTTTTTTATTTTTTCATCTTAATTTGTATACATTTGTTTCTGAAACATTTACATAATGTTACTTAAACAATACTAAACATTACTTTTTTTTCTACATGACAACATGTACGGATATATTCATTAAATTAAGTGCATGATCTAAGTTCAAATAAAAATAAAGAAACTGTAATAACCATTAATTCTTTGTATGCAAGAAAATTAATCCTGCTTATCTGTAAATCTGCAGACGATTTACAAATTTTCTTCTTCAACTTTCAATTTTAACTTTTAAAATGTGGCTCCAGCAAATGTTACGTTTCATACCTTTTGAAAAGTTAGTGATTGATGAATATAATAAGAAATTTCCTATGAAGATGTGGTAATCAAAGTCATAAGATGACTTTAGTAGGATATGGTTCTCTTTGTACAACTTTATAAATGCTAAGGGAAATATTTGGACCTTTTCTTGCTTTCTGATCATCTTAAACCTGTGAAAATAAATTATATTTTTCATGGATTATTCAACTAATATGTACTCACTCATCTTAATATATTTGATAAGATTTGATTGCCAGTTATTTGTATTATTGGTATGTTTTCTGTAAAACTAACCAAAAATATATTAAATTATGAATATCAAAGAAAAAAACAAAACAAAACATGAAAACCGAATGCACCAGAAAGGGAGCGTTTGTCCCTCCATTTTTGTTTAGTGCCTGTCAATGTGTGTTTGCATCAGTAAACTCATTCACATTGCTGGAGCCAGCAGCACCCTCAGGAATCTGCTAACGTTGCAGTGCTACCTCTGTAGTGCAGACATTGTCATTCCATTTGTGGGGCTTTGTCTTTGATGCAACAGCTTTTCCATCACGTATATGCTTTCTGAATCATTCTTCACTCTCGAATTAGGAAAACGCATTAAGGCATTTTAGGTTTGGCTGGATCACTGTAATGCCAAATTGCACTTAATTTCACACCTCTGTAAATTCTGTTGTGTCAGGAAAGCTCTTTTTAGACCTCTTTCTGTCACGGACAAGCTCTGTAGTAAATAGTTTGGGGCCTCAGGGACTCGTCCAGCCTGAGGTTTTAATTGTTATAATTTAATGCAGGGGTGTCCACATCCTGTTGACCCCTGTTTGCTGGGCTTTGTAGGTTACAGTAAAGCAGAAATTATTTCCAGCTGCCTGACATTGTGGGTGGCCCATGGGTGGACAGTCTTTTAAGGAAAGCAAACGCTTCCCTTTCTAATTAGGCTGTTGAACATTAGCACTACAACTGTTGAAGGAGAAGAGAAGTAATGGCCTTTTCAGTGAGAACGGTAAAAGGTTGTACACTGCTTGTCACTTCCACAAGGACACAGGGCTCGTGAAGGCCAGCAAGGCGTTCATTAACATGACAGTTATCCTGGCGTCGTAAAACCGAACCGGCTTGTAATGGAGGAGCCCGGCCCCTGCTGAGCGACCAGGACAGTACGGTGTACGGGGGGGCCTATAAACTAGAGACCACCCTCCATACAAATCCCACCATTCCCACGAAGAGCAAACAAGCTGTACTTCCTACAACTGTCATGTAAAACACTGTCTTTCATTTTATTCCAGAAAGACCTGTTCCCATCCAGTCAGTCCTTTTCTTCTTTTGCCATTCGCCCATTCGCCTTCTGTATGCACCTCTTACCCCAGAGCAAACCATCTTTCCTTTGATGCCCACTTGCGTGATTGTTGACCTGACAGCTGTCTGTGTTTGAATGGCTCTGCTTGGTACCAGTCAAGAATGTGCGTATGGAAGTGCTAACGCACTGACTGTGCTGCCTAGAGAGTATAATATCCATTGCTTATGAATTGCATCATACACTTCTTGATAATATGTCAGTTGTTGCATGCTGTACGTATATATACTAAAGTAATTCGACTCAACTTATTTCTTTATTCTGCTTCTCGCATCGTGCTTTGATTAGAACAGATGCTGTTGAAATTTAAGAGCCAAAGAATTTGCTTTTAGTGTAGAACTCTGCTGTGTTTTATACAGGGCAGTTCAGGGTGAGCCAGTGTGCCTTGTTTCTTAGAAGTGTCTTAACACAGAATAGAGGCATGTGCGTCACCAAATGGGGGATTTCAAAAGCACTGCTCTGAGCAGCATTTGAAGTAACGGAAATGTGAGGTTTTGAGTGACATGAAAGCTGACAATTCTATAAGTTCTTAACTTGGAGCTGTTTTTCTGCTTCTGAGGGTTATTTGGGACACAGTGTATTGTCATTGGAAGTGGGAGATTTATAGAGAAGGCAGTAACTTTTGGTTGCAGATGTTTTTTTGTTTGTTTCCTTTGACCTGAATTTTAGGTCAAGTCAAGATAAGCATTATTTGTGCAGTGTTTTAAACAATGTGTGTGGTTTCAAAGCAGCTTCACAGAAAATGTTCAGACCTAGTATTATAATCAGTGGTAATCATGGTCTAAAACATTTTCTTATCTGATCACTCCATAAACGCTAATCTTTCCTAAAGCGACATGATAAACCATTAAAAAAGGGTTTTAAACGCTGCCATGCTTAAATCTTAAGACACACACTCATAAAAATGATTTTTTGATGCTGTTCACTTTATTTAAACAACTTATTTTGATTCAACACCATTGTATTAGGTTTCTGGTTCAAATTTAATTGCTTCATGTTAAATTGACTTGAAACGATTACTTTTTGACTTAAATTGATGTTTTCATATTAAAATAACATGTTTCAATCAAGTAAACTCAACCAGGACTCAATCAAACAGGACTTTCACTTCCCATCATGCTTTGCAAAGGGGCTGATCTGGGAGAGTAAATGTTGAAATAAAGTGTTATTTTAAGCAGTTTTTAGCAAGATGAGAAAATGGAGAGACTTTTTAATGTTTACTTTTTATTATGTTGGTATTTAAAAGTTCCTGTTATGTTAATAGTTTTGGGGTTACCATTGTGGTGAAGTGTTGAGCTTGTGCTTGGGTTGAGGACCTGCTAACAACAATTAAAGTTGTTTTAATAATAAAAGAGCAGCTATTTTGTGCATGCCATGGATGTAATGAAACTATTTTCTGGCTAATGCCTAACAATAAAAGTCTTTACAGAGTAAAGATTTTGTTAAAGTATTATTCTAATTTCTGTGAAAGTTGTTCTTGAATGCATTCACTAAATAAACTGATCAATTAAACTGGATTACTTACTTTAATTTTTGTTTGATATTAATTTTAGGATAATTGAACTTAATAGTTTTGGACGAATTAAGAATGTTAAAATGTTAACCTGATTCAACTAAATAGCATTGAATTGGCCATATATAATAAACTTAAGTTTACTGAAATAAATAATGTTAATTAAATGCAACATAACCCAGTTATGTGGAACCTGTTGACATAAAAAAGTTAAGTAAATCCAACGTATCATTTTTTTGAGTGAATTTGTAGGCAGCTTTTATTTAATTTTATTCTCTTATACATATCTATTTTTGTTTTAACTATTTTCTTGTTCTCTTTGTATGCACCTTGAGTTCACTTTAAAGGTGCTATATAAAAATAAAGTTATTATTATATTTACAGTATCATTTAACATTTGAGAATATTTTTTAAAACGATTTTAATAGTTTTATTTAGCAAGGATGCACTAAATTGATCAAAAAATTACATTAAAAATGTGTTGATGTTACAAAAGATTTCTAAGTCAAATATATAATGTTTTTTTGAACTGTCTAATCATCAAAGAATCATGAAAATTGTATCACTGTTTCCACATTAAGTAGCACAACAACAAAATTTATAATAATAATAATATTTATTTATTTAGCAGCAAATCAGCATATTAGAATGATTTCTGAACGATCATGTGACACTGAAGACTGGAGAAATGGCTGCTGAAAATTCAGCTTTGTCATCACAGGAATAAATTACATTTTAAAATATATTCATAGAAAATGCTCATCATAAATTGTAATAATATTTCACAATATTACGGTTTTACTGTATTTTTGATCAAATAAATGCAGCCTTGGTGATCAGAAGAGACTTCTTTTAAAAACATGCTACTGGCTTACTGATATACGTATAATAATAGTGTCTGCTAAGCGGATAATTGCAATTTGATAACTGTAACTTAATTGAAATAAGTCTGTCTCATCTGACCAGTTGTGATCGGGTCATGTGACAGGACCTAAGAAGTTTAGGTAATAAGGGAGAAAACAGTTGCATTCACAATACTGTTATGAAAGATGTTATGTATTTATTTATTTTTTCTTCAATGTGCAGTGTGCACAGCAGTGCCAGCCTCTTCCCAGTGAGCACTTGTAAAAGAAATTTCTAAATGCAGGTGGTGAAGAAGGCAGGCAGATGCTATCATTTATCACAACCCTTCTGTATGCAAGCAAAGCAAATCCTGAGGCTAAGAACAGAGAGAGAGGGACGAAAAAGAGAGCGATATCCATGCCTGTTGAGGCCATGCTGACCGATATAGTCGCCTCTGAGATTAAATCAAATTCACAATGAACACATCTGATACTAACACAAAGCTCAGCGAGAGCTACATTATTAACATTGTGATTCATTCAGTCATCCAGTTATTCTACCTCCTATCCAGCCTGAACAGCAAACATTATTGCTTGGATGGAGAGTGCCCGGTGGGTCATTATGGGTCAGTGCAGGTGTCCCTGGAAATCCTGTTGGGTAGCTATTCACACTGAGGTGGTAAGACCCATTCGGACCATTTTCCCCCTGTCCTCGTCGTCAGTATGCAGCAAACACAGCCGCTCAGTCCCTCTGTCGGAGGTGGCTTTTCAATTACTGAGCGAGGCTGCGGGGGAAAGGCGCTTGACAAAAGCCATGACATAAACCATTTATAGTGCGGCTCCATCATGGCCCCAATGCCAAACCGGGCTGGACGGTTCATTTAAAAGAGAAATTAATCACACATGGTTTCAGGCACACAATAACAGATTATGACTGGCTAGTGGCACCTCACTGAGTCCAGGGATAAAATTTTAAAAAGACACTTAAATCTGTGGAGAAATGCTAAGGTTTGTGCACCCCTTGAACAAAAAAAAGTTACCATATTTCAGAGCTGCAGGTGAAGACTTTGTATGACAGTGAGGGGGAGAGGGGAATAAAAACGTGTATTCAGTGTTAGTCAGTATCTGGCTAAAAGTAGTGACGCTACAAAACTACGTTTTTCAGTAATATGACAGTAGCTCAGCTCTTTTTAAAACACTAACAAGGAACTTTTTCCATTCTGTGTATTGTTAAAAAAACACATCACTGTATTTTTCATCATATTTTTTTATGCCCGCAGCTTTAGAGAAGAATGAGCTCAGGCAAAACTCAAAAAAGCACTGTCCTCTGTTGCATATAGCACTGCGAAGTCTGATTCAGTATAGTGAATCAGTTCATTTAAATGAACCACTGAGCAATTAAATGATTCATTTTAACTTCTGTTTTATCTTTTGGAAGAAATATGCTTGGTTAAATTCACCAAGAGTAGTGTATCCTCTTAAAAATCCACAGCAGTTAGCTACGTTTTGTTAGTAAATCAAAGCTTTTTTTAAAAAAAAAAAAGGGTTTAGTATATCTACTAATTATAGCCTTGTAATCTACGGTTTCAAAGTAGCTTCCCCAATAGTGTATTATATTTTAGGTTACACACAATGAGTGTTCAGTGTAATATATTCTCTCATTATCACTGACTTCTTACTGTAACTATGGAAGATTACTGTCTATACAGTCAGAGTATGCGAGTCTAGGCTCACTTGTATTAAACCACTGGAATAATTCATTTTCATGAATTATTCCGTATTGTAGTCTGCTTAATAATTGGGCAAATGATTGTGGAAAGAAAGAGACGTGGGAAAAGAATGTCAGGGAAAACCACTGAAAGACCAAAGTAAAAATGAGAGAAGGAGTGAGAAAAAGAAAGATGCAGGGTTGCTGGGCAAAATGACCAGGAAGCCATTGAATCTAGCATAGCACAACTAATCAAGCATGATGGAGATTGTACGCATAAAGAACAGAAACCTTTTTAAAGCCGAAAATGACAGATTTAGCCACATTAGCCACAGTATGGAGCACACATTGGGAGTTACATCTGCCTCTCCCCCAGGAGTGAGGGGTGTGAGAGCCACTGCCTTGATGAATGAGGCTCAACTGCTGCCGATTAGCGGAGCGTCCATAAGTGGGTGAGATACAGAAGCCAGATCGTCCTCTAAAAACCTCCCTCTCAGCAGCCCAGCCTGCATCCTTTTTCAGTGACTGTTTACACTTTTGTTGCCTTTTAAAGCTGTGTTTATTGATAATTCAAGCTTATTGATTTCATTCATGTTTTTTTATGATCGCACTCACAGAAGGTTGGAGTTATTCCGTTCTCCTCAGGCCGTCCAAGCGAATGACTCAAATCCACATTAGGCATTTCAGGATGCGTTTAGTATTCACGAACACAGGCCAGAGCCTCTTTTAATTTGGCAGGCGACTGTGGGTGTATGTCAGCGCCCCTACCTCACCTCTGGCTACCGCGCCCCGAGGTAATGGCTGTTTAAAAGGAGGCGGCGATTATAATGGAAGGGTTTTTTTATGCCCTCCGGAATGGCTGCAGACTGTGACTCACGTCACTTGATATTCATTGGAGGCTGTCACAACGCATGCAGCTCAGGGCCTACTCTTATCAAGATAACCATTCAGCTGCTCACAGCTTTTGAGCGCTGAAAGAAATAGAGCAAAATAAATAAATAACCCTGTAAATAAATAAAAAAAGGCATTCTATAGGTCACTTTTCAATGACAAACGGCCAAGGAACGAAGAAAAATAGTACGTTCTTATCATAAGGAAAGGGGTGATGCCTTATCTCTGCAAGATGATGTTTCTCTCGTTTAGCTCCCGGCACCCATAATGCACTGCTAGCATGAAAGTTCAAGTGCTAATTAATCAGAAGTTTTATATTGACTGCTACATTATAATCCAAAAAGTTCAGGAATTAAAAACGTGGCAGACTACCTTCGGGCTTATCTCATTACTAATGCTTGTTTCGGCTTGAAGACAGATAGTTTTTCAAGCGTCCTTTACTTATCTCCCAGCCTATCTAAATATTGGTTTATCTCCCATGTATCACTGGGCTCGTGGCATGGCCGTATTTTCTATTAATGATGATTTTATCAGAATGCACCTCGGCTATGCAAACAGGGCATCAATGACGTGCATGCACAAAGCCCCATTTAATAGCAATTTACAATTTTCACAGCTTGTTCTCCAGCTCTCTTCATTTCTAAAGATTCCTGTAAATAGATTACTACAATCAAATATGCTGCTGCACAAATCCTATTAGAAAGCACCAGAGTGGAGAAAATCATTTGCAGTTTGATGTGAAGAACTATAGACAAATAATAAAAACCTAATGATTTACAAAATTAGGGTCAGATAGGTGGAACTGCAATAATTCGATGAGAATACCGGGAGAAACATTGCTTTTTTTTTTTCTTTTTTTTTTTTATCAGATATACACAATAGCAAATCTGACACCAGTCCCGCAGAGGCTAAATGCATGTTGAAAGCATATTGAATTTCCCTCAATTGCGGGTTTTCGCACAGGTAATACGATGCACTAGGAGCCTCTTCTTCAAAATAAATGACAGTCAAGGAGGAAAAGTGGAGTGATTTAATTTGGCCTCGAGTTAGGTGATCGCCGGCAACGGAGGGTCAGTGACCTTTTTCGGGGGAAATAAAGGACAGTCATTCTAAAGCACATCTCATAATCTGTGGAATACATATTCAAGAGCTTATCCATAAACATCACCCTCGAGAGAGAAGTGGTGCCAGGAATATCAGCGTTCCATTGACCCATGCTTTCCTTAAGCTTCTGTGGCTCTCCACTTTTACATATATTACCAATGCAATCACAGTCTCGTTTTTTGACCTCATGTTGTTGTACTCACACACAGACACACATAGACATATAAATCCTAACTCACATGTCTGTGCCAGGCATGCTTCTGTAATCTCCTCCTCACCGAGAGGAAAATGCCGGGTAGTTTTTATGCTGTTTGTGATGATTCTTGGGGTTGGAGGCATCAGGGACCAAGTTATTACTTGGACTGAACCCTCACTTGAGGTTCCTCTTGTGGAGGGGGAAAAAATGGCCTGGAAAAGAAATGAAAACCCAGAATAGATGACTAGCTGTGAAAAGAGGATATCCATTCATCAGCCACTCATTTCACAACACTGTTGTCTCCCATACAGGAAGCAGAACATCTAGAATATAGCTTGACTTTGAAAATGTCTTCTTATCAACAGTTCACTGAATATGTAATGTTAGAGGTAAATAGAGGTGAGTCAGACAAGGTGACCTCGCTGTCTGATTTTTTTTTCTCTCTGCTATTGAAACTCTGATGTTTTCATTTCTTAGACAATGTCCTTAGATTACTAATTGAATTGTGTTCATGTTTCCCAACAGAAAAGCAGACTAAAGCAGTCTTCTCTCTCACGCAAATGCACATAAACGGCCAATCAGAAGCGCCGGCTGTGCTTGCGTTTAAGAAGCTTTTGATTGTTCCTCAAGTCTCTGGGAGATTGGGTGGCAGATATTGGTTTTTGTACTGCCTGTATTGGGCGCCATTGTGTTTGAGGGTGCTTATTTATGCAGTTTGTTCCCCCTGTCTGGTTTTAAAGTTCTGGAAATCAAGCCTAGACAATTTTGTTAGGATGCAAAGCGTGTATTTTGTCTCTTTGCAAATCCTTTAAGGTTGCTTTTTATTGTGCCGTTTTGAACGTATTTTGACTTTTATATTCTATGACACTGCCGTACACGATGTCCACTTGTTGTGTTTGGGTCCCAGGCACATTTCTGGTCATTGCTATTCAGAACAGAGAGTTTTCAAATGGTTGTAATTGGACAGCGGTAATAAAATATGAAACAAAATATGTAAAATTCAGAGGGTGAATAACACAGGGTCCATCTCAAATCTATTTACTCCTAACCTCATAATTCCTGAAAACACAGAGATTTCCGGATGAGTCATTTAGTTCTGTCTAACATCTCTGCCACAAATAACAGTAGTGTCTGGCAGGACTGCTCTGTCACGTGTAGCAAAGATGAAGACTGTGGCACCGGCTCTACACAGCTGTGACCTGCATATTTACCCCGTAAACAAGTTTAATCTGTCCACCCATGCTCCATGTTTGCCCAAACCCAATTTCATCCTTTGTCCTGATTTGCTGAGGTGGGACTGTACCACACAAGATATTCCACATAAAAATACAGCACATCCATTCAGAACATAGCTGTCAGATGCACACACACTGTCTATGCTTAGTTAAAGAGATACCTCTTTTTGAAATGTGTACCTCAGTTATTTTTTGGCAGGTCTTCATATTTATGTGAAGGAGAGCTAAAGCATTTTTTTTTTCTTTTTTCAAGCTGATGGCTGATCGGAGGTCCTATTCGCTGTAATTACGAGGATAACTTGCTCTGCCAGGCTTCACGACTAGGCTGTTAATTACCCTTCTCATGCCTTAAGATTTGCAGTCTTGCAGCTGGGGAACAGCGAAACTCAATGGGCTGTGATTGGATATATATATATATATATGCTGGCAGATTTCTTTCTGTTTGGATTTGCATGTCTAGACAAACATCTGCATCAAAGCTTTGGAGATAGGCCACATTTGACTTTTTTTTTTTTCAAACTGAGTTCTGCAGTGATTAATAAAAAAACAACATTTCCTTTTAGCTATACATGTGGTCACATGGAGAGATTTTAAATCACAGTAATCAAATAATGGTCTAGTTTTGGTGTTTTCAAATTTGGGTTCATTCATGTTTAAAAATGTATTCTAATAAAAAAGTTGATTTAAAAATTTTTGTTAATAGAATGTGGAATCATTCCCCGTGGCATCATCAAGTTTGAAAACCCCTGATCTAGTCATTGAACAATCTATTATTTTATACGTTTTATTTTATTTTATTGCACTGTATTGTATTGTATTGCAGTTTAGTTTATAAAATTATATACAGTATATATATATATATATATATATATATATATATATATTTTTTTTTTTTTTTTTTTTTTTTTTCATACAGGATCATGATCCACAATTTGTTTTCATGTTGGTTTTAAGTCTATTTTGCAAGTCACTGAGCACTACAGCTAAACTAATTTCCCTATTTTAAAATTTTAACCTTACAGGGTAACAAAATAAAACAAAAAAGAATGACAGATCATTTAGGCAAAAGTAGGGGTGGGTGATACCACCATATTATTTTATCTTTGTTATTAAAAATAAAAACAAAAATGCACATTAAAAATAATAGGAGAAATACAGTAGAAGTTACAAATGAAATAAACAATGCAATAATATTTTCAGCTACAGTAGGTGTATTTACTGTAACAGTAATGTTCAAGTAAGAAATTGAATAAACAAATGTAAAAATAAAACACTACATAAACTTCACTTTATGAATTAAATATACACTGCTTCTTAAAGCTACAGACGTCATTCAGTCAAGAGCAGTGAGTGATTTTCTCTATGTATTTTGTTGTTTGATTAATATTAATGACACAGACAGCAGCAGGTATATTAGGCTGATGTCACTTTAAGATTGCACATATCTAATATACTGCTGACACGCATCTGAACTGTTTGCATTCACTTAAGATAAAAATGACTGTGTTTATGTAAATCCTGTGTGAATTTGACAGTTTAAGCGCAATAAGATACTTAGTTTAGTAATCATGCAGTTTGACAGGCTTTTAGTGTGCATGCGCTTTTGGTGTACATGCTCAGAAAAGCTTATGTCAACAGTATGCAAATAAAAATTTTATCTGACAAGGCTTTAAAACACATTAAAATAATAAACTTTCATGATGGCGAAGAACTGTTATGTGATGTGAATATAACTCTACCGCTGCATTGCTAAAAATGTGATGTGAATGTACGTCATGTTGTACAGTATGTTGGGATGATGTTGTACAGCATGTTGGGAACTTCAAATCCACCCCTTTTAAAGCACCACCACTATAGCATACACATATGGACAGCATGTATATTTAAAAAGTCCAACATCTAAAAACACATTCTGTTCCAATCCGCCGCGCTCCATATAGCCAGAATGCATCTTATGTCAAAAATAATGTGTTCTAATGGTGAATGTGAAATCATCCTAATTATATAGTCGATTAGTCTAGTCGTTCAGGCAACCCACCTACAAGTCAATTTTGAAAATAAGTAGTTTTGCTATATATATATATATATATATATATATATATATATATATATATATATATAGTATAGATAGTATAGTATAGATGCTCTATAAAATTTAATTTTATAGAGCATCTGCTTACAGAATAGTTAGGCCAGTCATATTTCTTGACGATTGCTGATAAGTCTGTTAATTCAAACTCCCTTGTGCCCTTCCTCCAATACTATTTCTCATGTTCTCTCATTACTGCACAGAATCTGCGGCCATCATTGATATTCAGTGAGTTCAGAGAAGTGACTGTGAGTCTGCCTCCTAGTTCCCAAAGTTGATTTGATGCTAGCGTAGCACTAAATGAAATTCAATATGTCACCAGAAGTCATTTGTGGGCCCAGAGCATATAGCATTTAATAGTTTAAACTTCCTCCATCTTCAACCGCTGTTCTAGCATGTAGCGACGTGTAAGAATGAGGCTATAGTGAGTTTCTCTCAGTGCTTTACCCTTCTCTAATAGGTTGTTTGCACATGACGTCATTGCTGTACGCGAAATGCGGCTGGAGGGCAAGGAGTACTTTTCTATATAGGAATCCTAACACAAACTCAAAATTCCTATGTTTTGCGTCGTTTATGGTTGCTCAAATCTATCAAACCGAGAAACCACAATGAGCTTTTATCGTTTTATGTAACTTATATCGTTTTTTAACTTTAAAAGTTGTCACCTTTTATAGCGTTTTGTGTCTGCTGATACTGAAATGAATATGGATACCTGCTTACCTTTTTTTGTTTTTGACTTGGTTAAATAGTCACATTCTTCATGGTATCGTTTGCAGGGAAGAGAAGATATTTTATCCTATTGCATGATCATTTGGTGTTTTCACTTCAGTTTTGTAGAATTCCGCTTACAACGTTGATCTGGTTACCGTGAAAACAGTGTCACGCGCTGCTGCTTCAGCCATCACATGGTAGAAAATGTCCAAATAAAAAAAATGTGTTCAACAAAAATGTGTTCAAGAAGTCGATCCATTTCTTTGTTGGAAGGGTGTAAATGTAACTGTAGTTTTAATGTTTTCTTTGTAAATATTCACTTTCCCATATGACCACGGAGGAGAATCGAGGGGCATTCAGCGGACAGACACCGACACACTGTATTTTTTTTATTTATTTATTTTTTTCAACAAATGACAACCAAAATCAAACCCATAGAAGCTTGTGAACAGTTTTGAAGTGGCTGCGTGCAAGTTATACTCATTCACAAGCCGAGTGAGAGTCATATGTAATGTTAATTATTAAACCAAACAGAATACAACACTTTCAAAAACATTTATTGAGTGATAGGGAGTGTGTTCAATCAGTGACATTATTAGATTTGCTATACGGCATCTCCCTGTCACCTCAACCTGCTTTCCTTAGTGTGTTTTTACATGTAGAAAAGGCGAAAATTGTATTACACCGTCCAGTTTTTTCCCTGAACGATGATGTGAGCTACTGTTGCAATTCTTGATTCAGCATAAATGACCTACAATGGCGACATTTTTCACAATCACGACAGAAAATCAAAAATACTGCCCTAACGTCACTATCAGAAAGGCAGCGCGATATAAACAAACCAGACTAGAACTGAACGCGGCGTGACGGCAGCTTCACATTCTCTATATCTACCTCCTCAATGGCAGTCAAGTCTTTCAATTCAGTAGAAAAATCGCTCCTCTTCATAACATAAGGTTCACGTCCAAAATATGTTGCGATTTTCTGTTTATACCTTTCTAAACTAGCACAGTACGGACTTTTCCCCGTCTCTTCCATTCTAATTTTCACTGCTTGCCCTCCACATTAATTTTGCGCGTCACCAAAATCACGTGATTGCAAACAACCTATTGGCTGAAAGACTGAGGGTTTCTGCAGTTTGTCATAACAAGCACTTACTGTGTGAATTTGTCAGAAAGGTTTTCCAGAACAAACTCAGCTGTAATAATAACAGTAGAACCTGAAAGTACAACTCAATGAAAGAAGAGTTATCTATATGTATATATCTATATCTATCTATATCTATATCTATTTGTATCTATAGCTATCTATATATATATATATATATATATATATATATATAATGTATATATAAATACAGTATAAAATGTGTATATATAAAAACGTGCCTGTGGCGACATTTCTGTAAAATGATTTTACATTGCTTCATGCACATTTCGCAACATTTTAAAAGTGAAATGTCCGGTGATGGCACTAAAAGTGTGTTTTTTTTAGGTCATAACATTATATTGTGCAAGTAACGTAACATATAGGATAAATGAATAAATCTTTATGTGTGTGAAAAGGAATAAAAGTTATTGGTCTTTTACCGTTGCTAGTGTTTATTTCAGCTGGAAATAGAAGTTAATTGGATGTATAGGTAAAAAGTGGGGGAAATAACAGAAAAAAAAAAGGGTAAAGAAAAACCTAAACAAGAGACCTCATAAATATGAACCTAAATTGTACATACTTAGCAACATTGCCCACACCACAGTAATTCCTCTGGTCCTGATAGGCACAGCAATTGTGAATATATGACTTTCTTCTTTATAAGCTTGAAGGCAAACCTGTCCATTTAACTAAATTATTTTTTCGCTTGGGTTGCGAGGATAGAATTGTGCTTTTTTTTTCCACAGCATGACCTTTGTGACTCAAACAGCCACTGTGGAACCCTCACAAAAAAAAAAAAAAAAAAAAAAAAAAAAAAAAAATATTGCCAAAGGGATTCACACATGCAGAATGTGGAATTCATGGGAGAACTGCTTCCATTACGTGACTGACATTTTCTTCAGTATGATCTCACTCTCACTCTCATATTGTCTTGTTCTTTTCATAGACAGGATTTTTATAAATGCCATTTGTCAGTGTGAAGATGACTAATCTAACTTGGGAATAAGCAAAGAAGAATTTCTTGTTTTGGTTGATTTTAGTCATGTTTTTGTACATGACATTGCATTTGGTTTCTTTTGTGTTTGTTTGTTTGTTTGTTTATTTATTGGAGATATGATATAAATGCTAGGATATGAATTTCAAGTGGTCTATACCAAAAAAAAAAAAAAAAAAAAAAAAAAAAGAAAAAAAAGCCATTGTTTGTATAACAATGTACTGTCAGATATTTTATGTCAGCATGGCCTACATTTTGGTTCAGTTTTCCCCATGCATCTTGTAGTAGGGTGTAGTTGTTGATTGAATTATTTTGACTGACTGATGTGTGAAGCATGTAAATGTCAGGTGGTTAAAGAATGCACATCCTCAAACCAGCGTTCTGAAAATGACTCCTGTGGGTAAGCAAGCGTTCCCCTCCCATTATTTTATTGCATCAAGATGTGACAGCTTTCATCACAGTTGAGATATGCACTCTCACAAAACAACATGCATTAATGTGCACTGACTGTTTTAGCAACCATGTTTTTTTATGAAACTCTTTTGCCAGAGCATGAACTGAGAATAATGCATCGGTGTGATTTTGATCGTGGCTCGTAGCCCAGCTTTGCAATATGTCATGATTGTCAGCAGCCACTAATCCTGTCCCTTCCACAATGGGGGAAAAAGGAAAGAAGAGAGATGCCCGATTTATCGAATGCTCTGGGAGTTGGATGCTAATGTCAACATTTGCAGAAGTTAGAACCACTCTGAGCCTTAACCCCTGACCCCGGCCCCGGCATAGGATAAATCATTGCGCTGGTGACATTTATGGAGGAGTTTGTCTCTTCATGTGCAGATGATAATGATTCTGTTGTCTTTAACCATTGACCGAAGGATCAGGCATTAGCTTGACACACATACTAGGCATCAAAACAAAACACTTAGCCTTCTGGATTTTAAACGGAGATTATAAATTTAATTCTAGCCATGCAGGTTAAACGACTAGATTTATTGTGTTGTTGCCATGGTAGAAGACAGATTTCCTCCCAACTAGTTTGCAGTTTATTGCTATAAATAGATAAGCAGCCTCCCATCCATCCAGTTCTTCCCCCTAGAAGGATTTTCCTCGATTCTTGATGTGCCACGGGTGTTTTTCAGACCCACTGGAACTATTGATTGCAAGCAAGAGTTTTGATTAAAGATAGAGATACAAAGATGACAAATCAATAGTAGTGCTGTAGTTCAAAGCAATTGCTGATATTTTTGCCACTTTGATGAAATTTGTACACTCAAATTTGAAACGCACCAGTTAGCTTACAAACACCAGATGCCCTGGCAAAACATAGTCTATGATGTTCACTTCAGAAATTTTTTTGCGAAGTATTGCATTTAAAAAATAATGACTCCAGGACTTATCCAAGTAATTCAAAAATAGCGATCAAAGCCCTGTCTGTGAAACCAGGCCTGTAAATACTAAGGCTCGGTTTCACAGACAGGGCTTAGCCTAAGCGAGGATTAGGCCGCATTTCAATTAGGATATTTAAGTAGCTTTTATAAACCTTGACTAGGAAAAAAAAAAAAAAACCTTACTGGCGTGCATCTTGAGACGAAACAATGGCACTGACATATTTTAAGATATGTCAGTGCAAGTTGCTTTCAGTTAAAACAGCTCAAACATACATTTTAGTCTAGGACTAGCTTAAGCCTTGTCTGTGAGACCAGGGGTAAATGTACTAAACAAATACATTTCGATTAGATTAGATTCAACTTTCATTGTGCAGAGTACAGGTAGACAATGGAATAAAGGCCCAGATAAATAAATAATGTACAATTCCCTTGTGGAGAGATTATAATGGTTCATAAATCCCAGAGGAATCAAACTTAGAGACACAGAAAACAAATGCAAGCCCCAGAGGATTAACAATCTCATTTTTCAACTTGCTAGAATAAAAAGAGGATTGCCCTGCTTCCTTTGATACCATCCAAATTACTACCTTCTTAATTTCTGCTGCTGCACGGTAAGCGTGACGGTGTGCACTGGGGCCTGGGAGCTCCGGTCAGAGTCAACCAGGCAGACGAGCCGCCTTTTGTGCTGCTCTTGAAATGGTGGATTGTGTCAACTGCCGTTGAAAGCCCCATGAGGCACATTCACGTGTATGCCTGGATGTGTGTGCGAGTGTGTGAAAAGGTCATTATGTAAAGGTGAAAAAGCACTGGGTAAGATTTAAAGGCAGTAATGCTCAATTCAGTGAAGGATTGGTTGGGGAAGATACTCCTCAACAGAAGAGACCTGATGATAAGATGATGTCCTCTGCCTTGCAGCGATTTAAAAGTTATTCTGCTTGGTACAAATATGTGACACAAATTGTCATTTGATGTATATTTGATATTGTTGTGACTGTGTTAGGACTGCTTATGGTATTTAAGAATAATAATAGCATATCACTCAACAGTCTTTTTAAAGCTTTTCAGTTATATCAGAGTAGTGCATATTTGTAGCTATAGTTATTTTTTTGTAATTTCCATAGAATAATTAGCCTTTACATGCAAAGTGGAGCTGAAGGAGATTGGTTCACAACCAGTGGCAAACTGACACAGAGCAAACAAAACCAAAATAGAATGAAACTGTTACACTGTGTGCATTGGTGATTTCCAAAATTAAAGCATCTATAATGATATAATTTAACCTGGCTCCTATAATGATTAAAAAAAATAAAAAATCTTGATCTTTAAATGATCATTTTTAATAGTTTTTTGTCAAGTTTATTAATTATTTGCTAATTTTAAGGCTTGTCAGGCTTTTTAATTGTTACTCTATAGTTCATTTTAGTTTGTATTTATGTGTCCAGTTTATATAAAATATAAATATATCACTTTCTCTAATATTGCTGTCATTATTACCTTTGAGATTTTCCAAAAATAATGAGAAGTGACAGGGAAGCACATCTCTGTCAGGGCAGCAGAGTCACAGTTTAAAGATCTAATTAATTTTGTAATTAATTTTAAGATTTCTACATAATTATATGAGAATAGTTTTTTTTAGTCATTACTAAACCGGTCAGTAGTTGAGTATTCTAATTTAGAAACAATTTATTTTTTTTACTTTTAGGTTTAAAGTTATTTGACCCCTGTAGCTAGCTGTGTTAGCAAGTCCAATGCTAATACAAAAAAAAAAAAAAAAAGAAAAAAAGTCATTACATCACAAAAAATAACCAAACATCTATATGTCACATAACATACCAAAGATCAACTTGAAGGCCATGACCAGATCTTTATGTTATAAACACAGAGGCTAGTTTTTTTTTAGAAGATTTTTCTAGATTTCAAGTTCTAAAAAAGATATATATAGACTCATAAAACAAACTGTCAAACTGTCATGTCATCCTCAGTAAAGAAAGTTATGGTGGTTCAATAAGTTCAATACATATGTCTTAATAAGTTCACCTAATCACAAAGTTTTTTGACATGGGTGATGGGTAATTTCCTGAATTGTGGCCCTGACAGACAAGAGCTTTTCCAAATTGACTCTGGAATATGACTTATTAAACTGAAGTTGTGCAGTTTCAGATATGCAAGGATATCATTCAATAATAGACATATAGGTGGCCGATGGGAAATGTAGTGCTCATTAATAACCTCTGATTTCATCTAGAAAGGTCCTGAGAAGATTCATAACATGCGTGATTGTGTTCCCCTGTCTACATTTTCCTTTGTTTACTCCCTGCTGGTCTGCAGATCCAAGGTTTGTGTTATTATCACTGCTTTTTCCCATTTTGAATCATTTACACCTAATCTGTGGCTTGAAGTTGTCTCAAAGGAGCCCTGCTGGTAGGTAGTTGTCACCAGATGTTTTAAGGAAGACAGAGTATCTTTGTTGAGTCAGCGGTGCATGACAGGGGTGGATTGGGTCGAAGGATTGAGGACAGGCTTCTCCTTGTTTTAACCACCTCTCAAGGTCTCTAAGCCATAGTAAGAGGGAAGCTTGAGCTTCAAATTGCTTGTGTTGAGAGACAGATTTTCTGCATTTTCTCTAATGCCCTTAGAAATGGTCCAAGCGTAGCTTTTTTTTTTTTCTTCTTTTTTCAAGGACAAAATTTAGACTCAGCAGTTTCCGCTATTGTAGTTGTGTTTGTTTGTTGGTTTGTTTTATTTTTTTCCTGGTATTAGAATTTTAAGCTCATTTCACATTTATTTATTTATACATCTAAAAGTGTAAAATATTTGCTCGGTCTAGAAACAGGCTGGGGACATGCCATCATTTTTTAGTGCCAGCTTCCCACAGTGCACCTCTCTGTGGAGGGATTAGGGATATAGGTTCAGTGTCACAGCCTTCTGTTCAAATGAGTCTGTCTTCGTCATTGATAAGAGGAAATTGGATGCAGTGAAGTGCTCTCTGACAGTGCTTTATGTTCTCTGCTTTTGATTTCCCTTTGCTCATGTTGTTTACCCTCAACCCTTGCTTCCTCTTCGCGTCTTCTTGCTCATCACCTTGACGTCTTCTGTGTTTGTTTAACAACCATAGAGACAGTTTCGGTTCTGCTGCCCGCACCCATGAGTGAAATCTGTTCAGTGGCTATGAAATTGTGAGTTTAACATGTTGCTTTGTACCTTTTCTATGTTAGATCCCCATATATTTTTCTCCTCAACCCTGCTGCAAAGTCATCCTGGCACAAAAAAACTCTCTGCAGTTTTCAATGGGAGATCTTCACTGTGAGACAATTTCAAAGTCACCCATTCCATGTATCCTATCAATATTTATTTATCAGGTAGTAAACAGCCGTGATGTGTGCTGACTGGACATGCCTATTGCATTGGCCAATGTCCTGATTCAGTTCGATTCAGATTCACAAACTCTCCATTCAATTATATTTTGATTCGATGTGGGAATCTTTTCAACAGGTTGCTTGTGTAGTGTATAGTGTATTCATATTATACATATTTATCCTGTACAGCCTATGCGAATGAGCAAAAGAAGCGAATCAGGGACATCAGTGACAATTTTCACTCATTACCTAAAAAAGTGGCATATATATTTACGAAATCCATTGTGGGATTTAAAAATAAAGGATTAATATATATTTTGAATATTGTTTTTGTTTTTTACACAGCCCTAGATTATTATATAGTTTTTGACTTGCGACACACATGCCTCCATTTCATTCTCAGTTTTATGCAGTTCTGTGCCAGAGCAGCTGGATAATCATTTTCAGTCTCTTTCCTTTTCAGTTGTGCACACTATTGAAATGGCTCTGAGGTTTAATTTCTCTGTTTACCAATTCAATGAATTAACCTCTCCTCACAGGAGATGTTTGGTGAAAAGGTATTAAAAATCGGGTGATGTTTATCAATGCACCATTTGCTTTTCAATCATCTTTGAAGAAGTCAAACAATAAATCTGTCAGTCAAGTAGCTTCAGCATGGGAGTAGCTTGCAGATGCTACCGCTAAAAAGAGTGGTTTTAAAAATAAACAACCTACACAGCAATTCAGAAGAGGGAGCTTTATTGAAATATTCCTAGTGACTTTAAACATCAGAGGTGGCATGGTCCGATAAGTTGTCTGGGCTCCAGGACTTCAAATTGCTCCCTAACTTCACCCAAGTTTGTCTCATTTTGCGTTCACTCCAGTGTCTCCCTGCATTGCATTATTGAGATCCATGACTTGCCTGCTGTCCCCCAAACCTCAGGAATCCCAAGTATTTTATTTTCCCTTTGCCTCAAATCAATTCCAGACACCGCAGTTTCCTGCTCCCCGGATCCTCCGGGACGGGGCTGTCTGAAAACCCTGACTAGTCCTCCATTTTCCAGGAAATGAAAAGGTTTGGGAATGAGAGGCTTTGGCAGGGCCTCACCATTCACCTCTTTGTAATGTAGCTGCTAAAAGAAAAACATGCAAGCACATCTTCCGCAGTGACAGAAATATTCTGCGGCCTTGTGCGTGAGGCAAAAGGGAAGACACGGGGCCTTTATTAGCCTTGTACATTTTAATAATGGATGAAGTGTCTTGCGGGTGATTGAAGCTCTGAGGAGATGCAGCTGTCTTTAGTCAGTGTATTTTATAACCTAGTCATTAGTATTCTTAGATATACAGTGAAGCTATGAAGTGCTTATTGGAATAGCATAATAACTGAAGACATAATTAGGATGTTATTGATGTGTAAAGAGAGGAAAAAAGAAGAAAGGAACAATTATCTTTAATAATTAGAAACCATGTTAAATGACATCCAAGAAGTCAAGTGAGAAGCTATAGAACTTAGGAATCATCTTTCATGGCTGAATATTTTAAAGTCAGTCATGCATGCATGCATTTTTTTTTTTCTATATACATCAATGACTCCATTTAATACTGTCATGTATGCCTCCCATTCTGTCATCTTTTTGTTTATTTTGTTTCTCCTTTTCCTTGATAATTTCTCACATACTATTCTTGTATTGCTTTCAGTTTCCATGTCATCATCTACAATATATGCAGGAGGAAATAAATCATATGTCAGTAAATTTAAGCATCTATTTGTGAAAATTAACACAGTCTGTATTGTAGTGCTGTATTCTTTTTTTATTTTATTTTAATTATTATTTAATTTGGGGCAGGAAAAGCACAGGCTGGCTGGGAGGATTTACAGATTGTTATTAATATGCCCGTATTTGTGCTTACATGAATAAACAGGAGGATAATGTGTTAGCGGAGATGAATAATGAGAGGAATTATCATTACCAGGCATGTGCAAAAGCTGATTCTTGTGGTTAATAATTATGGCTAAAGCCGTAATGAGTTTTAGTAGTCTGGTTGAGTGACTTAACACATGTCCACACCAAATGTAGGCCCACCTGCGTATGCATACACACGCAATGACCCTTACACTGTTTGTTAGAGCAGAATTGTGCCGTATACATTTTTAGAGTTTGTTATCAGGACATTCTGTTGTGTGATGGAAGTTGATGTTCTATTGGAAACGAATATGCCTCGTAGAGTGGATAATCAAGGTACGCGGGGAATACAAGGCACACACTGTTGCCTTTAGGCGTCTAACCTTCATGTTGTTCTAGGTAATATAAGTAGAATGCTGAGCCTTGTTCGCCCTAGTAAGGTGATACTCAGTTCACTTCTCCAAGGGCACGTGCTGCAGAACAGACAGTGGTGGAGCCTTGGGCTCTTCTGAAATAACATCATGAGAAAGTGACTTGCAAGACTCCACTATCATTGCTTCAAGTAGCTCACCGGATGTTAGCAACTGTGGTTTTCCACTATCATGCCATGGTGGCGACACCAGCATCAGCATTAACATCTCAAACGACAGCAAAAGCAAAGGCGGAATGCGTTCCATCACGTTCCCTCACCTCAGTAACTCAGAACCCTGGCCACAACTGTTAGCATATTCATAATCCAGACCTCTCCGAGGAAGTGCGGGAGGCAGGAAAGGAGAAGAAGGCATGAGCATTAGTCACCTTTTTAGAATACAAATCAGCTCTTTAGCTGTGCATTGCAGTGAGCGAGGCTGAGGGATTTTTGTTTGCGAAACACCTCCACCGATTAGTCTCTGTAATTGAACGGCAATTAAGAGTCAGGTTTCGCCCTGTGAGCACAATCGCTGACCAGGGGAAGTACTGCTGGGTAATGAGAAACCAAAAAGCTCTTTTCTCAGTGACAGCATCGGGAAAGGCTTTGATGGCAGAACTTTGAAGTGAATAGATACGCATCTCAATTCCCAGGTCCATCACGAGCACGTGTAGTGTTTAGAGGTTATGACTTCCTGTTACATCACCACTTTTTAAAAGCCTGCTATTTTCTATGCCTCAAATAGACATTTGCCATTTAAAAATAAAATCTTTTTATTTCTGACTTTTGCTCTCAGAATTATGGTACAAAGTACTAAAAGTTTTGACCTTCATCACACTTTTGTTTAGGGCGAGACTATCACTGTAATGTGGATGTTTGAATTTCACTCTGAGATCCTTGTAATTGCACGTTGCTGGTGCTAAACACTTGACCCGTTTTCTTATATGAGTGCTCTCTATGATGTAGCGGTATTCAGATCTTTGCATCTTGAGAGTGGATCTCTGATTGCCTGAGGAGAAAGAGAGGATGGAGGAGTCGAATGAAAGAGGAGCAACCTTTACAAAAGTTCAAAAGTCACACTGGCTTTGATAATACAAAGCTAGAAGGAAGCTCTCACTGTCTGTGGTGAAACACGCCCACTTAAAGATGACGTGTGTAATTGTTTCAATTAGGGATGCACCAGTATCGGTATCGGGCCCGATACCAAGCTCATGTACTTGTACTCGTATTTGTACTCGTAAAAATACCCCCGATACCAAAGACCGATACCTCACGTGACGTAACTGAATTTTCCGTGCACAGAGACACAGACGACAGCAGCAGAAACAATGTCAGCCTCAGAGGTGTGGAAATACTTCAAAATTAATGATGACAACACGCACATTGCGAACTGCATGCTTTCAATCACAGTTCGTTATCGATTAGTGATAGGTGGAATCGCGCTGAATGACACAGACCAGAAGCGCTCTCTCTCTCTCTCTCTCAGACAGCATGCGATCAGTTCTCCTCGCGCCTGAATGGTCAAATGCACACATAGTTGTCAAAATGTCCATCGTGTGGAGTATCTCACGTAAATACAGTCGGTTATGGCTTAAGTGGACGTAAACATTTGGGTGAAAACAGGATATGTGGCAGTATCCATGGATTCGGTCTTAAAGGGACTGGAGCCTATATTTGTCATTAATGTTAATAAAACAACAAAAGATGTTAAATAAATGTATACATGGTAAATAAACCTACTGTATCTGAAAAAAAAAACAAGTTTATTTAATTTGTATCTCTATAGTATTTGTTGTATTGTTTGTAATTTGTTTGTAAATTTCTTTTTATATAACAACAATTATATATATTGGTAATTATGCCCTTTGAAGGTTATTGGACACTGTGAAATTTTTGTTCTTTAAGTTTGTGACAAGCACATAAAAATTATTACTTTTTTCATTAGAGTAATAATAAAGAAGCTGTCCTACATTCATTAGTCTCACTGTGTTGTGCTTGGAAAACTGCAACATCACCAAAGAGAGAGAGAGAGAGAGAGAGAGAGAGAGAGAGAGAGAGAGAGAGAGAGAGAGAGAGAGAGAGAGAGAGAGAGAGAGAGAGAGAGAGAGAGAGAGAGAGAGAGAGAGAGAGAGAGAGAGAGAGAGAGAGAGAGAGATTAATAAATGTATAGGCATCGGTATCGGCGAGTACCAGAAAATAAGTATCGTACTCGTACTCGGTCCTTAAAAAATGGTATCGGTGCATCCCTAGTTTCAATGTTTATACAATATTTTCTCCATTCCCAGCTAAATATCCAGAGACAACTCTAAAGGTGCGGTCACATTAGCAAAATAAAAAAGACTGGATTTTGCCTGCAATAATTCGCCAAAAAATCGGTAAATCATTTGTAGGTTATAGTCTGGGGCAGGACAATCTGTTTGTCCTGTCAATATTTTGAGGTGTTGTTTACGCATAGTGCTGTTGCTAGAACCTTTAAGCATGCCTGATTTCTCCATCAAACCTAAAATATTCTATTATAAACACTGTGATTCATTAGATTCAGTGGAGGTGAAAAGAGCAATTATCTCGGTTTATGCAGGCTGAAGTCTGAGGTATAGCACTATTATACAGATTTTAGCCATGCTGTGGGGTCTGCCGTGTATCCATTAGGGCGGTAGGATGATGGTTAAAAAAAGAAAGAAAAAAAAGGTTACTTACTGTAGATGCTGTTGAAATGACTATACACCAGGGTAGCAGGCACCCAGGGCTCTTCAACACATCTTCAAAGCCAGCCACCAAACAGGCAGGCAGTATTTGAGATCTCTTTCAGGAAGCACTTGGAGATATAGATAGGGAGAATATATTCAAATGTACAGTCAAACATGGTTTAAAAGACCAATCCTAACAGACGATCAAAACCAGTGACATTTGCAGAGGCACTGTTGGATCATTTTATATGAAGTACCATGTAGTATACTTTTGAACAACAGTAAAGATACTGTAGGAGTATGTGAGTGATACAGTATTAGTACATATTCTGTTAAATTTATAGTAAAAAAAATGGCAGCTATGGTTGCTAGAAATTCACAGTAAAAAATACAGTGACAGTGTTTCAGGTATTATGGGATGGCATTATCGTGCCTGCATATTTCACAACTTTATACTTAGAACCTTTTTTTATTAGGTGGTGTGATGTTAAAGGGTTAGTTGTTCACCCAAAAATGAAATTTCTGTCATTAGTTACTCACTCTCATGTCGTTCCACACCCGCAAGACCTTCGTTCATCTTTCATCAGATATTTTGATGAAATCCTCCATTGAAAGCACCGAAATTAGTACATTTAATGTCCAGAAAGGTACTAAAGACATCACTAAAACCATCAACGTGACTACAGTGGTTCAACCTTAATGTTATGAAGCAACGAGAATACTTTTTGTGAGCAAAAACAAAACAAAAATAATGACTATATTCAACGATTTCTCTCCTTCCGTGTCAGTCTGTTAAGCAGTTGGCACAGTGCTACGTTTCCGTGTTTACGTCCGAACGGAGGCTCATTATTGGCTGGCTCCTGCATCAGCATCACACGCATGCTTCGTGCTGCTCACGTGAAGAGGCGTCGGCCAATACTGAGCCGCTGTCCGGACGTAGAACCTGGAAGCTGCAATGAAAATATCGTAGCAGAGGAGAGATAGGGAGAGACGAATTTGTTAAATAAAGTCATTTTTTTTTGTTTTGTATTCCTGCCGCTTCATAACTATAATCATGTTGGTTATTTTAATAATGTTTTTACTACTTTTCTAGACATTGAATATGCCAATTTCGTTGCTTTCAAAGGAGGATTAAAAAACCTCTTGGATTTCATCAAAAATATCTTAATTTGTGTTCCGAAGATGAACGAAGGTCTTACGGGTGTGGAACGACATAAGGGTGAGTAATTAATGATAGAATTTTCATTTTTGGGTGAACTAACCCTTTAATATACTTGAACTACCAAAATGTGGTTTTACTTACTGAAAACCACATAATAATACAGGTGGTAAAATAGAAAACCAGAAGTTTAATCAGAGTTCATCAGAAGTGGTCTGTCCATGAAGGCCAATCCATGTATAGAGTGCTCAGGGTCATTCACACAAAGAAAAAACATCATCCCGCTAACACACGACACTAAAATAACACAAACATTAACTAAATAACAGAAAATGTAACACAAAATACCCTAATGTACATTACTGATAACAAAAATATGAAACAATCATTTATCTAAAACAAAATCATATTTGATGTCATGCAGGGATTTCTGGGATGTAAATTTTACAGCAATTCATAGATTTTACTTGCAAAAGCCACATGAACTTGTAAAATTACATAGTCTATAATTGCATACAGGCCTGGTTTCACAGACAGAGCTTAGATTAAGCCAGGATTAAGTCTTAAATAAATTAGGACATTTAAGTAACTTTTTTAAAATGTGCCTTAGAAAAATCATTGTGTGCATCTTGAGGGGGAAAAAAATCCTGGTTTGTGTGACATACTTAAACATTTATTGAGCTTGGTAAAAGTCCCTGAGATTGTCTGTGTTACATATTCCCTGCTTTGTGTTTTGTGTGTTTTGTTTATTGGACTTTTAGTTTGCATTTTACCCTGTTTTCCTGTCCTGTGTGCCATTTTTGTATTCCTTTGTAGATTTTCTAGTTAATTAGTTCTGTGATCATTCCCAGGTGTGTCTTGTTTGCCTATTACCCCTTGTGTATTTAAACCCCAGTGTTTTTTATGTTCCTTGTTGAGTCTTGTCCTTCATGGCAGTATGTTTGATGTGCTCATTCTGTTCCTGGTTCTTTGGTTTTTATGTTTGATTGGTTTATGTTTTTTTTTTTTTGTTTTTTTTGTTAATACAATAACTGCATTTGGATCCAGCTCTCCCTTTTTTTTTCAGTTCACCAGTCATTACAGTCTGTAAGCCTATACTTTTAGAGATGCTTTAGAAGTATAGGCTTACAGCAAAGCGTTTATCTGTTTTGCTGTATATTTGCTGAATATTTATCCACTTTAGTGTAATATCTAACATGTATGTTTGTGAACATATGATCCACTATACAAATACAGTCTCAGAGACTTGAGGATGCTGATACATATACACAGAGATGAATCATATTTATTGCTACACACCACGTCTAGCCAGGTGTGATTTTGCACAATCTTACAACATGAGTGCTTCTGAGAGTTAAAGTGAGTGGAAAAAAAAAAAAATGAGTGAAAAATTGAGTACATCTGACCACACCATTTTCACATTAGTGTTTACTCTCAAGGCACTTTTCATTAGATACTACGTTTGTGGTTGGAGATCCAGAGTAGCAGAGTGTGCTCGCAGCTGAATTGCTGTAATTTACTGCTTTCGTTTAGTGATAGCTACTAAAATTTAGAAACCAACAGGGTAAGTGGCTGTTAACTGGAAATACCGTGCAAAGAACAGAATAACTTTCTCTCAGGTCTCAGTCTTCCACTGAAATAGCTTCACTTCTGTTTGATTTCAAGTGTCATTCCATAACCCTTCCTCTTTTGCTCACCGTTTCCTTTTCTTGATCCTTCTGCTGTGAGAAAATATGATAGGAAATTAGATTCTTCTCAGACTTCTGAATGCTTGCAATAGGCCATGACAAAGCTTCTGGATCCGGTTTGACATTTCTCCTAAGAATTTTGTAATCTATTCATCTGTCCATTCATCCGTTTATTTGTTCTATATCTTTATGCTGGTTGGGGCAAAGGATCACTTCTAGTGCCTTTCAGATTCTGCAGTTGCTTCATTTCCTCCCAAGGCTCTTGCAGTGGCAACTGAGTCCATAGCTCTGCATTATGATTAAGTTCTTGGCATTTTATTGTGCAGAATTCAATATTTAGTTTAAGGCATGTGTAACATATTCCGCTGAATATATCCCACTAAACTAGTAATTATAGGCTGTGAGGCAGGGTGATCATTTGTGGTCCCAAAACATTGAGGCATTTTCTTCCCTTGCCCTCCATTAAGCGTAACAGTATACGCTAGCAGTTTCTTAGTCTTTGTTCCAGAGTAAAACTAAAACGGCTGCTCTTAAAACACAATATCTGCATTTTATTTGCTTCATCAAATATGTTTTAAGATGCTAGAGCTTGAATCCCCTCAGCAGAGATTCACTTGCATGTCTGGCCGATAAGAGTGAGTGATAAATAATGGTATCACTTTTACAGATGGTACAGACATTGCAGGGATGGTAAATCACTTCTCTGAGTGACTCTACACTTGGTTTGTTATACAATTGTTTCAGTAAAGACAAGAATAACTTGCTCTGGGGTTAGACCATTTACTGTAATTTCTCAATGTTTTTATAAATCATCAAGTGGTTTGGTGTTTGAGACAAAGACCATGTACCCCTGATGAATAAGAAAAGGCTAAGAACTATTCTTAGAGGAATGTTGTTGCAGGACAGTTGAGTCAGAGCAGGGAACTTCTGTACGTTATTGTGTAAAATGTGTTTTGCCTGCATTGTGATTATTAATCATGATTATTCTCATTTAGAAAAAAAAAAAAAATGTAATTTGCTTTATGCTTTGTAATTTGTCTTTACATTACATATTATTTTATGAGAAGCAGGTCAATTGCAAATGAGGCAAACCACAGATTCGCTCCACAAATGCAAATTTACACAGACAGACTACATTTTTTAAAGAAATTAATAGTTTTATACAGCAAAGGATGCATTAAACCAATCATAAAATTATAGTAAATAATTTTACATTGTAAAATTGTACAAAAAAATAACAGGAATTAATTACATATTAAACTATATTAAAATAGAAAAGTCACTTTAAATTGTAATAATATTTCACAATAAATTCAGCCTTAATTAATGAAATATATAGAAATATATAGGCCTATAATCTTACTGCCCCAAACTTTCGAACAATGTAAATGCTCTAGATTCCTGGGGCCTCATTTATAAAATGTTGCACAGAAACCGTCCTAAATTTGATCTTACGATAATTTCTCAGATGTGTGTACATGTGATTCATAGAATGAACGTACACACAGAAAATACGCCTCTCTTTCAGATGTGAAATCTATAAATCACAAATGATCTTGAACTTGCGTGCAGCTGAATGGTTTCCGTTCTCCGCGTTGTAAACAACACCTAATTAATGTCATTTACATATAAAAGATCACCAGTCATCATCCAAATCCTAAGCGAGCTGCAAGAATAGCTTAGATTTCCAAAAACTTGCAGTAACCTGACCAGGAAAAGTCGTACGTCTGCTCAGACCCTGACGTCGCGCTAAGCACTTTTCCACGTCAAAGACCGTTTTTATAAATATGAGCGTTGCCGTGGATTTAAGGCACGCTTTATAAATGAGGCCCCTGGTGTTCGCAAGAAGAACCCCAGAGAGGAAGATTTTAGATCCTGTAAAACCACTCCAACAGAGCATCCTTACATTTTGGTGGCCAGTCAATAATGAAAGGAGAGGATAGAATGTCTTCCTTTTCTAGTACCGCTGCCAATTTACAGCCAAGACTGAGAAGATCGTGAAGCAATATAATGTAATCATTATAGGGCCTGACAGTACGGAGGTCTGCCTGAGTTAAGACACCCACTTCCCAGGTTCTCCGCTGAATGCACTTTATTTGGGAAATATTTATGGGCTTTACTTTGTATACTGGCAATTGGTTAGGTTTAGTTTTCTGCCCCTCTGGTGCCTTTTATACTCTTACAAACCCTTCCTCCGTATGTGTGCGAAGTGAGGATTTGACTATGATTAGGGTAAGGATGACGCAGCGTGCGTATGTGTGGGTGCAGCGGGCCACCGTGGCTGTTGTTGTCAGAGCTGAAGGTTGTTAGCGGCTCAGTGAATGAGAAAATACCCGGCGGGCCTCACTCCCATACCACGTCCGCCTACACCCAGACAGAGAGCAATGAGCGGACTTTATGGGATTTCACCCAACACCTCAAGTGGTTAATTACGGGATATGTAACATGACAAGTGTTTACACAGGATAAAGTTCTGGAAAGGGATGTCATTGACAGCTGTTGAAGAACAGGTCTTGTGTTAAATTGATAGGAATTTTATGAGATATTTATTGAACTTAATATTATATATTTGCTTTTTATAGATTTTTAATGCTTTTAAAATATGTCTCTAATGCTCACCAAGGCTGCATTTATTTATATTAATTTATTATTACTATTTAAAATAACTGTCTTCTATTTTGATACATTTTAAAATGGATAAATTCTGTCTTCAACAGTCATTTCTCAATGATTTGATGCTCAAGAAACATTTTTTTTATTATTAATAATGTTGAAAACAGTTGTTCTTAATATTTTAGTGGAAACTGTGATACTTTTTTTCAGGATTGTTTGATGTATATACAGTTCTAAAGAACTGCATTTATTTGATATAGAAATCTTTAGTAACATTATAAATGTCTTTACGTTTACTTGTGATCAATTCAATGTGTCCTTGCTAAATAAAAGTATTCATATCCTTTAAAAAAATCTTACTGACCCCAAACCTATGAATTATATTCATAGGTTTCACTTTGTGTTCTTCATTTATTTAACAGAAAGTTCT
Organism: Mylopharyngodon piceus; assembly: GCA_039654765.1. Taxonomy (NCBI): domain Eukaryota; kingdom Metazoa; phylum Chordata; class Actinopteri; order Cypriniformes; family Xenocyprididae; genus Mylopharyngodon; species Mylopharyngodon piceus. The sequence goes on from CM077442.1 coordinate 19,865,066, forward strand.
TTTTTTATTACATTTTCAAATAAACAGCCATGAGACCAGCAGAGTCGTGTGGTTTATATTCTGAAACATACAGAATAGCTTACCGCAACAATGGTTTGCTGGTAGACCGCTGGCTGCGTAATGTCTAATTGAATAGGCACAAATGGGCTTACAACCTCTGATGCTTAATTAGTTCAGGGTACACTGTTACAAAATGAATTAATACATTTCAACACAGTCAATTTAACTCGATTCCAGTGTGGTCTGACAAAAGTAGCCATGTTGTACTGTATATACAGTGGGGTCCAAAAGTCTGAGACTGTTTTTTCTCATTTAATGAATTTTCATTACAAATTATATTGTAAGCATAACAGTTTGAGCTAAGTTGAAATGAAATGCTAACATGAATTTCAGAATGGCTTTGTATTTGATTTGTCCCCCGAACAGTACTCGAGCTCCATGAACTCCTCAGGTGTGTTTGTAAAGCCTAATGATCATGTTCACCAGCATGATTCAAGCCAAAGAGCATCTTGTGCTTCAATGGAAGCAAGAACATTTGACCTTTACAAAGGATTTCACATGATCAATGACACAAATTTTCTTATTTGATTAGTGACCTAGAAATAGTGCAGAATCTTTTACATCTTTGTTTTAATATCCTAAAATGTTCTGTTTATTTCCAGATTTAAATTAGATTTTACTTAAAGAATTTAGATCTTTGTACCCTACTTATACTCCCTCATGTGACCAATGATGTCTTTTCTCTTTTTTTTTTTCTTTCAGAATCAGAGTGGGATAAAGGAGAAGTAAGAAAAGAGAGGTGAAGTATGACTTTGTGATGCATCTCGGCGTGGGAAGTCAGATCCAGTGAGGTGTCCACCTTTCCCCCTAAACCCCTTTAGAGGCCACGCCATCCAGAGGGCACTGTTTCAAGGATTCTCTCTGGACCTTGATACCCACAAGAGGGGTGTGAACAGGAAGGCCCAGAGGAAGTGGACAGTGTGGGCAGGATGTGGGAGGGACTGAGACTGCAGGTGTTCTTCTTGTGTTTAGGGGCTGCACTATGGAGCGCTGCAGCGGCAACGATGTACAGGGGCTCAGGTCCACGGGAGCGCGGCCACCGCCGCCATCTCTCTTTGCACAGACACTGGGAGAGAGGCAAAGAGGGCCAGGTGCTTCACCGCTCCAAACGAGGATGGGTCTGGAACCAGTTCTTTGTTATTGAGGAGTATACAGGCCCTGATCCCGTCTTAGTAGGTCGGGTAGGTAGAAACAAGCAGCTTCTACATCCATTTCTTGTTGTCCTGCTCCTCGTTCTACATCTCCCTCCCTCTCTTTTTTCTCTTAAGGTTATGCTGTGAAAGAAAGTCATTGGGGTTTTCATTACAGACAGAGTCCTTGCAATATCCTCCATTTGTTCCACAAAAGCAATCAGTGGCCCACTTGATTAAAGGTTATAAATTGGATTTCCTTTTTAATAACGGTGCAGTCCCCTATGGTTCTTGCATAGGGGAAATGGACGATTTATGGGCCTGCCGGATAGTTACATGGCAAACCTGCAGCACGTTGGCCTTTAAATTCCCACCTGAACCCAACTGGAGGTTTAGACTTATTGAGTGGGGATATTCTGTGTCAGGAGTTTAATTTCATTTTAACTAGCATAATCAACATCCCTTGATTCACATCAGCTCTATACGGTACTGTATAGAGTGCAACTTATAAACATTCATACATCACGAACGTGAGGATCATTCTCATTTTACAATGAAACGATGACGTTAGCTCAAGAGTAATGTAGACTTGCACTTAGGAGAGGGCTATTTCCCTATGGAATTCGCTGTTAATGCAGCAGCCATCAGGTTGGATATTACTGTAAGATATAATGCTATCATAGGCTGCTGAAGACCAGCCAAAAAGCTTTCTACTTCAAGTCAGCGTTCCCATTTGACCTTCTCGTTGTTGTTGAAAACCTCTCACACAAACCTCTCTTTCTCTCCCTCCAGCTTCATTCGGATGTAGATTCAGGAGATGGAAACATTAAATACATCCTTTCAGGGGAGGGGGCAGGCACTATTTTTGTCATTGATGACAAAACGGGCAACATTCATGCCACAAAGACTCTGGACAGAGAAGAACAAGCCCAGTATACACTGACCGCCCAGGCTGTAGCTCGAGACACCAACAAACCCCTAGAGCCTCCCTCAGAGTTCATTGTCAAGGTGCAGGACATCAATGACAATCCTCCAGAGTTCCTTCACGGCCCTTACTATGCGCGAGTGGCTGAGATGTCCAATGTTGGTGAGTGCGAACCTCTGAAAAAGCATATTTGTCAGCTTCTTCTCTTTCTCTATGAGCCCACGCCTGACAGCTTGTTCCTCATGAATTATTCAAAAGAGCTGAAATCTGACTCTCAGAAAGTGAGTCGGTAGTCTTGTTGCAACTGTTGTTTTGTGACTGCTGGCTTGTCTGGGTGTGTGTGTATGTGTGTGCCTGCATTTGTTTGTGTGCATGTGTTTGTGTTTACTGCATTTTCACTGTGCAATGCATCACCAGTAATGCTCCCCTGTCACGGGGTAACGATCTGTTACCCCGATACCCCCCATTCACAGCTCACATAATACTACTGGGAACCTCGAAAGGCTAGTTTTGTCCAGGTCAATTCCTTATACTTTTAGACAAGTTGGTAAACATGCCGGGTAAATTGATTTTAGTGAGTAAACAGAATCAGATTTCATGGAAATTAGCAGACTGAGGCAAAACGTTGCATGCACAAACCCGAGGCAGTGGGTTGTATCGTGTAGCTTTAGACTCTGAAATAATCTTGCTGCCTTTAAAAAAGGTTATTCAAGCTCAACTTTACAACCTGAGAAATAGCCAAGTTGCAGAATCTCTCTTATCTTTGCTGCCCCAATGGGAGGTATATCTGAGACTGTGAGATCTGGGCAACATCCAGATGTGTTGGATCCCTATCATGGCTGATTGGTGATGTTCTTCCTCTCCAGGTACTTCAGTAATAAAGGTCACAGCTACGGACGCAGATGACCCCACGTACGGCAACAGCGCCAGGTTGGTCTACAGCATCCTGCAGGGCCAGCCTTATTTTTCTGTGGAGCCGCAGACAGGTACAGTCATCAATAATGATATTTTCACTGGTTCAGTGTTAGTTCTGTGGAGCCAGCCATGCATTCAAAAATGCATCATGTGCAATTTCAAGTCATGTTTGGCTTCAATTCAATTACCACAGTATGAGGATTGGGAATGAAGAGGGTAGTCCTTTCACGCTTCACGAGAGCACCTTAGCTTTCTCTGAGCTAAATTAACCCGTGGTCACATTAGTTCTACAATGTCCCAGTGGCAGTGGAAACCACTACAGCAGTCAGAGGAGATGGAGCAGATGCTGCTAATAAACTAAAGCTGGATGTTTTTCTTGATCCTGTTCTGTGCGGCTCATCTGCATGGTACTAATAAAGCCATCATACAACTATTCCACATATATTCCCTTTGGACTATGGGGGTATACATTTGTTACATGCATTATGAACCTCAAGAATGAGCAAAATAGTCGGCGCCGATGGCCTCATGGGCAGTGCACCGACATGTAGCGCCAATGCGCTTCGGGCGACCTGAGTTCGAGTCCTGGCTCGTGGTCCTTTCCCGATCCCGTCCCCCTCTCTCTCTCCCAACTTCGCTTCCTGTCTAATCACTGTCCTATCATAATAAAGGCAAAAACGCCAAAAATAAATCTTTAAAAAAAAAAAAGAATGAGCAAAATAGCCACATATTTTTCTTGCCTGAAAGATTACTGGAAGAGTAAAGTGTCATTTGAAATTGTGAATTTTATTCTACAGCAATATCTTGACAGTATGCATTTACTGCTAATTGTAATATATTTACAGATTAAATTAGCTGATATATTGATTAGGGATGCACTTATACCATTTTTTAAGGGCCGAGTACGAGTACCGATACTTTTTTTCTAGTACTCGCCGATACCGATACCGATGCCTATACATTTATTAATTTCTCTCTCTCTCTCTCTTTTTTTTTTTTTTTTTTTTTTGGTGATGTTGCAGTTTTCCAAGCACAACACAGTGAGACTAATGAATGTAGGACAGCTTCTTTATTATTACTCTAATGAAAAAAGTAATAATTTTTATGTGCTTGTCACAAACTTAAAGAACATAAATTTCACAGTGTCCAATAACCTTCAAAGGGCATAATTACCAATATATATAATTGTTATATAAAAAGAAATTTACAAATTACAAACAATACAACAAATACTATAGAGATACAAATTAAATAAACTAGATACAGTAGGTTTATTTACCATGTATAAATTTATTTAACATATTTTGTTGTTTTATTAACATTAATGACAAATATAGGCTACGGTCCCTTTAAGACCGAATCCATGGATACTGCCACATATCCTGTTTTCACCCAAATGTTTACGTCCACTTAAGCCATAACCGACTGTATTTACGTGAGATACTCCACACGATGGACATTTTGACAACTATGTGTGCATTTGACCATTCAGGCGCGAGGAGAACTGATCGCGCGCTGTCTGAGAGAACTGGGATCGCGTGCAAGAAAGAGAGAGAGAGCGCGAGAGGGAGCGCTTTCTGGTCTGTGTCATTCAGCGCGATTCCGCCTATCCCGCCTTCACTAATCGATAACGAATTGTGATTGAAAGCATGCAGTTCGCAATGTGTGGGTTATCATTAATTTTTAAGTATTTCCACACCTCTGAGGCTGACATTGTTTCTGCTGCTGCCGGTGTCTCTGTGCACGGAAAATTCTGTCAGTTACGTCACGTGAGGTATCGGTCTTTGGTATCGGGGGTATTTTTACGAGTACGAGTACAAGCACATGAGCTTGGTATCAGGCCCGGTACCGATACTGGTATGGGTGCATTTTAGATGGATAATTAAAATGTTTGAAATGTAATTCATTGATTTCTGAGAAGGGCATCTAACTTCAAGTTTTTTCACTTAAAAATTAATAATAATTACTACTGTAACTAAAAACTGTTTAGATGGAATAAATCTCACAAATGAGATGAGATTTTGTGACATCTGTGAACAAAGAGCGCAAATGAATGGTCGCGAGGACATCTTACTCCATCTTAATCTATACATGTACGTGTGTCTGTAGGAATCATTCGAACAGCCCTTCCCAACATGGACAGGGAGGCCAGGCAGGAATATGATGTCGTCATCCAGGCCAAGGACATGGGTGGACACATGGGCGGTCTGTCAGGAACCACTCAGGTTAAAATCACCCTGACTGATGTCAATGACAACCCTCCAAAGTTCGCTCAGGGTGAGAGAATTTATTCTTCCAGCTGTGAATGTTCTCTCTTTCTCTGTCTTTCTTTCTTTCCCTATCTCTATCTCTATTCCATCCATCATTTTTTGTTCCCCTCTATCCTTGTCAGGTTTTATTATAGTCACCGTGGCCATGCCTTGCTCTTTGGCTGGCTACACACAACATTACTCTGACCTCTGCTATGCATGCACCACGGGAGGAGAGTTTGCTTTTAGCCAGTGCACAGCTCTTTCTTCTCCACACTTCAATCCTCAAACCACATATTAACATTGACAAGGCCTGAGGGACCAAGTCAGAATTTGCTAATACGAGCGACAGATGTTAACATGAAAATATCACAACTTAATTATTCAAATGTTCTTTAAACGTTTAGCACAAGCACGATGACATCAAGTCTCTCGAGCGTAAAAGACTGGATGAAATATTTACCGTGTTTGCGTACACTGAAGAGAGTGGGAACGGGCTTGTGTGAGTTTGTGCTCATGCATTGCCAATGTGACATTAAACTGCACACTAAGCACATAGATTTTATCTGTCTTTTTGTTCCAGAAATCGGCCCTATAAATCTCCTTCTAGCTTTCGCTTTTTTGTGCGCTCTGAGCCTCTGGCTCAGTAGCAAAGGGCCTTCAAGCTTTTCCCTGACTTAAGCAGAATGCAGCATGGTCCCAGCGCTCCAGCTCCTACATAAGCCCTGTTTTTGGTGCTGGTAGAAACCGTTATTCATAGACCAAAATAAACTGTACATTGCAAGGTTATTGCCCACAATGAGTAGCTTAGGCCAGCAGATCCTTAAATCTACCTCACCGATTGTTTTGAGCCAACTGCATGATGGAACATTTCAGGAGCAAGATAGATATTTTAATGTAGACAGCAGTTTGGCTTAGAGCACAGGTGAGAATCTGAGCTTCAGATATTTAATGTGGTTCTGCTCGTTTCGAAAATGCAGCTTGGTCAGTCGGCTCTCTCTTTCAGGCTCAATAATTGATTCCCAGAGTTGTTTGCCATATCCGAAAAAGACTTGACACATGACTCACTACAAACTTAGCTCCCGAAAAACGTGTAGATGAAAATGCTTCCTTTCTTTTTGGTCTGTCGATGGTTGAATTGAAAAAGCAGACCTCTTTGCACACCCTGGCCTTTCTTCATGAGGACTTCCTCCCCATGTGGGAGTTATTTTTGTAAATGCAGCTGAAGCCTTTGGCTCTCAGCAGACAGGGAGTGGAGCCATATGGTCCTTCTGCGAGCTCCAGCCTCAGGCAGGTGTCTGTTATAGTCTTCATACACCCACCCACATACACGTACAGGCTCACTCGAGCACACAAATATAAATTTCACACATGCACTTGTGTTCTCACAAGCTAAGAGCTCACAGGTGCCAGGCAGCTAGCTGAAGGTAGCACCGGTATCATGCAGTGAACAGACTCTCCATTCCCGTGTGGGCAGTGTGATCATGATTTTTCTTGCTTGTGATATTATAAATCATATTACCTTTTACCTCTCCTTTCCTGAGAGCTCCCGGGACTCACTCCCCTCCTTTACAGGTGTTTACGCCATGGCGGTCTCAGAGGACAAGGTCCCCGGGGAGGAGGTGGGTCGACTGAAGGCCAGAGATCCTGATCTAGCGGAAAACGGACTGGTGGATTATCGCATCTTGGAGGGAGACGGCATGAACCTCTTCGAGATCACCAAGGACTCAGAGACCCAGGAGGCAGTCGTCAAACTAAAAAAGGTGAAGTGTGTGAGAGTGCAAAAGCGAGTGCCAAAGAAGTATGTGTGAATGCAACCTCTCTTTACATAAGCGAGCTTGTGAATGGAAGCAAGTAATGGAAGCAAGCACATGAGAAAGGGAGGGGTGTTCTTTTCAGATAACTTTCCTCTGAATTTCTGTCCATCCCTTAGTCTGTCAGGTTTTCTTCTTGAGGAATCATTTGCATTTAGCTTATTTGCTTATCCATTGGTGTTCCTATTTGCATGGATGGTCATATATGCAAGGTTGTGTGTTCAGGTGTAGGACTACTAGGAAGCCGGAGTGATTTTTCACCATTTTCACTCTGTAATTGCAATGACATTGCCCATCCCTTCTCTATTATGTCTGAGATGAGCATTGACTTTCATGGCTGCTTTTCTCTGTCCGTGTGAGGGGAGCTCATCTGGGTCGTGCTGCCCGGGTTATTCCTCCCCTGCTCTGAGGCCCTGGATTATGCAGACAATTACACAGCCACTCGGGTTAGGCTGCCGCCCGTCCGTGCCCCCACCTCCCGTGGACGAGGCAAATTCTCACATTGCCTCGAGGAGCCTGCTCACCACCAACCAGCTTTAGCCTGAGAGCCAAAGAGACCCAGTCTAAAGCCGTAACACTGCCACCTGCTGGTGATCTTTTACCCTTCACCCCACATGATCATCCACAAAATGATCGCTAGAAAGGGAAGCATATTGAAGAAAGGAAAATGTATGCAATCAAGAATTATTGCTGTCTGAGCTGTGTTATCTGGTGAGGCATCAGCATATCGTGGATGTTGTTGGTGTAAAGGAGATTTGTATGGTGCAGGAATGATTGGAGGATTTTGTCAGCCTCGCTTGTTTTTGTTTTTTTGCCACAGCAGTGCATTTTCAGATTGCCGAGAATGGTGTAAGGAGGGGATGAATCAGGCGTAAGGGTGAGAGAACAGACAATACAGCATGCCAACAACAATCAGCTTGATGCAATGCTGCTTCACTCAATAACACAATGCCTCGCTGATACACCTCTTGGGAAATCATCACCTTTTGCTCTTCAAAGCATGTTGAAAATTAAAGTCGAAATTACTGACGGAATTGCCAGGGTTTTAATCAAGTATTCTGTTTCAACTGCGGGCAGGCGACGCAGGCTGAATATTAAGAGGAGATGTAGCATTATTGCGAATATTATCTGCTTCTGATTAGGTTCAGTCGGGAGATATTAGGTGCCAAATAAAGGATTTGGGGGACCACTGTTATCAGGATAAACAGAGAATAGTTTCCAACCTGTTTGAGGAAAGAACTGGGTCATACTTGTTTCCAGCTTTGGCAGCTCAATTAAAGAGATTAAATAAATAAATAGATAATAATAAAAGAAAAATGGGGGAGAATAGAATGAAGAAACAATAAAAAACAACTTTTAACCAATCGACACACAGCTAGCCGGCATGTGTATGTGTGAGTGTGTGTTTGAGTTGATATGTACCCTTTATGTGTAATTCTCACTTGGTAATTTGTGACCGAGAGGTGTGACGGGTGAGGCAGGCTAATCAGAACACAGGCAGACGTGTGAAAACTGACTATGCAGGATGACACGGGCAGACCAAATGACTGGCTGCATTTGATTTAACAGTTGTTAAATCTTGTTTCATTTGCTTACACCTAAATGGCATGAGAATTGTGCCAGTGGAGGATTGTGAAAAAGTGCAATCTGTTACTGAAATATATCTGCAAGAGTCTTGATATTTGTATGCTTTCTTATATGAGCTTGTTTGTGGATTCAGTCTCCTTCCCAAATGTATAACAACAGTGCCCTCTAGTCTGTTTCTTTTAAACTTTGCCATTTTTTTAAATTTATATATATATATATATATATAGAGAGAGAGAGAGAGAGAGAGAGAGAGAGAGTCGAAATATATATTATATATGGTTAAATATATTCCAGTGTTTCTTCCCCCCCCCCCCCCCCCTTTTATTTAATTTCTGTTGATTTATTGGTAATCTATTAATGGTTATTTATTTGCTCAAACTTAATAATCTAGTAATTCACCTTTGGTTCTCCATGTAGTCCAGAATCAATTGACACAAAGGTCATTTTCATCTTTAGACATGTACAGTGAAAATAACATTTTTTTGTATTGACAGCCTCCATCAAATTGAATAACCGAATTGTGTCCTGACCTCTCGTTTTCAGCCTGTGGACTTTGAGACAAAGCGATCGTACACACTGAAGGTAGAAGCTTCCAATCCACATGTGGACCCCCGTTTCATCGCCTGGGGTCCATATAAAGATACTACCATTGTGAAAATATCAGTAGAAGATGCAGACGAGCCCCCGACCTTCATGGCTCCCAGCTACAACTTTGAGGTGGAGGAGAACGCCCCAGCAGGCACTCTGGTCGGCCGTGTGCATGCCAAAGACACCGACATCATGAACAACCCCATCAGGTAGCGCCTGCTTCCTATAAAAAGAATCATATTACTTTTGCTTTGGATGTTTGGATTGTTTTTTTTGTTTGTTTTTTTTGTCAGTACAGAAGTATGATCAGTGCTTTGTGTTTGATGACAGTCAGTAAGGTTTTTTCTTCAGGGAATCTTGATTTATTAGACAAAATTCAAAGAGAGACTGAGAAAGAAAAAAAAATATAGAGAGAAAACCCCCAAAAGAAAGTTTTCACATTTAATTTTTTTTTTTTTTTTCTCTTTCATCCCAGATATATGATTCCACGCTACACAGACTTGGAAGAGTTTTTCACCATTAATCACGAGGATGGAATTATTAAGACCACAAGGCCCTTAGATCGGGAAGCACAGGCTTGGCACAATATCTCTGTCAGTGCTACAGAGATTGGTAGGTCACTCATCTCTTTTCCGGGTTTTTAAATAACAGAGTAGCCTTGCATGTTTCTCATTTTTTCCCTAACCAAGCACTCCAGCTCTCCCTCCACCCTGCTCTTATGTGGTTGTAGTGTCGCCAGGCCTCCTGCTTGATTTCAGAAGAGACCGCCACAGATTACCTCTTCAAACTTCAAATGATACCCTCAGCTCAGTGAACAGAGTGTAATTGGCCATAAATGTTATATATTTATTTTTGTAGGTATGTGTTTTTCTTGAGGTGCAGTTAGTGTTTGTTTCTTGTTGAATTCAAGGTTTCTGTCTGATACATTTTCCTTTTCATTCCACTGTCTTTGATAATTTCAGCTATCAAAAAAAAAAAAAAAAAATCATGTCTAAAGATAGAAAAATTAGAAAACTACAGACAATATTCTTTTGTTATGTGGAAGATGCTTGTGTCTGAAAGTATAATATCAAGGCATTTGCTAAACCTGATCATTTCAGATAGGAGCTGTGAGTGAAGCACAGTCCGGTCTTTTTTAGTCGTCACTCACGTCCTTCCACTAAGGGCTAACTTAAATTTATACAGCACACTGAATATAGATATAATTTGTCTTTTTGTTTATTACTGTTGTTGTTCTAGGTGGCCATCACCAAGATGCAAAAGTACGAGTCAATATCAAAGTAAAAGACGTGAACGACAATGCTCCAGAATTTGCCGCTCAAAACGAAGTGCTTGTCTGTGAGAATGTCAGCCCTGGAAAGGTAAGTAAACTAACTGTTTATACTTGAGAACAGTTAAATATTTGTAGGGCTAATTAAATAATTATCAACTAATTAAATCATCTGTAACACTTTACAGCAAGGTTCATTAATATTAGTAAATGCATTAGGATTTTTTTTTAAATAATATACTGTAGTATTGTTAGTTCTTTAGTTAGATATTGCATTAATGTTAACATATACACATCTACATTATTGTTCTAAAGGGGGTCAGTAAGTTTTTTTTTTTTAAAGATATTAATACTTTTATTCAACAAAGACATTAAATTGATCAAAAGTGACAGTAAAGACATCAAATCAGCATATTCAAATGATTTCTGAAGGATCACGTGAAAGTGAAGACTGGAGTAATGATGCTGAAAATACATTTTAAATTGCAATAATATTTCACAATATTACAGTTTTTACTGTATTTTTGATTGAACAAATGCAAGTTTTTTTATTTGACTGTACCTTATTTATCTGTACCTGTGAGACCTATTTAAAGACATTTTAAAATGTCTTTAAATAGGTACAGGAAACTGTTAATGAATTAGCTAATTCCTAAAAGAGGTCACAACTTCTATTAAAACTTAAATGAACACAAAATAGATTATATTGATGTCTAAATTTAATCAATGCCGTTCACTCTCCCTTTGTCGGGCAGTTGAAAGTTTGAGTGAGTGACAGAGAAAAAAGAGAGAGAGAATGAAAGAGAGATAAAAGAGGCATACATTTATTTAAAGGCATGCCCTGATGATTTTAACCAATTTAACATGGCCTGATTTGAACTCTCTGCTCCACAGCTCATTGAGACAGTTAGTGCTACGGATAAGGACGAAATGGCCCACCGCCAGCACTTCCACTTCAGCCTGGCCCCTGAGGTCGCTAACAACCACAGTTTCTCCCTCAAGGACAACAGAGGTGAGTGACACACAAAACACCCCATAATAGAATAATTTCCACTGAAGAACTGCTTATTTCAAGCTAAGTAAACTGCCTCAGGAAATACGCCAATTGAAACACAAAATATTTTAGTCTCTTTCCAAACCAAATGAGTTTATGCATGCGTAGGAGTGAGTGTGTGCAGTGTCGCCCAACCAACCTCGTGCTGATAATTAGGTCATGATGAGGTGGGCAAACTCAAGTCAGCTTCCTCTCTTATTAATTATGGAGGCGTCACTCTAGTTTGAGCTTCTCCATCTGTGGATTGGAAATGTGGGTGAGGCCCAGCTGGTTGGCATCCGTGTTTGTATTTGCTTCTCAGGCACCCTGCTTGGTGCACCAAGAAAACCATCATCACCATACTTTAGTCTAATAGTCTTTATCCAAACAGTTTTGAAGACCACACTTAATAGCCCTACCTACTGTAATGTGAACCTCAATTGCTGGGAAATGAGAAGCCTGAAGTTTAAGTTCACTGAGGAGCGCAATCGTGACTGGGTGGTGCTCAGTTTGAGGGGAATTCGCTGCTTTTATATGAACTCATTATATTGTGGCTCTAGGTAGATTACAAGCTGAATTATGTATGTTTCAAAGAAACTGTAAATCGTGTTTACTTTGCTTACAAGGAGCTTTGGTGTTATTTCAGAACGCTCGGTATGACTGCTATGATATGATAATGAATCGTAGTCCATATGCTAACAGACTAAACTGTTTCCCACCTGTTGAGCTGTTGAGTTTGTAGTCGTAAAACCTGGAAGAGAATTTGCATTTTCAAGCCATGGGTTCAGAAATTCCCAATCCTTTTTCAGAATTACTTTAGATGTTCCAGTTTTGTTTACATAAATTAAACTCAGTCATACCTCAAATGGTGGAAGCTGCTATTTTTTTCATTGCTAATTAAGGACTACAACTATCTCAAGGATGTGAGTTTATGTGCTTAACGAATCAGACAACTGTAGCTCCATGTAATCCATGACCTTATTTTGCTCAAAAATCGAAAACGTTTCTATTCTAAACACCCCAAGAGACCCCATGGCAAAATAGCCTTCCAGGTTGACCTACAAATTGACGTCATTTCTGAACCTCTCTGTTCCAACTGACTAATTTCTGATTGTGCTATATTTCTTTTTGACCACCAATAGATTGGAAATATCATGAAATACAATGAAGGTGTCAGTTGCTGATGCCGGTAACTCACATAATTGTTGCCTGACTGAGTGGAACATGTGTTAATTGTATTTAAAGTGCAAATGTTTACAATCACAGATCTGTTTAGGCTTTTTTTCTTGGTTAATAGAGTGAACCCATGTGAACAGAGAAGATGAGGGAGTGAAAGAAAAATGACTGTCTTTCCCATTTGGTCTGCTTTAATGAGAAAGGAGATGAGGACTTTTTAGCAGACCATTTCAAAAGCCAACAATATTAGGGAGACAGATTAGGCTACTCAGATTGACTGGCTTTATCAGGAGCCGGAGCCTTTCAAATGGATACAGTTTTCAACAGCTTTGCCCACCCATTTATCTGAAGCTCCATTATGCTCCACTCTCTGCACAGAGGCTCTGACATGACTCCTATTATCAGACGGACACAATGAAGGCCTGCTGATTATATATGTGCATGAACTCGAAGTATTAAGAGTATGGAATATTATCTGTTTAGTGGTAATAATAATAAAAAAAATCTGCATCAGATCATAGTTATAAATGTGTTCCTTTTACATGCTGCAAGGCTGTGAGAGTGCCAACTGCATTTTAATGTGGGGATTAATCAACATCCTACAATTGCCATTTTTAGTAAATTCTGTTGTTGAGACCCATAAAGGTTGAGGTCTATATGAACTTTCTTTGCAGGTCTATACATAGTATATTACAGTATGATAATAATGGATAGAAAAAAGATACCGTTAATTGTATACTGTTAATATTTAATAAAATATTTAATATTGTTTTGGCTATACAACAAGCAAGTATAAAATCTTTCTTTTTTTTTTTTGGGGGGGGGGGGGGGTATTTTTTGTCATACATCAAGTAAACGTGGCCAGTGTATCATACGCATTCATGCTTCCAGAGGAGCTGTCTCTGGTTCAAATGTGGCAAATTGATACTTCATACAGCCCATGGTAATCTCACTGACAGAATATGATATAGAATTATAATGGATAACATTAGATTGATCGAGCCTGTCTGCAGTGTCGTGCTATATGAGCGTTCTGGCCATATCATTAGCGGCCTTCCCTGACAGAGCCACTGAAGGTTGAAGAAAGTGGTGCCAGAGGGAGTGAAAATGACTAAACCCCAGGCCCCTAAATGAACTCACTCCATCTACGCCTTCAGTGTGACCTTGCACTGAGTCAGGGAAATGTGCTGGCACTGATCCATCCCTCCCAGTTGCAAATAAAACCAATACCGCTCCCTCCGCTCTAACTTTGATTACACTTCCAAAAGCTGATAAATGTTCACAATATTAAACATGAATTTAATATTGGAGGATTCACACCTCATTGACTCTCACCGGTGGCTGTGGGTAGTTCTCATGGCACCTAAACTCCAGGGAGGGGAAAACTTTGTAATTCCTTTCAGCACATTTACAACTCTGTTGTGAATTTACTGAAATCTTGTAACCACCTCATCAGCTGAACTAAACGTTCCATCAATGTTCCTCTGCTGCTTCCACAGACAGCACTGCTAGCATCTTTGTGATCCGGAAGGGCTTCAGCCGAATGACCCAGGATGTGTACCACCTTCCCATTGAGATCAATGACAACGGCGTACCTCAGATGAGCAGCACCAATACTCTTATAATTCGTGTGTGCAGCTGCGACAGTAAAGACACCATCCTCTCCTGCAATGTGGAACCTTTCATCCTGCCAGCAGGGCTGAGCACCGGAGCTCTGATTGCCATCTTGGCCTGTATTGTTATTCTACTGGGTAAGCTTAATTATATTTGTATAAAAATATACAAGCAACCATGTGTAAATAATAGGGGTCTAGCTGATTTTTGTCAATATTTGCATTTCACCCCAAAACGCGCATACACATAAACAAATACAGAAGCTTGAAGTATTTATAGAACAGATACTTTACAGAGAACATATTTATTTACATTGCTTGTCTCTAAAATTTAATCATGGCTTTGTTTCCTAAAAACATTCTGAGCCTGAGTAGGTTGTAAAGACGATAATTTCCAAATTTAATATTTGAAATAGTCAGAGACTATTGTAGAGTGCTAAATTAAAGTAGGCAAACTCATGCAGTTACCTGCTGTAACATTGTACAGTTATGATTTTTACAATTAATTCAGCATACAATGTGACTTTAATATTTACATATAATAATGGACTTTTATTTAAGCCAATAAATAAAAAATAATATTAATAACAATGCATAAAATAAAATATGAAAAAAAAATATGTGAATAGATAAATTATCAAATAGGTAATTTGAGAAAATGCAAATGGCTATGATTGTGTAAATAGAAGAGACTGTATGAATAGATTATATTTAGGTAGCTTTTATGTTTCCATATACACACACAATCATGTTGAGTGTATTTTGGGAAATGCACGTAAAGTTTGTAACTTTGCATATTGAAAACACTCTTAAGAGGGATTCGGAATTTATTACTGTCAAGCCATATTGAGGAACTGTAAAATTACCCTTCATCATTTCCCAAAATATATTTGCTGTCTCTAGTTATTTTGACTTGCCAAAGCTGTATTAAAACATTGAATGTAATGGGAACACTTTATCTTTGTAATGAAGAGATCATGAAGAGAGCAACTACATTTAAGAAAACAGTTTCTGATGTGATTACTTATATACAGAAGCATTAGTGAGAGATGCTGTTAGCACTGGCTTGATATTTGTTTGCATGTCTGCAGCAATCGTGGTGCTGTTTGTGGCCCTGCGGCGCCAGAAGAAGGAGCCTTTGATCGTATTTGAGGAGGAAGACATTCGGGAGAACATTATCACCTATGATGACGAGGGAGGTGGAGAGGAGGACACAGAGGCATTTGACATCGCTACCTTACAGAACCCAGATGGTGCCAATGGATTCCTGCCCCGTAAGGATATCAAGCCCGAGCTGCAGTATCCAATGCGCCCTGGCCTGAGGCCCATCGGCAACAGTGTGGATGTGGATGATTTCATCAAAACGCGGATTTCTGACGCGGACAATGACCCCACAGCGCCCCCGTATGACTCCATTCAGATCTACGGTTATGAAGGTAGAGGCTCTATCGCCGGCTCTCTCAGTTCCTTAGAGTCGGTGACCACAGATTCAGACCTGGACTACGATTACCTCCAAAGCTGGGGGCCGCGCTTCAAGAAACTTGCCGATCTTTACGGCACCAAAGACTCCGCTGATGACAACTCTTAACGTTCGCTCAAATAAGTCCTTTTTCATCTCCCTCCACCCAGCCCTCCTCCACTAACTGTGTGTTTTGTGAAGTTTACTATAAGTATTCCATGAGTTTGTCACTTTATAGTAAACTTTAGCTTGTTTGTAAGTATACGCACAGTATACTAGATGCTGGGAGCGTCATAGGTGCGATCACAATGTGCTATGCGGGAGCCAGAAGGGTGGACATAAAAATTTTACAAAAACAAACAAAAAAAAAAGATAAAAGATAAAAGAGACACATAGACACATCTGTGGTGGACGTGTCTCTGTGGTGTGTATGAAATGAAGAAATACGTGACAATGTTGTTTAAGAACTGAAGAACATTACGTTTCACTTTTGATGTTTGTAGGTTCCCACAGGTTTGAGGTTATGGATGTGGATCACAGAGAGACATGGATTTGTTGATACTGTGAACGAGCTCACGAAGAAATAAAAAACAAAAACAGTTGCCTTATTAAGTAATCGGAGCAAACGTCAGCAAATCAAGGGGCCGTTTACACGACACTGTTTTCAACTAAAAACAGAAAACTTTTTATTCATCTTGACCTTTCATTTACACGACAACGGCATTTTGGGGGCCTGAAAAAGCAAACTTTTGAAAATGGGTTTCAAAGTGCAAGTTTTTGAAAATGATACCGTTACGCAAATGTGTGAAAACGGTGATGTCATGTGCATGTGTATTATGTGTTCAGTCTATAGGGGCGTAGTTTTTCTTTACAAAGTGACCTCGCCAACTACTGGCCTGGCATGCATAGTACAGCATTTTTAATTGTTTTCGCGGATCCGTGTGAGCGGGGATCGTTTTGACAACGTTGTCATCTGTACATGAAAAACGCAAAGGAAAAAACTTTTTTGGTTTTTAGTACATTGTTGTCGTGTAAACGTACCCTTAGACTTCTTCTGTAACTTCTGTAGCGCCTCCATATTGTCTTTGGAGATATTATCCAAACAGGTCCTTTTTTTTTTAATATATATGGAAGCAGATGGATGGATTTCAGCAAAAATAGACTGTTTTTTTCTGTCATCTAGAATAAAAAAAAAAAATAAAAAAAACCTTCAGCCCAGTTCCATCTACGAACAATCACAAAGAAAGACCTGTGAGCTCAAAAATCGCCTTAACTAATGGACACTCTTGCAACGCAGTGCATATTTTGTAACTTGAAAGCTATATCCTAAAGCAAGCTAAAGTCCTTATTACGTATGTACAGTACAATGTGCAAAATATGTCTCTTGAGGATCAATCTTACACCGATCAGTTTATGTAAATCTTTTTCTCTTTTTTTTTCTATTATGATGATATCATTATGACTATCATTTTTTTTTTCTTTTTTTTTCCCAGTTTTCTTCATTTCTCCTTTTCTTTAATGGCTTATGTTATTCTCCTTGGTGAGAAAATAGCAGTCTGTCCTGTCGCAGTGAGAAATGGCTAATTTCTATGTCAATTTTATGGTAACTATTTGTACAATTTTAAAAGTTCTTATTTTAGTAAACATACAAATATCAGTATTTCAACATGTAAGGAAAGTATTACAGCATCACACTTATATTTTATGAACATTGTAATGTTGCTTTATTATGTGCTTCAATCTAAGAAGCAAAAACTTTGAAATAAATGCTCTTTTTATAAAAAGTGATTGATGGCAGTAATAAATTTGTGTGAACAAAACCTATTAGCACTAATCGCTGTAGCACAAGTCATGACGGCAAAACAAAGGTTGAATGCGAATACAGAGCCTTCGAGTTATGCGTCGCATGAATTGCATTCACAGCAGAGACGTGCAGAGCTTTTCACCGGCGGCTTCGGTGCTTTCCAGTGGTAGGTCTCTCCATTGTCTCCCACTAGAGAGGCTTGCATTCTTTCCTCTCCCAGGGTATCCGCACACTGAAAGGTCAATGTGCACTTTGTTAAAAAAAGGAAAAAAAGAATGAAAAGAAAAATAGCATTACATAAAACCGAACTTCAGCCCACCTGAATGAGATCGGACACCAATTTCCCTGAAGGGGCTTGGAAATAAACAGAAGAGCACTGCTGCAGGCTCTTCTCGCCCATTCTCCACACATGCTGTAGCCGTGTATGAAGTGAAGCACAGGAAATAGCCGCTGATGACAAACCATACCCTGTGGAACTGTAGCCCTTAGCTATCCTCCATGCTGGGTGTCCTCTTAACAATCAGCTAAAACACATGCCCTTTAAAAATTCTGGTTTTGGTTTATTCCACCTGTGTTATTGTCAGAAAGGATATGGCTATCTGCGATTCTGAGCAAAGGGTCACTTATGACAGCAGCTCTGCATTTTTCATGTCATGTCGCTAGACGTTCTGTCAAAGAACTAGATTACGGAGGTGCACTAGCAGTGGGTGGCATCCGCTTTTTAGCTGATTAGTGATTTCAAACCAGTGCTCTACGGATATATGTCAATCGCAATCGCCGGATTTCCACCAACACGGCTGATTGTTTTGCGATTTACTGTTTCTGAAAAAAATGCCGTGTATGAAATTTAGTTTGAAATTTGCTGTCTTATTGATAAACTCAGGAAGCACAAGACAGATAAAGATAAATGTTGCACACACACATATATATATATATATAAGTGTGGCCTAATTTGATTGGATGATGGTCAGTATAATAGGCCTCTCAGCTTTTTCTATTTTCTGACTAACCGGTTCACTCAACCAAACCAACGTGCCATTAGCCTGACTGTTCTGGTGATTATCCTGCCACCCTCTGGGCCCTTTGGGTCCTATACTAACAGGGCCTGGGTGATTCCTATAACCTCTGCCTCTCCTCAGTGTCTAGGGAGGGGCAGACTGCAGCTCTGACTCGTATCTCAAGGATCTATACAAAAAGTGTCAGATTCTTCCCTGGGTACTATGAATCAATAGTTCCTTCCTGACACTGGCGCTGCAAGCATTAAGTGTGGTTGGGTGCACTGCGATGTACCTGAGATAGAGAACAGGGTAGAAAAGAGACCTACACAAAATGTTCGAAAGTCCTAGAAACCTATCTTTGCATATGACAGAGGAGATCAAAATTAGAGGTGAACTTTCTTTGTAAATGTCAGAAACACAACAGCTAATCAGAGAAAACAACAATGCATACTTATCAAAATCAATTCCAGTGTCAATGAGGGTTCAAGATCAAAATGATTTTGTAAGAGGGTCACATTGTCTCATAGCAGCGATGTATTTGTATTCCATAGCTGAGGGACAAACAGTTTCTCTGACTGTGTATGTGGGTGTTTATCTTTCTTAAGCTTGTGCATTATGAACATGAGAGCGAATATTAGTGACATATCAGGACACAAATTTGTATAATGACATGGGTATGACAGGTATTACAAGGAGAGGGTGACTTATGAGGACATTACCCCATGTCCCCATTTTTCAAAAGGCTTATAAATCATACAGAATGAGTTTTTTTGAGAAAGTAAAAAATGTGCACAGTTTTCGGTGATGGGTAGGTTTAGGGGTAGGGTTGGTGTAGGGCGATAGAAAATACGGTTTGTACAGTATAAAAACCATTACGCCTATGGAACGTCCCAACAATTCACAAAAACAAACGTGTGTGTGTGTGTACTGTTTATACTGTATACACTCACAAATAAATAAATTATTTGCATCATAACCATAACAGTCAGGTTAACATTAACATTTTAGTTCCGAATAAAATGATCAAGATGCAAAAAGGTTCAAAAACAAAATGATTTATTTATTAAGTAAAACAAGCTCAGGTAATCAACAGGAAAGAAGGCAACGTAACAGCATGTAACATACGACAATACCAGGCAACAAACTGAAGGAAATGAGGAACTTAAATACACGATGATGAACTCAAAGACTAACAGGTGTGATTGTTAAATGAGTGTCCATGGCAACTAATGACTGGTGGGAATAAAGGAATTACAGGAACCAGGTAACTGAAAGCCCAATATGAAAATAAAAAAAACAAAACAAAGGCAAAACGTGACACAGGCTATATATAGGTGTATAAATATATTTTAATACAAATAATATGTTCATTTATTAAAAGTAATGCACATTCATTGTTTTTATTACATATTACAACTAACAATTATTATAAAAGTAAGTAAATAATAAAAATGATTAGTAGTAGTAGTATTAGTAGTCATAGTAGTGGTAAGTATTAGTAGTCGTAGTATTTAGTACATGTTTTTATTACTTATAATTACTCATATAAATCAATTGTTGCATACTTATAATATGCTTGAAATGATGTAGTAACATGATCTGTTATCAAATGAATTATAGAAAATGGCACCTTTGTGTATATTACTAAAATAGTTCTTTCTTATGTTAATGTACTCTGCTTTGTGTAGCTGAATAAATCCTGCTTAATATTTTTTTTCTTCTATCAGTGGCATAAGCCATTATTCCCTTTGTGTTGTCATTCAGCACTAAGCCCTCAATTAAGAATTGTAACTGCTCTGACTGATTTTGTCTTGTTTGCTTTATAGGATTGCTTTCAACAGGAAATGCAAGAAGATTTACTGTTGTTTGATTGTTACAAGCTGATTTTTAAGCTTGTAAGCCTGAAATACTGAGATACTATTAAAGCAAAGGCAGTTGCCTCAGATGTTTGTGAAGAGAGAGAGAGAAGGATGGTGGGAGAACATCTTTGACCTTGAGTGAAGAACTAAAGGCTTGTGGAATTATGTCCATGATGACTTTTGCACAGATAACGTGTCAAATGCTTCCACAGGAGTTGCTACTCATCGTTGTAGCTGCAGGAAGGCAAAAAATGAAGGTGTAGAAAAAAGTTCAAACCTGTTCTATGATTTATAGTGTGTCATAGGAAACTAGCAATAGCTTAGCTTCCATAACTCACCACAGGATCCTTGCAAAGCTTCAGGGCCGTATTGCTTTTCTGCTCTATGTCTCTCACCCACAGGGATGCAGGGATAAATTTATCTTTGTGCTCCAACAATATTGCACACTTTTTGTTGTTCTTCACAAAATACATACAGAACACCTGGGACAGTCACATGGGACCAACATTTACCTCAAAGCACGGTAAGGATACAGGTCTAGTTTTTTTTTTTTTTTTTCTTCTTCTTTAAAATGTGTTAAAACTCGTCTGACCTCTCAGGCTCATGTCTGGAATCCATAATGGCATCAGCTACTTTTTTGTGAAGTTTCAGACTTCACACTTACGAGTCTCAAATTTCTTGAAACATTTTTAGTATAATTCTGTTTAAATACTGTTCTATAATAGCATTCTATATTATAATGTAATTATATATTTAGGAATATATAATTATAGGAATTTATAGGATAATTTATAGGAATTAGAAACACTAACAAAAACAAACAATTGAGAATGCAACAAGGTAATAACATGTTTTCAGGTTTTATTTTATGTATTTATTTATTGTTACTGCCATATGAAGTATGCTGGAGTATTGTTTGATTTTAATGTTACCTGAATATGGTAATCTTTTAGTACCATGGTATTACTATTTAATACATTTACTGTACTGTGGTGCTGTAAAACCATATGTGTGAACATCACAGTGCTACCATTTTGGTTTGCCATGAAAATTGTGTTTGTGGATAGAATATTATTAATCCTTTTTAACCTATTATAAACCAAATGATCAATTATAACTGCTTAACAGTAACTTTTCCACTTTGTTCCAGTTCTTCTGTATGAAATGTCCTGACATTCTTTGCGTTCCCATATCAGAACAGGTAGTGCTACGTTTGACAGCAGCCATTGTGACATGGGAGTTAGCATATTTAGGCCAGCGTATGCTGGATTGGGGAAAAGCTTCTGAGAATTATTTCTGGACTCACAGAGGACCAGCGGTGTGAAAACAATTAAGAATTTTTTTTGTGACTTTAATTAACATTTTAGTTAATATAATTGTCTCCCAGGTCTTAATCGCTAGAGGTATGGCTAATTAAAACATATATCCTTCAAACTCTTAATAAGTAGGCACACTATGCATACTGATGTGATAGATCTAAGCTGGCATGTCTTTCCACACTGTTCCACGATCAGCACTTCTGGAAATGTTCTGACTTGTCAAATGGGGTTGTTGAGGTCCCTTGTCAACCCCTACACAAGACATGACCTAATATATACAATATCAGGGACTAAAATGATCAGTGAAAAGACGTGATAATCAAGTATAAAATATCAAGTAGCCAATACAAGCTGGAATCTCATTTGTATCTAATTATGCTAATTATTAACCTAATTCTAGTTTGGGCATTTCCAATGTATTATCACAAACTAGGTCAATTAAAATCAGTTTTCAAAAGTGAAGTCATTTAAAACTGGACATGTTCACCAAATCACAAAATGAACTTTAATCAGACCTTTTAATGATAGTTAATTTGAAAAGCTGTTGTTTTTTTGTTTTGTTTTTTTTTATTGCACGCCTGACTTACTTTAACCATACTTCCTTATTTCATATAGCTATATGTAAATGTTATTTATATAAAATAAATGCTTATTTATTTAACCCTTGTTTAACACTTGTTTAATGAACTAATACTAATATATTTTAATATATTATTAAATATGGGTTGTTGCAACAGCTCACACTCCAAAATGTATAATTTTTGTAATTGTAACCTCCCAGTAGCATGGACAAAAAAAATATTTCTTTGTTTTGTTTTAAGTTTTTGAGAATTTAGCCCTAATATACAAATGCGGTTCACCAAGTACATGCATCTCATAGTTTTATCTGCGATCTTGTCAGCTGACATTGTAGGAATGTCTCAATTAAGTTGTCTTTTCACATTTGTTTAATTAAAAGGAAAGAGATTTGTCCTCAATAAGTTACTTGAATAGCCAAAGCCATGTATGCAAAGCCATGTGTCCATGTATGCTGGTCAAAATGGTATGTGTGAGCAATACTAAATATTATTTTTTTTTATGTTCAGATTTATATTTATTGAGAAAAAAAAAAAAAAAAAAAGTGATTCACAGTAAACTTATTACAATGACTTAATGAGATTAACTATGCAATTATTTTTCACTTATAAAACAAGCAGTATTTTAAATCATATGCATCTAATTGCATCACACATAAGTACGACATTTTTGACCCACGTATGCATTTTTGGGAGGAAAGTTATCTATGAGTTCTGGGGTACATAAAAACAGCAGGAAAATAAACAGAGTTCAAACACAGGCAAATAAACATATTCAACAGCACCCTCTGTAGTAGAAGCCACATCTCAGTCTGAGCGAGGAGGGGAAAAAAAAGACAAAAAAAAAACGCATACCAGCTAGAAAGAGCAAATTCTTATTCTTCTTACACACAATGGCATCAGATCACTCCCCAAGGACATGATGAGGTTAAGGCCGACTGTAGTGCTACTTCCATTCCCCCTCACAGTTGCAAATTACCACTTATGCTTTAATAATCATGCAATGGCGAGATGCGTGTTCATGCGATTTTATGTGATACTGACTTCTGAGAATCTCAGAGCTATGATTATTCTACTTGACAACAAACATTATTGCGGTCAGATTCCAGTTAGTTCTCCAGCCAAGTGTTTCATCACAATACAATAAAACGTTCTGTGGCAGAGTGGGATGATGCATGTGTTCAGTGAGCATAAGCACTGATTTTAATTTGATCCACAAACAGACCCAGTTTTCCCCCTATGTTGTGAATGTGTTGTAATCTAATGCAGCTCAGTGTTCAGCCATATGCATATTGCAATAAAGCCTTAAATTTATATTCACTATTTGTTTAAGCAAAGTCTGCATGTGGGCTCAGGGGAGATGGTTGGTCTCAGCATGATGAGTGTGGGTTTGGGTCTGAGAATTGCTTCAGACAGCCAAGGTGGTGGACAAACTGTCTTTACTTGTGCCAGGCTGTCATGGCAATGAAACAAGTCATTACTAAACTGGCTTCACAATCGACTCCCTGGGCACCAACAACCGATCCACCTCAGATGTTTATCCAGCAAAGCCTAAATGTGTAACTGGATTACACTGCTCACCAAATTACAATCTTTTCATGTGATGACTGCCATCTTTGTCTTTCTCGCTTACAGTTTAGTACAATGTTTTATTCAATTCTGAGTTTAAATCTTTTAAAAAAAGTTAAGTACAAATGTCCATCCTTTATCCATCATTCACAAGCTTGTGAAAGAATGAGCTGTAATATTTTGGTTTCCTTTTTAAGTACAGTATTTTGTGTATTAATAAAGCATAAACAATCTAATATGTTTGAATGGTGCTCAAAAAAATAACAGTTATGTCAACAGATATATTTTTATAGAATTCTTTGATGAAAAAAGTTTAAAGCATTTATTTGAAATTGGTTATTTTTGTAACAATGCAAAAGTATTTGTGATGTGATCTGTGAAAACCCATCACATGGTGAAATTTTACCTATCACAGCTTTCCCATGGTTTCATATGGTTCATACCCACCTTTCATATGGTGAATACCATTTGAAACCTGGATTCGAGTCCTTTCCAAAACTGTTTTTACTTCTTTCATAGCTTGTATGTAACAAAAGTTATGGTTATCACAAGTTGGCTGATCGCTCTGATCTTCAGAAACGGAATTTTGAGAAAAACAGGTTTAAATAATTGTCACCCCCTTTTTTCGCATAGACATGAAAATGCACTATCCAAACATTAATGGTTGTAATTCAAGAATGCTTTGGAATATAGACTTAAGGTTGGTCTTGTTTTAAAGAAGACACTAGTCAGATTATTGTAGAAGTGAAATAAATTATGAAAGTGAAATTAAAAAAAAGTTATAGAATTTTAAGTTTATGAAAATGTAAAAATGTAATTTATATTTTATAATAATATACTACAAAGCATGTTTTACTCTTAAACTACAAGAAAATAAAAGCCAAAAATGTCAACATTCTGAATTTTAGGTTGAAATATTTCAAAAATGAGCTTTCAGTAAGATTTTGTTTGGGCGCAGTACCAAACTTTTTCACTAGATGACACCCAAGCTCCATATCTGACCATTTAAGGGCGCCTCCATTTATTTGAGTGATCTGAACCATATATTTCCATATTTTCATACATTTTATGAAGAAGACATCCTATTCAGAAGTTGTATGGGCAGTTTGGCAATGTTTGATTTGAATTCAACCTCTAATAAACAATTAGAACATGTGTGTTCATTATAGCTCCGTTGTTCTCTTGTGCTCCGCCTTCTCACGATAACATTGTATTAGAAAAAAAAAAAAAAAAAAATCTTTGCGTGCCGTAGTTTATACAGGACTGGCAGGAAATTTGCATTAATACACCTTCATTATACATGTTATGTGGATTATTTTGATAGGTGAACTGTCTTTCTCTGAGGGAAAGCTATGGCCGTTTTTTTTTTTTTCTTTACCTCCGCTGGGTGTGTTCTTAAACAGTAACGTTATAGAAAGACAGTCTTGCCACTATAAATTGCTATTTTTCTGCACTTAACAGGCGGATTTTGCCAAGATATTTTCAGAGATGACAGACAAGATGTTATAGAATGATAATTTAATGAAAACCCAATTTTGACAAAAAAATGACATACGACCTATTTTTTGACTACTGAAAACGTTCCATCCTGACATCTGACGGGTTTTCCCAGATCGCATCACATTTACTTACTCCAAACCTTTTGAACAGTACCGTTTGATTAGAGTAGTCAATGTGCTGCTTGTATAGCAGTATAGATTTACTGTCCTCTGAAAATAACTCAACATACTGCCATTATTGTCAAAATAGCTGGCAACAAAAGTGAGTACACCCAGTTGTATAACAGTTGTATGTCGTTTAACCATGCAAAGCCACATGACCTATTCATCATGTTCATGTTTTTGTCTGCTTGACAGGACCATACAAATGTGTGGATCTTGTATTAGAGCAGTTAAAATTTGGTGCTTTGAGTACAATTCTCTCATACTGATCACTGGATGTTCAACATGGCACCTCATGGCAAAGAACTCTCTGAGGATTTGAGAATTAGAATTGTTGCTCTCCACAAAGATGGCCTAGGCTATAAGAAGATTGCCTGAGTTACAGTACAGTGGCCAGGGTCATAGAGAGAGGTTTTCCAAGACGGGTTCCACTCGGAACAGGCCAAAGAAGTTGAATCAAAGAAGTTGAGACATTGTGCTGTGTGTCAGGTGCAGAAGCTGGCTTCAAAAAACAGATGCATGAGTGCTGCCAGCATTGCTTTAGAGGTTGCAGAAGCGGAAGGTCAGCTTGTCAGTGCTCAGACCATACGCCGCACACTGCAACAAGTCGGTTTGCATGGCCGTCGTCCCAGAAGGAAGCCTCTTCTGAAGCTGGCTCACAAGAAAGCCCGCAAACAGTTTGCTGAAGACAACCTGTCCAAGAACATGAATTACTGGAACCATGTCCTGTGGTCTGATGAGACTAAGATAAACTTGTTTGGCTCAAGTCGTGTCCAGCATGTGTGGCGACGCCATGGTGAGGAGTACCAAGAAAATTGTGACTTGCCTACAGTCAAGCCAGCTTCTGCACCTGACGCACAGCACAATGTCTCAACTTCTTTGATTCAACTTCTTTGGCCTGTTCCGAGTGGAACCCATCTTGGAAAACCTCTCTCTATGACCCTGGCCACTGTACTGTAACTCAGTTTCATGGTGTTACCGATCTTCTTGCCTACAGTCAAGCATGGTGGTGGTAGCTTCATGGTCTGGGGCTGCAGGTACTGGGGAGCTCTGCTTCATTGAGGAAACATGGATTCCACAATGTACTGTGACAATCTGAAGCAGAACATGATGCCCACCCTTCAGAAACTGGGCTGAACGGCATGATAATGACCCCAAACACATCGCCAAGATGACAGCTGCCTTGCTGAGGAAGCTGAAGGTGAAGGTGATGGAGTGGCCAAGTATGTCTCCAGACCTGAACCCTATTGAGCACCTGTGGGGCATCCTCAAGCGGAAGGTGGAGAAGCGCCACGTGTCTAACATCCAGCAGCTCCGTGATGTCATTATGGAGAAGTGGAAGAGGATCCCAGCAACAACCTGTGCAGCTCTGGTGAATTCCATGCCCAGGAGGATTAAGGCAGTGCTAAATAACAATGGTGCTCACACAAAATATTGACACTTTGGACACAGTTTTGACATGTTCACTTAGGGTGTACTCACTTTTGTTGCCAGTTATTTAGACAATAATGGCTGTATGCTGAGTTATTTTCAGAGGACAGTAAATCTGTACTGCTATACAAGCTGCACATTGTCTACTCTAAAGTATATCCAATTTTCATTTCTATAGTATTGTCCTTTGAGAACACTGTAAATGGCATACAGACGTTTCATTCTGCAATTGTATTAACAGCATTTTGTGGATGGAGGAACTGTAGTTATGATTGAAAGCCACATCAAACACTGTATGCATTTGAGAAATCTCTAGATAGAGTTCACATTTAGAAGTGCTGACCTTCTCTGCAAATCTGACAATTCCCTGTTTAATCAGATGTATTTCCATGTAAATGCAAGATTAGACTGCAGCCTTCATGAACATATTAGATAAGCAAATGGTCTTTATTTATTTATTTATTTATTTTGATGACGAAATATTTATCTGTGATTTGGAATACTCTTTGTCCTTTGTGCTATGTTTCTTTCTGTCAAATGTTTCGTTTGTTCCAGTTTATCCAATCTTTTTGATAAGCTTTCCCTTATAGATAAGACTAAAGCTTTTCGATTCAGAGGGTCTGGGACTTTGGAGATGTGACGATCAATCTGGACATCTGTGTAGGACTTTGCTGAATTCTCTACATCCCCCACTGTTTGCCCACATCAAAAACCAATGTAGAGACACATGACACAAAATCTCAAGGGATCTGGTGGACATTAGCTCTGTTTGCTACAGGTAAATGACAGGAAGTCTCTTTTAGGGAAGCAGAGCAATGAAAGGTTGCCCATGGTCTTTCTGGTCAAAGGTATTGATGGTCTTTGTTCCATCACTCTTAAATATGGGCCTCTTATTCCGCTGCCAAGCTTTCTATACTGTCACAACTCTTCCCATTACTTCACTTCATTTTTCATCTGAAAAAAGAGACCTGATTAAATTACTCATATGCTGCTCTTTTATTCGCTATATGATTATGTCTTAAACCTATAGCACCCGAGGAAAACACAGCACTTGCTAAGTGGGTTTTACAAACACCTCCAGATTGCACAGTTCTTATGGTTGATGTGGAAGGCATGATAGAGATGAAGCAATTTCTCTTCTGAAGAGCTGGAGGGTGAGTGTCACTGTCATTCGTCTTCCTGCAGCATTTAATGACTACTACAACAATAATGAGGATATTTTATGGACTTCTCTCTCCACGGCTCATCTGCTACATGAGAATTAGTGCAGAATATACATTACAAACAATCCCGGTGATGACGGATGAAGCCTATAAGTGTTCGCCATATATAATTGGTCGTCCAGTCACAACAAATC
This sequence comes from Mylopharyngodon piceus, assembly GCA_039654765.1. NCBI lineage: Eukaryota > Metazoa > Chordata > Actinopteri > Cypriniformes > Xenocyprididae > Mylopharyngodon > Mylopharyngodon piceus. The sequence continues at coordinate 19,893,458 of CM077442.1, forward strand.
CTTATGAGAGAAAATGTATGCTATTAGTTTTAGAATTTCTGCATATCCCACAGCAGATCCATCATGACAACAGCGATTACAGAACAACAGGCTTATGTGCAGTTTTATGTTTACAACTGTTAATCCACATGTCTAAATTAACACCCCATTTTTTTTTCTCATTAATAAGCTTTAGACATAAAGAAATAAATACTACTTCTGTCAGATATGATTAAAATCATGTACACTCACATGAAGAGTCAATTGAAAGTATAGCATAGAGTGATAAATGCAGATTTATTCTATATGGAGAAAGATGGGAAATCTTTCTCCATATAGAATAAATCTGCATTTATGATATAGTTTCCAATTTGACCAATTTACTATAAATATAATTTATTACGATTTACTATAAATATAATACAATAATTTACTATAAATAAATATTTTTTTTTCTGTCATTATCGTTCAGTAAGGGATCAGCAAGTTTTATTCAGCAAGAATGAATTGATAAAAAGTGAAAGTACAGACATTTAGAATGTTCCAGAAGATTTCAATTTCAAATAAATGCTGTTTTTTTTTTAACTTTCAATATATTAAAGAATCTTAATTATCACTGTTTCCACAAAAACATTAAGCAGCACAGCTGTTTTCAACATCGATAATAATAAGAAATGTTTCTTGTGCACCAAATTAGTATATTACAATGATTGTAATGGAGTAATGGATGATGAAAATTTTGCCATCACATGAATAAATTAGATTTTAAATTATATTATAAAATATTAAAATAAATGCAACCTTGATGAGCATAATAGATTTTCAAAAACATTTTAAAAAAAATCTTACTGACCCCATACATTTGAATGGTAGTGTGTATACCAGATGGAATGTTGATGAAATACTACATACTAATGTGGCACAACTGAATTCAACCCGAGTCTTTAAACCTGCAATCTTAATTCTGCTTCATCGTTCATCATTGCTCCAGCACTCTACAGATGAAAAAGCATCACCGTTATAGACTGAACGGTCATGCTCCAAAAGTTCAATTAAGGAAAAAACATTCCACTCAACCTTTATGTGATAGGATTACCAGATACATTTCAAAAGAATGAGGAATTCTATCAAGTCCTCTCGTAAAAATCCTCATCAAAAATCTTGATCATATTTTAACCTCTGAAAAGAAGAATTACAGCATGACAATGAAAATGCAATGCTATGAGAACAATTTAAAAAATATCTGTTTTCCATTGGCATTTATTTGCTTAACTGAGAACATAAACAACTTCTGCCACAAAGTCATTAAGATGTTTGTTGCGGAAATGTGAATATTCTATTAGCTGGAACAGATGTGATATCAAGATTACTGCATTAATTTTTACTTCTAAACTATAAACATGATGTATACCATCAGTCAAAACTGAATTGAATAAGCTACATCTATCCATCCATCTATCTATCCATCTATCCATCTATCTATCTATCTGGTAAATTTGTCTTGATTATTTTCACAATACTCAAAATTATCCCATTTTCACAAAATTATTCCAATTTGGTTTTGAATTGCGAAAAGGGAAGAGAGCTCATGTGACACACCCTCAATCATGGAGGCACAGGCAGTGAGCCTGAAGCCTGCCTCAGGTACTCGTCCCATCATTCTTTCTCTAAACCCAACTGATGTAATTAGCACCATGGCACCACACTGAGCCTAGTGATGACCAAATTAGTGCAACACAAACAAGAGGGAAAAGGTTAACTACCGCGTGATGCCAGCTTGTTTTGATCGGAAGTTCTTCTGCAGTGCTGAAGTTACGTGAGGAATCTTGCTTGACAATGCTGTCAGATTCCTGGGGCGAAACGAGACACTTTCTACCCCCACACAACCGTCTTAGCTGTTTCATCATTTGTAAATGACACATTATTATTCTGTCTCCCTACTGCATGATTCCCTCTTCTCATTAGGGATTTGATTTATTTATTTATTTATTTTTTCCTGAGCACTTTGAGCCCCTTGAGCTGTTTGACAAGTGCAAAGGATGTTGGTGGCAAAATGAGAACAAAAGAAAGGCACAGTTACATTGTTGAGATTTTTTCTCTTTTTTAATACAACCATGTTAAACTAAGACGATATCGGACAAATGAACTAGGGAAAAACAGGGCTTAAAGTCGCCATGAAATTAAAATTGAAGGGTGTTTTTTTTTTTTTTGGCTTTTAATAAGAATGTTAGCCTTACTCTTATCTATAAGCTGGTGTTTTCCAAAACAATGACAAAATTCGTATTTAGAAGGTATAAGGGTTCAAAATTTACAGTCTCTCACTTCAGCCAATATGGATCAATGAATTTGATGACATCATGCTGCACTTCAGCTTCTCATCAGATTCTCTGTCCAATCAAATGCTATCTAGAATCTAAAGCGTCCCACCCCTACATTATAAATAGAAGCTGAAGCTGCGGCTAAAATCAGTCACTTGTTCACAAATGTACTATTTTCTAAATGGTGAATGGCACATAGTGCACTATATAGGGGATAGGGAACGATTAAGACAGTGTAAATACGTTGAGGCGAATGAAGTCTGGTTTCATGTTAGTGTCACGCGAACCGCCTCAGCGCACACGCAGTCTGCACTGGTCCAGAGACATGATAGCACAGAGCGGATGATATGCGCAAGTCGGCGCAGATCATAAAACATATCAGACCCATTTGAATTCTGCACAGAATGATATTTTAAACTGATATGAAGGAAATTAGAAGGAGAAACGGTAAGAGATTAGAAGGAAACTGAGGCTTTACCGAGTTCAACGGCTCTGGCCAAACTATGTTATAAACGAAACACTATTGGCTATTAAAAAAATGGAGGAGCTGTTCGCTATGTCCCGCCCTGTCTTCCTGTTTCAGTGGAAATTACATCAATACATTGAATAATGCTGCGCGTTCCAAGGCACTTCAGTGGGCCTTTAAATACATGGGGAGACATAATGATTGACAGGTGAACGTAATCAGTAACCAAGGGAGCAAACTAGGGAACACAGGCAGGCAAACAGGGAAACCAAAACACCATGATAATAAAAGAGAACAAAACAGAACATAGAAGTTACATTTATTCACATTATCCTTATTTCTTTTTATCTTATTTAACAAATAATCAGTTATTTAACTGATGTTTTTAAGAATTTGTATGATTTTATGTGGTCATATCATTATTTTAAACACATATACTTCTTTGGCGGCTAGATATTATTTTTGCTTGTTTGGTCATTAGAATTCTTGTTAAAAAAAAAAAAAAAAAATCCAATTTACAATTTACATTTACATTCATGATTGATGGATTGATTTTGCATTCAAGCCACATGCTTTCAGATCTGAGAGAGTTAGACACCTCCCACAAAACTACTGTATTACTGTATCAAAACTACTGGAGCTACTGTATTAATATGCTGTGCAGTACTGATTTAATTGTTTGCATTTGGCATGAATTGGTTCAGTTGAAATCTTGTGTTCTGGTGGATAGCATCTCTGCTTTTCAAAATGTCAACTTAGCTATGAAACATGCTTTTCAACAGTCCAAATCAGAAATAAAGACAATGAAGGCGCAAAAAAAAAAAAAAAAAAAAAGTAGTTGCTATGGGCCCCTGTCAGCAGACAAAGAATGGTGTGGTGAAAGCTGTAAGAGAGGGAACAGCAATGAGACAGATGTGGGGGGGAAGAGACAAAGATTGCATCTGCTTACAGACATGTACACAACAAAACAACTGTGGGTGAGACTGATGCTTTGACAGAGAGCAATGAAAAAATACAATAATAATATTAAGAAGAAGAAGAAATGCCAAACATAAATCTGTACACTGTACAGAAGAAGAAGAAGAAGAAGAAGAAGAAATGCTAAACATAAATCTGTACACCTATTGTGGTATAAGACTTTGGAATAAGCAGGGTCTTCATTTAAAACATATTAAAACATGGATTGAAAAGAACAAAGCCAGACTGTGTTTTGGAGGTCTCCTAAAATAGATTTACAGGCATCAAAGGTCAAAAAATGCTTTCATTTTTCATAATATACATTGCACATCAACTCATTTCTCAAAGTTTGAAAACGGTTCGATCAAAGATTCAGTTTCTCTAAACCCCTCCTTTTCTCTGCTCTGATTGGTCAAACGGCCCAGTATGTTGCGACTGGTCTACAGCTTACAGCGTCTGAAACGAAACACCCATAACCATATCTGAATTTCAGCTCTGGAGGCTTCCTCAGCGCTTGATATACAATGATACGAACAGTAACGGTGGTGTTGTTTTTTTTTCCATATCAATTCCAGCTTTAAATGAAGTGCATGTGAAGTGGATTCACAGCGCTGAAAAAACCATCTTCTCGACATGTTGACAACCAAACCAAACTCTTCCAGGCCTCAGCTACAACTGCAGTGTCTGAGGGCAGGTCAAAGTAGACGGTGTTCATGGGCAGCTCGCATTATGCAAATTTGTTACAATCGTTATGACAGTTCAGAATCAATTCTTTCTTTTAGGAGACAACTTTATCTGTTGTGCACTTTGATCTTTAAAAATTTGCAGATCTTTTGCATTTATAAACAGCTATATCTTGAACATTGGGGGGGACCTTTTTTTTTTAATTATTTTTAATAAAGCATAAAGATACAAAACAGTGAACGAAATTGCTGCTAATACAATGCTATATCAGATATGTACAATAACAATTGTAGAAAAAAAAATAACATTACGATGTATAGAAATCAATTTCAATAGTACATTGAGAAATCATGTTTAATGTGATAGTTTCATAATACAATATTGATTCTTCAATTTAGTGAATAAATACATAGATCCGCAAATAGCATTTGAAATCCCTAGTTGTCTAGTAGTAGAGTTTTTGTTAACACTATAAAAGGTTGCATGTTCTAATCCGCCCTCGCATAGTTTTTTTTTTTTTCGTCATTAAAATCAAAGATCAAAGCCATATTTTTAGAACCCTTTGTCATAGATGTATTCTGATCATTTAAAATGATTTTAAATGATCATTTAAAATTTAAAATGATTTCAGGAAACATCCTGAAATTACTTTAAATACTTTCATTGTACTTCTGCCTCATTTTCCCTTATCTTGAGGACCACATAAGTAAAAAATGGCTCATCTTACCCCACTCTCCGCTATGGTTTTTTGCAGAATTTATATAATGTTGCTCTTGGTTAGGTTCATCCAATGTACAAAGCATTACACAAAATTCCTTCATTGACATTCATGTTGCAACACACTTATCCATGTTAAATGGTGCAGACACAAAGTCACACATAAACACATAAACACACACACACACACACACACACACACACACGCTACAACCCTGCAAATGACCTGAAGTCCACCACAATCCCGATGAAATGTCCTTGTATGGATTTCTATCCATGTCATATGAGTAAATACCTCATGCCTGCTCAGAAGCGGCAGTTTAATCCACTGTCATCCAAAGCCCCAGCGATTAATCAGCCACAGTCAATCCATTATTATTCTTGTTTACTCTTTGATGGAGAAAAAAAAAAAAAAAAAAAAATTAACTGAAGGTCCCACAATGAGCTTAGGTGGAATTACATGTGCAAACCAAAAATAAGATTCAGAAATGATTTACAATGCGGTCCAAAATACTGTGCATGCATCTAATATTTAGAGAGATTAAATCTTATCAGACAGGGTTATATGAAATTAAATATCAGGACAGATCGGTAAATGGCCTAGTACTTCAAAATAACCCTCACAAAGTACACCAGAGTTGTAATATAATCCAGCTCACAAGGGCCCACTATAGGTTTAGCTAAGGTATAATGATTATAAGATAGTCGCAAATTACTTTGTTTCGTTAAACAGTGTCTAGAGTTCATTTCTCTTGGTTCTAAATGAAGTAGAACATAGTGGCTGCCCTTTTCACTCTGACTAATAACATCTAGTAGAGGAAGCAAGAGTTTCTGGCTGATTAGAGCTAGTAATATATTTATTAGCATTTGCAGGACAAAGTCAATCCATCATAGATAAGGTATGCAGGATAAAAAGAGAAGAGTGATTGATTTTGGCTTAACTCAACTGATCCGAACAATGAATCAAAGATGCAGTGTGGCACGATAAAATGACTGAGACGCAACCTCCCTTTTCAACTTCATCTGCATCGATGCTCTTCATTCTTCTCCCTCACATTAATAATGTTTTCGAAAATAATAGTCTGAAATATTTAAACACTTTGAGGTATGTACAAATCTTCAAACTTTGAAATGAGGTGCGTTCAATTCTCCCATCTTATAAAGTGCAGAGGTTGGAGTTGATCCTGAAGAAATTATGATCTGCTGACTTTTAGATTCATCAACATTACATCAACTCTGTCACACAGCTGTCTTACAGATAATTAAAATAAATCACACTTTAAGGATAATACCATAGACTGTAAAAAAAGATGGACAACGCACCTTCCCTCTCTTCCATTGTAGTAAGTGAAGCAGCCAGTGTGCCAATATGGCGCTGACATCTTGAGTCTCGAGTCTGCGCATAGTGAACTTGAGCCCGAGTCGGTGCAGTAGTGAGCGCCAGAGATGTTCACGAGTCTTTTATCTGGAGTCCGAGTCAAGTCTTAAGTCTTTATCACTGGAGTCTGAGTCAAGTCTGGAGTCTTTTTGTCACGAGTCCGAGTCGAGTCGAGTCTCGAGTCATTAAAAAAAATTTTTTAAAAAAATCTCATACTCAAATCCTATTATTATTATTATTATTATTATTATTATTATTTAATCTAGTTGTATTATATAGACAAAATAATATGATCTTTCTATCATCTGTTTTGTTAGAAATTAAGGTCCTATGGTGTAAGGGATAATGTACATCCAGCTTGTTACTTAATCCATTACAATGTACAAAACAATCGTCGTGCCAACACCAGTAGTCATTTTCAATACAGTCGCTAAGCGGACGCAAGATGGCGCCAGTGAGTCACGGTGTGTTATACAGCAGTCTGTTATACAGCGTCGTTATTGACGACAGTCATTATCAGAAAATATCAAACCTCGGAATGTTTAAGTCAGTGGAAAACTTAACGCATGCTGATTGCGATACGTTAAAATATGAACTTTAAGTAATAAATGGATTAACATCTCTTTCTATCTCTCTCTTATGGACACACATTAAGAAAGAGAAAAACTGCATATAGCCTACTCCGAAAAGATTGATAAAACATAGTGCTAGGTTTAAAGGCTAGATTTTTTGTTCATATTTTAACAAGCTGGCTATCCAAATGAGCCATGCAGCTACGCCACAGTATAATAGCTAGCTGTTTGAGTTAATGTGACTAACCTTTGTGGATGCGATGTCTCATAAAATTTGATGTTGTCGTTCTGGTGTCTTTAATTGTTTTCCCGCTTTCTGTGCATCTAGCCGATCTGACATGTTAATAAACCCAAAGGAAAGAACATATGGCATGGTGGCTCCCGTCATGTTTCATGTGGGACTCTTATGACATTTCGGAGTTTAGGCGTAATAGAGTACCTCAGAGATGACGTGTTTTTGTATGCAAAACCCGGAAGCGAGTTAGCATTTTAGGACTTCCGGTTCCATCGCTGGTGGATCCAAAATGGTCAATATTCATATTCATGCATTTTATTAATATTTCAGGTTAATCATTTAGGGCTTATGATTTATCAATATTACTTTTGATTTCATATATTCATTACTCCTCCTATATTAATCCTCATCATATTTTCAAGTATTTACTCTTTAATGTACTCCTTTATGGTTATTCTTCTTGTATCTTTAAGAGTATGTATGCTTGCTATATTCAGTTGTTCTTCAAGTGTTCCAATGTGACAGGTCATGTTGACACATGGTTAGATACTGGACGTCTGCCAAGTACTACAGAAGCTATGATGTTTTCAGAATTAGTTGCTCATTTGATCTTGTACCTTTGTAAAAAAAAAAAAAAATGTCTGTTTCCATTTCCATTACACGAGATAATGCAAGATCTGCAATGTTCTCTTAAGGGTGTCAAAACAACACCTTTTGTATCTATTTTGATCTATCTTTGACATTTGACCAGTCACTCTGACCTAGCCGTTACACCAACTATGACATAATGGATAAATCTGTTTGACCTTTTCTTATTAGACCAAAACATAAGTTTGAGTGGGATGTAAGTTTTCCTATGCTTATGGTATAAAACCGACTGGGTCTTTGATAGTTTTGCTTTTTTTCTTTGCTCTTTTTCCTTCTCGCATCTCTTCTGCGTCTTCTGCTTCTTCTCTCCTACCTTTCATTTCATTCTGCAAATGTCTTAATTTTATTCCTTCTTTCTCTATATCCTGATCTTCATCTTCATCTGTTAGATACAATAGTCTAGATTGTATTATTAACTATTAATTACTTAATTAATTTGTTTGTCTCTATAATTTTTAATTAATAAATTTGTTATTCCTTATTCAAATTTGATCTCTGACATAATCATTGTTGGACTGCCTGGATCTCATTTTCTCAAGTTTTTGCATCAATCGCCCTAAAGTCTATGGGTTTTTTGAATGGGTTTTTGCTAAATCGCCTGAAATAAGGTCTGTGGTTAACAAAGCCTCTAAATATTTTCACGTTTTGATCTATGACATAAAACACACCAGTTATAACCCGCTTGTGATTTTTTTAAACCTTTATTGTGTCTTAAAAACGGCGGTTGCTAACAAGTTGCTAAAAGGGACTACTTCCTTTGGCGGGGACTTTAGACGTCACCATGACAAACAGGACATTTGGACAGCATTTCTCATGAAAAAGTGGATAAGTATTCATACACAGCGCAGATCATAATCAGCGAGCATGTTTTTAAATAAAGTTGTTTTTTAAATAAAGTTTGAGGAAGCTTGGTGGTGGTGACGTTGATCCGCGACCATGGTGTGCTGTAGTCCATTTATAGCCTACTGTTAGCTTTTTATATCTGACGACTTTATTTAGGCTTCAAAATGTATAAATGTTGTGTTAACTTGTAAAGATTATCTTGATAGACAAAACGTGTAAGTGTCATAACCCTTTGTTAAACACAGAGCTTATTTTTTGCGATTTTCCAGAAGTCTATGGGAAAAATGCATAGGCTTTCGATCGAGGGAACCCATGCGCCGCTAACTTCCGGGTTGGCCTACAAAAACACGTTTTACAGATTTAAAACATCTCTGAGGTACTCTATACACAGACAATGGACATGCGTAATCAAATTCTATGACAAGAGTCCGATCTACCACGACACGTAAGGAAATATATGTGACGCAGATATTATAAAACCATTCAAACACAACACAAATTCTTTATTTATTATATCAGTAGTTAAGGGTAAAAGATCTGAGTTGTTTTTAAAATATTAACGAGTCTTTTGTGTCGAGTTAAGTCAAGTCTGAAGTCATTTCAGGTTGAGTCTGAGTCAAGTCTGAAGTCTATTAAAATGCAACTCAAGTGCGACTCGAGTCCGAGTCACTAACTCAAGTGCCCATCTCTGGTGAGCGTGAAGTGGAGCCACGATATCAAGGTCCCGCCCACACTCCAGCAGAGTCGGTTAATACTGCAGAACAGCTCATTATGTCTGTGTGAAATAAACAGTTCTTGAAATGTAGAAATTAAAATTAAGATTAAAGTTAAAGCTCCAATCTCCTCCTGAAGACCCAGAAAAAAGTCTGTTGGTGCTTCAGTGACTACTTCGCTCAGAGAAGCTTTCAATCTCAGCTGTCAATCATGACATCAAAACCCACATTTTTATAGCATCAAATAACTAACTAAAACCAAACTTATTTAAAGAACGAACACTTTAACTAACATCAGTGTGATAAAAACTGCCTAAAATGACAGAAACCGTCTTTGGAAAAAACATATTTGACATGTAATTTGACTGTTTGGTTTGTCTCACGTCCCATTACATTACATGGAGAGGGGGCGATCGAAATGCTTTGGCTTGACTTTTCAGGACTCATGTGGCACTTGGATAGTACTAGTTGCTCTCAATTATCAGTGCAACCTTACAGAGTTACTAATTATAAATATAATACATCCTCAGGCACTCTCTGTGTTTTCTGCTTGTCTTATGGTCTAAATGGAAAATCCTGCTAAACTACATAATATAATCGAATTAAATTGCCCTGTACAGAAATTTTTCATATGTATTTTTCATTAGGTATGGCATAGTACTGACAACCCCGACTACATGCATATTATCTTACAAGAGGGATTTATTTTACTTTATTTCATGCTGTAATGACGTCTCCACACTTAATTGGTTTGCTAGCCTATAGCATTATTCCACCGAGACGAAGAGAATCAAGATTAAAAGCAAATAAAAGTGTTTCTGTTACAAATGGCTCAAAGGGTTTTCGAATTCTGAGTTGGACTTGAAAATCCCTTAGTAGAGATGCACATCAGCCTAGAGCCTTCTCAAGATTCCAGTCATTTGCTGTTTTTTTTCTCCCCTGTGGTGAATAAAATGGAAAGATTGGAACCTTCAAAGAAACATCTAAAGTGCGAGCACATTGAATTAGAGCTAGTTCGAAGTTTTAGAGATTAGTTTGCCGATGCAAGAAAGCTCAATGCATGCACCAATGTGCTGCACTTTGTATTGGATTTCAAGAACTTATTCTAAATAGAGGGCAGACTCCCAGCCAAAGGTATGAAGTGGCAGCCTTTTTTGTTAGTGTGCAATGGATATTAGGCATCTACTTTAGCCATTGTAGAAGCAAACAGTTCTTCCTCAGTTGCTTTCCAACAATTTGATATGCTTGTCAAATGACTGAATACATTTCAAATGTCTAAATGGGATCTGGAAAAGTTGGCAACCATGTCCTCTTTCCTGAGATCATTCCACCAGATATACAGCCAGTAGTGTGGATCACATACAGGATTAAGTAAGTGTACCTCTCATGGAAAGGTGGGCTTCTCTCTGAATCTGTCACCTGCTTGAGTTCTGCATTAGTGGCAAATTGATTTCTTGGTGCAGTGAAGGCACAGCCTGTGGGGATGCGGGCTCAAACCCAGAGGGGACTGCCATCTGTGGACACTCAATCGATGTGAGATTGTGGAGTGGAGAGAAAGATTGACAGCATCAGAAATAACGAAATAGGGCAAGAATGTGAGCCATGTGATATGGCTTAAACTTATAGGTGGGAAGTTACAGAGTTTGGTTCAATCCACAGTCCTTTGTTATGGGCTTCGAATGCATTTAGATCACAAACATTTGCACAGTATGTCAAAATAATCAGTACAGTAAAACTCTTCTCACCTGCCTCCTGAAAAGAGTTGGATTCAAAACATATAATAGGTTACAGGATATTGGACAAGAGATTTCAGCAGTTGGGACATACTGAAATCATTTTCTGCCTAAATGACTTTCACAAGGGTAGAGAATTTTGCTAATTACTATATACTGGTTCTAGTGACCTTCTTTTGTCAAAGAAAAGAATTAAAAGGAGAGATGTGGGCCCTTAAAACCCACTTTTAGCTCAGTGAAGGTCAGAACAAAGTGGCTGTGTCCCCTCCCAAGACTATCAATAATTTATACATTTGTAAAGGTACGTCTCAGTGTTAATACCCACACCAATTTAGAGCTGGATCTATTCACATGAGGCATGCAGATATATCCAGCCTTGAGGGGTGCACAGATTTAACCCATGGTTTGACAAGAAAGAAGACTTTACAAGCGAGAAACAGTCACTAACACATTTGAAAATCACGTTTGAAATCCTTTGTCAAATATTATTGATTTCTATTTGTATATTAAAACCATGGAGAAAAGGAAACTTTAAATGATTACCTGGACCTAAAGTGTACTTTTTAAAACTAAATCAAAGCTTTGAACCATTCTTAAAAAGGGATTTGTATTCAGGCATCTGTGTATGAGAAACTGAACAACCAGTGACTAATTATTTGTAAATGGCTTTATTCAGTGTTTGAATAACCGACTCTGAAATTAAAGAACATATGGGAAAAATATTAAACCTTCAGTACAGGACTACCTAATCATCAACTTAATTTCACAATTCCATAGACATGTTTGTTCAAGGGGGAAAAACTGTAATATAAAAAAAAAGACAACGGACAATGACAACATTTCTGTGGATCTGTGATGTTGGTACATTGACACATAAGCTGTCCAAACTCAATAAAATACATATGTGACCCTGGACCACAAAACCAGTCATTGCTATATACCAGTCGCACAGGTATATAGCAATAGCCAACAATACATTGTATGGGTCAAAATTATCGATTTTTCTTTTATGCCAAAAATCATTAGGATATTAAGTAAAGATCATGTTCCATGAAGATATTTTGTAAATTTCCTACCATAAATATATCAAAACTTTATTTTTTGTGAGTGGATATGCATTGCTAAGGACTTCATTTGGACAACTTTAAAGGCGATTTTCTCATATTTTGATTGACTTGCACCCTCAGATTCCAGATATTCAAATAGTTTTATCTCGGCCAAATATTATCCTATCCTAACAAACCATACATAAATGGAAAGCTTATTTATTCAGCTTTCAGATGATGTATAAATCTCAATTTAAAAAAATTGACCCTTATGACTGGTTTTGTGGTCCAGGGTCACATTTGGAAAAAGAAAAAAAAAAAAAAAAAAAACATTAAAAAAGTGATTTCATTCTCTTAAAATCCTAATTAAGCAAAACTTATAAAATGATAGAATATACTGTAATTCTTCCATAATCAGGATTTTATGAAATAAAAAGGTTTGAATTAATATTTAAAAAAAAAAAAATGGGGCTCTAGATTTTAGGACCATTAATAATATTTTACATTGTTGGATGTGTGTTTGTAAAATTAATACATAGTGTTTTTACTTAATCTTGAGATTTTAGAACATATCTCTGACAAGAAGATAAGAAGATAATTCTATTTGACAGTCCAGGAAATGTCTGCATTGCCAATGTTAAATTATATCTATAAAGTTGTTGGCTGTCATGTATCTTCATTTTCTCAGTCTGTCTTCTTAAGCTTTGCCTTTGCTCTATCTAGCTAACAATCAGTTTATCACCAGCAACATAAAAAGAGAACTATAGTCATCTCCCCCCAAAAAAGTAATTAATTTTTGATGTTGCTTTCAAAGGGGTTACAGATGAGGATAGGATTAGTATGGGGGGTTGGGTTGGAGTTGCCTCATTCTTTGAAACTTTTTTTTTTTCTTTCTTTTTTTCTTTTTTTAAACCCATGCTTACAAATTATTATGCACTGAATTGTCACACAGATAGGCTACTGTATGTACAATTAGAAAAATAAATGAGTTACCTACTTGATGACAGAAGCAGTATAAACTGAAACATCTCCACTTAAATCTTTGGGTTTTTACTTATATTTCCATGAATTAAACACTTTTTATGTTCATATAGACTACCACTAGTCCTATTGAAATGTCTGATAAAACGACCACCCTTACTGAATGGAATTTCAGAGGTCTTTTGATAAAAATCCTGAGATTCTGATACAGGTCATTAGACTTCAGCTGGCTAGGATCAGACAAAGTGACCGTAAGCCATCAGACTAATCAGATGATAGTGATGTGACAGGGTAGCCATTGTGACATTCCTTTTCTCACTTCCATTCCACAGAAGATGAATATATCACCAGTGTTTCCCATTAGCAGGGGTCATGAGCTCATTTCTGTATTCACGCTGTCATTCACCCTTCTTTCTTTCTGAGGTTAAAACAATTTGTACTTTCACTCAGAGCAGCTGAAGGCTTCTTATCCAGCATTTAATTGGAATTCAGTGGTCTATTAGTGATGAGCCTAGCCTTTATCTTTCTGTACTAAAACTGTAGTATCATGAAACAATATTGCTATAAATGTCATGTGTATGTTCTGTTTTGGTTTTGTTAGTTATTGTACCAGTTGCAATCACAAAAAAACAAAACAAAAAAAAAAACAAACAAACAAACAAACAACTGCGAACACTGACCATTTTAATATCAGGTAAAAGTAAGATAATTGTCTAGATTTCGCTGCTCACTTATGCAAGTTCATTGTAAACAGCCACTCTATAAACTTGCGAAGATTACTGAAATAGGGTTTTTATAATAAATTTAAATTATATTAACAAATACTAAATTAAAAGACATACACGTAATGCGTGATACATGCAAGCATAGCACAGCACATGACCCTCTGTAACGCCCATGTCTACTCACTCCCACCTCTGTAATAAACACAGAGGTGTTAGTCCTGTCCGAATCGGTACATGAAATCACAGAGGTCGAGTGATAAAAACATAGTAATAGTAAAATAGTAAAATGTAACTCAAACGTCGTTTGGAAAACTAGTCCCGTCCGAATAGGGCTATAGTGACTCCAGTTGCAGTTCAGTGTCGCCTATTTAGCTATAAGCTGTTATGTTTTCTTCTACTCCTGAGTTTTGACTTCATATTTGCATTACTGTCTTTGTTTTTGGTTTGTTAATAATGGCTGGAATTATATATACATCTCCTTCCTTCATCACCAACCTTTGATGTGACAATAAATAAATATGTACATAAACACATCCATGTTAAAATTTAATTGGAAATTAGGGAGAATGTTAATCCATTTTTTTCACTTTTAAAATGAAATTGCTATAAAACTATGAATTACTTGCGGTTCGGTGCTAGGTTAGTAAAAGCTAAAGAAAGCTGTTCGCAGAAATTGTCCATAATACGTTGTCCTTTACTGGAAATGATTCTATTCAAAATGTAATGGGATAATTGGAGAGAAAATGCTTCAAAACAAAGGAAAAGATGGGAAGAGAGAGAGAGGAACAAAAAAAAAATTATGGTCCGATTGCTTTGATGATTCAGAGCTGACTTATGCTTAGGTGGCACTAGAGGAATATAATTCATTCAGGCTTAATGTCTTGAATTTAAACTCTGCACCTGCTATGAAGACTTTTTGAATCTCATTTTGATTTCATAGACTTAGGGCTGTTCCAACAGGACATGTTGTTTTCAAAAAACAGCTAGTCGCAGTGGAACAGAACAGAGTGTGGGGTCTAAATGTGCATGCATGCGTGTGAGTGCGTTCGTTCGTTTATTTGTTCATTCATTCAATTAGACTTCTTTTAAGTTCAGAAAATGTCTTTAAAATGCAGCATTGCACAATGCTGTGAATAAAACAGTGAGGTGTGTCACAATAGTCAAAGATGCCTGTATATTAATTACATACAGATACAACCTTATTTTTTTTCAGTGGTAATTTAAGCACGTATTCCTTAAATTTAATAAAACAAATATTAGAATAAAATTAAGACTTTATTCCATATAGCATCTTTAAAGCTAACTTGCTTATGATGCGCTTACACAAGCTTTCCTGAAAAAAATGTAATTTATGTAATAAAATAAAAATCAGTGAAAACAAATATAAAACAAATCTTTCTTTATTTAGTTTTCAGTATGTATTATATTATCTTAATTTGTATGATTTTACAGAGTTAATTTAGGATTAATAAATCTAATAAAAATATTAGAATAAAATTAAAACATTATAAAATATATACTGTATACCTTGGAGGTTAATGTTAAAGTAGAACATGTTCCTGGATCAACATCCTTGGTGATCCTGGAACAACATTCCAATCAACCAATCAGATTTGAGGGATAGTTTTTTTTTGTTTTTTTTTTTAGTTAATGTCAAGTTTAGACTTACAACAAAGGTTTGGGGCTTCTACACCATTCTTATTCAGATAACATTTTCCTCTGATTTTTGGGATAAATTATGGGTAAGGTTTAGGGGTAGGGATAGGGTTAGGGCAGGAATGTTTTTCCAGGATCAACAACAGATGTTGATCCAAGAGCATGTCTTATTTGGCAAAATCACGGTGACCATGTAGTTCAAGCTGATTTTAGTTGTCAAATTAATTCATGTATATTCAACATATGACAAGCCATGACATAAGCAGGGCATTGAGTGTTTCAAATATATACAGTATGTGCACAGTGTTCATTTCACAATGTAAGTAAATATGTAAGATCAAGCAAAGACCATCATCTCTGGACACTTGTTCAACCAAGTGCATATGTAAAGCGATCTGAAAATTATTTTTAATGGGCCATTTCCTTAAGCTTTCTAAATATTTAATTATGACTGATTGTGTCCTATGCTTTGCCTACAGTCAATAAAGAACATTTATCTTCTTGGAGGTTTGACAGCTTCCCAGACTTGTGTGACGCTGTTATAGTGTGTGTTGTGGTTGGTGGGGCGATGGGGGGGGGGGGTCTGTTTTTGTGTTCTTTGTCCTCTGCTTTGCTTTGATTTCTGATGCTTTGGTTTAAAGAACCCCTGCACAGGCACAAATGGTCACACTATTTAATATGTTGACATAAAAGAGGAATGACTTTATTCTAACACTATACACAAACAACTGAAATGGTTTTCACTGTAAAGAAAAAGAAGGATGATCGATAGCAGAGGGCCCATCTTGAGCCAGTCGCTATGCGTTTGATCTGACTCCAGTGATCATTAACTAATCCCTTCCAGGTGTCCAGTTTGCACACAGACTTTTGCAGAGTAGCAATCCACAGTGTTTGACTCTCCTAGGAGAAAGGGAGAGAGAACTTTTTAACTGTCTGGCTTTGTGGCATTCAATTTGCTTCTAGCGCTGACAGGGAATGGGTGCATGTTTTGAACACGCTTCACCTCCGGAAATGTCTTTGTGTTCTTACTTGCAAAGGCTTGGACTTAACACATGGGAGGTCTCGTGCCCTGGTTTTTCAATTCAAAAATAGACTACTCCTTTTTTAGAAGCAATTTTGACAAATTACTCCAAAGCCGAAAACCCCTGGCCACAGAATTGCTTTTTAGTTAAATCTTGGATGTGACCTACAGCTCAGGGGAATTCCCACTGAAATTAATGGCAGACACTTTTATCCAAAGCGACTTTGCATTGCATTTAAGGTATACATTTTATCACCTCTCATTTTCCCTGGGAATCGAAACCAATGACCTGGTGTTGTTAGTGCCATGCTCTACTGATGAAAAAAATATATGAATCCAAAAATAAGTAAAATTGAAAATGAAACTGTAAAGAGAATCAGAATGACAGTTACGTTAAGATGATAACACCATTGACAGAGATACATTGCCATTGAAATATATCCACATAGGTTTAAGACCGACTACGTTAGAGCAGTAGCTTCATAAAGAGCATTAAAACAAGTCTGTGCCCTCAGGAAGTGACCTGTCAGAAGGAATAATGGCTGCCCGCAGCTTCTCCAGCAGAGATACGTGTTATTTGTCACCTGGATGTACTTCCTTGGCTCCTCTCCAACTCCCACGTTAACTTAACCAAGTCTCTTTATTCTTGCCATGATTTGACTTCAAACTAAGCAATTACTGGCTCCAGTTGTCCCTCACTCAACACACTTTATGTACAGTCTAACGGTGTCATTTTTTCCCCCCTGTCCACTTCTGTGTATATCAAACCATCCCTGAACAAGTCATCAGATCTATAGTATGGCAAATCCTGTAGACACAGTGATCACTGCATATTGTACATCAATAAAGAATTGCCTCTTATTGCAAAGGTAATGGATCATTTGGGTAATCAGAAGTGGCTTGTCTCGTTTTAGGATGATAATGGGATGGGTGTGGATGGCAATATTGTGAGCTGTCAGCTCTGATGGATGGCAAGGTTTGCTGTCAATATTTCCTCATGGCAAAAGATGAATGATGTATTTAGCTATAGATAAACTATTAGCCTGTGATCTTTGGTGTTTGCGGTGACAGCAGGGCTAATTTGATACCTGAAATAAGTTATTGAAGATAAAACAAAGCCTTTGAGGTCCTATTAGACCTAGGTTGAGGGTAATACTTCATTAAATATATGGCAGCAGTATTTTATGAACAGAACAAAGCAAAAGAAAAAATCTTCATATGGTTCACTTGTCATCTAAGTATTCATGCACAGCCTGTACTTAGACCACACAATATTGAGCTTTATCTCTACTGGAATACAACTTGTATGCATTATTCAACAGAAATAGACTACACCATCGCATTTATCAATTAGCTGCGATTAGCTGGTTCCAAGTGAATCTCCATAATTTTTAATGCATGACGGATAGAATCATATTGTACAGTATTTGGCACAAATGCAGGATAATGAATATAAAATAAAGTGCTTAAACATTGTCCAGTTCCAGTCATGCAAAAGGCTACAACCATGAGTAGAGTGGTTGGCTGGATTTGGACAAGCTAGGCTATAAGCATCTATTTAGCTTTAAATGGAGACAGATGGGCTTTAGTGCAGTATCAAGCAATTCCATGTCTTACTGCACAGAGTAACCCAACCCCCAAAACCAGGCTCTGAGTATATTACACACACACAAAAAAAAATTGTCCCCTTTATTTATTTACTTATCTTTTTTTTTTTTTTATCTTTTTTAATTTTTTAATACTTATCTTAGTTTATAATATGCATAGAATACCTTTTAAAAGCAGAGGGAAATGATTATTTATAATGAAGATGTCCCCTTAAAACACTTTCGCATTATATATATATATATGTGTGTGTGTGTGTGTGTGTGTGTGTTTTAAGGGGACATCTTCATTATAAATAATTAAAAAATAAAATAAATAAATAAATAAATAGCGCATCAACATCCTACCACACACTAGTGTAATTTGTCTCTCAACACTGCACAGTGAAAGCACCCGGCCACTTTTTAATCTACATCTTTGGTGTGGAGGGACCCTGGTGCAATAATGGCAACATAATGCATGCACCATGTTCCAACGGCTCAAGGCACCAGCCATATGCCAGCCTTTATCTCAGGAGTGAGGCAGAGAGTGTGATCGATAGGGCATAACTCACTCAGGGGAAATAAGTACCTTTGGTTTCCTGCTGAAGCTGCCGTGCATTGAAAATCATGCTGAAGTCCACAACTTCCATCCCAGCCCCCTACCCCCACCATAGAAGAGCAGTGTGGAAACGTACAGGATTCCCCTGATCGCTCATAATTGCCATCCTGACCTAATTAGTTGAAATGACTAGTCCATCTCACTGGATGCATTCACTTATGGACCTTCTGTATATTTGCATGAAATCACATGAAGATCTCTTCTGGGTTTCTCTTTAAAGACTCTGGTTTGAACTGGAGATTGATCACCGCATAGTTAATTTGATTAGATCTAACCTTTTAGTAATGAAGGTTCACTGATCCAAATTAAAAAGCCTTAAAGTTCACCCAAAAATGAAAATTCTGTCATCATTTACTCATCATCATGTCATTTTGTAGCTGTGATTTTTTTTTTTTTTTTTTTTTTTTTTTTTTTTTACATATAATGAAAGTCAATTGGGTCCAGTGTTGTCCTGGACAACCACTGACTTGCATTATATTGATAAAAGCAATTCTTCAAAAATGTGTTATGTTGTGTTTCACAGAATACATGAGGGTACGTAAATGAGAGAATGAGTGTAAGTAAAAAAAGAGAGAAAATTTTCATTAGAAGTATCATGCTCTCAGAAGCAACAAGTCTTTAAATAGGTTAAAACATTAAAGTGGGATAGGTCACTAGTGTTGAACTTGTCTAACTTGACACAACATTTGTGTTAAACGTGTGCAAATGAAACATTAGCCCAGAGGACACAGGTTTGGCCCTTCAGAGCTTTTGGAAACTCGGGCGGCACAATGCCTAATTTGCATTACAAGGACGCAGCTCCCCCCAGGCCAGAAAGATGGCAGAGTTATGTTCCACACCCACGCTGTTCTGATGAATAAATAATATTTCTGCACCTCACATCTGAATGATCAGAGTGTAAGTTCTTCAGGATGTGAATAGCCACGTAATGGAGTGACATCTTACAGTAAGTATTTCTCTGTCAAGGGAAGAGGGTTGGGTCAGGTTGATAACAATAGTGGGAGGTTTGGGAAATCAGCGGAAGTGATCCTTAAGGTTTCCCCCTTAAGGCTTCACTGAAAGTAAGACATGTCTCTTGAGTGTAAAATAAAATGTGTATCAAAATGGAAATGGTGCAGGTGAGAAGTATGAGTTTGTTGAACTTTTAAGCAGTGTGCAAAAAGTGTCATTATATATGTCAATATTCAGGTCTCAAGTGATTTCATGCATTTTTACATTGTACGTTTAAGTTTAAAAAAGTCTTACTTACAGTTGCGTCAGTGTAGTTGAGTGGGTGAATACTAACTCTGTTAATAGTTGCATCCATTTCCACTGGCTAATCTGAGGACAGAATGTAAGCGTTATAGGCAGGAATTAGCTAATCTGGTCAGCTAATCACAGAGCCTTTTTTGTGGTGACCTTTTTAAATTGTCCTCTGAGAAAACGTCCCTCGGTGAAAACTTTTCCAATCGCAGAGTACAAAAATGAAGGCATAATTAATTCATTGGCAAGTTATTACTCACAATAAAGCACTTCAAAGTTATAACAAATGGTCTACAGCCAAGAGTGTAATGAAGTTGTGGTCATGTGCAAAAAAAAAAAAAAAAAAAAAAAAAAGGTCTGTGTATGTGTATATATACAGGTATGTCAGTATAGAAAAACAGTCCATCTAAGAAAACATTTTTGATTTTTTTTTTCTTTTTTTTTTTTTTCCAGCAAGAGACAGTGTGTGCAACTTATTACAAGCATATTATAATGACTGACCACTGTTCTCTTTATAAAGTATTTCCCAAGTGTGTGTGTGCTTACCTTTTGAATGAAGATGCGTGAAGGAATCATGTGGCTTTCATTACTGGGGAGAATTCACTAGACAGTTTTGTGCTGAATTTAGTGCAAAACCCTGCAAATTGCATTCAGCACAATTTTTGGGGGCATGTTTGTTGCATGTTACCTGATTTGCATAATTCCTTTAGTGAATCTGTTACTAAAACAATGCAGACAGCACATGCAAATAAATGACTCTATCAGTGGGGCACAATTTATTCTGAATTCCCCCCTACAGAAACTACTTTTTCAAATGTTCACTCTAGTTTTAACAATTACTAAGCAGTTTTGAATATTGATTCTTGGAATTGAATTGGCCTATTTTCATTGTCGATCTCTCAGGTCCTCAAACTGTTATTTCCCTGTAGCCCAGTATGTTATTGAAAACAAATCTCAAGAAAATACCCTGGAGAAAGGGCTACAGAGGTCAAAGCTTCATATCACTGTCATCTATTAAAGATAGCTGCTCTGTAATAGCCAATTGGATAAACAACACCTACTGTTTCTGTGGGTTTCAATTTTCATTGAATCCAGTTACTGTACCTTACTATTGACAATTTATTGACAAAGACTACACTTTACACAGAACGTGCTTTTGTAAGTTAAAAGATGCAGATGCAGTAGAAGTAGATGCTGTAAGTTAAAACTTTTAAAAACGCATCTCACATTCTTTCCTATTCCTCCATTTCTTTACATTTTAAACGCAAAGTCACGTTATGAGGCGAATGGTCTTGAATCTCTTTGGTGGTTGCAATAAATCACGATGATCAAAACAGATTATAATTAGATTATAAAAAGGTAATTAAATTCTCATCCTTCTATATTGCTCAATACTGAAACTCTTCCTAGGTGTCATCCGTCAAAAACACTGCCTCTACCTTCAGTATAAAGATGTCTTGTTGTGTTTTATCCAAGGTTATCCAAAGCTAGAGTGCGCACTGCAGCTTATGCGCTGTGTTTGTCACTTCCTTGACACAAATGAGCACATGAAAAAAAAAAAAAAAAAAGTGTAGGCCTATGTTCTTAGCAAAACCCTGATAATGTATGAAAGTAAAACATGACAACGAGCGCTGTTCATCCATTTGCCTCTCTGCAACTTCCCAACCGACGGTCTGGGAGAGCGTTCATGTTCACTCACCTGACCATCTAACCAGTGTAGCAGTATACAGTATATCATGTGTTTACTGCCCATAATTATTTGACTTAAGACTAACATCAGAAGTAATGCACAAAATATTTCAAATCCAGGAATTAGGTTTTAATGTAAATTTAGTCATATGGACATATTACATGTAATTATTAAAGAGGCTATATATAAGAATTGTAATAATCGCTATTTGTATTGCCAATGTGTGAACAGGAAAATCAAAAAGATACGACATTTCCGTGCTCCCGAGATCCTTTTTTCTGTTCTATGACATGAAATGAATGTTTATACAATGTTCAGGATAATGCCGAAAGAGCCATTCTGTACTGTACATAACAATCAACAAGTCTAAATGTATTAAAATACAGCAAACTGAAATGTTTTAGGAGAATACAGTCTTACTCTAATATCTGTCATGAAACAGATGGAGACAATACAGGCAAGTAGCAAAAACAGACCTTTATTTGCAGGAATCAAAGAAGCAGCAGGAGAGATGAATGGGTGAGTATTAAGCAATCTGAAAGCTTGGTTAAACTTAGCTTGCAGGTAATAGAGTTCTTTGTTTTGCAGATGATGCAGTCAGTATCTCTGGCGAGTCTGACAGATAGGTAGCCTGTAAGCATTGGGTAGCAACAACAAGACCAGACAACTGAAGTGTGGAAAGTGACTGCTTATAAAGGGAGTGCTAGTGATTGGATGCAGGTGCAGGTGCAGAAAGTTAGTAAACAGGTGATTTTGAGCAACGCAGGGTGGAGCTGTGTGATCCGGTGTGTGTTGAGTGGCTCTGTTAAGAATGTCTTTTCTGTTTTGTATGTTTGGGGTCCCAGAGTGTAAAAATGTAATAGTTATTATGAAATTATATATATACACAGACACACACACACACACACACACACACACATATTATATCTATATATATATAATCCAAACCCAGTATACAGATATTATTAAAGCTTTGTATACATCATTGATTTTTTTTTTTTTTGGTGACTTTTCCTATCCCTTATAGCAACATTGCGTTCGCTTACTTAACGGTTTATATAAAGGGACTCTAAAATGTCATATTTCTTATTAAAGTAATAAAGTAACCTAATACTGCAAAATGTATTTTAGGTTACAATTTTTTTTGATGGTCCTCTTTACACACTATTCTAACTGTAAGTAACGTGTCAACTAACTCTCATTAGAGTAATAGTAGACTGTCTTAAGCCCGGGATACATTGCACGATTTTAGCAATCCTATAAGTTCATTTCTTTATCACACTGTTCGACATATATCTATTAAACATGGGTACGACATGCATGTAGACTGTACGATAATGACACCTGTTGACTCGTAGGCTACGATGCAAGTTACTATAGAAGAATAATACGTCATCAGCATGCGCTAGTGGTAAACAAAAAACCATGTTGAATCACACTTTGGCAGTTGTAGTTTTTATGTGCGCTGGGGGAAAAAAAGGAAACGGCGAAAGAAGAAGGGAAAAGAGCTTGAGGTAAGCAGTTTTAAATTTTAGCGCCGTGTCGCGTTGATTTCATGTCACATTTTTATTGGCTAGTCAGTAGACGTAGATCGTAGCAGCAAACACACTGTGCGTTGATCAGGCTGAATTTCTGACACTGAAAATTATCGTAGGCTATCTTTGGTCGCAAGACCGGGAAAACAGCCGTCTTTGAACCTGTCTCACTGTTTGACATAGGACCACCAATTAAGAGCCACAATCACAGAAATCGTCACGATTGTTTCACGATGGCAATCTTTCGTCTGGGACAGCCAAAAATCATGCAGTGTATCCCGGGCTTTAGACTGTTAGGTTGGGGTTAGGTGTTAGGGTTCAGGTTAGTAAAAAATTGACAGTTGCTAAGTTACTTATAGTCAGTAGATTGTCTGCTGGGGGAACATCAAAATAAAGTGTTAGCAGATATTAAGCAGACAGTCTACTAATACTCTGAAAGTTAGTTGACATGTAGTTGCAAAATTAGTTATAGTTAGTAGAATGTCTAAAGTGGACCATCAAAATGAAGAGCATTTTAAATTATTGAGCTTTTAAAATTATATTGGGGTATCTGGGACCCCAAACACTTGACATAGAATATCTCAAACACTTACTGTGATTTGTGCAGAGTAGCAGACATGTTTATCCAAGGTTTAGCTCCAATACCTGAACCAGCTAACCAGGGGCCTGTACCATATAGCCGGATTAGCTGGCTAGCCAGTTAAGTTTCAGATTAGTTTGCGCCAATCATGGGTTTTAGGTACCGTGAAACTGACTTGGCTTTTAGCAATGTTCATCACCATAGTAACTTACGCTCCACAGCTAACCTGCTCCAGGGCAGGTTTTGTTCTGGGTAAGAGATCTCAAACTGAAATTGGACCAATCAGATGTGAGCAAAGTAATACTGACACATCCAAGTCACTCCCCCAGTTTCTCGTCCTTCAAATTAAAGGTCACCATATAGTAAAAACAAATATTTAACAATGAAATTGTCTGGCTTTAATGATAATTAGAATTATTTTATGATTTATATACTTATTATATGATCTATATTATTATTAATCCATCACACACAAGCAATTTTAGTTTAACAGTTATTATTAAGCATTTAGTTTAAATGAGTATTAATACAGATCATATATACAGGGGTGCACATAAGTGGTGCGCAGGTGCGCATGCGTGGTAAAAATAAACGATGCTCACCAGAAAACGTGGAGGGAAGCGCTTTTGAGTACCAACATTTTTGGGGACCGGTTCACAGGGACACGTTTACTTACTGGAGTAGGATTTTTCTCCATCTCTGGTAAGATAGCAATCATGATGATAAGTGTGTTCCTTAATTATTAGGGGTGCAACAGATCGCAGTTATCCGTGATCCGTATGGATAAGGCCGAACGGTTTAGCATGTAGAGAGAGGGCTGGCCCTGCTGGGCATGTATGTGATTCGCAGATTAACGGCTAAGTTTAACCATCATAGAGTGAAAGTTTATCATTTGGACGTGTTTTGTCTCGCCAATTAACACATTCAAACGATTTTAAAAGCGGAAGAAGAGGCAAAAATCGGGATGTTATCCCGAAGCGCGCGCACGCAGAGAGAGAGAGAGAGAGAGAGAGAGGGAGGCGCATTTCAGACAATGCTGGAAGGGACACATACACACAAAATGATGTCAAAATACTTGTCTCGGTAAGTATTCTCTTGGTTATGTCATTAGCGAA
The DNA here is from genome assembly GCA_039654765.1 of Mylopharyngodon piceus. NCBI lineage: Eukaryota > Metazoa > Chordata > Actinopteri > Cypriniformes > Xenocyprididae > Mylopharyngodon > Mylopharyngodon piceus. Next base: position 19,918,497 of record CM077442.1, read on the forward strand.
CAGTTGAGAAAGAAACCAGATGTGTGTCAGTATATTCAGTCCGTGCGTGCATTCCGTCTTAAAGTGACAGCAGCCTAATATTCTTGCTGTTGTCTGTGTCATTAATGTTAATAAAATAAAATAATAATAATAATAATAATAAAAACATTATCATCATCTACCATGTTCGAGAGAAAAGAAGATAGCGAGGAGAGCAAAGTGTGAGTACCAAGCAACATCTCCAGGTGCTCCCTTGAGAACCAGACCAAAAAAGTTATGTGCACCCCTGCATATGTAATATAAATATGATTTAGAATCAATAGATAACTCTTTAAAAATGACTACATGTGAACTTACATGTTTGAATCTCTATTGCTATATATTATCAACAATATTAACTAACTTCACAAGTTTCACTTGCACTGATAGAGCAAGTTCTTTTATTTGTCCTCTTTCATGGACAAGTGTTTAGTGTAAATGCGTTTAAATTCTTCATTTTCTTCAATCTCTTAAACTTCAGCAAAAGAGTTTTGAATCGCGCTGGCTTTGCGAGAAGTGAATCACAGTTTCTCTCTGTTGCAAGGCATGAGATTGGCTGTTGGCCACTGATGTCACGCATTCATGTGCACGCACTACACAAACTCAGGATCAAAGCCTGAGTTGACAGAGAAAGTTGATGATCAGCATTAAAGCCAGATTGGAGTGATTTGGTTTTGTCAACTTGAAACTAATCCTATATTGGACACCTCTGGTATTATACTGTAGATGTAAAATGGGTCAAACCCTGTTGTAAATATGCTCCGTTGTTTTATCTTTAGTATGGTAAATAGTTTTTAGAAGAGACGGCTCTTGCTGCTGTGCCCTTTCTGTTGTCTACAAGGTCGCTGTAATTATGTATCACAAGGGATTGTTATTATTCATATTTGCTGCCATGAAAAATTGCTTCAGAACCACTTTTCGACCGAATGCAACAAGCGGCATAAATGAGTAAGTGCCTATCATCCCTACCATCGTCAAACACTCCAGAGGATCCTCTGCCTATCTTCACCCAAAAGAAGGTCAACACATAATAATTGTGCACTCCAAATGGCCTTTTTTATTCATTTGTTTAGTCTGACATCTGAAAGTTAAGGGTGTATGGCATTTGAGTTAAAACAATAAGTGATAGATTTATTGTGAGCTTCACGGACTTTACTGCTCAAATAACACTCACTGGAGTGGAGACTTTGTGAGCCGTAAACTGACACACATTATTGTGCTGATTTTTAGAAGCCCTTGATAGGGAGCGCTCCTTTAGGTGGACAAAAGCCTGCCATCAGTGAGCAATGCTAACTGCCTGAAGGCTTCTCTCTAAGACACAGCAGCATTATGCTAAGTCTGCTTTGGGGAAAAAAAGGAAAGGGAAAGAGAAAGGAGACGAAGAGGAGATTACAATTCTGCTCTGCAGCTGCGCAGAATTAATGCACTCGCGATTGGTTTCAGTTGAGTCAAAGAAGAAAGCCCTTCACCGGGGCTTTGCTCGTATTTCATGTTGTCTCCCTTTGTGGCTGACATCAGTGAAAATTAACGTATTCAGAGATGTCCTGAGTGCTTAGCAAGTGATTGATAAGATGATGCAGCTGAGGAGGTTTAAATGCTACTCAGGGAACAACTGTAATCCCAAGCACGTAACTTTCATTCCCTCTCTTTTCTGCCCCTCTTTTAAGGGATTAAATGGATGTTATTTATTCCCACTGCATTTCAGTTACTGCACTGGCTGGTGATAATTCTTGCACTAGCGATCCTGCAGTTTGTTTATTCCATTTGTGGTCAGACCGGTCTAAATGTGTAAACATGAGGCTATGTTCTGTGAGACCTCTTGCATACGGACTGCTTCTGTTCAGAATGGCACTCAGATTTGTTTACAGCCTGGTGTTAATTGCATGCACACTGTAAAAGTTTTTTTGTGGTGAGTAAATCAGGGGCAGCAGCTCGATCCTGGCTTGTTTTGATACCTGTGTGTTTGGGTTGTATTGATTGCTAGGTCAGCTTTTAGCGGTGGGAAGATAAATGACTGCGAGCATCGTGGCCTGCGGGTGTTTTAGCCACTGACGTGAATGATGCAGATTTTCACTGATCAATACTAAACCTATGTGTTTCTGCCCGATGACCCTGTCAATAACAATTCTGTTTTAAAATCTGACCCACACTGGCAGATAATAGATCATAGTTCAGGATATAGAGCTCAAAAGCACGACCTACTATATGTTTGAGTACAAAAACGAAATAAGTTACGCTTTCCATGCCTGCGAGGACAACAGGGACATGAAAATGAATATAAATGCGAGTTGTTTTGATGGCTCTCTAAAAATCATTCTCATGCAAACTCTCAGTTTTGAGTGTGGACAGGTGTGAGAGTGACCTCTGCTCTCATGTTTAAAACACAAGAGCTCTCCTCTGCACATAAACACTTTAACAGCTTTTGTTAATCGTTTGCCAGATTCATACTTCACTTTTCACCATGTTACTGTTTCTCTTGCAAATTTATCCTAGAGTTCTGTTTAATTTGTTACTGCGATTTTATTAGATTATAAGAAAAGCCTTTATTAATTTCCAGTATGGTAATTAATTAATATCAATAACATTTGTGTCTAGTTGTTGCTAAAGGGAAGCGAAATAAAATCAAGATAATGAGCTGTGTCAAAATGTGCACATAAGTATAGCATGTCATGTGCATTGTCATAGATAAAATAAAAATACTAAAGATTATTAAAAAAATAAATAAATAAATAAATAAATGAATGAAGAGAAATGCATCATATTCTGCTGAGAAAACAAATGCTTTCCATCAGACACATTTAATTTTATTATTATATTGTTGATTGAAAAATTAAACAAATTTAAATTTGATTCTGTTAAACTGTTAAAATTTGATTCTTTAAACTTTGTTTATTCTGTTCTATTATTATGTTATTTTGTTCTATATTGATTATATAAATGCTGTATAGCCAAATAACTCTGCCTTGTTTGATTTGGCTTATTAACAATAATTAAAGGATTAATAAAAAATTCAAAAATTTAGGCAAGGTATTTTTTTTCCCTAAAGGATGGCGAGAAGAGATTGAAAGATAGCTAATTCCCTTATGTATGGTGATCACGGTTTCCTTTTCGTATATATGTAAAACTCTCCAAAGACTTGGACAGAGGTGCATATGAGAATAACGTGCACATATGCATATGCAAATGATCCACGAATGCAGAGCTTATGAAATGCTAACTACTCCCACCTTGTCATGGCGATGGATATGATCCCGCTGGAGTGTTTGAGTCATATCAGCTTCCTTTCTTTTGTTCTTATCTGCAGTTCCTGTGCATGTCTGTCTTTTAGGGTATGATATGTAAAAGAGCCATCATAAATGAGTGGGTTGAAAGTAGGGGGCTAAATCTCTCATGATATGAGGCTTGTTCTTATCGTCAGTTATAGAATTGAACCTAGCTGAAGCTGTACATCTGACAGAGTGTTGTTTTGTTTATGTGTCAAATGAACGGATGCCAGAGTGGATCTTCCTCGCTATGCCCTTTGAGCATAACAAAGTAAAGGGCATGAGTGGAAGGACACATTCATTTAAGGGACGGAATAACAAGGTTATGAATGCCACTGCGTCTTCAGAACACTGCAACTCTCTTCAGTAAATGTGTTTCTTTGTAGAGCCTATTCAGCTTGGTTCAGAAAACCAACGGCATCGTAGCAACAGGCCTATGGATGGCAGATGAGAGGAAAGGGAACAATCAATGGCAGACACAAAGCAAGGTGCATAGACTAAGTTTGCTTTTCACAGGCAGCCTGTCAGCAGAGAGTGTGAGGTTAGCAGGGACCTGTTATGAAAAAAATAATCCATTCAGGTGTCTTTCTGTGAATGTCAAAGACAAGCTATTTTAATACATCACGGTATGTGCTCAGCTTTGTTAGAATTGACCTGGGGTGCGTTTCCCGTACAACGACGTAACTCACTGCTTCACTACCATAGTACGATGCATCGTTGAACAAAACAACTAGCTAGTCACGACTGTTTCCCGAAACCGTATTGTCGCAAACCAGTCATTCAGCCACGTTGGTTAAAGGATTAGTTCACTTTCAAATGAAAATTAGCCCAAGCTTTACTCACCCTCAAGCCATCCTAGGTGTATATGACTTTCTTCTTTCTGATGTACACAATCAGAGAAATATTAATAAATATCCTGACACATCCGAGCTTTATAATGGCAGTAAGCATTACCAAACGAGTATGAACTGAAGAAAGTGTCTCCATCCACATCCATCCATCATAAACATATTCCACACGGCTCTGGGGGGTAAGTAAAGGCCTTCTGAAGCGAAACGATGTGTTTGTGTAAAAAAAAAAAATCCATATTTAACAAGTTATGAAGTAAAATATCTAGCTTCCGCCAGCCTGCCTTCCGTATTCAAGTTACAAAGAAAGTGTAAACTGGCGTCGCATCAGTTACACTTTTTCCGTAAGTTGAATAGGGAAGGCGTAGGACGTAGTGTACGCTTTTTTAACTGCTAGAGTTTTACACTTTCTTTGTAAGTACAATACGGAAGGCGGCCTGGCGGAAGCTAGATATTTTTCTTCATAACTTGTTAAATATGGATTTTTTTTTTTTTTTTTTTTTACACAAACGCATCACTTCGCTTCAGAAGGCCTTTATTAAACCCCCGGAGCCTTGTGGAATATGATTATGATGAATGGATGTGGATGGAGACACTTTCTTCAGTTCATACTCGTTTGGTAACGCTTACTGCCATTATAAAGCTCGGATGTGTCAGGATATTTATTAATATTTCTCCGATTGTGTTCATCAGAAAGAAAAAAGTCATATACACCTAGGATGGCTTGAGGGTGAGTAAAGCTTGGAGTAATTTTCATTTGAAAGTGAACTAATCCTTTAATGATGTCACACAGGTGGTGGAGTAATAACTTCTTTAAATGAATCCGTTTGAGATCGAATTAATGCTAGATTTTTTGCTAAAAATTACGAATCATTTTTCTCAGTTATTTTGCTTTATTTCCAGATACAATCATAGGCTTGTTCTTACGTATTAGAACACGTACGCACATGTGCACTCTTCAAAAACGGTGCCTAAAATCTCTTGACAAACTATATGTAAATGACATTTGCATATATTCGAAATAAAAGATATACATTGTACTTGATGTCAGCTTGCTTATTTTGTTCAAGATAATGATTTATTAAGTCCACATGCCATAAAAACAAGAAACTATGCTTCTAACCACAGCTCGAGAGCTGCCGTTCCAACCACACAAGTTTACGATGCAGTTTGCGAATATTTGTTTGAACTATGGTTTTGGGAAACACCAAATCATTGAACTATGTTAATAAGGATGGATCTTGCGATGTTAGTTGGCTAACAATGCTTTTGGGAAACGCACCCCTGTGTGCCAACCTTCTAAATGTACGTCTTAACAAAAAGAATGTGATTTAATATTTTTTTATTTGCTGAGGCCTAGGAATAGGCCAAAAGGAATAGTTCACCAAAATAATAATAATAATAATAATAATAATAATAATAAAATACTGTAATTTACTCACCCTCATGTTGTTCTAAACCAGTATAATTTTGAATTTTGAAAAATGTCTCAGTGTTTTGTTGCTCGTTCTTGAACGCCATTGACTTTCATTGGACAAAATCATTCTTCAGTATATCTTCCTTTGTATTCAACAGAAGAAAGACAGTCATAGGGGTTTGGAACAGAGTGATGCAAATGATGACAATTTCTATTTTTGGGTGAACTATCCGTTTAAGGTTTTTTTTTTTGTTTTTTTTTTTTTTTAGCAAAAAGAAGGACATTTGTTTAAAAGCTCCAAAATGCTGTATCTGAGTTATAGCACATCTTGATAGTTTATGTGATTAGCCCCTCTTTTCAAGGAAGAATAGTCTTAAATTATGTGAGCTTATTGTATTGTATGTAAAGAGGTGCCAGTTTCACCTCACAAAGACACAGCTGCTTTCAGAGACTCTTTTCAGGAATTATGAGTCAAAATGGACCCTCTAGCACTACACTACAGGCACTACAAGCGCATAACGGTTCTCTTCAGCTGTTACCCAGCAACAGAGAAGATAAGAGCACACTGTCCATTTAGAATGACTGAACAGAATATACACTGTTATTGATAATTCATGTAACCCTTTGGCATATATGCTGAAACTGTTGCTCCCAGAGGAGCGCCGTTGTTGTAAAGCACAGCGGCTCAAACGAGAGCTCTTGACACAGCCCTGGGATTTGTTGTAAGCCATTGCATATTCACAGAATCAACTCAAGGTTTTTATCCATCCTCATATAAAGTCTGGGTAACAAAGGCAGGCTGAGCCACCCGGCTTTGAAGCCCGTTTCATTTAGTGCCATTCTTCAGCCGCCGCACGCGTCGTCCATTTAAATGCACTGGTATTGTTCTCTGCAATGTCAGCTGCATTTTGATCAGGGTCATGATGCAAAATATTTTCTCATCTGAAAGCTGCCCAATAGGTGAAACAAACAAAACAGAGAGTAAAAAATGAGGAGACGGTTGCTGTCGTGTTGTGCAACCTCATGCTAGGGCCTGTTTTGCATTTTAATTAGTTTCTTTTGCACTATGTGAGCTAATTTCTTAGTACTACAATGCATTTTCAGCATGTCACATGTCCTCTTCAAACTTTTAAGTGTTATCTTTATAATTTGGGATTGTGGTGTGTTTTTGAATTGTGAATTTCCAATCGGCTTTTCATATTCTTTGATTATAATACTATGAAAACCATTAGTCAAATGATTGGTAGAGCCACAAATGATTTCTCTTCATGCCCCATTCCATTCTTTCAGACCAGTGGGCGCCTAACTGTACCCAGAACTCTCCACAAGAGATAAATTTCTCCCACTGAGTGTTGAGGTTGTGCCAGCATAATTAGTCCCCCTTGCACTCTCCTCCAGCTTGAGTGAGACACACAAGAGACTTTCTTTGTTGCTTATAGTGGCTAAGCATTAGCCCTGGAAAAGAATGCAACAAAGGCTTTGTTTATTTATTTATTTATTTATTTAGCAAGATATGTTTTAAAGTAGATGAAGCGTGCTTGTTGGATTTAGGAAAAATTGGTCCAAGTTTCCGGTACTAAAAGATGGAACTGGTGAGTAAAGCAATTCCATCCTCATGGATGTCTCCCCTTCAACTTGGCAAATCTCCAGTCCAGTTAGTCTTGCACTGTCCTATAAAAATTAATGATTTTCATGCTGTGCATATTCTACTTTTGTTTCTGCATAGTTGGTGCAACAAAAGCCAGTTTTGCAAAATTTCACTTTGATTACTTTTTATCTAATCAATGTAAATGCATTTAAATAAAAAAAAAAAGAGCATTGCTTGTAAACGGAGTGAAAACCCAGTCTCCAGGCTTCTCTTTAATTTATTTTACTGATATGATAGACTAGTCTTTGTTTTTGAAACTACAATAAATTAATATCTAATCTAAAATAAATTGCCTTTACAAGGTAAGATGTTTCAAATGTTTCATTACCATCTTTAACGCGAAACTCTTCTCCATAAATAAGTGACAATATGACAGCAGTCCATATCATCATCATCATGAACATCATTTCTGTCACCTATCATCAGCGCTGTTATCATCATCATTATCGCACATTGTTAATGTTATATGTGAAAAGACTAGTGATATAGTGGCCATTAAGCATGTGTGCAAGGGAGTCTTCCTGTGAAAAGGGATATGATGTGACCTGCGGTGTGTCTGGATAAGAATGGATTTGAGTATATGATATTGGATGGCAGCTCTCAGGTGCTTAGATATAGTCTGTCAGCCTTGATGAATGAGACCGTATATTCCTCTTGGAAAAGCCTGAAACTCTAGACCAGATTACCAGATTACTAGCAGTCTGTTTCAGGTCTGTTTTCCCACCTGCTGCTAAAACCATCACGGATATCTGGTGGTTTTGCACCATTGTACTGATGATGAACATCCTGACTATGTTTTGGTGTTTGTCTTTATGAACACATTTGTGTGACACTTTGCGGTGCCATGAGCATCTGTGATGCTCAAAATGAATCTATGATAAAAAAACCTTTAAAATGCATCATTTTGACAATAAATGAATTAAAAAAATATATATATATTAAAAGCACTGCATTGTTTTGGTGCTAGAACAAGTCTCTACGGAGCCCCGCACATGACATGCAATAAATCGCGCGCACGATTTACAATTTCATTCCCTCGATTTACTAAAACGTGCGCACGATTTACTATTTCGTTCCCTCGATTTATAAATCACGCGCATGATTTATTAATCGAGGGAATGGAATAGTAAATCGCGCGCACGATTTAGCCTACTATTTTTTTCCTGCATGTCATGTCCCGGGCTCCGTAAGTCTCTAACTACCACTCAAAGTAAAACCCTCAAAGACGGTTTAGTCTCTAGACAATATGCAACCCATACTGGAATAAAATACAGGGGAATCTGAGTGCCCTTTGATGGGACACAGATTTAAAGGTTTTGAAAAACTACAACTGTAATGTCCACCTATCTGTTTAGTTTGTTATTAGTTACCTTAAGTGACTCATACACACTTACATATACACAAATCTCATATATTCCCAAATGAAATGATTAATGTGTTTCTGGGAAGCTGTGAGTCTGGTTGATACAATCGTCTGGATACCAAAGTTAGTCCAATAGTGACTCACAAATGTGGAAATACCAGAATGGATAGTCACAATGAACGTCCAGATGGCCACCAAAACACATTCAGCATGTTCTAAGCATCAAACCTATGTTTCCCTTCTGTTGTGTGTTGTATAATTTCCAGTCTTTCTTGCCTGCCACTGTCTTTTTCTTGTTTTTTTTTTTCTACCACGTCTGTACAAATACATCTGTAACTACTCCGTCTTGTGATCTCATATTCAGTAATGACTTTGCAAAGCCAAAATTGTTTGAAATGTGTGTGCTCTTTAGTCTTTAATATGCATTTAAGGGCCCTGAATACAGTGTAGGAAATAAACTATTCAATCCTATTACTTGGTTTCCCCTTCATTGAAAAAAAAAAATCTTGACAGGTGGGGATGGATTTGCCATCTAACATCAAAAAAAATAGATTAGGCATACTTCTCTCTCAAATTACATTCACATATTTCAAATATGTATGAGGAACATTATGCCTCACGAGATTATTTTTCACACTGACCTCATTGCCTTTGCTCACACCCAATCTCATTTAGACTGAAAAGTGAAATTGAGTTGTTGGATGAATCAGCCTCATTGTGGGACACACAATGGCCGATTTTGGGCAACATCAAAATGCCAAATCAATCCACAAAGCATCTTGGAAGGTTTGTCTTGAATTATGGCAGCCGGCACAGAGAATACCGAACAAGCAGATACATGAAAAACCTCAGATAGTCCAGTGTAGTTTCATATTAATAGTTACTTCTTTAAAAAGCTGTTTATTGCAGGCCAAGAGTATCATTTCTGTTGTCTGACCCAGAGAAATATACGTCATCAGCTTGCAGGTAAAGTCTGAGTTGCTGGTTAGAGGTCAGTCTATAGACTTAACGTCTTTGAGCAAATGTGGACTCATGTAAAGATGGATAGAGCCCCCAGAGACCCGGAAGCCTCTTAGCTGGATGCTCCTGACAGCACAGTCCTCTCCTGTAACCTTGTTCTCTCATCTGCACTGAAGCGAGCCGCCATGGCAGAAGAGTTTTAATGACCCATGCCACTTCAGAGGCCGCACTGCCCGCTATAGGGTGGAGATCAAAAGGCCAGGGTTTACCTGTTTCTCCCCCTCTCTCCTTTGTTGTGGGATGAAAATTTCGACAGATATCAGAACCAGATCAAAGCATCTCTGTCTGCTCATTTACTTTGGTTGAATTTTGAGCGTATGAGAGAGAGCAGTATTGTAAATGGTGCTCAAAGGCAACTGCTGGGAAGTGAAATCCCTGCGCTTCTGAAACAAAATCAAACCTGTATGCAATGCCAGATTGTTTTTGAATCATGAACAGCATTTTTCATCTGTGCACCCTATTAATACCTGTAGTACTGACTCAATTTTTAACAGAAATGTCGACCTCTTTTGAGCATGTACACAACCATTCAAAAGTTTAGGGTCGATACGATTTATTATTACAAATGTTAACGTATCCTATGTTCACCAAGGCTTTATTTGATAAAAAAAATAGTAATATTGTGAAATATTAAATATATAGTGAAATATTATTTATATATTATTTATATATATTATTATTACAATTTAAATTTTCTGTTTTAATATATTTTAAAATATAATTCCCGCAAAGCTTTATTTTTTTTAGCAGCCATTATTTCAGTCTTTAGTATTGTGTGATCCTTCAGAAATCATTCTGATTTGCTGCTCAAGAAACATTTCCTTTTATATTTCCTTATTATCAATGTTGAATTTTTTTTTTTTTTTTTTTTTTTTTTTAACAAAATATTTTTGCGGAAACCATGTTGCATTTTTTTTAAGAATAGGAAGTTGAAAAGAACAGCATTATGTAACCGGCAATGTGTGAAATCCGGCATTGTAAAGAATGCCTAGGGAATATATAGAGTGCCTGAAGTTTAGGCAAAGTATGAAATGGTTTATATTTCACACATTTCCTAGGCATTTTATACAATGCCAAAGGGCCAGTCGGTTTGTATGCAACATAATCACAAAAACCAGACATTTCATACTTTGCCTACAAACGTCACGCATTGTATATATTCCCTAGGCTTTCTACGCAGTACCTGCTTTTCACACATTGCTGGTAACATACATATTTTTTGTATTATTTTTTGTCTTTATTGTTACTTTGGATCAATTTAATCAATCCCTGCTGAATTAAAATTAATTATTAAATAATAATATTACTTAAAATATTAATTATTACTTTTAAAAAAAAAAATCTTACTGAGGCCAAACTTTTAAACAATAGTGTGTATCACGCTCATGTTTGTATCTAAGCAAAGAGGTGACCAGTTAAATGCATTATCATTTGCCTTTTGCCTTCACCTATTACGGAAGTTTAAAACCGTTTTAAATCTTTGAAGTTTGATATTTATACATTCTGGGGGTTGCTAGGGTTATGGATTGAAATTGTGAAAATGGAATTTGGGAAAAACGCCCTAATCCAAGTTTGTACAATAACAGCATCTACTTTTTGTCAAACCAATATAATATATTTATTATATATTATATGTATTTAGTTTTACTCAAAAAAAAAAAAAAAAAACTAATGTTATTTATTTACAACTATATAGATGAGCAAATTTCATTATTGGCAGTTTGTGGTTCTTTGTTTGCATTTGAATTAATGTTCCTATTGGACCTTGACATATCCTTACATTTACTGGCTATGAGCAAAAGCAATTGCATTTTCTTTGAGCGTTTTAGGTATGTGAAGGATTTAATGACCGTTGTGTATTAATGTTCTTGTTGCAGTATCAGAGATATTGGGTAACTACGATCATTACTTTTGAGTTTCATGTTCAGGTTACATGTTGTATTGTTTGTCTCTTCAGGCAATATTATCTAGTCTGTAGTTTAAAATCTCTACAGGCCACAAAGCAGCATGAGCAAACTGTTAATATTTTCATATCACAGTTTTGAGCTGATCTGCAGCAGGTAGTCTTTTTTTATTATTTAGCTTTAGGCCATATTTTTTTAGAAGGTGAAAATTATTAGTGTTCCATCTCTCTTGTGACATCGGTAGCTCCTAATCAGATGACACACACACGCACCAGTCTTCTAGTGTTGAAACGAATCCCCTAAAAGTGGTGAGGAAACTCATTAGCACTGGGCTTCTGTAAGTTTACATCAGAAAGATAACGCAGTCTGGACTTCATTAGCTTTAAGAATAGAGGGAGACTTCTTTTTCTTTCTGGTATCTCTTTATCCTGATTCATAGAAAGCCTTATTGAGGGCCTCTTCAAAAACAAAACAAAACAACAACAACAAAAATAAAAAACTGTTTTTAAATAGTAGCATACTTTTTTCTGTTTGTTCGTTGTGATTTTTTCCTCGGAATGTGCCTAGTCGGTTTGAATGCACACAGTGCTTTTGACTGTACATTTTCAGATGGATATGTGTAAAATATAGATATTTTTCAACATTTTTTTAATATTACTCTTGTTGAAGTGCTATCACTGACTATTATAAGATTGACAAGCAGTTAAAGCAAATGAAATCATGTACCAATATTTTTAAATCACATGTACCGACGTTTTTAAATCCCAATAATAAATCAGTTTGCACCTGCTTAAAATATTCATAATCATCAGAAGTAGGAGGCGTAGACTTTAGAATTATTTTCTTCTCTTTCATGTAATTATTTATATCTCTTTTTCTTTTGCACTCTGGAATCTAATTTTATTTTATTTATTTTTTAGGGTCAGGCTCCTATAAATGGTGCTGAGCAGTTTATATTGTGATTAATAATATATTATGTTTAAAGTCATTTTCATTATATTTCATTGACTGATCAAAGTCAAATTCATGATGACATGAATTACACCTGTATACAAAGTGACTAAAGAAAACATCAAAAATGGCACCGTAACATGTTTGCGACTGTGCTGCTGTGTGAACATAGCATATAGAGAGGATATAGATTTTTATTTGTCACAATTCAAGCATGGCATGATTCCAGCTCAACTTTAACAGCTTTTAGGTGGGGAGGCATCCACAGTTTGACTTCTCAAGGTTGCAACCAATTTCTTTCCATCAGTATTCTAATGACCTGGGGGTACTTCCTCTAACGTCTTTGTTACAGTCACTGTGATCCCAGCCAACTGCTCATCAATTTGTCTTATCTCTCTCTTCCTGCTTCCATTCCTTGCCAGTGCTCGGTAGGTGGAATAAATTACCACCAGTCAACATAAACTATGAAATAGCACAAACATCTTTTCCTTGGTGCTACTGAATGATAAGAGAGGGGAAAAAAGAGAAGTGACTGAGATAGAGATCCAAGCTGAACATTTTCACTGAAAGTTCTCTATCGCTCTCCTTCGTACTAGTAATGACACCTTGTAATTCCTTGCAGATAATTGCTAGTGGGACCCTATATGTAATGTTATTCTTCACAGGAAAAGAATGACACACGATCCAGATGTTTCAACTGAATGACAGCAAAATTGGCAGTAACCAGAAAAGTTCAGAAGTTCAGATATAGCCATGTTTTACCAGGGGATATCTGGAAAAGTAATTAGGAACTTAATAACACAATAATGTATTACTCAGAATAGTGACTGCTTTTTTTTCTGCCAAGAAACTTGACATTTTCAAACTGTACTTATAGAAAACAAGGATAAGGTGGTAAGTTCACAAATCCCAAAAGCTGTGAAAATTATTAATAAATTGCATGAAAAAGAAATAAATGCATAATAAACTAAAATAGGATAGATCTAGAGAAAGACACACACACAGGTTTGTTTTGCTATCTTAGTGGGGACATTGCATAGGCGTAATGGTTTTTATACTGTACATTCTATCCCCCTACACTACCCCTACTCCTAAACCTACCCATCACAGAAAACTGTCTGCATTTTTACATTTGTAATAAAACATTGTTTAGTATGTTTTTAAAGCTATTTTAAATATGAGGACTCATGAAATGTCCTCATATTTCATGTTTACATCGTAATACCAGTGTAATACCCATGTCATTATACAAATTTGTGTCCTCATAAATCACAAAAACAAGCGTGCACACACACACACACACACACACACACACACACACACACACACACACAAATAAAATTCTTGTAGCATTTATAGTCTCATCTGTGAGAATGAGCAGTAATTATTCTGTACATGGAGCACATTTGAATGTCATAGCGTGTGTGTGTGTGTGTGTGTGTGTGTGTGTGTGTGTGTTTCAAGAGGACACTGTTTTCTGAACACTTTAAACAGCTTATCTAGTGTGCTTTTAAGATGGATTACAGTTGTGTGTTAGGGCTGATTTCCTTCTCCTGTGTGACTCCAGGGTTCCAGCCTGGCTGTGAAATAGAGAGACACGAGAGTGTCCGCAGAAGCCTTTCTTACTGTGCTCAATGCAGATGAGGTGCTTTAACAAATAGAAGGGCTGGTAATTTGGAGTGAAAATAAATGCAAGAACAGGCTGTGTGTACAAATGAGATCTCTCTCTTTATTCTCCAGATACTGCTCTTGCCGTCAGCGCTATAAACACTGATGGTGTCACTGAAGCAAGGCAGTCATTAAAATGTTCAAAATAAGGGTGAAGGTTAAGTGGATGCCTATGTTATCTCAGTCATTGAATTTTAATTCTCAGCACAAAATTATAGACCAGCCAATTAAACGTGCAATGAGGACAAATATTATAAAGGCTTGAGCTTTGGGGGGCTAATTTGAATAACTGCTGGCCATTGAGATCATCTCTTCCTGGAATTATTTCTTTTTTTTTTTTTTCTTCTTCTTCTTCTTCTTCTATCTTGAGACATCAGTGGGAAAAGATGCTTGTTAATGTCATCAGCATTATTTCAGTTGTGTAGTGTGCGTGCGTGCGTGTGTGTGTGTGTGTGTGTGGGGGGGGGACAAACGAGGAAAATGGATATACTATTATTTATAGCAAAGTTGTCTCTGTGGCTATGCTGTCATTTGTGAATTGCAATGGTAAACGTTCTAGGTCTGTGTTTTCTGTCAATTGCACACTGCTTTCAACTTCAGCCTGCTGTCACTTAGAAGAGAACCCATGGGACTGCCAATGGCAATAGTGAGATATTGTCAACAGAAATACAATTTCACACACACACACACACACACAAAAAAAATAATAATAATAATAAAAAAAAAGGCAAAGTCTTGTAGGTACATGAACAGTCTGTCAGACACTGTGTGTATAAATCATTCTAATATACTGATTTGGTGCTCAAGAAACATTTATCAATATTGAAACTGTGATAACATTCAAATGTTTAGGTATGTTTAAGTAAGATTAAAAATAATAATAATAATAATAAATACATTTTCAGCATGATGACAGTAAAGACATTCAATGTTACAAAAGATTTCTATTTCAAATAAATGTTGTTCATTGAACTTTCTATTTATCAAAAAATCCTGAAAAAAATGTATCACTGTTTCCACAAAAATATTAAACTGTTTTCAACACTGATAATTATTTTTAATATTTGAGCACCATTAATAATTGATAATAACTGAGCACCAAATGAGCATATTAAAATGGTTTCTGAAAGATCATGTGACACTGAAGACTAGAGTAATGGCTGCTGATTCAATTCAGCTTCATCATCACAGGGATACTTTACATTTTTAAATATATTCAAATAAATAAAAAAAAAACTGTTTATAAAATCTCATTTAAATCAAAGTCTCATTTTAATTCAGTGTTCAGTGTAAGTGTAAATACTTCGTTCACAGACAACGGTCATCAGTCCATCATGCACTGTCTGCACCATATCACAGTTCAGCAACAGTGTTGACAGTATCATGGGAGATCTCACTTTGCCAGCCATTAGTGAAAATGGAGAATTACAGGAAAGCAGCCAAGGCAACCAAGCATGAGTGCCATTACTCAAAGTTTTAAATCCTTCCACTAACTGTAACTGCATATTCAAAAATCTGTCATAATCAAGAGAGTACAAGGGAGCAAAATAAACATTTATAGGATAATCTCTCACCATAAGAGGCTTTTAAAAAACACATTTATTTTATAGTACATTTTTCACTAGGGTTATTTGCAAGGAAAGAATAGCACATACCGATTAAGGCACTTAAAGCAAGGTCAAAAAGAGAGAAATTGCTAGAGTGAAGGATAAACAACAACTATATTCATAAAGAAACTGAATAGTCTAAGATTATGCATGAATGTGCATTTGACTGTTGTATAGTTTGAGATTATGCATGAATGTGTATTCTTCTGTGATTCGTTGGTGATGTAACAAGAGTCCACTAAAGGCGAGTTGTTAAGGTGAATTAGTGATGGTGATCTGTGAACCCATAAATCATGCAGATTCACTGAGATCGCCCCCAGCGGCGAACCATTGAACAAGTGTCTATGGTTTTTACCTGATCTCTCATCAGTTTTATACATTTGTAGACATTTTAATGAGACATTAGTATAATTAAAAGGAATAATAGTAGTTAATAGTCTCTAATTGGCCTTTTTAGCTGAGCCATCCATGGAACAAATAAAACAAGCCCTGAAAATTGATAAAAGAACACATATTATACAGACATTTGACATTTAATCTTATTAGATGACTATTTAATTGCATTTCATAGATTTTACTTTCAATAAAACATTTGCAATGGGTTTGTAAAAGGTCTTTTTTATGCATGTTTGGCCTGAGTTTTTGTTGCATTTACACTGTTCTGACCAGCAGGGGCCACCAGCGTATGGCGTTTCGAATGCTTCGAAACAGTGAATAATTTTCCGAAGCAATTGTTTCAATTGATTCAAAGCTTTGAAAAGCTTCATTTCTCCCATCACTAAGCTGAACCCATGTGCAGTTTATTAATCCAAACATGAACAAATTAAACAAAGACTAGACTTAACTAAACTTGACCATGAACATAAACAGTGGTTACACGAACAAAGCTAAACAAGATACAGTGAAACATGAAGGCTATAGGCTTGTTTGAGATGCATCGGCTCTGGGAGGACCGATCGGTGTATGACATCAAAGTATACCGTGAGAGCAATTCAAAAGCATTAAGGAGTCGTATGCTCTCCAATCGCTCTCGCGGTACTTTGATGTCATACGCCGAACAAGCCTTTTATATACACAAGGACTAATCACTAAACAAGGAACACCTGTGAACAATCAAACAATGAACCAATGAGAACACAGGACAAAGGACTAGACCAACCAACGAGAACATAACACATGAACAAGGGGAGCACATGACAGGATAACATAAGGAGCAAGGGAAGCACATTACAAACAGGAAGCATGACAGTGAGAAAAAAATAATAATAATAAAAAACATGAAAATATAAACATGAAACAAACCCAAAACAACGTGAGAGGAGATTTGTCTCTTTTTTTTTTTTTTTTTTTTCATATTGCGTAGTGTGAAATGCCCTATAACTTTGACCACTGCTATCATCCAATGCAAACTGTAATATTCAAAAACAAAGTGAAAGAGAGGGGGAGAGAAAAGAGTGGGATGTTAAAAGGGGGTATTTCATCACATCAGAACTGAAAAAAAGAAAACACAACAACAGAGGATTAAGTGCCACTGTAAACGGAATAAAGAGAGAGCTCTCTATCGGCATGCAGATTGGTTACCAGTGGGGCTCTTTCCACTTTAATCTTGGGTTCTCTTTTTAAAAGTGACCGCCCATATTCCAAAGGCGAGTGCTGTCAATTGTAGAGTGAGCTAATGACCTTTTTTTGTGTTTTCTAGGAGCTTAAGATCTCTACTTTTGACGAGCACTGGCACCTGGGGCTTTGATAAACAGATCCTCTAGCTGCTCCTGTGCATGTGGGAGTCAAATGTTTCAAGGTTGAAATCATTGGCCTCATTTTTTCCAACATTAAATGGCTTAGGCTGTTGACATGTACTGTGTAGCTTTCTAAATTCTTGCAGTGATTATAAAACCCCCTGTTCTGAATGAAATACATTCTTCCCTCATGTGTTTTTCTCTCCCACTCAGCACAATATACTTCTGCCATATGGTGTCACACTCGCATATAGCATTCATAAAATTCCTGCCACCAGAACTCCCTGAAATGTTTAGGTGAGGTGTTTTGCTAACACATTAACACATTTAAAATATAGAAACAGATGTTGACCCTTCAACATGCAGATGAAGGAATAATCTTGCTAGTTTTCCTTATCTTATTTTTCTTTTTAGTTATACTTTTTATACTAAATATATTATAAACCCTGTGTTAACATTCTTATCTGCTTGTTTGAGGTTACATCAATTAGAGAAATACAGCATGCTACCTGTTTTTATTTATTTTTTTCTTGTCCATTTTTGGAAATGTTGCCACATAAATTCTTGATTATAAAATATATTAAGAACATACAGCAGCAATAATAGTTTCTCTTCATCACTCAAATATTTATTTATTTTTTTTTTTTCTCAGACACTGACACTAAACAGCATGAAAGTTTCTGTGACTGTACAAAAATCATGAATTTTTAATGAGGCAAACACGGAGGCAGTTTTATTGGTTGTGTGTTGCTAAACAACTTGCATTTTAATACTCCACATTTTTTCACACTTCACACTTTCACACTACAATTAGATGGCAAAAGTTCTGCTCTTCACAAACCTCACACTGGGTTAAAACGGGCCTTTACCAGGGGGTTTAAAAAGACGTTAAACTGCGATTAAATGTAGTGTGAAAAGCACTTTAGATTTTTTTTATTTATTTATTTTTTTACTGATAAAATGTCCAATGTGTGTCTCAAGCTCCTTATTTTTGTTATGAGGCAGTACTAACTGTCAACCTGACATTTTCACTAGCATTTGAACCTAGAATATTGTGTGGTGCTGTCTCTTGAACACATTTCATATAATGATAGGTTAGCATTACTGGAACAGCCTTCAGATGTCATTCTAACCATGACCAATAAACCAAGTAAATTATTCCATAATGTACTACTTCCTTGGGTGTTATTCTGACATGTTCCCTACTGGGATCCAATATCTGGCCAAGGACAAACATTACTTTAGCTAGCCATGTAAATATGTCCAAAGAGTAACAATAATTAGTAAGGAGTTAGGAGTCAGGTACCCAGTTGTTGATCAGTCATCAAATAATAGCGAATCAAATCTTGATGTTACAGTTAGTAGGGTAGAGGGTAAACAATAGATATACGGCAAAATATAAGAGAAATACAGAAACAGCTGCATTTACATAATTCACACATAATTCTAAAATTATGTGTTACCGTGTGGCTGATATCTGTAAAGGGTGAAAATATTACAGGCTGAAGTGTGACAATAGGGGAATTTGAGAGTGGATCATGAGTATGTCTATGGGATATTGCCCTCAAGCAGACAAACTGAAAATAATAATTGCATTTAAAATACAGTTTTATAAATGTTACTCAACACAAACATTTATTTTTCTTACTGTAGTGGAAATTAACTGATTAGGTAATGAAAAGTGCATGTTACATATCAGAATGATGCCAGCAAAAAAGTATTAGGAGACTAGTATGTCTGTATTCTACAGTGGCCGAGAGAGCTCAGCACGCTGCAACTGAAGAAAACACATGCAAATAGTAAAACACCAGCAAATTAAGAAAACACCTTCATGTGTTTTCTTCAGTTGCAGCGCATTGAGCTTTGTGCTATTTGCTGTGCATTTCTGTATTTGGTTGCATTGTGAGTATTTGCAGAACACGTGTTGTGAAATTGATGAAGGTGTTTTCTTAATTTGCTGGTGTTTTTTTCTATTTGCATGTGTTTTCTTCAGTTGCAGCGTGTTAAGCTCTCTCGGCCACCATGCTATTCACTATATTCATAAAACAGTAATCGTATGTACAACTAGTAAGAGAAATACTGACATAGAAGACTATTATGCTAACAGCTATAGCGTTCCTTTTTGCAAACACTGAGGCTACACGTGAAATTGAGCTTGGGTAGCTTGTATTTGTGTTCACTTACCTAGTGTATTGGTGCATTCAAGTCATGTCTGAAAGATCATATTTATGAGTTGAATGCACATGAACGCCACCGCAATGTCGTTAATACAAGTGGGAAGCTCAGGATTTTCTTTAATCCCTGATGCTTACGAGTTGCTGGCGTGTCAGTAAGAAACATGGCGGAATACCACAATACTTAAAGGTATTTAGCAGTGATGTCAGGCTTTTATATTTACAACAAAGTAAGCTCAATGCCTGCACAAAATATGATAGCATTGTAATGTAACAATATAATATGTAATGATGAAGTTTACAGTGGCTTCATAAATTAATTAAAAACATTTTGTTCCTCATTTTTTAGAAGCAGAGTTAAAAACCTTGGTGTATTTTTTGTGTAGTTAAGAGAAGGTACACAGCCATCTTACTCTGACGAAAGTGACTTGAACGCAACTTCCTAGGAGGACTTGAACATACAATATGTTTTAGGTCTACAAGAGTGCTTATACAATAACACATGTATAAAATCACTTTTAAAAGGTTAGTTGTACCTGTCAGCCAAATCAAAGAAAGAAAATCTTTGGTTTGAACATCTAGTATCTCAAGTAAAATGACTAAATAATAATAATAATAATAATAATAATAATAATAATAATAATAATTCAAGGGAGATGCAGTAAAAGGACTTAGATATATTACAAAGCTTACAATATTTCTATTATTAAAATTTCCTGTTGTGTAAAATGAATTGCTGAATTAAACAGGTAAAAAGTACTCAAAAATTATACTTAACCAAAATACAGATACTGAGTGAAAATTTTGCTCAATTAAGTATCTGGTCAAAAATATACTGGAGTAAAATTAAAAAAAAAAAAAAAAAAAAAAAAAAAAAATACGTATAAGTATACTTATAAGTATACTTATAAATTGTACTTAAGTATTAAAATAGTAGAAGTATCATAGCAGAAATAAAAACAAGAGAGGAGATTCTCGTTTCACTTTGAATCACCATCTCAATGCAAGTGAATTAACTGCATAAACTGGTTTGTCAGACAGACATACAGACAGATTTGGTTGAAAGGGAAAAAAACAAAACAAATCACAATGATGCAGAAGTCAAAAAACATCTGTCTAGTGAATTCAACAACAGTATTTTATACCAAATATTTTACACTCGTGAAATTAACTGACATTAATGACTTTTGCAAATTTTATGAATTAAAATCACTGAAAATGGCCTGAATATTACTGAATAAGAAAGTCTGTGTAAAGTCAATTATGAGAATTGTTTCTTAACACATTATAAATGTTACAAATGTATTGCTGAAACACATTACAAAGACTGTGAACTATGTAGTACTGAATTGTGGAGTTAGACCACAATTAGACCACCCGTCCCAGCCTTCATCCTCCCGTCTCTGGTGCCGACTGTGGCACCGACATCTGGTGCCACAGTCGGCAGTACGTGCCCACCAATGACTTAACCAATGAAGTTGCCTTGTGTGCTTATGTTATAATTAGTAGATGTCCACAGTAACTCTACTAAATCTTGCAACCCTCTAACATGATTCTTTTGTTTATATGCAGCAGTATGTTTGACTCATTAGACAAATAAGTTGAGGTAGGCGGCAGCTTTCATGCGAGTGGGCATGGTTTCAGCGCCGACAGGATTTTTTCAGGATTTTGATAACTTATTTCATTTACTTGCCGTTTTTTTTTTTTTTTTTTTTTTTTTAAATCATTCAAATTTGGCTGGGTGGTTAATAACACATTGTTCTGTGCTGTGAACATATATTTTAATATTGCTTTACACAGGCTTTTTAAAGGAATATATATATACATATATATATATATATATATATATATATATATATATATATTAGGGTTGAAAGTTAAAGGGTTAAAATCAATGTTAAAAAAATCTAGCTTCATTTTCTTAATAGCAAAATACCTTTACTTGACAGAATATATAGCGCTTGATGCGACGGCAGCCATATTGTGCCAGAATGCCCACCACACACCAGCTTAAATCTAGCCTCATTTTTTTTTTTTTTTTTTTTTTAATATTTAGATCTATTCATTCTGATTATACAGCTAAAAACATATGTCAGCTGTTCAAATACGTCCAGAAGGTCACCCCATTGAAAACATCATAAGGCACAGTATTATTGTGTGTTGGAGAATTAGGTAACACTTTAGTATAGGAAACACATATTCACTATTAACTACGACTTTTCCCTCAATAAACTCCTAGTTTACTTCTTATTGATAGTAAGTAAGATAGTTGTTAAGTTGGTAGGATTAAGAATATAAAATAAGGTCATGCAGAATAAGGCATGAATATGTGCTTAATATGTACTAATAAACAGCCAATATTCTAGTAATATGCATGCTAATAAGCAACTAGTTAAAAGACCCTAAAATAAAGTGTTACCGAGAATTACAAAATTTATTACAATGTTACAATATGCTAAAAATTCAGTAAGGATGGTGGGGATGACAATAATGACTTAATAATAAACATAAGTGGTTTCAGAAACAAACCAATCAATCAATCAATCAATCTGGCAAGCCCATACAAATACCATTTGTTAATGGGGACATTTGAATGTCATCCCCTTGAATTTGACCTTATAATTTAAAGTCAATATTTAGAAATCACCAAGGTGTTGCCCCCTTTGACAGTGAATGTTTCCCTTGCAGGATTAAAGAAATTTGTAAAGCTACCATCTGCTGTCAGAAATGTCATCCCCGTTCAGGATCAAACATGAGAAGCGCTCAGTCTTGCATTCCTCCCAGTGCACATAGAATCCTAAAGTGCCTCTTTCAGGCCTGTCATAAAGGCCACTTCAAGGTCAATGGACATGTATTGTGCATAACAGTGCCTTTGAGGTGGTAGACAAAGGCTGACATTAGGGAGACAATCACCAAACTAAAGCATTTTAACAGTAGATTTGCAGACATTTAGCGCATGTGGATTGATTCTGAAGAAATTACTAAAGCTCTTACAGAGCCATCTATTCAGGGCCAGCGACTGTTTAAAAATAGACTATTTAAAAATCACAATTGCCAAGTGCATAGGCTTTCTAGCATTAATATTAGGCTACTATTGCAAAATTTGGATAAGGACAGTGTTTCTTAACATCACATTTTAAATGGCACATTTGACACATAACCTACGAACTTCCCATGGCCACAAAGAATGCAGCTCTACTGAGTATGCTAAAGGTATGATATTTTTTTCCTGTTTAGAGGGCTAGATCATTGGCCATAGTTGGATAATTATTTCACTGTATTGTTATTGTTTGTCACCAGTTGCAATCCATGCTTCTGTCCATGTTACCGTAAAATATGCATCTGTTAAACGCGTCGCAATGACAGTGTGTGACATTAGTGAAGCATTTGCAACAGCGTGTGTTTTATAGTAAAGCAGAAACAATTATTTACTTTTGGTGGTGGTGGTATCATGGGAACCGGTCTGTATTCATGCTAAAACCACTGAAATTGTGTATCTAAGATGTATTTCTATCTGGTTGTCTAAAACATGTTTATTTCATGATATCGATGAGTTGAATTTTTGAATATATTGGCCTAGGCAATTTTCCTTTTTGTTTTATGTGGTGATATTATTCAGTGCTCTGTATTTGCTCAGTAGCTCATAGCCCAGTTGTGGTAGCGACAGGTTTGTTTACGGTTCGACAAATACGTGAAAGGGCCACATATTTTTTTTTTTTCTAGCTAGGGATACTGCATTACATCATCGTCCCCTTTCATTAATTTAGACGCCCTCTCTTCAGTGCTCCGCTGGAACAGGCTCTGCATCTATTGTTGTACAGTACTGGGAAAAAAGGGACAAACATTGCACCAAGAGGTCAAGGTTTGACTAGATAGCATGTTCGAGTGAGCTCCTGCTGGTAGGTGCCGTGGCTGTTTTGATGGCCATTCAAATCTGTGTATTATGACAATTATTATTTTTATTATTTATAATTATATAAAACCAAAATATAAAATGTTTTGTCATTACATTCATTTTATTATTGTTTTATTTATGTATTGTAATTTAAATTTTTTTATAGCTTTATCTATGCATTATAGACATCCTTACATTGGACAGAGAGCAATAATATTTTTGTTGACATGGAACTTGTGTTCAAATGCAAACACATCCTATTTCTATGCTCTTCAAGAATCTCAGATGAATAACATGGAGAGAATATCCGCTTACATGGAATTAATCCAAATTCAATAAAATCATCCGCAACTAAACTACTAGAGCTGTTTCTGACACATAGCTACAGTATTTCAAAGCATAGAAATGTTGGCTGAATGAAGAAACATTACCATAGCAAATATGCCATGTCCTCAAAATGCTTCAGTCGAATGAACAAAGAGTATTTTGATCCATAAAAAAAAAAAAAAAAGAAAGAAAAGAAAAATGTTATAGTAGAATCATTTGATTCTTTGCGTTCAATAGTGTTTAGCCTCAATGGTCGACAGTGTTAGAAAAGGATTATTGTTATGTCAAAAAAAACAACAAAAAAAACCAAAAAAAAAAGATATGTCAAACAGATGGCCAACTGCAGTGACATTTTCATTTTGCATTAAGACCTCTCTTATCCTCAAAAGCCCTTATTTCACAGTATCCTAAACACAAAGCTAGACCTTTCATTACATTATATGATTTTCATACACAACTTTGTGTTGTCTTCATGAGCATACAGGGTCAGCATATCCTTTCATTTTATCTGAGGCAAATGATCTTTTAAGTCAATACATTTTTTTTTTTTTTTCTCCAGAAGAGGAGTCAGATATTAAAAAACGGGATGTTTGGTGGATTATAGGACATGTGTCAGACTAATCCATGGATTCAACTGGCACTGAACATATTAAGAATATGCTATCAGTGGGGTAAGCCTAAGCAAAGTCCCTTTCAAGGAAAGTCTGTTCACTCTGTGGCCATATTTGCAACACCTCCGGGCAGCTATTTTGGGCATCCAAGACCAAGTCCTATCTGTTTGAATGAGAGAAACCTGAAATCTCAAAAACTGCTTGCCGAACTCACAATTAAATAACATATTTCAAATCAGCAACAAAATTGACACGAACTGTCCCATAAATGTTGTTTCTTATGCTCAAACAGTGTTAAAAAAGTATATTTTTCTGACTAGATGCGCCAATGCGCACGTGGCCAACAACTGCTTGTGCATAAAATGTGAACTATGGACAATGGCCAACATTATGTCCAAAAGCAGCATAATAAGCAGCATACAATTCTGGACATTGATAAGCAGTGGGGGCAAATAAGGCCCACAGTAATACTGGGTGGGGAGGTGGCCAAAAAGGTCACAGAGACATCTGGATCAAAAATCTGTTTCCTTTCTCCAACCTGTCCAACCTCCAGCCCCAGAGAGGGAGAGCCAAAACTGCTCGTCTGCTTCTGTTTGAGACTGGTAACTACATTCCCTTGAAAAAACAACATCCTGCTATGTCTGGCAATATTGTCCTGAGTTCAAAGGTGTTGTTCAAAGGGAGGGCTGTTCTGGGTCACTCAGCCTTGACCACAACCCCACCTGCCATTTGTTATTAAATGTATGCGACATGACAGGTCCACTCTTGAGTTTTGCTTTATGACCCTATTACTGAAGGGCTTGACTCTCCATCTGTCAGGTCCTCCTGATGTGCTCTTCTTAAAGGTTCCTTCCATTAAGTTTGAGTAGACAGACGATTAGAACAGGATATTCATGGGGCATTCTTGATATTGTATGTTTTGCTGAATTGTAATTCAACTACTGAGTTTTGTGAGGAAATTTGCTGTTTCATAAAGGCTTCTTTTCATAAAGTTCTTATATATACACTAAGGATACGTATAAAATACAAAGTTCCCTTTCAAGGGAACTCACGCTGTGTTGATGATGCTTTTGGAACGCCTTTGCGTGATTGCGTCTGAAGCACTTATGTCAACCAGTCCAATGTCGTGACGTCACCCGCCCATGACGTTACGTCACATTGACATAAGTGCTTCAGACGCAATCACGCAAAGGCGTTCCCAGGACAGCATAAAAGCACCAGTGCTGTCTCTCTGGGATCGGAAGCCCCCCGCTCAGCTCAGGGTCTGTGGAGGAGTCATTATCTCTCGTGGCACATAAATTGCCTGGAAATGATGGCTGTCTTCACAGCGTTGAAGCATTTCCTCCCAGACCTGAGAGGCCATCATGTGCTTGTTCGCATAGACAACACATCAGTGGTCTCTTATTTAAATCTGTGTCCGTGCCCGCTATGCAAACTGGCACACCAGATCCTCCTGTGGTCCTAAGGAAAACAGCTCTCCCTGAGAGCAGTATACATTCCAGGGTACCAAAATTTAGGAGCAGACATTCTGTCAAGGCAGGGGCTGAGGCCTGGGGAATGGAAACTTCACCCTGAGGTGGTGAAACGTATATGGGAAATTTTTCGGCCAAGCGGAATTGGTTCTGTCCACGTCTCAAGATACGACGCACTGTCCACTTTGGTTCTCCCTCACACACCCAGCTCCGTTGGGGCTGGGCGTTATGGTACAGACATGGCCGAGGCTACGTCTGTACACTTTTCCCCCGATTGCTCTGCTCCCTGGAGTTCTTGAGAAGGTCCGCTGGGACGGAATAAGTCTACTACCAGTATCGCTGCACTGGCCGAGCCGACTATGGTTCTCGGACCTGGTGTTCCTCCTCGGCGACTCTCCCTTAGAGATTCTGGTCAGGATGGTCCTTCTGTCTCAAGTGGGAGGCATGACCCTTCACCCCCGCCGAGATATGGAACCTGTGGGTTTGGCCTCTGAGGGGGCCCAACTCATAGACTTTGGTCTCTCAACCGAGGTTGTGGAGATAATACTTCACTCCAGAGCTCCTTCCACGAGGAAACGCTATGCATTGAAGTGTTTCACTTTATGGTGTGGACCTCGACTGTGGGACCTAGTTAACTGCCCCATTGGTACAGTGCTGGAGTTACTGCAGGTTTGTTTTTCCGCAGGGTTATCCCCTTCCACACTGAAGGTGTACGTGGTGGCCTTAGCTGCCTACCATGTCCCTTTGGGTGGTGTATCCCTGGGGAGAAACCCGTTGGTGACACGTTTCCTCTGTGGTGCTTTTAGGCCAGGACAGGAGTATAGTGGCTTAGAAAGCCTTATTATATAAGGAGGTATCACTACAGGATGTGGTTTGCGGAAGGCTGGTCCTCTCCTCAGTTTTGGAAGGTTTTACAACCTGGACCTGGATATTGCTCCAGGTTCACAGGTGCTCATGTCTTAGTTGTGCAATTCCTATGCACTCAATTGGTGACTCTCAAACAGCACGCCCTCTTTAAATGCAGCTTCAGTCTGCCTGCTTGGCTGCTTCGACTGCACGCTGCTTTGCAACACACCTGCTCCCCAGCTCCTCCTTTAACTTGTGTTTAACTTAACAATGTCATTGTTGCATGCTCTGTTTTTAATGGGGGATTTTTTTGCTGCTCTCCCAGTTAAAAAAATGGGAGGTTGTCCCCAGAAGCTGCTGCTGTTCCCTGTCTTAGATTTTCATGGAGCTCATGAAAAGGATGGGGAATTTAGAGCCATACCGCCAAATGTAACTTTAGCAAAACATGCCAATAAAAGTTGACTAAAAGAATTGTTTATGGTATTTTTTTGACTTAAGTGGTCCTGACTGAACTATAGGTAAATTCTTTCTGATGTTTCATAGTATATATTTCAATTACAAAATTATTTTTTTCATTCAACATAATTTTTTATGACTATAAAACTGTTATAAAAATAATTTAGAGGAATAGAATTAGATATGTAAACATATTTTTTTGTGTGTTCCACAGAAGACAGAAAGTCATAAGTTTGGAACTACATGAGGGTGAGTAAATGATGACACAATTTTCATTTTTGTATGAATTATGCCTTTTATACAGAGTAATCTGTTGTATTTTGATGTTTTTGGAAGCCTGAAATAGGGGGGAGTTGGTTTGGTTTTGACACATAAAATAAAACAAAAATAATAATTCATCATTCTGAAATAAGTTAATATTATGACTGAGATGGACTGACTGATTATTTAAGTAATTTAAAAAAAAAAAATCTGAAACCATTATAAAGGGAAATTGGTTGAAATTTGTTGAAATTAATAATACATCATATATTAATAATTAATTAAAATTCATGTCACACAAACGTTTAGTGGCGTGAGTTTGGTGTAGAATTAAAACATTTATATTCTGTACTTTTTTTTTCTTCCCTCTAAAAATACATACTTCAACAGTGTGCCAACCTGCCAACCAAACATAACAGAAATGCACAACAACATATTTTGACATCCATAGCATATGTTTTAAAGCTTTTTTTTTTTTTTTTCTGTTTGTTCCACCAGATTATATTCAACAAAGAGTTGACCAGAATGCTACAAATTTAATGATAGCAAAAACAGAGCAGTATGATGGAATGTAAACATTTTAAAAGGAGATCACATGGGAGAAGAGAATATTGAATGTTTTATGTCAGAAGTCTCTTCCCCCAGGTATCAATTCATAATTGCTTTAGATAATAGGGATTCAATCATTTATGTTCCATTTAGGTCTTGGGAGAATTGTCAGGAAAGTACTATATGTCTTAATCTAATTAAGGTGTGAGTCAGACCGGGAGGTAGATGGGGGAAATCAAGGGAAAAGGGGAGAGTGGAAAAGAGAGCAGACAAAGACTGGTTAGAGAAATATGTTCTTGATGACAGTGGTAAGAAGCTATAACTGCTTTCTCTCGTATGCAAATAATCCTGTTTACTTTAGTGAATTTCTGTGATTTACATAATATCACAGTCATATAATATATAGCCTTTTTGTACTCTGATTTCCACTGAATGTATTTTTGTTTGGTACAGAGATATAAGAACAACTTTAGATGTAGTCTAAGGAGACACTCCACCTTATGGCTTCCCCAGAGTGATCTCTTCACAACAGAAAACATGCGATAAATATTAGTTATGGCCTCTTACCATCCTACTGAGACAGACTGTCACCAAAACCCCATTTACATCTTGATGTATATGAAACTTCAGTTCGTGATGACAGCAATTTCAGAAGGGAAATTACCTTGTAACAAAAGAGACTGGTGCTGTACTCCGATGATGTGGTAAAGAATGACAGAACTTGGAAACAGATTGTGATTGACAGCATACTTGAATACGTAACAATGGCAAAGAAATCTCTGTATAGGATTTGAAGATGTATGTTAGTGATATCTCAGAAAAGATGTTTGCTTTTGAGAGGACTGAGATTATTTTGAGACTTTTTTTTTTTTTTTTTTACCGCCCACATTGGCCTTCAGTAACTTTGATTTGCCCATAGCTAAAAACTAAAAGCAGTTTGCGTTATCAAGTCTCAGCAGTGCACAAGTCAGGTTTTGGACTGAGGGAATTGAGTGAATTTCTTGAATTTAAAACTTTTCCATTTCTGGTTTGTGTGTGTGGAATGTAATGCTTCTTTATTTGTGGACTGGCATAGCACTAGATTAGTCCAATGTACATTATCACTCACTGACAGATTGAGGTCACAGAACAAAACAGTTGTATTATAGAAGGTTAACACACACAGTTTAGGGCTGATAGTTTGGTTTTACTCCTGTCCTCAAACAGAAATGTTCAATATCCAACATGATCTAATTATCATAGGTTTGTGTTTGAAAAGTGTGGCTCGTACACATACATTTTTATGTGTGTATTTTGTATGTCTAATATGTAAGCATTTTATATATGAACAACTTTAAAGATGTACAAATGTTTACAAATGCTTTTAGGTTTATAGAATATTGAATTCATGTGTTGAATAAATGGGTTGAATTAGTTAATTAATACTGATACATACAAAGACCCCTGTGTCACAGTTACCAGCTAGAATGCCCGTGATTACCACCAGAGGGCACTCTACATCAGACTATTGTCATTCCCTCACAAACTACATTTCCCATAATTCTCAGCCCGGATTCATCAGCACTCATTGCATTCAGCTGTTGCTCATTAGCTCATTACCTCTGATATATAAGCCTGGTTTTCTTATTCATTCCTTGCGAAGTCTTGTATGTGTCTATACTGCATTTCTGAGCGTGCCATTGATTTTCTGGTCCCTGGTTTTGACCCTGTTGCCTGGATTTACCCTGTAGGCCTGTGTTTCTACCATGGTTTATGTTTGGATTGTTTGCCTGTGTTTTGACCTTTGTCTGTTTTTGGATTTTGATTGTGGATTGCCCTATCAATGAATATTGTGTTTGGATCACGCCAAGCTCCGGTGGCCACGGAGCTTGGCCCACCACAATCACCAGAATGTCCTGTTGTAATGCTCACTAGTCCTGTGTCTCCTGTACCTTCCCGTCCTGCAGTTTCCCTACCAGAGCCTGCTCACAACATGGTCGCCGCATCAGAGCCTGTTCACGACATGACATTTGAGACTGGCTGCAGATGATGTACCAGAACCCAGCCTTGTGAACTATGAACTTCCTGTCTGCCTTGATATGACCACAGAGGTTGCCCCGTGTTCTCCGTGTGCCCTGATGCGCCCACGGAGGTCATCCCTGAGTTTCCTGTCTGCCTCGATGCGACCATAGAGGTCATATCTGAACTTCCTGTTTGCCTTGATGCGACCGCAGAGGTCTTACATGAACTTCTTGTCTGCCTCGACGCGACCACAGAGGTCAAACATGAACTTCTGGTCAACCTGGGACACCTTGCTGGACCCGTTATGTTCATGGAGCACACTGCCAAGCTACATGCTTGTTTTGACACAGCCCCTGTGGCCAATGCTAACTTCTCTGTGCTTTGTGTTTCTGTCTTGCCTGATCAGCTGTGTTGGTCTCCAGTTCTGCCAGATCTGCACTGGGGGTCTTCGGCTCCGCCGTGGTTGACATTGGCTCTGCCTGCTCCACCTTGGTGGTCCTCAGCAATGCCTTAGTGAACTTCAGCCCCGTTTACTCCACCGTGGGGGTCTTCAAGCCCATCTGTGCTGCTGTGGTGGTCATCTGCGCTGCTGTGGTGGTCAACTGCTCTGCCATGATGGTCTCCAGCATCGCTGAAGTGGTCTTCAGCCCTACCTGCTCAGCCTGCGCCGCCCTAGCCAATTGTTCTGCCTTCTCTGCCCTGGCCTCCTGCACTACCTCTGTCTCCAGTCTTTCCTCCTCTCCACGGACTTGGCCCTCCACCCCGCCCCCTGGTCCGCCTCCACTTTGCCTCCCTTCTGGACTTCTCTGACCATATTGGGAGCATCTGGAAGCCGCTCCTTAGGAGGGGGACTATGTCACAGTTAGCAGCTAGAGTGCCAGTGATTACCACCAGAGGGAACTCCACATCAGACTATTGTCATTCCCTCACAAACTACATTTCCCATAATTCTCTGCCCAGACTCATCAGCACTCATTGCATTCAGCTGTTGCTTAATCAATAAGTCATTGGTAACTGTTATCAAAGCAGTCTCTGTACTGTGTATCCACAGTTGTGTAGCAACACAACAAATGAAGAGTTAGGTTGGACTTTTGGTAGGTTTTAGTGTCTTTGATAAGCAAACAAAAGCCTTCTCGGCAAATGGCAAAGCTGTGTTTTTTTTATATCCTCTTCAATCTTTGTAGCATCTCTTGGAAAGATTATTTACGTTAGTAATTAACCACGGGCCGTTGAAATATTAGAAAATAATGCACACCCAAGGTGGTAATGCTTACCTCAGGTGTGCATTATTTTCTAATAATTCAATGGCCTGGAATAAATTATTCAATTTTTACTACGGTTACCACACCTCAATGCACTGTTCAGATGTTGCATTTCAAGATATTTGTTAGGTTTTTGTCCTTAAAACACTCTTGTGTGTGGGACTAATTTCTTACACATTTCATCCCAAGCCTCCATTGCTAATTCCAAAACATCATTTTAGAGCTAGTAACAGAGGCTTGAGCCATTGATAGCAGACTGCAGTTATTAACACAGTTATGAGAGAGAGAGAGAGAATAAGAATAAGCATATGTGAATTAACCTACCTGAGTCTGTACGTCTCTCAACAGTGTTTGGCAGCATTGTCTCTACTAATAGCAAAACTGTAAGTTTATCTACCTCAAGAACCACACCGTTATTACCTCGCTGGTGAGAAATGTCATGTATCTTTTAAGTTGCTAAACTATTTTACTGATTAATTCATCAGAGCAGCGCTGAGAACCCATTTCTGTGTGAGTGTGTGTCCATACTATATGTGTGTGTTTGAGTGAGAGAGAGAGAGTGGGAGAAAGAGAGTATGACCTTTCAGGACATAATAAAGTATTTTGTGGCAAAAACCATGACAATAATTTGTCGTTTTTGTCCTATTGTTTAATATATTTATTTGCTTGGTAAGTGTCATTGTGGGTTTTGTTTCTTTTGCTGTTGTAGGCTTTAAGAACCTTTTGGCTTTAAAATCATTTGGCGAAGTGATATGGAACTGTAATCTCGTTCGTGCTAGGAACCTCACCAGTCCTTTCTTAATCTTCCCTGTCCATATCATAAAGGATTCTAACAAACTCCTATTTAAATTTATAAGTATTCTGCAATGAATGTGGACATGGCAAACTCAAGGGTGCTCAAGAGGTCTGAAGAGAAGGGATTGAAATGATAATTATGTGCTCAAATCAGATAAAAAATAATGATTATGTAGAAAAATAATTAGTAGGGCTGTCAATAGATTATTTTTTTTTTAATCGCGATTAATCGCACACTTATCGTAAAATTAAGCATACACCATTTATCTTGTTTAACATGTCCATTTTGCCATCATTGCCTATATCCAGCAAAGTAAACCATCAGATTGAAGTGTGATTCTCACAAAACTGTATTTTTCAGCTTTTTTCAAGGTAAATTTAGATGTCTTTCCAAAAAAGGACACCAAATGACAAAATGTTACGATTTCATATAATTCATACATTTATGTACACCAAAGCACCCATAAAAAAATCACAGCAAAAAAAACATTTCAGAATTCACAGTGTATAGTATGTGCAACAGCAAAGAGCTTTTTACATTTTAGACAAGTCAAGTTGCGATACTGAACAGGACCACATGAAGATGCCAAAAAACCAACAGCCTTGACCTGCTTATATACTAAAGTACACAGCAACATACACAGGACAAATCCAAACATTATCCTGAATGTGTGTGAAAACAACGTGAATGTACTGAAATGTGTCTGCGCATAAATACAGTGTGCAATCAGTGCGTCGAAAGCGCTCGTACATGATTTGTTTGCGCATCAATATAAGACTCACGCGTGCTGCTGTACGTCACCGCAATCGTCTTTACTTTGATTGCAATCCTCATCCATTAGAACTTTCATAGCAAGAAGCTGGTTTGCTTTATCCAGCCGAGAAACATAATTTTCATATCATCTGGCCATATAGCAGTGGGATGTTTCGACGTTCTGTTCAGACAGGAACAGCGCGATGCCGGAGGGCTCGTGCTCTTCAGATACAATGACAGAATATGACAGTTCGTGTTTTAAAGCGAAACAGACACTGGAATGAATAATTCTCTTTGCCATCTCTGATATAATCAGCATGGACTTTAAGATCATCTAACTGCATGACGTAAATTACGTTATGACGCAATTTCACATGCTTCCATAATTTTTTTGCATTAAATGCGTCAAATTATTTTAACGCATTAAGGATTTTGAATTAATCGCATGCGTTAACGCGTTAACGTTGACAGCCCTAATAATTACTAAATAAACCTTTGAACTACAAAGTTCTCCAGGTGGAAAAATGTTGATCAGCAGTTGTACAGGGCCATTTTCTATGTGTGCAGGCGATGGGAAAGCCTTGTTGAGGGAACTCATAGCAGACTTTATCAGAGCAGAGAGGAACACTGCAGTAGCTGCCCTCAGCATGTACATCATGCCTCCTCTTTTTGACAGCACCATTACTGCCTCACTGATTTGAGGATAATGACTTTCTAAATGCTGGGCTCTTTATTTCTTTATCACACACCTTGCTAAATATAGAGTCTTTCTTTGTTCTTTCTAGTCCTCATTTTTATGTGTTTATTGTCATTACTATTTGTATTCCACATGTTACATGACACAGGTAAACTATCTATGCAAATGATGCTTAAATGGAAACTAACAGTAAAAATAAAATGTACTAATTAATATTGATTCACAGTTTGCAAACAGTGTTTTATTTTCTGGAAAGGGTAATGGAAAGTGCCTTATTTCATTTTTATTGTGGCTGGCTGGCTGTTTTGGTGCTGTTTTTGTGGTTGATTTTAATATTAATCATTCCAGGAAATTCCTCGAGTCTGCCCCAAGGATGTTAGTTACTGGTTGTTGAGGCTTCTTCACCATTTGCTGTGGTTTGCACTTGATTATTGGTTCACTAATTTTGCAGTGTGTACTAGCGTGCACATTATAAGTGTTGTATTTTGGGCAACGTCCCTGAACTGTATGTCTCTGGTGATCATCCCTGGCCTTCTTGTTCAAGTTTATTAATGCTATTTATTCCTCTAGTGTGGCATGTAACTTATTTTACTACCTTGATTATTGCACATGGTCCACTAGACTAGAGTGACACCCCATGGCTCTATTTCATTAATACTGAAGCTTTTAATACATGTTTCATATTACAACTGTCAAGGGTGGTTGTATGCAAGAAGAGCACAAAAATGAATAAATCAGGAAAGTCTTTAATTCAAAACACACTCGAGTCTCTATTTGAATTTTTTTTTTTTTTTTCAGTATAACTAGTGCACACATATTCAATGACATACAGTATAATGACCATTGTGCACATTTTTATTTTTATTTTCTGTGCTTTATTATAGAAGCATCAGAATGTAAATGGTGCAGCATGTGCTGCTCAATCTAATTTTTTATTTTTTTTTTTTAGCTCAAGGCATTTAAACATCTCATACTTAAGTTTATTTTATTTATTTATTTATTTTTGCACATATGTGGTGTTTCTCCCTCTAGCCAAACCCTGGGGTGCAATTTTTGGATGCTAACACCAAAATAAGCCATCATTAAAAAAAAGTCCATATGTTATCCATGTGAGAAAAGCATATTAAAAAGCTCTGTAAATGTTCTTGCAGCAGAATTTAAAGTACATTTTTAGATCTTATAAGTAGCTGTTAAACATACATTTGGATACCTTTTATCCATCTGTACACAGAGACATACAAGTAGTGGGACACACACACACCAAACAAAAATTAAGTGGGATTGGATATAAATTATGCCATTTCAGAAAGAGATCTTAAAGTGCTTACATAAATGCCTGTTTTTGATTGTTAAATGGGTACAAGATTTCACTTTAGGATCGGGTGTGATTTGTTGAACGTTTCTCTTCTGAGTAGCATAAAATTGTTTCAAATTCAAGTACTTTTCCTCAGAATCTTTTGCTTCACACAGTGTTTGAGTGCTTCCCTGAGCTTTAGCGCTGAGACGCAATCAACTTCAAGTGGACTCAGATGAACCCAGAAGACCCAGAACAGACATGTGATGATAACCTGACATGAGTGGGAGGCTGTCATTTGTTTAAACTCAAGTAGCATTAAGTAGTCTTGGTTATGTCATTATTATATTCATTTATTTATTTATTTTTATGTGAAGACACAACAACAAAGATTTCATTATAAACATTATTAAAAAAAAATGTTTATAATGTTTATATTTCATTATAAACATAGTAAACCCTTTGGGTTATGGTTGCGGTTTGATCTCAGAAATGATGTTCATGCTCTGATATACCAGTCATAAAACATGAAGACAAGAGAAAGCACTTCATGTCAGAGAAATGTTAATTTGGTTCTGACACTGAGAATTCTTGCTCGATGTGGAGCTCAACTTGTTAAGATCCTTGAAAACATAAAGCCTGAATATTGTCAATAGAGAAATGCCAGTATACTCTCGAAGAGAGTTGCCATTATTTTGAGGAAAGGAGTCTTCTGCTATAACAAAACTCTTTAATCAAGTGACAGACAATAGAGCACATGTCAATGAATGAGTTCACAGTCTATTTAATTGGGTTCTCCAACTGTAAGGAGATGCAATACATGCAGTTTTATTTTTTTTTTTTCTACTGCCAATTGTCAAAAATAAAGGGGCAATTTCTCCTGTTTTCAAATGGTCTGAATAAAAACAAATAAACTGCACTTCTGTTGTCCTTCTAACAACAATAATTAAACTTATTATTAAAGGCACAATATAAAATATCAATAACCATTAGAACAATGTTATATATTTTGTTGATTGGTGTACTTACATTATCCCAGAAATTTCCAGCAATGATTGTTTAGACCAAGTAAAACAGCGCTGTGTTCGTCAGATAAAATGACCTGTATACTATAGTAATTCAACACAGCGGTTTCATTAGAATGAAATAAAATAAAGTGAATTTAAGTGATCAAATGTAACTGTAACAAGTTCAATTTCAGGGACGAAAGAGGTGGATGTTAATCGTAAATTTATGTTAAAGCGAAAGGAGCAGCAGCGGCCAACTGCGGCATAAGCATAATAAAAACAGCAACATAAAATGTCCCGGGCTCTCGGTCCCGTCCTGCTTCTTACCACAGTAACGTTGATAACACTTTAATACATTAGCTCATCCACAACCCATTTTTATGAACCCAAAAATGAAAATTCTGTCATTAAAAAAGTCACCATGAAATCAATTTTTTTTTTTTTTTTGGCTTTTAGTATGAATATGTTAGCCTTACTGTTATCTATAAGCTAGTGTGCTCCAAAAAAATGACAAAATTCATATTTAGAAAATATAAGCATTTAAAATTTACATTCTCTCACTTCTGCCAATATGGATCAATGATTTTGAAGACATCATGCTGCACCTCAGCATCTTATCGGATTTTCTGTCTAATCAAATGCTCTCTAGAATCTAAAGCATCCCGTTCCCTAGCTGCAGCTAAAATCGGTCATTTGTTCACACATTTACTATTTTTTACATGGTGAATGGCACATAGTGCACTATATAGGGGATAGGGAATTATTAAAACAGTGTAAATATGTTTCCATTAAGGAGAATGAATGAAATGGTTTCACATTAGTGTCACGTGAACCGCTGCAGCGCACACACAGTCTGCTCTAGTCCAGAGACATGATAGCACAGAACGGATCATATGCGCGAGTTGCCGCAGACCATAAAACATATCGGACCCTTTTGAATTCTGCACAGAATGCTATATTTTTAAAGCGATATGAAGAAGATTAGGAGGCCTAATGTTGTTAGAGAGTCGTACTTGTATCTCAAAGGTCGCAGGTCGAGTCTCAGTACCGGCAGGAAATGTAGGTGGGGGGAGTAAACGAATAGCGCTCACTTCCACTTTCACAACCCACAACTGAGGTGCCATTGAGCAAGGCAACTAACCCCCAATTGCTCCCCCGGTGCCGCAGCAAAAATGGCTGTCCACTGCTCCGGTGTGTTCATGGCATATAGGCACCGATCCCCCGAGCACCCATGGAAAAATAGGAGATTTACTCCATTAATTTTAACCAATAAAAAATTTGATTGCCGCTTTCAGACACGACTTTCTTCTTGTTTTTATGTTTAATTTGAGGCAGTTTCTATGGCGTTATTTTAATGACAAATGTGTAGAGCGCATTATTGTAACGCGAGAGCGCATCCATGAAATGTGCAAGCACAAATCTCCTTCTCGCACAAAACTCTCAAATATACAAAACTCGCACACTCTCAAATATACAGTGGTCTCATGGCTCTGCTCTCACTCAGATATTGCATATGCGTGCTCAAACTTTGTCCTGTGCACTCGCAAATCTCTACATGCTCTTGAGTTAGGTGCTTATTGTAAACAGGTATTTATTAAATTATTTTATTTAGTGAACTGATTTAGTAAACTGATCATCAGGTAGGCCTATATCAGCGAGAGAGCTATATATTTTAATATATAAAGCTATTGATTCTCTTCAGAAAATTTGGACTTAACCATTCAATTCATATGGATTAGTTTTACAATCTCTTTATGAACTTTTTGAAGTGTCTATGGAGGGACAGAAAGCTCTCAGATTGTTACATCCACGCCTTCCTGGACTCCGTTTCCCAGCATCCTCCTGTGCTCCACACCTGTCTGCACTTCCCTCATCAGTCTTCCCGCCATGTTCCCCAGATTCCCAGCACCTGTTGTTCCTCGTCAGCACTCCCTTTTAGTTGGACACTCTCCTTGCACTCCTGGTCGGTTCTTGATGTTGTTGATGTTGTTGTTTAATGTGTGTATGCTGTCTCCGTGTTCCTGGATTGCTTATTAAAGCCCATACCTTTGTGGATCTCCGTATTCGCCTCATCCCTGCAGCACCACACGTAACAGAAGAACGGACCAAAACCGCAGGAGATCCACAAAAGAAAATGGGATTGTTCCTGGTTCCTGTGCCTCCCATGCCTCCCAAACCAGCTACAGCGGTGGATCGTCTTTGTGGGTTCCGGCAGGACGGTCGCTCGCTGGAGAGGTATGTGGAGGAATTTGTCGAGCTCGCTTATTTGGTGAATTGGCCAGATGCCTGTTTGAACGTCTGTTTTCTGGCAGGGCTGGACGAGGACACGATCCGTTTTGAAGAACCTGCCTGCTATTTTTCCCTAGTCGAAGCAATTAATCTGATTTTGTTCCTAAATTGTTCTGATTTTGTCATTGAGGAGGTTCTTGATAAATCGTGTTATCCTCGTCCAGTCCCTGCAGAAACACAGGCGGCCTGGCCAGTTCACAAATCGCCGCTTTCCTCCGCCTACCCCTCCAGTGAGCATTCCCCTGGTGTCCTGCCGGACCCGCAACCCCGTATGGCCAATGAAAAATCCTCCGCTGGGCCCAGACGGCCCAAGAGGAAGAAAAGGGCCACTAAACAACCCCAGTTCCCTGAGTTTTCTGCCTCCGAGCAGCCCAAGTTCCCTGAGTTTTCTGCCTCCGAGCAGCCCAAGTTCCCTGAGTTTTCTGCCTCCGAGCAGCCCAAGTTCCCTGAGTTTTCTGCCTCCGAGCAGCCCAAGTTCCCTGAGTTTTCTGCCGCCGTGCAGCCCAAGTTCCCTGAGTTTTCTGCCTCCGAGCAGCCCAAGTTCCCTGAGTTTTCTGCCTCCGAGCAGCCCAAGTTCCCTGAGTTTTCTGCCTCCGAGCAGCCCAAGTTCCCTGAGTTTTCTGCCTCCGAGCAGCCCAAGTTCCCTGAGTTTTCTGCCGCCGAGCAGCCCAAGTTCCCTGAGTTTTCTGCCGCCGCCGAGCCAGCCGCTCCAGCTCCAGCCGCCGCCGAGCCAGCCGCTCCAGCTCCAGCCGCCGCCGAGCCAGCCGCTCCAGCTCCAGCCGCCGCCGAGCCAGCCGCTCCAGCTCCAGCCGCCGCCGAGCCAGCCGCTCCAGCTCCAGCCGCCGCCGAGCCAGCCGCTCCAGCGCGGCTCCAGCCGCCGCCGAGCCAGCCGCTCCAGCTCCAGCCGCCGCCGAGCCGCCCGCTCCAGCTCCAGCTCCAGCCTGCCACGAGCCCGCTCCAGCTCCAGCTCCAGCCTGCCACGAGCCCGCTCCAGCTCCAGCTCCAGCCTGCCACGAGCCCGCTCCAGCTCCAGCTCCAGCCTGCCACGAGCCCGCTCCAGCTCCAGCTCCAGCCTGCCACGAGCCCGCTCCAGCTCCAGCCTGCCACGAGCCCGCTCCAGCTCCAGCTCCAGCCTGCCACGAGCCCGCTCCAGCTCCAGCTCCAGCCTGCCACGAGCCCGCTCCAGCTCCAGCTCCAGCCTGCCACGAGCCCGCTCCAGCTCCAGCTCCAGCCTGCCACGAGCCCGCTCCAGCTCCAGCCTGCCACGAGCCCGCTCCAGCTCCAGCTCCAGCCTGCCACGAGCCCGCTCCAGCTCCAGCTCCAGCCTGCCACGAGCCCGCTCCAGCTCCAGCTCCAGCCTGCCACGAGCCCGCTCCAGCTCCAGCTCCAGCCTGCCACGAGCCCGCTCCAGCTCCAGCTCCAGCCTGCCACGAGCCCGCTCCAGCTCCAGCTCCAGCCTGCCACGAGCCCGCTCCAGCTCCAGCTCCAGCCTGCCACGAGCCCGCTCCAGCTCCAGCCTGCCACGAGCCCGCTCCAGCTCCAGCTCCAGCCTGCCACGAGCCCGCTCCAGCTCCAGCCTGCCACGAGCCCGCTCCAGCTCCAGCTCCAGCCTGCCACGAGCCCGCTCCAGCTCCAGCTCCAGCCTGCCACGAGCCCGCTCCAGCTCCAGCTCCAGCCTGCCACGAGCCCGCTCCAGCTCCAGCTCCAGCCTGCCACGAGCCCGCTCCAGCTCCAGCTCCAGCCTGCCACGAGCCCGCTCCAGCTCCAGCTCCAGCCTGCCACGAGCCCGCTCCAGCTCCAGCTCCAGCCTGCCACGAGCCCGCTCCAGCTCCAGCTCCAGCCTGCCACGAGCCCGCTCCAGCTCCAGCTCCAGCCTGCCACGAGCCCGCTCCAGCTCCAGCTCCAGCCTGCCACGAGCCCGCTCCAGCTCCAGCTCCAGCCTGCCACGAGCCCGCTCCAGCTCCAGCTCCAGCCTGCCACGAGCCCGCTCCAGCTCCAGCTCCAGCCTGCCACGAGCCCGCTCCAGCTCCAGCTCCAGCCTGCCACGAGCCCGCTCCAGCTCCAGCTCCAGCCTGCCACGAGCCCGCTCCAGCTCCAGCTCCAGCCTGCCACGAGCCCGCTCCAGCTCCAGCTCCAGCCTGCCACGAGCCCGCTCCAGCTCCAGCTCCAGCCTGCCACGAGCCCGCTCCAGCTCCAGCTCCAGCCTGCCACGAGCCCGCTCCAGCTCCAGCTCCAGCCTGCCACGAGCCCGCTCCAGCTCCAGCTCCAGCCTGCCACGAGCCCGCTCCAGCTCCAGCTCCAGCCTGCCACGAGCCCGCTCCAGCTCCAGCTCCAGCCTGCCACGAGCCCGCTCCAGCTCCAGCTCCAGCCTGCCACGAGCCCGCTCCAGCTCCAGCTCCAGCCTGCCACGAGCCCGCTCCAGCTCCAGCTCCAGCCTGCCACGAGCCCGCTCCAGCTCCAGCTCCAGCCTGCCACGAGCCCGCTCCAGCTCCAGCTCCAGCCTGCCACGAGCCCACTCCAGTAGCCCACGAGACCTTCAAGCCCCTGAGTCTCCCCAAGAATTTTTTTTGGGGGGGAAGGGTACCCGTGGGTGGGAAAGATGGGGGTGGGCTCGGAGACCCGCCATGGCCATCCCTAGCTCCTGACCCGCCATGGCCGCCCACAGCTCCTGACCCGCCGTGGCCTTCCCTAGTTCCAGACCCGCCATGGCCGCCCACGGCTCCAGACCCGCCATGGCTGCCCACAGCTCCTGACCCGCCGTGGCCTTCCCTAGCTCCAGACCCGCCATGGCTGCCCACGGCTCCAGACCCGCCATGGCTGCCCACAGCTCCTGACCCGCCGTGGCCTTCCCTAGCTCCAGACCCGCCATGGCTGCCCACGGCTCCAGACCCGCCATGGCTGCCCACAGCTCCTGACCCGCCATGGCTGCCCATAGCTCCTGACCCGCCGTGGCCTTCCTTAGCTCCTGACCCGCCGTGGCCTTCCTTAGCTCCTGACCCGCCATGGCTGCCCACAGCTCCAGACCCGCCATGGCCGCCCAAGGCTCCTGACCCTCCATGGCCGCCCACGGCTCCTGACCCGCCATGGTTACCCACGACTCCTGACCCGCCGTGACGGCCCGAGGTCCTGGGACCGCCCTGGGGACCTCTGCACCCG
The DNA here is from genome assembly GCA_039654765.1 of Mylopharyngodon piceus. Classification (NCBI taxonomy): domain Eukaryota; kingdom Metazoa; phylum Chordata; class Actinopteri; order Cypriniformes; family Xenocyprididae; genus Mylopharyngodon; species Mylopharyngodon piceus. Next base: position 19,959,786 of record CM077442.1, read on the forward strand.
TCTGCACCCCCCGCACCTGCCTGTAGGTCTCCAGGGCGCCCACCCCCCCTCCCCAGTTGTTACATCTGAGGCGTGAGGACACGCCTCCCGGGGAGGGGGAGGTAATGTTACATCCACGCCTTCCTGGACTCCGTTTCCCAGCATCCTCCTGTGCTCCACACCTGTCTGCACTTCCCTCATCAGTCTTCCCGCCATGTTCCCCAGATTCCCAGCACCTGTTGTTCCTCGTCAGCACTCCCTTTAAGTTGGACACTCTCCTTGCACTCCTGGTCGGTTCTTGATGTTGTTGATGTTGTTGATGTTGTTGTTTAATGTGTGTATGCTGTCTCCGTGTTCCTGGATTGCTTATTAAAGCCCATACCTTTGTGGATCTCCGTATTCGCCTCATCCCTGCAGCACCACACGTAACACAGATTTCATCATAAAGATCTTCATTTGTGTTCGAAGATGAACAAAAGTCTTACGGGTTTGGAAGACATGAGGGTGAGTAATTAATGAGAGAATTTTGATTTTTGGGTGAACTAAGCCTTTAACTTCCTACAAGAATGTATTTATCGTGTAATGTGCTTAAAAGAGACTTTAGCTGTTTAGAAAATGCTGACATTTTCCAGTAAAGATAAAAATGTAATGCTGCAATAATTGGGAATGTAGGCCTTCATACATTGACATTGCTGTTGTCGTTTTATGTTTTCTGTTTGGTACAAACTGAAGTCACCTGTAGGACCAAAAAAAAAAAAAAAAATCCGTGCCCCAAATCCGTGCCCTCAGTTTATAAACCGTACTTACAGATTCTTAAATTGTTCCCTCGGTTTATCAAATCATGCCCACATATTAATAACCCATACCCATGAATTTCCAATACTTGCGCTCAGATTTGTAAACCGGCTTTTCAATCCGTACCCACAAATTCATAATCTGTGCGCACATTTTCGCAATCCATTCCCACAATTTTGCAAACCGTACTCACGGATTTGTGGCCTGTCCCTCATTTTAGAAATCTGTAGTCTATCAACACAAGAAGAGAACAAAGCTCCCGTTCTGTTAACAAATCATTTTGTATATTATTTTATTGTGTATCATTAAGTTAAATAACTGTCTTAAAGGGTTATTTCACCAAAAATGAAAATTCTGTCATTAATTTCTCACCTTCGTGTCGTTCCACATCCGTAAGATCTTCGTTCATCTTCAGAACACAAATAAAGATATTTTTAATGAAATCTGAGAGCTTTCTGTCCCTCCATAGAGATCCAAAGCAACTACCACTTTCAAGGTCCAGAAAGGTAGGAAAGATATCATTAAAGTACTCCATGTGACTCCAGTGATTTAACCTTAATTGTATGAAGCGACACGATTGCTTTGTTTGCTCAAAAAACAAAAAAAAAAAAACATAATTTCATCAAAAAGATCTTCATTTGTGTTCTGAAGATGAACGAAAGTCTTAGGAAAGACATGAGGGTGACTAGATGTATATTCTCATGATCCTATCCTTTTGATGCGAAGTTGAGCCCGTATGGATGTCTTAAAGGTGCAATAGGTGATTCTCTACAGAAACATTTTTTGTTATACTGGTTGAAAGTCTCCTCATATCCTGATAGCAATCACTACGTTAAGTCTAAATGTATTTTTAAAAAAATATATATCGTCTGTGGAAGGCATAGGACCATAAAATGTAAATCCAATAATTATATTCTGTCCGAATGAAATAATACAATGGTCCTACATGTCTGTCAAAGTATTTTTTTTTTTTTTTTTTTTTTTTTTTTTTTTTTTTTGTTTGTGCTGACATCATGCGTCATCAGTGCATTTCATGCTATGTTTATACAGACAGACCTCAGTCACCGAGCACCGCAAACATCAATTTCCCACATGAGATCCATAACATACCTACCTACCTAGCTACCAAACAGCAGCCACCTTTTACAGTTCCACCTTTTACAGTTTTGCTGTGTTCACGCCATAACTACCGTCATTAAAGGCCCACTGAAGTGCCTTGGAACGCACAGCATTATTCAATGTGTTGACGTAATTTCCACTGAAACAGGAAGACGGCATGGACATATCGAACAGCTCCTCCCCTTTTTTAAAATAGCCAATAGCATTTAGTTCATATCACAGCTCGGCCAGAGCCGTTGAGCTTGATAAAGCCTCAGTTTCCTTCTAATCTCTAACCGTTTTTCCACCCAATCTCCTCCATATCACTTAAAATATAGCATTCGGTGCAGAATTCAAATGGGTCCGATACGTTTTGTGGCCTGCGCCGACTCATGCATATCATCCGCTCTGTGCTATCGTGTCACTGGACCAGAGCAGACTGTGTGTGCGCTGCGGCAGTTCTTGTAACATTAACATAAAACCAGACTTCATTCGCCTCAATGGAAATCATATTTACACTGTATTGAATGGTCCCTATCCCCTATATAGTGCACTATATTCCATTCACCATGTAGATAATAGTAAATGTGTGAACAAGTGACCAATTTCAGCTTTTTTATGCGTATCGATGTCAACAGTATCAACACCAAAATTAATCTGCAGCAGTCAGGAACAAGCTCTCTAAGTTGTTTTTGTTCATTATTATTGTAATTTAATTGCTTTGAGACATTGGGTAGTTTAACACAGTCTCTTGTGATGCTTTGGTGAGAGCAGCTGTGTGTGTGTGTGTGTGTGTGTGTGTGTGTGCGCGCATTCCTGTGTTTTGGAGCAGGCGTGGCTTTGGACAGCGATTTGCAGGGAGGATAGTATTGTATGCTTTCAATGCTAACAGGCTAACGTTAGCATTTCCCAGATCACCTACTGCACCTTTAACAAACAACTATTTATGCATGTTTTGTACTGAAGGAATAGCAGCCAGCATATGTGAACTCATTCAAAACTGATAAAAGCACCAGGAAAATGTTTGTAATTGTGGAAAGCTGTTATCCAGGCAAAGCGTGGGTATTAATTTTATTTATTTTTGGTTGTCAGACTTGGCTGAACACAAGGGAAAGGTATGGAATAGATTTTCCCCTCAGTGTTCATTAGAGTGGTATAGCAGAAAGAGGAAGAGGCTGACTTGGCCCTTTCATTTGGGCCTTTCGTCTGATTGCCAGCCCTTGCTTTCCATCTGGGTGCAGAACCTTTTTACTCTAATTAATAAAGCAGCAACACAAGGTTTCTTTTCCCCTTTTTCCTCCTTTCTTTCTCTCTCTCTTTCTTTCTTTCTTTTTATTTTGATACCTTGTCAGCCTAACTCTGGCACAACATATGTGTTGTGCATGGTCCCTGTTAAATAAATGAAATAAACTAAACTAAACACGTCCTTTTCAAAAGTTAAATTATACACACAAAGCAATCCATCATTTAAATGAAACTCACTGTAGAGGCAAATTAAAAATGTCAATTTAAATTAAGAATGTTCACAATCTCTTTAAAGAAGAAGGTGCCTGGTATCAACAAGTTTACTTAAAACAAAGTGGTTTTATGCACAATTGGCTGTAAAACATGTGAAACCTGAAGGTGAGTTATTAATGCCAACTTAATGTTTTGCACACATAATGCTATAATATTTAAATCAATAAACCTTGTTCAGTTAATGCCATGTGAATTTGCAATAAAATAGTTTTTGAGTTTTCAATGTTTTTTCAATGAGTTTTCAGAGACACCGTCATTTTCACCTTGTCATCAAGTTTCAGATTCAGACCTCATGTTTCAGTAATGAGCTTTCATTGCTGTATGCAAGAGAGGGGGACAGTGCTCACAGGCAGGTAATACAGTGAAGTGTCTCATCTTCTGTCTACAACCTGTAATAATTATCTGAGAATCACAGGGGAAATAATGCAGAATAAAGACAGAATATTTCCTCAGCAGGGCTTAATATAGATATAATATAATTATAAGATTAATATAAGGGCTAGGAGGGACATGCTCCAAACATGTGGGGTGCCCACCGTTGGCTGCAATGATTGGAGATGAATTAATTTAGCACCTTCATTGATAAGTGATAAGTTGATTAGTTTATACATGGTTGTTCTGTATCTAAGACATGATAAAAATAGATTATGGGAGAAATATTATGATTCTTCATTGAAGATCCAAAAAAAAAAAAAAAATGTTACCTATCTGTCAGTCACTTCAACGTTGTGTCAAGACTGACACTAGGGGTCACTCTTGGGAGCCCCAAACACCTCTGACGTATTCAGAAAAGGCCAATGAAATTGGTGAGTGGAATTTGCATGCCAACCATTCCCCTGGACATACGGGTATAAAAGGAGTGCTCAACTCTTTCTGCTTTGTTCTTCGGAGCCGAAGCATTGTGTCGTATGCAAAGAGAAGCGAATCCATTCACCTCCACATGTTGCTGGATCAAAGAACACATTTTAGTCCCTCTCTCAAGTGCACAGAAAAGTGTGAGGAGTTCCCCTGGGTGCTTCAGCGGTGGTCTGAAAGAGGCAATTTCCTTGCAAAAAGAGCAAATTCCTCTGAAAGAACTACACGGCGGATCGCGTCTTTTTAAAGATGCTGTTCTGTACATGTGATCTTTCTCTCCCTCAGATGGCCATGATCGCTGTCTTGATTGCCTGGCTGTGCTCACGCTGAGACAGCATTTGTGGATGGTTCATGCTCTCACTGTGAGAGCATGGCCATGGGAATGTTGCAGTCACGACTCTCATACTTTTTCAAAAGGTAGATAGTCAACTCAGCTGCTTACCGTCCTGTTCCTTCTACCTCCAGGTACAAGGCCTTGGTGGTGAGCACTAAGGGCTATCTGGGGGTTACATGGGAGAGCTTCCACCTGGTGAATCCCCGAGGGCCTCTCGTTCCTCAGCAAGCTCGTGTCCCCCAGTCGAGTTTCTGGATGAGTTCACCTGAGGGTGAATTTAATTTCTCATTCAGGGATCGAGAGGATGATGAGCTGTCAATCACAGCATCATAGGGCAGGCTAATTCCTACCGAGGTGGATGACTCGCCTGGGCTTCCACCCTAGGGTGTGACGGCCCAATCTGAGTCTGATGCTAAGTTGGCTGCTGTGCTTGCCTGGGCAGCCACGAGCATCAGGCTTGATTGGACTCCTCCACCACCTGGAGAAATCATCTGAGGCTTCCGTCCAGGGTATTTAAGTTTACCTTGTCTCTGACAGTGAGGGCTTACAACACCGCTGGCCAGGCCGCCTCTGCCTTGCATGCGATGGCCATCATGTAAGTCTACCAGGCGAAAGCATTGAGAGATCTGCACAAGGGTAATGCAGGAACTGTGCTTGGCAACCGACTATGCCCTACGGGCCACAAAGGTCACAGTGCAGGCTTTGAGTTGGGCGATGTCCACACTTGTGTCCACACCAGCAGGCCACCAAGAACCCTCATAAGGCTTCGAAGTGGCCCTGAGACAGGTGACCCAGAGAAGGAGGAGGGGCTGCTGACCTGTCCTGTCAGGACAATTTTCATTTCCATCTTTTGCCAGACACTAGAAGACCGTTGGCACTTTCATGCTCAGCAAAAGAGCAGTTTCCTCTTTCCCTAGGTCATACTCAAACATTCAGTGCTTGTGGCCCTCGTTGCCACGATGGCCAGGCATCGAACTTTTCACACAAGAACCTCTGTGAACACTTCGGCCTCCTCACGTTCTGTTGCAACACGTTCTGTCTGCACAGAGATACAGGTAAGCAAGATGAGCTACGAAGAAGTGCAGCTTTCTCTACCGTCACCAACCTCCTCTTTAGCGGACTCCTGGAGCAAGGTAGGTGTTTTGCTACATCATTCACCACGAGTCCTAAGGGATGCAAGGCCTCCCGACGTGGCAGCCTCTGCTCCACCTCACCTCGCTGCGGAGTATGGACGTTTAGTTAGTGGTTTCTAACCCATCACGCTGGCTAATCAGAATGATCTGGCTCTGCTACTCTATCCAGTACCCACCCAGGTACAATGATGTTCTTTTCACCTCAGTACGAGGCGAGAGCGCTGCTGTCCTTCGGGTGGATATCGCAGTTCTTCTAGTGAAAGATGCAATAGAGCCTGTCCTTCTGGCTGAGATGAAGAAAGGCTTCTACAGCCCTTCCTTCATCGTACTCAAGAAAGGTGGTGGGTTAAGACCACTCCTAGATCTGCGAGTACTGAATCGGGCCCTATACAGGCTCCCATTAAAGATGCTCATGCAGAGACACATGCTGACATGTATCAGACACCAAGATTGGTTCATGGCGATAGACCTGAAGGATGAGTAAGACAGCAAGACAGCGATATCACTGAAATATTTTTAGAGGCTCCTGGGGCATATGGCATCCTCATGCATATGAGACCGCTCCAGCACTGGCTTCAGGCTCGAGTCCCAAGATAGGTACAGCTTCATAGCACACATCACCTATTATCTGAGCAGCTTGTCTGCTTCGGAGGTCAGCAGAAGGAGAAGGCTGTCTCCAAACAAAGAATGGTCCACTGGATTGTGGATGCCATTCTTCTGGCTTACTAAGCCCAAGGCATACCATGCCCCCTGGGAGTGAGAGCTAACTCTACCAAGGGCATCACAGCCTCTTCTGTTTTAGCAAATGGTACCTTGTTGGCAGACATTTGTAGAGATGCTGGCTGGGCTACAGCCAATTTCGTCTCGAGTCTTGTGTAAAATTTGGACAACTGGCTGGGTGTAGTGCTTGCATTTAATGCCTTTCCCCTCTCTAAGGTGATAATGTGCTTTTGTTGTTGTGGTGGTGTTTTTTTTTTTTTTTTTTTTTAAGGTATATTCACCATGTCTGGTGAAACCAGGACAACTTTTCCAGGTTTTTGACCGAGTCGACGGAAGAACTCGCTACCAGGCCCAGTACTTGTGGTATGCCCTTTTTCAGGTGAGCTCTTGTACTTGGGTTAAGTATTCCATATGTGCTGATTATTTAACGTGATCCCATATAAAGTGTGATTCCACTGTTTGGTTAACTTGTCGGTGAACAAGTGTCTTCCCCTGAATGGAGCTTCGCTCCATCATCAGTCGTTGTGGCCGGTAGTCTCTCCCTTATCAGTTGGAGCCCATCACAGGGACTTCTTCCCTATATAATACTTCCCATCAGGCAAGTCCATAGGACATACTCTCCACATACTAACCTCCCCTTTGGATAGGATCTGGTCTCTGCAGTGCTCTGGGAACTCTTCCCCAACATAAACAAGCAAGTGTGCTCAGCTGTAAGGAACAAAAAAAGAAAAGGTCATCTATGGCTGAAGTGACCTATTCCCACTGTGAGGACAAGTCTCCTGAGATAGGGAGACTCTGGGTCACTTACCCTGGGTGTTGGGAAGGTTGCAAGGTGGCATAGTGCACTTACTACTTGGCATGCACCAGCCTGCCTGCACCTGTACCACGAATCTCATAACACAGTTCCGCTAGTTGTGGCGTTTATTATAGGGACCCTTAGTGTCAGTCTCAACACAACATCCAAGTGACTGACAGATAGGGAATGTATCGATTATTACTGTAACCTCTGTTCTCTGATGGAGGGAACGAAACATTGTGTCTCTCCTGTCACAACTCTGAACTGCCAACTGAAATGTTTCAAACGCTGTCATGGAAATTGTCATGGAACAGAGATAGGTTTGCTGTATATATACCTCTTATCTCGCTAATTGAGTTGATTAACTGAATGTGCTCCTCCCGTGTTAATTAGGTTATCTGAATGTGCTCCTCCCGAAATTTGTTACACATTACATGTACTTACTATAGTCATAACAGTAAATTATGCATAATAAGCAGTTAAACCAAATCCTAACCCTAACCTTAACCCTATAGTACATACATGTTGGTAATTAAAATTACTCAATACTTTTTTTGTGTGTAATTTAACTGTAACAACGTCATCTTAAAATAATGGCCCGGTTTCACAGACAGGGCTTAGCCTAAGCCAGGATTAGGCCTTAGTTCAATTAAGGCATTTAAGTAGCTTTTATAAACTTTCACTAGAAAAACACATTACTGGTGTGCATCTTGAGACAAAACAATGACACTGACATATTTTAAGATATGTCAGTGCAAGTTGATTTCAGTTACAACAGCTCAAACATGCATTTTAGTCTAGGACTAGCTTAAGTCTTGTCTGTGAAACTGGGGGAAAGAGTTTCCATACAATCTGCTTACACCCCAGTAATGGGTATGTTTAGGGGTGGACCTTCCTGCTTTCTTTTTTTATAATAATCGTACATTTTTGTACATTGTACATTTTGATTCACATCATACGAATTCATGAAATCGCCACCTCGTAACAAAGTCACGTTCTCCCGTGAGATCAGGTTGAATGGTATGACACTTTCAAATATATAATGATGTTGCTGCTGTGCCAGAAAGCAGAGTTGTCATGCATCTATTTTTGTGAGGGAGCACACAGACAGACAGAGACATGCATATGAACACACATACAGTATACGCAAAGAAGAATAGAGACATTCTAACATCTTTCTACTAGCCTCCAAAATGCATCCCTTACTGTTTCCAGGTTAGCAGACATCCAATCTCTAAAGCTTTATGGGAGTTGGTGGTCAACGTTGCTGAGATTTAAAACCACTGACTTAAAACCATTGTCTACACTTACACTCCAAGTATAAAATATATACATCAAAAATTCATTACAAAATATTCAAATATATAAAATGACTGAAAGTGTAGAGAGACTATTCGATTTATGTAATTTGTAATGCTTTATATAAGTCAATGTTGTGGCGATTCCTATTTCCATAGTAACAGCATCTTTTGTGATTGATGGATCTTACATGTCCCCCTTCAGTTTAAATGAGCATGACACTTCTGGCAGAAAGCTCATTTGTGTGTGTGCTTTTTGAAAATAAGTCTGAACAAAAAATTCTGTGATATACTGGAGCCATGGCACAGTGGGTAGTGCATATGGTTATGACACATAAAAAGCCACTGTTGTCACAGATATGCAATTTGGCCTGCATAACATCCTGATCCCATTCCTCATCCTCTTTCCTGTCTCTCTCAGCTGTCTTATCAAATAAAAGGGTAAACCCCCAAATAAAAGAAAACAGTCTATGGAGGGTGGCCTTGGGGTTGCCATAGCCCCAGGGTGTTGTATGCTCATAATATAGACTTGCCCATTCATAGATATGTATCTCAAAACCATTCATCTCAGTTCCAGAAAAAAAATAAAAAATAAAAAATTCATTTTTGTCCAACTCGAATACAATTACCTGAAGGATAAAATTGGGCTTTTAATTTGTACAAATTGTACAAGAAAACAACATATAGTCAGTTTGAAATGGTGAAAGAAATTCACGTACCTGATCAGAAGTTTTATTACATTCGTGTATTTCTAATGCATTCCAATGCACCTAAGTGTAATACACTTTTTCCATCAATGCTACTTTAATGGCCCGTTGCACATTGAAATATGGACTGCAGCCCTTTGGGCTGTCCAAATATTATGAATTATTAAACGAATTATTAAACTGATGCTGGCCAGTCCTCAAAAATTACACAAAAAGTTAAAATGTTAAATAAATTCAGAATCATTAACTGCATGAAAAGTAAATCATTTTAATTCATATGTCACATTTAAATCCGCAGCGTAATGCGAGATCGCCAATTCATTTCATTGCGTTTTACGTCAGGAGCATTTGTGGTGCACTGAGAGTTAAAGCACGCAGAAACAATCGGCAGAGAAATGTTACAGATGGTTTTATTCCATCTGCGCGCACTGAAACACAAGCAGTTCAGCATGTTCACATTCTTCCACCAACGAACGGAACTGTCTGTGTTTTAGTGCATGCACAAGAATAAAACTAATGTTATGCCAGTTTATGCAATTGCTTCATGTTGCGTTAATGACAGATCATGTCAAGTAAAAGGGAAGCAAAACATTCTTGATATTTAATGTTGCGTCTGCTGGTTTTATTTCTTCAACAGCTTTCATGTTATATACAGGCCGTTTCACGTTTATTTTCACGCACCACTTACTGTGCCTATATTGAGACTGTTCTCTGCAATTCGCAGTCTTTTAATCCATATAATTTGTGCTGTCATTAATCTGATAATCTGAAAATCTGTTTACTTACAGTATAGAGAGAACACAAAGTAACCCCAGTTTTGTGTTGAGTATATTTGCGTGGTGGCGCAACAGATAAAGTGAGTGCTCTTGTGCGACAGCGACCCGAGTTTGAATCCAGCCTGTACTGGTTCCTACATTCTTTATACAAATATATATATCTGTTCCCATTGTCTCACTGATGTTCACTGGATAAGTAAATTACTGGTATACTGGGGGTGTCTGTAAAAGGCAAATTCTTAAGCTGTGACTTTATTCATAAAGATTAATTTATTGTAGCCTATTCGAAGCTCACTACAATGATGCCATTAGCACACTTCAAGTTTACTTGGAATGCCATTGCAATGTGTTTTAAAATCACTAAAAGTTTGTTATCAGTATAATATTAATGTATGTTCAGCACTTTTACAGTGTAATTGAATTACCATTCTAATGTCACCAAAATACATTTGAAGCTTATGCTGAGTGAATTCTGCATTTCAAAACTTAAATACAAGAGTATATTTAAAGTGTACTAAAGTATACTTGGAATAGTTCCACTTTAGCACAAACAAGTATATTTAATACAACTTTCGTTGAACTTCAGCACTGCTTTTGGACATCTAAAATGCATTTAGTACAAAATTAGTTGTTCCAATTTAGCAGACTTTAAGTATACCAATTTATAGCGTGCCACAAATACATTTAGTTATACTAAAGTACATACGAATAAATTGTGCTTAAGTATACTATTTTTTCACTAGGGAATGCAGGATTGTTACATCAAATTGGTATATGGAGACTCTAACATGACCTGACAAACAAAAACATGACAAAACATGACAAAAAAAGTTTTTTTGTTTTTGTGATGTGACAGAAACATTTTTTAAATTGTTCTTGCTGATTACTTGGAGCCTGTTATCTCAGCAAATGTCCAACATTGTCAAAACACCAATTCCTATTACCAAGTAATATTCTGCAGTGACAAATCAAATCTTATAACATGACCATTAATCATAATCTGCTGGACATGGAATGAGTGCAGATTGTTTTGCACTGTGAAATGGTAAACAATCATCTGGTTTCATTTAGAGACAGGGGTTTGAGATCCTTTTAGTTCAACCAGCAGAACATGACCATCTGTGAAAAGTAATCAAGGGAAATTGTGAACTGGCTAACCACTACGTAGGATTTATAACTTATGAAATTAGCTTTAGATTTACCATGAAAGATCTGTTCATTAAAAATGCATTAAATGTGAACAGGATCAGTTGATGCTAAATGGAATAGCCCAAAAGTCATTAATTCGAGCTTTCCCTCTTTCTCTCTTAGACATCAGTCAGGCTGTTGCTGCCCCTATATATATATATATATATATATATATATATATATAGTGAGAGAAGATGGCACTACAGCCACTGCAGTGTGACATATGTGGGAGACAAAGACACTCTCATTCAAATAAATAATTAAAAGACCACATTGTAATTCCTATAAATAAAAAAAAACAAATATACCTTTGCCACTGGGCTGCACATGCAGTCAGATAATAAATGGCTCTTTTGAGAAACCGCTAGAGCGCCTAGCATCAAATCAAAGTTAAAAGTGCTGGTTAATGCTAAATGTAAATACTAATAAAAAGATTATTATTCACATCGGCACTAATGATGTCCGACTTCGCCAGTCGGAGATCACTAAAAATAATATTAACCCTCTGAGGTCTGAGGATTTTTGGGGCCCTGGAGAAGTTTTGACATGCCCTGACATCTGTGCTTTTTTCAGTTGCTTATAAACATATTAATGGCAAAAGTGTCATTACACTGTATTCAGCACAAACTAGGCTACCATAATATGTGAGCAACATGTATGTACATGTTTGTATTTTTGAGAGAATAACGTATGTGTGGTTATTGAAAAAACAAAAAAACTTAAGTCACTGAAATACGGCCACAAAACAAATACTAAATATGTGTTCACAAGACTTCTGGGTATTGGAGGTTGTAGACTAGAATTTTTGCTTCAAAATGATGTAAAAATTATCCTGCCTACTCGTTCATATAAAACAATATATTGATTTAAATTTTGTAAGACACTTTTTGTAAAGAAAGACAGTATGCAGGAGGCGTGAATCTTCATGAATAATGCAGTGATTCACACCTGAGAAGACAAAGACCCGCATAATGACCCAGATAGTGAGCCCTTTCAGTCAGGTAGGCTATGTGAGAGGAAACTAAAAAAATCAAAGTACAAAGTTGTTGTTGTTTTTTTTTGTTTGTTTTTTTTGTTGTTGTTGTTGTTGTTGTAGTTTATTCAGAATAAAGTTAACAATATAAATGAGACACATTTTGAATAAATGAGGGCACATTTTGAGTATACAGTTTTACCTGGAAATAAATCCTGTTCAAAGATATAAGTGAACATCACTTAACTGGCATTCCAAGGTGTTTGGTGTTTCTTTGCACTGGAGGAAAAAGGAGGAAAAAAAAAAAAAAAAACTTTCCTGCTTCCAGTCAGTGATCTCACCATTATATTCACTCAGAAATTCCAGTGTGGCCCAATATCTGGTCACTATGATTCTCAAATCTGTGAGATAAAAGAAAAAACCCTCTGTGAGCATGCTGATAACATGATCATATCAGCTATTGTATTAACGTTAATATAATGTCCACTCTTAACAGAAAACATGATTTTTGTGATCTTATGCATGCATGTATTTTTGCACATCATGTGAAGAAAATTTTGTATAAATTTTGCATAAATTTTAAATTACAGTACCAGTCAAAAGATTGGACAAATTACTATTTATAATGTTTTTGAAAGAAGTCTCATGCTCATCAAGCCTGCATTTATTTGATCAAAAATACAGAAAAACAAAAACAGCAATACTGTGAAATATTATTACAATTTAAAATAATGTTTTTCTATTTTAATATACTTTAAAAAATAATGTATTTCTGTGATGCAAAGCGTCTAAACATTCATATTACCTCTATGATATTTTATATATTATATAGAGCCTAAATGTTAATGTGCAGTTTAATACATTGCTAACACATTTTATTTCAGTATTTATTACGTATTTCAGTCGATTTCACTCATCTCAGTATAGCAATATAGTTTGTGAATAGCCAATATGGCAATTTACTAATGTAAGTTGTGTGTAGTAAACGAAACTGCACGTCGATCTGTCCCATTAATTCACACTGAGACACACAAAAGTTGCAGAATTCATATTTAAACAGTCTTTTTGCAGTTTAATATTCACAGACACTATATCGCGATTAGAATAAAGAACTTAAGAATAAAAAAAATTACCATTCACAATCATCAGCTTGATCTAGTTGATCCTCGAAATGAAAGTGAAACCAGTCATGCTCATCCTCTGAGGCAAATCCTTTCAAAATTATTCCTCACCGCATCTCAAAACTTGATGCGTTTTTCCGAGCTGATGTGCCACGGGCGTTCACTCTCTGTTGCATGTATCACCTCAGAATTTGCGTCTGAATAGAGCCCGCGCTTCGTGGGTGTGGCCGAATTAGTGGATAATGAGCTGACTCGCGAACGTCTGACATGTCTCTCTTTTCATACAGATTACATAAACAGAGAAAATTTTTTTTTTATTTGACTTACACGATTTAAAACCTGACATTTCAACGTTTCTTTAGACATATGTCTCATTTTTGTGTCATTAGTATTCACTAAGTTAGTTCATTTTCTGAGGACTATCAGAATAGACTTCATTCAGAGAGAAACAGCAGCTCGCGCATCATGTTAGTTTTCTTTATTTTGCGAAAAGCACAACATATTGTTTTTACTCTGAGTGTACACAAATAAAAGAAGACATTTCACAGATTAGAATGGTGTATAACTCTTAATTGTATGTCCAAAATTGACGGAGTATTTTTAATCTCTTTCACACTGATAAGAAAAAAAGCAAGGTAGTATCGCTGGCGCGACCGCCGACTCGAGAATGTTAAAGAGAACTCACAAGTACGATGTCAGACACTGTAATATGCTCTGGCCCTCTCCCTGTTGGCCAGAGTGACAAGATACGTAGAAGACTGTTGTGACTCAGTGGCTGGCTGTCAAATTGGTGTCTGCAGGATAACATAGGGTTCATAGACAATTGGAAAAGTTTTTGGGACAGACCTGACCTGTTGAAAAGAGATGGTATCTCTCTAGTAATATAGCACATAGTCTTAAGGTCCTTGCACACTGAGTCTGAAATTTTCTTATGCATTTTTTCGTAGTCGTCATCCTAAAAATTCATCACACACAGAAACCTTGCACACTGAGTCCAATGCGTATTAATTAATCCGTTGAGAGAAAATTTGCAAAACAATACAAAATGAAGTTTTCAAGCAGTGAGGATGATTTTGTTGTCCTCGCTCTTCTTAAAAAGAGAAAAAGAAAGAGGAAATATTGGGTCCATTCAATCCTGAGATTGCATAGAGAGGAAGGAGAGTTCCACCTCATGTCTTTATATTCCATCTTTTTGTATTTCCGCACTTTGTCATACAGTGTTTGTCATACAGTGCTTTGTGCTACGAGACGAAGTGGATCAACATGTCAGACACCATTCTGGATTTTGCTGTTTTCTTGTACGGTGGCTCTGAATTGTCAAAACATCTCTCAAAATGCTTGCTACTGATGTGAAAAACGCAGAAAATTGAACCCGATCCATTTTTTTTTATTTTTGTTTTTTTATGACAGACGAACAAATGTCACAGAAGTCAGATCAATCCCAACACAAAGAAATACCTTCACCTAGATATCATCATATAGAGGCTGTGTCTGTTCCCTGAATTAGTAAATACAAAAAATCCCCAAACCCATTTAAGGGTAAACATTTAATTGATGTTTAACAAATAAAGCTTGGGTTGTTATATATTAGATCCCTTTCTTCATAAGCACTTATTGTAAATGATACGATCACAGATCATAACCTAAATGTGCTGTGTTCGACAGAATGTGATGTTTGACCTGGCTAAAACCAGATGATAATATTTCTTTAAATAAGTCTACTACCCAAGATTACTGTTATAAACATGAGCCTCATCTTAAAGGCAAAGGGGGGTGGTATTGCTGTAATTTATAGTAATAGGTCTAGTTTCAAACACAATTCTTTTGAAGTGATGGTGCTTTATGTCACGCTATCTAGTGTAAGTGATAAATCCTGCTTGACATTTGTGCTGGCTATTGTATACAGGTCACCTGGGCACCATACAGACTTTATTAAAGAATTTGCCAATTCTGTCGGAGTGTTACATACAGAAGGGAGCGGAGACACAGGTAAGTGCAAGCAGGGTTTTATTGAAGTCAACTGAGCGTGCTGGAGTGATGCAGGTGAGTGTAAACAGGATGATACGTGGCTTGGTGATCGTGCTGGCTTCTGATGCAGGTTGTTGTTGTTGCAGGTTACGTGGAGGCAGACTTACGTGGAGCAGACGAGGCACACTGAACTCACATGGAACACGGAGACACAAGGAGTCACGGAGAACACAGGAGACAGGTAAGTAGATCACAGTAGGAGTCCTGAAGGTAAGCATAGCATGTAGGTATGCGTTAACGAGACCGGACGATGTGTGTGTGTTCAGTGTGCTCTTTTATGTGGCAGTGGTGATGAGTGCTGATGCGTGACAGGTGTGGCTGATCAGTACTCAGGAGAGGGAGTGCGCTGTGATTGGGTGACTGTGGAGGCTGGCGTGTCTGTGACACGGAGTTAGTACTAGCTGCAGATAAAGTCCTAATTGTTGGTGATTTTAATATCCATGTACATAATGTAAAATACACATTGGCATTGGCATTTACAGACATTCTAAACTCTATCGGATTTAGACAACATGTATCAGGACCCACTCATTGTCGTAATCTTACTTTAGATGTAATATTGTCACATAGAATTGATGTTGATAGCGTTGAAATTTTGCAGCAGAGTGATGACATCTCAGATCATTATCTAGTCTTGTGTATACTCTATTTAGCCAAAGCTGCAAAACAGACTCCCTGTGGTAGAACTATCACTTCTACCACTAAAGATACCACTAAATATCAGGTAGATTATAAATAATGAAAAATGGAGCGCAGCTGTAAGAAAACAAAACTAGAATTTTTTCGCATTGTGTGGAAATATGGCATTATTGCGTACAGAAAGACTACATATGCTTATTTTTCAACTCTTTTAGAAGAAAACTAATGCAACCCTAGGTATTTATTTGATACAGTGGCTAAATTAACAAGAAATAAAGCTTCAACTTCAGACATTTCTGAACAGCACAGCAGTAATGACTTTATGAACTTCTTTACTTACAAGATTGAAAATATTAGAGAGAAAATTATAACCATGCAACTGTCTACTACAGTATCACATCAGATTGAAGTGTCCCTGTGCATTGTAGTGTCCCTGAGGAAAAATTCCATTCATTCTTTGCTATAGGAGAGGAAGAAGTGTCTAAACTCATTAAATCATCAAAATCGACAAGTTCATTGGACCCTATGCCAACTAAGCTACTGAAAGAGATGCTTCCAGAAGTCATAAATCCTCCTCTTAATATTATTAATTCATCATTGTCTTTAGGATACTTATACCGAAAACTTTTAAGCTGGCTATTATTAAACCTCTTATTAAAAAAAATTGATCCAAGAGAATTAGTCAATTACAGGCCAATATCGAATCTACCTTCTCTGTCAAAAATACTGACATTTTTCTTTGAAATTAACATTTTTTATCAGAC
Organism: Mylopharyngodon piceus; assembly: GCA_039654765.1. Lineage (NCBI taxonomy): Eukaryota > Metazoa > Chordata > Actinopteri > Cypriniformes > Xenocyprididae > Mylopharyngodon > Mylopharyngodon piceus. The sequence goes on from CM077442.1 coordinate 19,976,508, forward strand.
TCCTATGTATAGGTTTCTATATAAGTACCAGTACTTCAGAATGGGATAAGGCTGGGATTTACCGTGTTTGAAGAGAAAGTATTTGATGAACGTATAGTATGTGCGGAGAGCATTCTCTCAACATCATTATCTCATTTTTGACAGATGTGGCTTTTGGAGGCTTTTGCATCAGAAGTCTTGGAATGTTAAATAACAACAATAGAGAGGATATTTGAAAAACATAACATTCTATGTCTTGAAACTCATTTTATTAATTTAAAAATGGCCAACTTTTATTTAAAACTATTAAAACCAGTATCATATGTGAGCACAAATACACACACACAAGCACACACACCCTCGAATGCAATCATGCACACATATCCCTGTCCTCATATATGCCTACACTTTCCTATGACCTAATAAATAAATATAGACTGTATAGGCCTAAGCATTGAAATAAATTATAAAATCTGAAGACTATTTAATATTGCTATTTAATTCAAGTGTAAGTTGTATCATAATTTTAACTAAAACATACAAATAAGGAGGAACTCATATATAGGCCAAATAGGCATAATATACCCTTTGGTGCATGACGTCTGGTGATGATGTATTTTCTGTCACAGAAAAAAATGTACAAGAAAAATATTGTTAAAATCTGGATAAAGGTATTTCTTACATCCTATTTAGCTGAAAAATATTGGTAACACTTTCTATGAAGACCATGCTTATAATGATTTATAGCCATATTTATACTTATTTATAAGTAAGTATTACTATTCTATAAATATATTTATAAAGACTCATTAAGATCTATACTGCATTATAAGAACAGTTATAGATACATTTACATTATTTTTATAATTACTTATAAGCCATGCATTTGCTTTTTCAGTGTGCATGCTCATAAGCCATTATACACTGATTTATAAATGATCAAATATAAAATAGTTCCAGAGACACTTGTTTGCTGTATCAACTAGTTATGATGTCTTTAATGGCTAAAGGTGATGAATGGTAATTTTGATTTGTTAAAATCTATATCTCCTCAGCCATTTGCATGGTATTGCTTAGCAGTTTGGAATTATACTTTAAAAATATTGTTGCAGTGTTTTGCTAGTATGTAACATTAAAAAACATGTGCTAGATCGCTCAACCTGAACAGATCTTCTTGAATTGTATTATTAAGTTGAATTATTAGATTCTAACAGCTGGGGGCTCGTCCGCGAAAGGGGGGATACTCCCTAAGAACTGGGAAAAGAGAAAAAGCGTGCCGGGGATCGGAGGACCTACGAGAAGGGGGTAAGAGTTTTTGGATATTTCTTGAAGGAAATATGTTACACTTGCCCCTGTAGGATCCTGTGTTAAAACATCTCGTAAAAAAATACGAGATAGGTTTTAATCACTAGTCGCTAGTGGAATTCATTTTCCATTGTTGTTACACTTCGGCTGAATGTATAGATGAAATGCACTAAATTAATAACTGATAATTTACAACTATACTAAATCAACACTTAAATGACTCAAGTTAAACAATGACAATATTTTCTTCTAGAGCTGCTGTACAGCCGAAACAAACATTGTTGCATAATTTTCCTGTTATCACTGTAAAGCTGCCTTGAAACAATCTGTATTATAAAAAGAACTATATAAATAAATAAAGGTGACTAGAGAAGGTAACCTGTGTCAAGGATAATGTGTCCAGTGTCATGTATAAGACTAAATGTTTGCACTATGAGATATATTATTGTTTTTGAAAACTGACACTAGTAGAGTGGAAATAGCATTCAGTACGTGATGAGTGAGTTCAGAGTGTTCCCGATCAAACCTGTGTTTTTCATATTTCTTACAGAAATAAATATGTTGCACCAAGGACGAGTACCACCTCATTCTTAAAAAGAGTAACATTTGCTCTGTTCCAGGCCATTCGTCCACACGCCATCGCAGTATCAGTTCACTGAAACCAAACCTATTTTTAAACTCCTGCCAGGGTGAAGATTTTCAGAAATTCCGGTTGCAGTGTTGTCGTGTAGCCGGTGAAACTGGAGATTTTGGCTTGTGACGTTGGAGTGCGTGCTGTTATCTCCTTTGTTTGACGTCAGATTGTTCACCGCTATCTCCTTTGTTTACATGAGGCGAGTCTGTGCAATGGTGGACATAGCCAAAATATTGCTGCTAATAACCTTTTTTTTCAGGCTTCTGATTGGCCAACATGGCTTATCGCCACCTGTTGGTTTGGCATGCTCTTGACAGCACTTCAAAGATGTTTTTTTAAACCATGCTTGTGTGAACGAGATTTGTTTTTTTAAACGGAGGAAAAACTTTGTTTATAAAAATACCAGTGTGGACTAGGCCTCAGTTTGCCTGTATTCCTGATCATTAGTTAATTAGTTTACACCTGTTCTGTTTTTCCCTTGATTACCGCTAGTGTTTATAAGCCCTGTGTTCTTTCAGTTTTTTTGTCCAATCTCTTTTGAGTTTGAGTGGTTCTCCTGTGATATTAAAGACTGTTGACTGAAGACTGATGTAACAGCATTCCCTTCTTCATGTGTATCTTTATACAGCCACCACGTTACAAAAACTTAAAACTACAATTAACAAGAAAAAAAAATCCTATGACTCATACTTATTGCTATTTCTGTAGCTATTTCTCCACTGTCATGTGACCATTTACGTGATTACCTGACCAGTTAGATAAATGAAGTCATTCAAATTAATGCTTACTGTTGAAAGCCTGTCTGTTGTTTATGCTTCAGAAATAACTATGAAAAGTTCAGTGGATGGCGGAAACAGCTAATCACTATCTTTTGTTAAACATCAAAGAGGGTTAAACATATTGTTAATGTTCCGGATGCCGAAAAATGGCCAGGTAGATGTCGAGGCACCATTACTCAGCTAATGAGCTCATATATACAGTATCTCACAGAAGTGAGTACACCCCTCACATTTTTGTAAATATTTTATTATATCTTTTCATGTGACAACACTGAAGAAATGACACTTTGCTACAATGTAAAGTAGTGAGTGTACAGCTTGTATAACAGTGTAAATTTGCTGTCCCCTCAAAATAACTCAACACACAGCCATTAATGTCTAAACCGCTGGCCACAAAAGTGAGTACACCCCTAAGTGAAAATGTCCAAATTGGGCCCAAAGTGTCAATATTTTGTGTGGCCACCATTATTTTCCAGCACTGCCTTAACCCTCTTGGGCATCGAGTTCACCAGAGCTTCACAGGTTGCCACTGGAGTCCTCTTCCACTCCTCCATGATGACATCACGGAGCTGGTGGATGTTAGAGACCTTGTGCTCCTCCACCTTCCATTTGAGGATGCCCCACAGATGCTCAATAGGGTTTAGGTACCCTCAGCTTCTTTAGCAAGGCAGTGGTCATCTTGGAGGTGTGTTTGGGGTCGTTATCATGTTGGAATACTGCCCTGCAGCCCAGTCTCCGAAGGGAGGGGATCATGCTCTGCTTCAGTATGTCACAGTACATGTTGGCATTCATGGTTCCCTCAATGAACTGTAGCTCCCCAGTGCCGGCAGCACTCATGCAGCCCCAGACTATGATACTCCCACCACCATGCTTGACTGTAGGCAAGACACACTTGTCTTTGTACTCCTCACCTGGTTGCTGCCACACACACTTGACACCATCTGAACCAAATAAGTTTATCTTGGTCTCATCAGACCACAGGACATGGTTCCAGTAATCCATGTCCTTAGTCTGCTTGTCTTCAGCAAACTGTTTGCGGGCTTCTTGTGCATCATCTTTAGAAGAGGCTTCCTTCTGGGATGACAGCCATGCAGACCAATTTGATGCAGTGTGCGGCATATGGTCTGAGCACTAAAAGGCTGAACCCCCACCCCTTCAACCTCTGCAGCAATGCTGGCGGCACTCATACGTCTGTTTCCCAAACACAACCTCTGGATATGACGCTGAGCACGTGCCCTCAACTTCTTTGGTCGACCATGGCGAGGCCTGTTCTGAGTGGAACCTATCCTGTTAAACCGCTGTATGGTCTTGGCCACCGTGCTGCAGCTCAGTTTCAGGGTCTTGGCAATCTTCTTGTAGCCTACGCCATCTTTATGTAGAGCAACAATTCTTTTTTTCAGATCCTCAGAGAGTTCTTTGCCATGAGGTGCCATGTTGAACTTCCAGTGACCAGTATGAGAGAGTGAGAGCGATAACACCAAATTTAACACACCTGCTTCCCATTCACACCTGAGACCTTGTAACACTAACGAGTCACATGACACTGGGGAGAGAAAATGGCTAATTGGGCCCAATTTTGACATTTTTATTTAGGGGTGTACTCACTTTTGTGGCCAGCGGTTTAGACATTAATAGCTGTGTGTTGAGTTATTTTGAGGGGACAGAAAATTTACACTGTTATACAAGCTGTACACTCACTACTTTACATTGTAGCAAAGTGTCATTTCTTCAGTGTTGTCATATGAAAAGATATAATAAAATATTTACAAAAATGTGAGGGGTGTACTCACTTCTGTGAGATACTGTGTAATATATTATATATATATATATATATATATATATATATATATAATCAGGTCTGTAGGTGAAGGGATGGAAACAGCAGCCAGCCTGAGATAGTTCTATTTTGCAGTAATCCTGCATGGCTTAGAATGGCAGCTACCCAGTGAGAGCAACATGAAGCTGACCCCATGGAGTAGAGTGAGCGGGCGATTATGCAAATCAACAGACCTCTCTCACACAGCCCTAAAAAAGTGCCTGATTGCTTTTGGCAAACCTTCACTAGAGTCTGAGCAGATGTTTCACCTCTGTCTACCAAACCTCTTGGTGAGGTGCACATTCTGGATTTCCTAAGCAACATGTGCATGGAAATTATAACTGTCACAGATGAGCAGTAAGGTATATTTGCTGAATCAAATACTGTATTATTTAAAGAGAGGTTAAAGGATGAAAAGAAAAAGTGCACAGGCTATATATAAAATGTATAAAACACAGTTCAATAAGCTACTTGGTATCACAAAATGATCAACGATTGATTGACCAGCTTGACGAATTGTCCATTTCCTCTGTCAAGATACATGCCAATTTTTATCTTTTGGATGCCCTTCAAATGTGCCATAAAACCACATATATACATTATTGCTCTTGTACTAGCCAAGTCTTAAGTTGTTTCTAATGAATCACACTTTTGACAGCACATCAACAAACAGGTAAATTCCCATCACACAATAATGGAATTCAAATAATGGATGGCAATTTTAGTGCTTTGATAAAGCCCATTAAAGTAATAGGCTGGTGCCAAGTTCAGGGACCGTTTGATGGCAGCTGTCAGTCACGTGACATTCTTACTCACCATTTTGCTTTCTCATATCACTCTAGGTCAGACCTAATTTTCCTCCTTGTCATGTGATGAAAAGAATTGTTTTGCACTGTGCATTTGAATTAGTGCTGAGAGTAAAGTGGGATATATCTCATTTGCTAGATGTAATTTAGTGGATCAGGACACAATTAAAGGTGCACAGAGCAATTTGTTTAAAATGATATACATTCACATGAGATCCATAGCCTAAAAAAAGCAGTTGGAATGGGTCGCCCCTCTCAAGGGGGACGCTATGTTGATGTCACATGACCAACTGTAAAAATGCTGTCATCATTCCCCATATGAAAAAGTTTATTCAAGTGTGCTATTAGTATACTTCTTTTAAACTAAAAAATTAGAAAGTATTCCTAGTCTACTTTTTATGTACTTCTCAGAAATATACTTTATGTAATTTTCAGAAATATACTTAAAATTGTGACGACGAGAATACTTTTTGTGCGCAAAAACAAAACAAAAATAATGACTTTATTCACATTAAGTATTCTTGTTGCTTCATAACATAAGGTTGAACCACTGTAGTCACACTGACTATTTTAACAATGTTTTTATTACTTTTCTGGATCTTAAATGACAGTAATTGTTGCTTTCTATGGGAGAAAAAAAAAAAAACTCTCGGATTTCATCAAAAATAGCTTAATTTGTGTTCCGAAGATGAACGAAGGTCTTACGGGTGTGGAACGACATCAGGGTGAGTAATTAATGACAGAAATTACATTTTTGGGTGAACTAACCCTTTAAGTTCTTGACTTATACTGACAGAAAGGTCTAAGTATATTTGGACTACACTATACATCTTTTGATCGAGATATACTTAAAAGTATAATTAAGTATTCTAAGTATACTTGGCTTGTAGTTGTGTTTAATCTTTTGATTGAGTAGCCTATTAAATATTTTTCACATAGTTTTACATACTGTCGTATAAACTTACATTGTTTGAAAATATTGATTTATAAAGAAAACAGATATGTTCCTAATTCTGAGTATCTGAATTTTTGTGGATTTTTGTTTGAATTTTTACATAGAAATTTACTTCAAATCTACTTAACCCTTTTTGTCTGAATTTTTACATAGGAATTTACTTCAAATCTACTTAACCCCAACTTTTACAATTTTTGTCATTTTTACAAATGACAAAAATGTGATTTTCTCAGCTTTTTGTTTAAAATGTTGCTTTTTTATGAAACTTACCTACATTCAAGTGTTGATAAAAAAGAATGCATGAAGCTAGAATAAAATGTTTTTAAAATGGAAAGAGTTAAAGTATACAGTTAAAGGTATATATTTCAACTATAAAAAAATAAATAATACCTGAATAGGAACATAGTATACTTAAAGTGCGAAAATAATATAAATAGTAAACTATAAGTATGATGTTATGCTCACATAAAGAAAACTTACAAGTATACTTGCAGTACAAAACTACTAAACTAGTAGTTTACTGAGAGTACACGTGTACTTTCATAAACTAAGAAATGTACTACAAGTATTAAAATAGTAAACTAGTTCACTTGTAGTACAGATGCTGTACAAATGAGAAACGTAGTTGTGAACTAGTTGTGCATTTAAAGTTTACTACTGTTACACTTATAGTACCCTTACCAAGGGTTTCACTAAAAGAGCATATTGCAGGTTACATTTTTTTTCCGAACTGAATATATAACCTTGTACAAAAGTACCATATATGAAGTTAATGCAGGATTTACAGGACACGAGGGCACAAATTTAGTAGATAAAGCAACCGTTTATTTGACTTCGTAAAAAACGTTTTTTTTTTTTTTTTTTTAACATCCTGTCATTTTATGTCACAAGAGGGAGTTGTTTGCCGGCCTCTGCGTTGGCTCAGTGCAGAGTAAGTTGGTATTCAGTAGGAGGTCTGTCATACGAGTATGAATAAACATTTACAATTTCCTCAGCATCCGAAATGTCATTGCAATCCATTGTTTTCCTATAGGCCCTTTTCACATGACGTCACACAACTTCTGTTTGGACTCAAAGCAGTGCATCCTTACTTCCGTCAGCATAGTGGAATACTAGCACCGCTCGAATGGAGTGCACCCAATAATTGTACATATGCCACAAATGTGGTTAGAGAATGACTGTAGTCGCCTAATTTCATGTAAATTCAAGGCGAGGTGTTTGGCAGATCTCACACGAACTTACCAATCGGCGAGATTTACTGCTTGAAGTCGGAGGAGGAGTTAAATACGGAGCACTGAAGCCATACACTTTCTGCTTACTGTAGTAACTTGCAAACTTTGCTGTCTTTATTGCAGATGAAGCCTAGATGTATTTGTCGGTATTTGTCAAATAAACACATATTTCTGACATTTACATGCAGCAACAAAAAGACTTTTCATAATGCTTAATGTACTACTTAATTCAGTGCCTGCATGTACAAGAAAGGTCAACATAAGCTTATTCTTTTTAAATATCAAAAAGTCTATTTTTTCAGTTTTATTTCGATAAACATGACATACATTTTAAGTAAATAAAAATGTTAAATATAATAATTTTTCTACATGAAGACTGTTAATGTTGTAAAAACTGACTCCTGTACATGGCATTTTTACCATAGTAAAAACAAAACAAAAAAACATTGTCATCATTTGTCTTTTTATTGCAGGACAAGACTTTCGCATACACAAATATACAGAGGATTTACAACAGTAGGCTACTCATTGTTATAGTAGCATTAAAATAATGAAATCAAATTATTTCTCTAGGGAATAACATTAAATGAACACATATTCTATACTTTCATTTTGTATTTGCTATTTCTTACAAATTATACAATCTTAATATATTGCACCAGTTCAGTTTAAACTGGTATGATGTAAAATGATCTAAAATCTTCACACCATTAATTCTTCTGAGTATTTTATGTGGATGTGCTACTTTCAGGCGATGCGACCGCAAAGGGCACTTTCACTTTCGCGATCAAAGGGGCAGGGGCTCAAGTACACTTACAAGTTTACTACTAGTACACTGATATTAGAATACTTACTTCATATAGTATACTGAAAATATACTTGAACATTACTATATTTAATAAAATGTACTTGATTTTCGCAAGGGTCACTTACCCTCACCTGAATGACTGAAAAAAATAAATAAATAAAAAAATAAAAATATTAACAAATATAACCATTTGAAGATCTAAATATAATACTAATAGATTTTCTTGTTTAGGCTATATCGAGAGTTTGACACTAACATGATGTATATGGCAAGATTAAACATTCATTATATCAAACCTACATGTCTCTTCTCTTATTTCCATTATTCATAGTGATTCTAGAAAAGTTGATGAAAAAGAAGAAAAGGCTTTTTCAACAATGTATATACAAATGTATAGTGAATGTGTAAAGGTTAAATTGTCTATGTGAAATTTTCAGAAATGTATTTGTGCCATTTGTATCTCCCTGAAGTGATGGATATTGAAGTGAAGCATCAGCATGTGAGAAATAGCACAGAACTTTGTGCTGGTGAAGGAGTATGGTGATGTTCACAGTCTGATAGCTTGCAATGACATGACACAACGCTCAACACATTTTTTACCACTATTTTGTGGAGGAATAGCTTATAGGACTAGATCTTTGGCCATTTGTCACACTGAGAGATGTTAATGGCAAACATGCCGGTGCACAGTCTGAGGAAAACTGATTTTAAGTGAAAACAAATTGGGCATCTGTTGCTTGCAAATCAATTTTCTTTTTAAATAAACGATTACTTTTTGTTATTTTGTACATTTACAAAGTCCTACACAGTTTAAAAATTGTAGCTATTGGCAACTGGCTAAACTGATACAGCCATGACATCCCTGCCCAAATTGTACAGTATGTTGCATTTGTTTGACCCTTTCCTTTTACTCCATCTTTCCTTTATACTGTATGAAGTTCTTCAATTTGCATTAATAGTTTGGTTAGATTTCTATTATAAATGACTGCATCTTCATTTAAAGATGCTCAACTTTACTAAAAGCAAAAGTGATTTTGGATGAAAGCAGTCATTTTGAAACTGTATGCCAACACGAGCAAAAGAGAGATACAACAAAGCATAATCAAATCAAGTTCTGTAATCATTTATGTGATTACAGTTCTCAGAATATGTAGAATATGACTATCATCCCAGAGTGAGCAGGAACTTTGAAGTCTATTATTGCACAGATAGTGGAAGTTGGTGCTTATTTATGGAGTCAATATAATGCCACATAGATTTGCAAAAGAATAAAGTATTGCAAAAGAAAAATTAAAGATTTGAGCAAAAAAAGTTGTTTTGCAAACAAAAATAAACAATTGCAAAATAAAATGATCTCTAACTTAAGAAAACGCTGTTAATACACATTCAGTTAACAAAACAAAACATTTTAATGCTATAAATGTGTGCAAACTAAGAGAAATAAACAGCAGATGCTGGCTATTTTCAGACAGTTCATGTTCACCTTAACACAATGTCTAACATCAATCAATCAATCACATTTATTTATATAGCACATTTAAAAACAACACGCGTTGGCCAAAGTGCTTTACATACCTAACACATACAATCTAAGATTATAAAACAAAGTATAAAACAATTATAAAAATTACCTAAAATTAATTACTATCAAATGCAAGAGAGAAGAGATGAGTCTTTAAATGAGATTTAAATGCATCAAGGGTGGCCCAAGATCTAACATGGTGGGGTAAACTGTTCCATAAACAAGAGGAACAGAAAAGGCCCTGTCTCCTTTTTATTTTAGTCGAGACTTAGGAATGGTTAACTGAAACCTTTGTACAGATCTTAAAGGCCTAGAGGATGTATGTTGCTGAAGAAGTTAATTAATGTAACTTGGTGTCAGCCCATTTAAGTCCTTAAAAACAAACAATAACATCTTTTACTTAATCCTAAATTTGACTGGAAGCCAATGGAGGGATGCTAGTACAGGTGTTATACTTGCATATTTCCTAGTCCCGGTTAAAAGCATAGCACCAGCATTTTGAACCAACTGCAGACATGAAAGTGATGCATGAGAAACACCATAATACAATGAATTACAATAGTCCAATCTGGACTTTATAAAAACATGCACAACAACTTCCAAATCATTAAAAGACAAATTCCAAATTCGCTATATTCCTTAATTGGAGAAAAAACACCTCTAACCACATAATTGATTTTCAGACAGTTCACATTAGCGAGTAGTCTACGGCTAGTAATAAACACCACATTAACATGATCTCTAACTTAAGCAAACGCTGTTAAAGTGTTAGTTCACCCAAAAAAAAAACCCTCTGGGGTCTGAGGGGATTCTGGGGCCCTGGAGAAGTTTTGACATGCCCTGACATTTGTGCTTTTTTCAGTTGCTTATAAACATATTTATGGCAAAAGTGTCATTACACTGTATTCAGCACGAACTAGGCTACCATAATATGTGAGCAACATGTATGTACATGTTTGTATTTTTAAGAGAATAACGTTTATGCGTGGTTATTGAAAAAAATAAACAAATACAATTTTAAGTCACTGAAATAAGGCTACAAAACACATACTGAATATGACTTCTGAATATTGGATGTTGAAGCCTAGAGTTTTTGCATCAAAATGATTCATTCACATTAAACAATATATTGATTTAAATTTAAGACATTTTTTTGTTTAGAAAGACAGTATGTGTGGAAGCGTGAATAATCCTGAATAATGCTGTGATTCACATCTGAGGAGACAATGACCCGCATAATGAGCCTTTCAGTCAGGTATGTGAGAGAGAACTACAAGAAAGAACATGAGGACAAAGTAGTTTATTTTGTATTTAATTTAGAATAAAGTTAACAATATAAATGAGAGTTAAAGGCACATTTTGAGTACACAGTTATACCTGAAAATAAATCCTGTTCAAAGATATAAGTGAACATCACTTACCTGGCATTTCCGAAGTGTTTGGTGTTTCTATGCACTGGCAAAAAAACTTTCCTGCTTCTAGTCAGTGATCTCACCATCATATTCATGCAGGATGTCCAATGTGGGCATAGTCCAATCTGGTCACTATGATTCTCAAATCTGTGAGATAAAAGAAAAAACCCTATGTGAGCATGCTGATAACAGGATCATATCAACTATTAACATTAATATAATGCCCACTCTTAACAGAAAACATGATTTTTATAATCTCATGCATGCACGTATTATTGCACATCATGTGAAGAAAATTTTGTATAGGCCTATTATATTTTAAATTATATACAGTACCTGTCAAAAGATTGGACACATTGTTATTTTTAATGTTTTTGAAAGAAGTCTCATGCCCATCAAGCCTGCATTTATTTGATCAAAAATTCAGAAAAAAACAGCAATATTGTGAAATATTATTACAATTTAAAATAATGGTTTTCTATTTTAATATACTTTAAAATAATTTATTTCTGTGATGCAAAGCTGAATTTTCATCATTCATTGCGAACAAAAGCTTAATTGATGTGGCACTAGGCTATTTCACAGTAAACACTTCATAATCTGTCCAAACCTTGTCTAAACATACATATTACTACATATTACCTCAATGATATTTTATGTATCATATTTGTTATATTATAGAGCCTATAAATGTTAAAGTGCAGTTTAATACGTTGCTAACACATTTTATTTCAGTATTTACTACGTATTTCAGTCAATTTCACTCATCTCAGTATAGCAATATAGTTTAGGAAAAGCCAATATGGCATGTTTACTAATCTGAGTTATGTGTAGTAGCCTAACGAAACCTCGTGTCTGCGCCATTTATTCACACAGAGACACACAGAACATGCAGGATTCATATTTAAACAGTCTTTTTGGGTTTAATATTCACAGACACTATATCACGAATAGAATAACGAATTTAAGAATAAAAAACGTACCATTCACAATCCTCAGCTTGATCAAGTTGATCCTCGAAATGAAACTGAAAGTCACGCACTTCCTCTGAGGTAAATTCTTCCAGAATTATTCCTCACCGCGTCTCAAAATGATGTACGTGAATCTGACTAAGCTTGATGCATTTCTTCGAGTTGATGTGGGCGTTGACTCTGTTGCATGGATCGCCTCCGAATTTTCCTTTGAATAGTGCGTGCTCACCGTGGGCGTGGTCGCATTAGCGGATAATGAGTTGACTCGCAAATTACTGACATCTCTCTCTTTTCAAACAGATTACATAAACAGAGAATATTTGTTTTTTATTTGACTTACATTATGTAAAACCTTAATACTTTTTGTGTGCAAAAACAAAAAAATAAGGATTTTATTCAACAATATCTTCTCTTCTGTTTTGTTAACTGAATGTGTATTAAAGGGTTAGTCTGCCAAAAGTGTGTCTGATGTGTTCAGCTATTAGGTTACAAAGCTTACAAAATGTTTATCATAAACTAGCACTAAAACCCAGAATCTGCCCTACCTAAATATACGACCAGGAGCCGCTACTGACATTTAGTTAACAAAACAAAACAATGCATGTTTTAATGCTAGTAAATGTTTGAATACAAGGAAACGATCCAACTGAATGCCTCTCAGCCATGGTGCCTTCATCTGTGCTGATCTGCGTCTTGAGCATATGACGTTACTTGGAGGTAGGCATGGCCAGGCCCGCTGAACACGCCCCGTTTTTTGCTCAATACTTTTATTTTTCTTTTGCAAAACTTTATTTTCTTTTGCAATACTTTATTCTTTTGCAAAATTATGCGCCATTATATTGACTCAATACTTATTTATTTGATGTGATTGCCTGCTTGAAAATTAGAAATATTAAATGTAATGGGCTAAAGGGGTTTATTACTAGGCTACAGATTTGAAAACTGGTAATGGCAATCTTTTCATTACAAAAGCAGTGCTTATTTATTACAAGCATTTCTTTAACATACTGTAAGGCATCTGTCTGAGTGGATAATCTGGTGGTGATGTGGTTTCCAGACACCTTTTATTTGTACCCAAGACAAATAATACTCTTCATTTGAAAGAATATTATGAAAAAAAAAAAAAAAAAAAATCAATTCACCTTTATTTGTATAGCGCTTTTCACAATACATAGTTTCAAAGCAGCTTTACAGAAAATGCATGTGTCTACATTCCAATTTAGAGTGATCTGTTATCAGAGATGAGTGTGTCCAAGTAATGTCCATATTTCAGAAATGTACAGTTCTAAGATAAGACAAATCACGCAGTTAGCTATATGGGTCTGGTTTCACAGACAGGGCTTAGCCTAAAGGCTGATTTATACTTCTGCGTCGAGTGTACGCCGTACCTACGGCGTAGGCTGTGTGTAGCACGCGTAGCCTACGACGTAGCCTGATGTGCACCTCTTCAAAAATGTAACAACCCGTCAATTCTACGTGGACCACAAGCGCTGTGATTGGTCTGCTAGAACCCCTCCCTCAGGTCAAAAAACTGGCTCGGAGCAATCAGAGAAGAGCGAGCGTTTTCAACTTCCATATGAATGAAAAAACACACTGTTTCAGGGGACACATTCAGTCAAACTCAGAGGAAATGATGAGTTAAGAAAGTGTTTATTTAAGCAGCAGTGAGCAAATCAGCCAGGTGAGTATTGAGAATACCAATGCAATGTAGAACGGTGATCTTGAATGGATATAATACAGTTTTTTGTGTTACAGGTCTTGCCAGAAGAAGAAGACAGCCCGGGATACCGAGTTGGAGCACAGAGAATATTATACAAAGGTAGGTAATCACAGATAAGTAACGTTCAGACATTTTAGCAGTTCAAGTCGTAAATGACAAGACCAGACAAGGAACGTGAGAGTGGTGCTGTCTTTAATGGAGAGGAGCTGGTGAGGATGATGGCAGACAGGTGTGGTGATTGTGGAGTGTGCTCAGGTGGTAGCCAGAGAGGATTATGGGAGAAGTAGTGTGTTGCGGTGACTGGGATGGTGACTGCAGATCCTGACAATCATCAGATATTTAATTAAATACTATTTAGAACTTCGCTTCCATATGTGGATGCAATTTTTTTTTTTTTTTTTTTTTTTTTTTTAAATCTCTTCAATAATAAAATTATACTGTGGTGAAAGCACAGAAATATGTAGGAAAACCCTGTTTGGCTGAGTAGTGACAGCAATGTGACCTTGTCAAATGGTCTCTGAAACTAATTGCATTGGTCTCAATCTAGCCTGGAAATGTGTCATGTCTGTCATGAGTTTTGTGGTGACACAATTCTAGTTTCATTATCCAATTCAAGTCCAAGTTATACATGAATAAAAACAATTTTGCATGCATTCTACATGTCAACCAGGACATAAATGACAAAACGAAATGTCACGTTCTCTCATAATAGCAATCAGGGAGCATCCTCAGTGCTAGTGCTGTCAAAACTGTGATGATTTTATTGCATCACTTTTTTTTTTTTTTTTAATTTGTAGCATGTTGTCAGTGAAATAAGGAAAATGAAACTGAAATCAGAAATGTTCTATGTACAGAAGAGCTTAATTTATATTTCTCTTAAATTTTGAAAACTTCACTCCAGATTAATGTGTGTGTGATAGAGAGTGGATAGCCTACATTTGAACATTTTTATTTTCCTTGAGTCCTTGAGTTTCGGTGTCAGATACAAGCCCTCTTGAGTACCTGAACAGATTTCTTCCTTCAAATAGGACATTTAAGAGGTCCTCCAAGCTGAAAGAGCGTGATTAAATATGTGGAAGCTGTTTTAAAACAAAATATGAACTCTTCACTGTTCAGTCCACTGATTCTTTGTTGTACTGCCCCATCTTCTTCAAGAAAAAAAACATTTTAATAGATTTCTGCCTCAGGCAGTTCGTCTTATCCAGAACCCCCCCCACCCCCCTCCAAAAAAAAAAAAAAATCCAGGGCCTCCTCTTATGCTATTGGTAAATGTTTCATGCCAAACCTAATGAAATCCTAATTCTCATACTGACATCTAGTGTTAGCCTATGGAATGGACATCTTCTTAGACTGTAACAAACACATAAACATAGAAGAAGTTGTCCTGACCTTTCTTGCAATGATCTGCTACTAATGTCATTCAAGGATTCAGTGTTTGTGTAAATAAATTAGTATAAATGAATAAACACCATTACTACAAATACAACCACCACTACTACTACAGTATGTAACTGAAACCACTATGCTGCTGCTGCTACTACTACTAATTTACTTCATATCATACTTCATCAATTTACTGCATATATTCATATTCAGTTATGCCTTAAAAATATTTTATCTTATCAGTCTTTAGACTAAAACTGTAAGGCTGTTTTCCTTTGAAATATTAAACCCAACAGCATTTAATGATTACAAATGAGTCAACAGTCCTATAACTAATCATAAAACCTTAGTGTGACGTGTCTAAAGCATATCGGTCAAAAGTGTCTGGCATTGAGGTGTTCAGTCATGCTTTCTGTTTTCCATTTTCAAGATAAATGAGCACAGTAAGGATTTAGGAGATTTGCCCTATAGGCTATAGCTTTCAGTCCATCGATTTACCTAGTATTACTATGGAACATATCATCATTACTCAGACGAGCAGTCTGATATACAGCACTATACTGTGGACTATTGCGGATATTAGGAAATATCTGACTACTGAATACCACGATTGACCAATAAGAATCAAGTATTGCTTTAAAGTCAGTTGCTTTGTGTCCTTACTGAACTGCAGAGTATCTTTATTGCATGCTTGTGCACCTCCTGTTGAATCTCATGGGAAGCGATTACACATGACACCATGCTGTGGCACACCAATCCTGATACTAGCTCTTGCCCTCAGTATATGCACACTTCAGACATGCACCCTGAAGGCTTTGCTGGCTGTTAGGTTGGATCCAGATGATATGCAATCTTGCTCTGATGTGAATGAGTTCTACTCTAAAGCACCCTAGTCCCAGTGTTTGCTTTCTCTCCCTAGATACACAACAGTTATGCTCTGCCTTTATTAGGACTACCTCAATACATCTACTGTGCCTATATTGCCTAAAATTTTATGAAACTACGATGTAAAGGAGTGCTATCATCAAGTTGCCAAACATGGCAGTTGTCGGCTAGAATAAATTACTCAGAAGCACAGGGATGCAACTCTGATGACTGATAAAAACACTTTCTTTTATATGCACCAAACAGCCTAGTCTACTGTACATGTAATCTGCTGTTCCACCTCCCTCATTATTGTTTAAAGGTTTGTGGTGTGTATTTGTATGTTTTATGTTTTATGACTTTTCAGATGACTGACAAAAGCTTAAAAAATGAGAAAATGTGAATAGTTCATTAGGAAGAATTTCATAGCACAAGACACATTTCGTGCAATGATAAAATCACAAGTTTGGGGGCACATATTTATTTATTTATTTTATTGAACAATTGTGAAAGTGAAGACATTTATAATGTTACAAAAAATGTATATTACAATTCAGTGCTGTTCTTTCTGTTAACAAATGTATGACAGTTTCCAAAAAAACACAACTGTTTACAACACTGATAATAATAATAAATGTATCTTGAGTATCAAGATACATTGATACAGTAATGGCTGCTGAAAATTCAGCTTCACCATCACAGAAATAATTTACATTTTAAAATATAATGAAATATAAAACAGTTATTTCAAATTGTAATAATATTCACAATATTACTGTTTTTACTGTAATTTATCAAATAAATGCAGCCTTGGGTAGCATAAGAAACTTCTTTTAAAAACATAAACAATCTTACCAACTCCAACCTTTTGAATAGTAGTTTTATTTATATTATAACTAATAACTCTAAACTTACTTTGTAGTTAGACCAATGACAGTGGGATTAATATTGTTGAATGTATGATTTGTTTATTTTATTTTATTTATTTATTTTTTTACCTGTGAGGAACTTTTTTTTTTTTTTTTGTGCTATAGTATAGTATAGTATAGTATAGTATAGTATAGTATACAGTGTTTCAAAGTGGCATTTAAAGGGTATTGGGTAATTACCTTTTCTTCTCTCAATAATTACATAAAAAGAAAAATGAAACTTGTCTATATGAAATAGTCACAGGAGCGTGTCTTCATTATGCAATACTTCCTCAATACTTCACATGAAAAAAAAAAAAGAATATGTTTCTCTGTTAGAAAATGTATTGACTAAGAAAGAGAACTTTTATTATGCATTATGTTTTATTTTCTTCGTCACTCTTGAAATCGCTCAGTCCTGGGAATTGTTCCCCCATAGTGCTTCTTCAGGGCCTGAGGCAGCAATGGATAGATCTCATTTTGAGCTTTATAAGGCAACTGCCTAATCTACAATCGCATGAAAAAGTAAAGTGGATTTTAGCACTTCAAAGAGGTATTTCATCCCGAAGATTTCAGCAATCATTTGTTAATATTGGGTTTAACCTTTCATCCCCTCTATTTCTTGTTTACTCTGTCAATTTTTCCAACATTTTATGTTCAGTGTCTGAACTGAATAAAAAGATAAGAGATTATTGTACTGAAATGCTGAAATGGGGACCAGACTTTTTGGGTAAGGAATAAGCTACTGCAATAGCTCACAAATTGTGTTTGACAAAATTAAAACTTATGTATCTTGAACACAATCAGCCCGAGGGGTTGAATGAAATTGAAGGAATGTGCCTTTAATGCAGGCTAAGAATTGCTGAATAGTATTTTGTCATGAGGTTTGGCACTTGCAGGTGCTAGAAACTATTAGTCAACTGACACAACCATAGAACATGTTTATTAGGCAAATCAAATAAGTAACAGCAAACAGCATAGACATTTTACAACTCTAGGCCTTTGTCTAAATCCATCTCTTTTGATAATTGGAAGACAACATTTAGCAGGTCCCAATTATGGTATTTCACAAAAAACTCTTCTGGCTCATTAAAACTGAAATAAATTAGCTAACCTGAAATAAATGCTATAAAATTCCATCCTAAATTGTAATAATTCATTGCTCTGTGACACTTTCCATTACGCTCCAGGTTAATCAAATATCACACGCATTTTATCAAATGCTAATATGCTGGCAAGCTTGAGAAAACAAACAGCGAGTAATGACTATCGCAACATTTACAAAGGTTTTAACAAAGTCATATCCAATGTTTGCATTTTGTAAATTAAATGGCACAAATTGGAATTGTGGGAGTTTGATTTATGATCCATTGCTGGCATGTCTTACATTTAAAAGTTGGTAAATTAATTGCTTCTCATATGTCTAATTATAGGTGTCCTCCTCAAATTACATTAATTAATATCTATAGGCTACTGGATATAGCAACCAGAACTAATCAATTACATTTGCCTGCCTAGTCTCTTAAATGATCATATTTATCAGGATATCACTGGCTTGTACAACCATGGAACACAGAATAAAGACCTTACTTACTGTAAGCTTTTTTAGCATGTGACATTCAGATATGCCAAGATACCATTATTGAGATCTAGAGAAGACACATGTGAGATTAGGCTTGAGAAACCTTTTACTCTTTATTTAATGTCATTGGCATAGAGAAAAAAAAAGTATGATTTAAATTAGTTTCATTATATCATTCAGTAACCTTTCAGATTAAGTAATAGTATACATTCCTTTAACAACAACAAAAATCTCCTTTTTAATGCATCATCTGAGTAGGATGTGAACCAGTTTGTCTTTTTTTTCTTTTCCAGATGAAAGCGCTATTCCAGGACTGGCTGTACCTGCATTTCCACTGAGACCTCAGTCTCCTTGACCACTTCACCTTGTGTTTGTAGGCATTAATTTCTGTGTGACATGAGCTGGTGCCTGATCATAGCAATCAGGTGTCCCAAGAGCATCGATCTAGTGGTCAGAATAACAACTGTAAAGTCCTTTAGCCACCAGCAGATGGCAGTCTTGATCTATTTTGACTAGCACCAACCTTAAACCTTTGCGCCATAACATCTTGACTCAGTTTTCTCTTTTGAATGTTCAGACATGCTATCAACACATGAAAGGTACATTTATTGAAAAATCTGTCCTAGTAGCAGCCGCAGCAAAACATAATCCAATATAAAATAATCTGATCAATTCCGAGTACATCTCAGAAATTGTTTTTTTGCTATCAGATACAAGCAGATACAACAGTGTAGACCTATTCATGCAAGATTTTCTTTGTATATGTATTTATTATTAATTTAAACTGTTATTATTATTTTTCCATTTTCACCTCAAAGCTTATTCCATTCGAACACTCTTCCTTTTGTCCTACTTCTTAAGGCACTGAGCCAGGTTTCTAGTATAACGCCTGGAGTAAACAAAGTCCCCTTTTTGTGACGCACTCTGGGCAAGTGACCCATTTTCACCACACGTTATTGAAAAAAGAAAGTCATCTGTGCATGAAAAAAAAAAAAATCTCTCATGCATATAGATGTAATTCTGCAACATGGATATGTTCAGCTACATCTTATTCAAATCAACAGATGAACTCAATTTCTCAATGACCTTGTCCCTCCTATGATTTCACACTTTTTTATGGAATATGTAGCGCTGTCAGAAAACCAATCTCCAGTTGTTTTTCACCTATTTATAAATGTGCGATAAGGGGTCAAGACTGGCATTAATCAGAACAGATGCAGATCTAGGTAAGTGCCAATGGAGAGTCCCTAGAGTTTATTCGTATCTGCAACACACCGCTGCTTCTCACACTTTGACTCGGGGCGAGAGCGCAGTGTAGAGGAGACCAGACGTCAGGTGGAACTTTCTAACCCAGCGCTGTCATCAGCACCCACACCGGGCCCGTTACAATTAATTTACCATTGCCAAAAGGCCCTGGAACTTCAAAAAGCTTCTCATCCACCTCCATCAGGCACCAAAACATGCTTGCTGTGATGTTAAATCAGGAACTGCAGCACAACACCTTACATCCACCAGGAATGCAGCTGTTGAATGATGGCAACATTTAAGATTTGGCCCAAACTGATTATATCAGCATATCTCAAATCAGCAGGTCAGTGGCATATTAATCACTTCACTTTCATTCTTGTCATTCTATCATCTAAACATGACCTTGTATACACCACCAGCGGCTCTTAATGACACTATAAACTGGCTTTCAATATTAGAAAAAAACTACTTTTTTCCCCCTCTGTGCTTGAAGTCTGAAAAACACAAAGAAAAAGGAAGCAGGGATAAACTTCACCCAGACAGGCCGGTCCTTTATCTAAATGGAATCAGTCACCCAGCATTATTAAACAGTGAATGGACACACCACAATTGTGCGCTTTGTGGCACTGTGGCAGAAATAGCCTGCTAGCGTGCCTTAGCGAGCCGTGCTTGTATTTATTTATTCTGCTCAACCCTCTGATGCACCTGGGCAGTGGCCTCTTCCTGCTATCAAAGGCCATTCCCCAATGCAGTTCAAAAGATGGATGGTCTCGGGGGTGGGGTCGTCATGAAAGGTAAGATCAAAAACACAATGGGCCATCCAGCTGCCCAGCCAGGCCTCGAGAGGAAGAGGAAGGACTGCTGATCTTTGTGGGGGGAAAGTTGACAGGCTTCATTTGTCAGATCTGCCCTGCCCTGGCATTCCAGACGTCTCTTTGCTGGGAGAGTGCCTTTAGAGGACCCAGATACACCAAATGCCGTTTATATAGGAGGATTTTGACCTGTAAATAAAATATTTGTAATTTTTAATCATGACATGACATTGAAGCTGCTATTGGAATATGTGATATAAAGCTTGGAATGTGATCAATAAATTTACAGCTTTGCCATCATGTGAATATATTACATTTTAAAATATATTCAAATAGGAAACAGTTTTTTTAAACCGTATATATATATATATATATATATATATAATATTGTATGTTGCTGTTTTTTTTACTGTATTTTTGATAAAATAAATGCAGCCTTGGTGAGCATAAGGCATAAGATACTTCTTTCAAAAATCTTTAAAAATCTTTTAAAAAAATGACCCCAAACTTTTGAATGGTAGTGTATGTCCTTGTCTAGAGTCTACAAACACAATGGTACGAAAACTCTGAGGATCTGAATATGAAACATTATTTAAGATTGTGTCACTTGAATTTTGAATTTGGAAGACTTCCAGCAGGGCAGCTAATATCCATTTACATATTCTATGTAAATACAAATGCTTTGGCTTTTACCCTTATATTTTCATCTACAGTTTGTTTGTACAATCCATAATTCATTGTTTTCTTTTTTTTGAAGGCAAGTCATCTAAACCCTGAGGCTTCAAAGCTGCCTCAAGCTACGACACACCCACTGTGTTTCCAGAATTGAGTTTTTGTTGGAAAAGAGTTTTGAAAAGTTGCTTGGTGCCAATTCTATAACTGTGCCTCTGGCAAAGGTGCCCTGATGAAACAAGGTTTTTTTTTTTTTTTGTTTTTTTTTTTTGTAATGCTGACATCAGCCAAAGAAAAAGATATCTGAAGATCCTTTGTCATAGAGATTGTATGTGACCTTTTGTTATATTGGCCGGTCAATTTACTTCATTTGCACACTTAGTTAACTGTGTAGGTACATGACAGACAGGGCTTCATGAGTATTAATGGTTCTGTCTTCCAAACTGTTAATATTCATGAAGGAATCTCTTTTGACCAGGGCATGATTTATTTCATAAGCTTGTGTCATCCATAGCATACTCAGAAGCTTATGTTAATTTTTACAAGGGCTCTTTAACTCACAAAAGACTGCCATCATACATTGATTGGAGTATCTGATGCAAATTACTGTTTTCATAGAGCAGACTAACCTATAGTTCACATTCCTTTCCAATAAGAACTATGCATGTTAAATTAATATCTTCAATAAAGACATGAATATATGTGGGTATTTTGCCTTTTGTATAGTCTGTATAATTAATTCAGAACAAAGATAAGCATAAATTTTATGTCAAGTTAATGTAGCACCAAGGGATTCACAGACCAGGAGTAAACTAAAAATAAGGCTTTACAGTCTGATCCCATAGGATAACATTTTAAGTTCCTGTGATGCCATAAGGGAACTGATTTAAATTTTATGGGTCTTTAGAAAACTATAGCCTACTTGTGCTTCAATGAAACCCAGGACAGCTTCACTTTTCCTATGTAGAATGAATTTGCCTGAAGAACATGTAAGGTAACTCCAAAGAACAATACAGTCAACTAGAGAACAGCAAGAAGCGGTCTTTGATAAGACCCATTGTAGAACCAGCAAATCTTCCAAAAGTACCGAATGTGATCTATCACACAAACAGCACACAGTCAGAAAAACGTTAGCATAAACGCACTTCTCATTTCTTTGAGGTCAAGGAGAAACTGAAGGACTCCCTTTTCCTGTGTTTCTCTTTCCTCATAAATATGCATGTGCCTGGGCTATGGGGATGCCATTGAGTATCCTTGTTTTCTGACCTCTTTAGCAAGTGTTAATCCACAAAAAGTCTAGACCTATTTCACAAAGGTGTACAAGCCCTGCCCATCTCCCTGGAGCTTTAACCAAGATTGAGAATTTGTGGAAGTTAAGTACCAAGAATGGCTGCCTTGATGCTCTGTACTGATAAAGTACAAAGCATCAAGGTATGAAGGTTACACAAACATGATTTATGAATGAGTTTTCATTGCTTAAATTGTCTTTCCTCACTTTCCTAATTTTTTTACAAACTCCAGGTTTTCCCAGAACTATTGCTTTACATAACAGAGGACAACTGTCACTGTGCATGTGCAAACCGAATTTCTATAAATAAATACCTATATTTATACAACATTTACTTCCAGTCCTGAATCTGATTGGTCGAGTAGAGTTCCCAGAGTGCTGATATAACAGTCCAACACTATTGGGACTTCATTTTTCATTGCTCGCCTGTGTTTGCGAGTTCCAGACAGACAGGTCAGTCTGTGCGTTAGTGGTGGGGATTTTTCAGGGATTTTTCAGTGATTTCCTCTTTATGAGTTTATGAATCATTCGCTCAACCGATTTGTTCAAAAAAAATCGCTCTGGAACACTACTGTGTGTTGTTAGGAGATGTGCAACATGCAACATTCTGCTTTGGTTTCGTTTTTGAACCATTTTTCATTGGCGGAGCAAAAACAGAAAATTCAACCTCAATATCGTATTGAAAATACAAACTTCTTTCTGTTGCACAAAAGCAATATCATTATCACACGTGCACGATTGCGAGAGTTATATTATTAAGTTAATCTAGATCACTGTATGTGTGTTGAAGGCTAAGGTCCATAACATCTCTTTGAGTCCTGCAGCTACTCACTGAGCAATGTTAAAAACCTTTAATTTCATTTCTAGGTAGGTTATGGGGAAAACAACCATAGCAGTTGAACTGCTTGTGCAAATTGATAGTGCAACACTTAAAGTCACAACAGATTAGAGACAAATAAATATGAATGGCCATGGAAATAAAGACTGTTTTAGGTTTGTATTTCTGGAAAGATCTGGGGCAATGAGTTATTTGATTTGCAAATTGCTCTTGGCTATTACCTCCTACCCACACGCTCTTTATCCATGTTCCCTCACACTCTCTGAGCTGTCCAGCATGATTATGGGCCAAATCACTCCTACCCTGTCATGACAGTTATTAATGAGGGTATGTATTACTCTCCTAATTAGCTGTGACACTGAACATGTCATCTGGATCAAGATTAAATGTATGACAAACACTACATTCTGATAAATAGATGCCACTTACCCCTGGAAAAGCACTTTATCCCAGACATGAGCTAAATCTTATACCTTTCATTTGGAATACATTTACTGATGTAAATACATTTCTCATTAGGAAAGAATAAAACAAAACAGAATTGTGTAAATTGCTGTGATAGAGTAATTATAGCTGATGGCACGGCAAGAAAGTTTTTTTTTTTATGTTTTATGAAATACATAAAAATAAAGCATATTACGTATAATGGCAATGTTACTCACCTTAAAGCGTTAGTTCACCCAAAAATGAAAATTTAATTACTCACCCTTATGTCGTTCCAAACCCGTAAGATTTTCGTTCATCTTCAGAATGCAAATGAAGTTATTTTTGATGAAATCTGAGCACTTTCTCTCCCTCCATAGACAGCTACCCTACTGAAACTTTGACGCTTCAAAAAGTTCATAAAGAGATCGTAAAACTAATCATTATGAATTGAGTGGTTTTGTCCCAATTTTCTGAAGACTCGGTCGCTTTTTCAGCAAACATAAACAGAAGCCGCGTAATACACGAGAATGAACCTCATTGGTTATGCAGCACGTTTGAGATTCCGCAAGAGGTTTGTTCATTCAGGTTCGGTTGTGCTTCTGTTTATGTTTGCTGATCAATGTTTATATGTGAGTAAAAGCCTAAATTAAATCTATTCATCATAAAAAGCGATCAAGTCTCTTCAGAAAATTTGGACTAAACCACTCAATTCATATGGATTAGTTTTTCGATCTCTTTATAAACTTTTTGAAGCATCAAATTTGCACTTGTGTAGGCTGTCTATGGAGGGACAGAAAGCTCTCAGATTTAATCAAAAAGATCTTCATTTGCATTGTGAAGATTAACAAAAGTCTTATGGGTTTGGAAAGACATGAGGGTGAGTAATTAATGACAGAATTTTCATTTTTGGGTGAATTAACCCTTTAAAATGGACAGAGTACCCTTATGGAAAGAAAATATATTTCCCTATATATGAATGATCAATATATTACATGATTTAACAGTATATTTGAAAATATACAGAAAAATATATTGCGTAAATATATTACAATATATTGAATAATACATAAGGAATTGCCGCTTTTCATATATTGAAAAAATATGTGATTATATATTTACTAATATATCATAATGTATGTAATTTTCTATTTAGTAATATACTTCATAATATATAGATTTATATGTGATCAGATATGGTACTGCATGCATAATATATTGCAGATATATTTACTCATGCAGTATAAACACATATGGTACAATATATTATGGAACACATTTCTTATATTTTATAATAATTTACATTTTAAATGTTCCATATTTTCAAGTTAGTTAACAAAAGCACACCTGCATGTACTAAAGCTTCTACCAAAGAGACTATCACTGTGCTATAGCATGCACAGCCGTTACTTTTTAAATAAAGCTATTATAGTCTTAATGGTGTTCAGGCAATCATAAACCTAACCTCAGACTCTACTCTTCAGCACAGTGGTAACCCCAATAACTCACACATACCAGAAAACCTTTTAAATTCCAAAATAATACAACTTTAAACACTAACAGATCTCCCCCTATATCAATATTGAGCAAAACACAGGAAATAGCACTTAATTTTAACATTTACTCTACTTTAACAGTCAGAAGCAAAGCATGCTGGGAACTAGAAGTCTGTTGTAACCACTGATTGTAACTCATTCCAGGAATGTGTGTATATATGTGTGTACAATACATTCACATTTATATGGGAACATGTATGTGCAATGTATGTACACAATAAAGGATAAGACTTTATGAATGTAATGCTATTTTTGTCTTCATTTATAAATATTTTATATGTATCAATATATAGCCATACATGGTCAATGCATATATTGCAGTATATTGAAAAATATAAGCACTAGTTTCCCATATATGGAAATGCATTATGTAATATATCGCATTATATTTTGCAGTATATTCCCATATATTTTTGTTCCGTAAGGGTATAGCACAGCTTCATCTGATTAAAACACCTCTGGGTCTCTCTACAATACTGGCTGTAGTGGACCAAAACAAAAACAAAAAAACAAATATTATTTCATATCATACATTAAATTCTTACTGTGTACTATTGTTAAAATGAAGTCAAATGTGATATGAGTGTCTGTCATTATTGACATTTTCCTTCTGTAATACTTCTATGTAAATATAACCCAATAACAGTTGAAAACAGTTGAAAAACTGATAACAGTTTTTCAAAAAATTCTAAATAAGAGCTTCTTTAAAAAATGCATTACAAATCAAAAAAAAAAAAAAAAAAAAAAATGGATATGAACAATATGACTTCATTTACATCACATTGTGAATCAGTAAATCTGAATTACTGAATCACCTGCAGGACCAATAAAGCACAGACATTAAAAGCTAACTGACATTTGACAACACATTTTAGAAACTAAGCAAAGATATTCCATTCTTTGACATGAAATGTGCAACATACTGCATGCATTATTACAACTCCCAATTGCTTTGGACTCTTGAGTGAGGAAACTGCATATCAAATCTCCGATATTGAAAGGCACCTACTGTGCTTTCAGAAATGATGAAAGGTTACCGGTCAAAAACGTAGCTTAATTATACTCTCTGGCTATTGGGAATTCATCTGTCACTTACATTAGTGATTAAGGTTTACAGTTTGTCAATCACCTGTGTTCCCCCTGAGCAAACACACAATGTGTGAACCACCTTTTTGACCTCACCATCAATGGCAGCACAGCATGCCCTTTTCCAACAAAACTTATTGCCAAATGAACATTAGAATGAAACAGTCTGCGGTAGCCTTTGAACACATCAGTGCAACAGAGACAAAAGGTGATCTTGCTTCAAAGTTCTCTGCTTGTGAAAGGCATCTGAATTGCACCCCACATACACAATACAAATCACCTTCTCTGTCATTTCCTGTCATCATTGAAGGCTCCACTAACCTCCGACTAGAGAGAGTAGCTCACCGTCTGGACTGTCCAGAGGTATCATAACACTTTCTAAATTCAAATCCCTCACTGGACTAGTAAGGCTTGCGGGAGGATGGAAAGAACTGGTTGTCAGGCTCAATATATAACCCTGATCCCATTAGAGACAGACCCGCAAAATTGAAGAGAGGCATTATGAGGTCTTAGCGTAAGACAGCAACCAGAGGATTGTTTGATGGAGGTCAGAGAGGCTCTCCCATGCTGCTGAAGCACACATTTTGTTTGAACCCCTCGAACAGATTTGCTCTAGGCAAAATGTATCATTTCCAGATCTGAACCCACTGAGACATGAACCGCGCAGGGGAAGGTGACTGATCCGGTTCTTTCGCTTGTCTGTTGGGTAATACTGCATGCATGAAAACACAGGTCTGTCCATGATACAGTGGAACAAAGTCTCTCTGTAGCCTGTGGCCACTTTTAATCTGCAAACCCTCAGGAATCCCAGTGGTATCACAGGTGTATAATTAGCCTCCTGCTTCCTGTACCAGACAACATGGTTTAGAGCTGACTATTTCTACCTGCTTTATTGATTGTTGATCTGGAAGATCTTAAAAGCAGATTCTCATAGAGACTGTTAAAAAATTAGTTACTGAGCCCAAATGCATGAAACGCACGCACCCAACCCATAACCACCCTCACCCCACCCTACCCACTGTGTGCAAGCAGGTGCTGTTTGTACCTGTTTGTACCTAATAGCACAAGGGACGAAACTGGCTCAGCCTGGAGAATATAAAATCTTGCGAAGGTATTGGGTGTTGCTCAGCCTGCTGCTCTACAGATGTCTGTTAGAAAGGGCGGCATTTGCTAAAGCTCAGGAGGATGCAACACTTTTCCTGGAATGTGCACGTACCACTAAGGGGCACAGCAGGCCTTGGGCCTGGTATGGCATCCACAATCCAATGGACCATCCTCTGTTTGGAGACAGCCTTCCCCTTCTGCTGTCCCCCAAAGACAAAGAGCTGTTCAGAGCTTTTGAAACTCTGCATGGAGTCCAAATAAACACGCAGACATGTTTCCCTTGCAGAGAACGCCTGCAGATCCCCCACCCTATTGATGGAAGTGAGTGCAGTCAGGAGGGCCATCTTCAAAGAGATTGCACTTAGCTCTACTGACTTTTAGGGCTCAAAAGGAGCTCACTGTGGGCCCAGCAAGACTACAGAGAGATCCCATTAGGGAATAAGGCATGGCCTAGGAAGATTTGACCTGGCACCTACAAGGAACCTGATTATCAGATCGTGCTTCCCTAAAGACTCAACATCCACTGCATCGTGACGTGCCGCTATGGTAGCCACATACACTTTCAAGGTGGAAGTGGACAGAAATGAACAGGTCTATTTGCGCTGTGCTGAATCGACTCTGAAGTCTCCTCTGCCCCTGAAGGGTAACTCATCACGAGAGCGTGTTAGCTGTGTGAGTGAGTGGCCCGCAGCGACTTCAGACTTCACACGGCACCCCAGCGAGTCTTGGACGCATCTGTTGTGACCACAACATTTGTAACCACTTGGCCACTTGTTCTAGGGGAACCCCTGCTCATAGAAATGCGAGGTCTGTCCAAGGGCTGAATAAGCAACGAAAAATCGGCATGATGGCCACACAATGTGTGCCATTGCACCATGACCATCTTGGGACTCGAGTCTGTACCCAATGCTGAAGAGGTCCTATATGCATCAACCCCAGCGGAGTGACCTCTGCTGAGGATGCCATATGCCCCAGGAGCCTCTGAAATTGTTTCAGTGGAACCGCTATTTTTCCCCTGAATGTCTTCAGGGAGTTCAGCATCGAAAGAGCATGCTCGTTCGTGAGGCGCGCTGTCATAGTGACTGAGTCCAACTTCATCCTGAGAAAAGAGATGCCCTGCACTGGGGAGAGCTTGCTCTTTTCCCAGTTGACCTGAAGCTCCAAACGGCTGAGGTGTCTGAGCACCAGTTGTTGTGTGCACACAACAAATCTCAAGAGTGAGCTAGGATCAGCTAGTTGTTGAGATAGTTGAGAATGCGAATGCCCACTTTCCTTCACGGGGCAAGGCAGCCTCTGCAATTTCCGAGAAGATGCGAAGACCCAAGAGGACCCTGGATGGGAGTCTGGGATTATTCTGCCAGGTGGCGGCATTTTGCGAGCATAAATGCACCGCAACCGCATGCTCCACCTGTGGAACGTCTGGAATGTCCCTGGCCTTCCCACTGTTGAGGGTAGTGAGGGTGGAAGAACTTGTGAAAGGTGCCCTCCACGACTTCGTCAGCAAAGAACTTCTGCACGACTTCTGCACGACTTCTGCACTTGCGGTCACTGGGGCCTGGCATGGCTGTGAGTTGCATTCTGAGCCCAGATACTAATCTTCCAGCCGCAAACTCATGGGACATGTGGAGGATTCCACTTCAGCCCAGAGCCCCAAATTAGAAATCAGGTGCGCCATGTGACGCATGGTCAAAGTCATCCAGGAACTCCACAGGGTGCAATGTGCAAGACATGGAATGAGAGGCTCGTGGGGATTGACCTGGCGGAAACTCTCCCGTTTCCCTCGTACTGCCCTCAGTGCTAGCTGCTGCAACCTTGTGCATTGCAGAAGGACCGGAACGGGCAACTGAGGTGACTCATTCTCTTACCAGAAAAGAGAGTTGCGATCACAGCATGGCCATGGTAATGTTCTCGCAATGAGGACATGAGCCATCCACAAACTCTTTCTCAGCGTGGGTGAGACCCAAACACTTGAGACGGTGATCGTGACCATCCGAGGCTGGAAGATATTGATCACATCCAGAAACACACAGGTGGAAAGGCATCTTTAAAAAGACGCTCTCTATCTGTTTTTGCTCTTTTAGACGAAAGTTGCTCTCTTATGTTGCTGAAGCGCCCAGGTAAACTCTCTCTGCACTTATCCATGCACTGTTTATAGACAGACTGCTGAAATGTGCCATAACACCAGCAATTTGCTTCTTCCAGAGGTGAATGAAATGAGCTTGTGTAGAGATGACACTCACTCAGCTCTGAAGAACAAATCAGAATGAGTGACAGAGCCAGCCCAAGGCATAAGCGAACTAAGCGGCTGCTTAGGGCCCCCGTGGCCACCAGGGGGCCCCCAAGAGCATATGAAATGACAGCTTGATTTTTACAGCGCACAATCAGTTGCAGTTCTTGTGCCTCCTCCCCAATAATACTGTACAACTTGACGTACATTCGCATCACATTAGGGCTGCACGATGTATCGTTTTAGCACTGATATCGCAATGTGCGCATCCATGATAGACACATCGCAGGAAATGCAAAGTTTAACCAAAGTTGTACGTGTTTAGGTCCTGTTACACGGAGCCGCGCAGACGCACGTGAACACCGAATTGCGTTTACTATCTGCATCGGACATATACACGCAGAATTATGTCAAAATGTCCTTGTAAACACAGTTGCTTATGGCTTAGGTAACGCAAACAAAGAAAATGGATGTGTATCATTATAAAGGATCCGCGCATTCGGTCTTAAAGTCACAGCAGGCTTGCTGCTTTCTGTGTCACGATTAATGTTAACAAACAACAAAATACAAAGAGAAAATCACTTTTGCAGCTTTAACACAGATGAATTATATTCAATTAATACAGTGGAGACTATGTTATTTTACATTCATTTTCTGGTCCTGAATACTTACCTGAAAAATATAAAACACAATTGAGTTCATTTAAATCACCCCAATCGTTCTAGAATTATTCTTTTCAAATAGAGCTATTCAAGTAATCTGTTAAATTTATATTGAAACATATCCGCAGAAAAACAAAATATCGCAATGTCAGTTTTTTCCAGTATCGTGCAGCCCTACATCACATGTTAACGCAGCAGTAGAGTTACACTCACGGGACACTGCACTTATTCACAATCACAAAAGTTCATTATTTGCATGTGCTTTAAAGCCTTGCCGGTTAAACATTTCATTTGCATTTCATTAGCAGCCTAATAGTAAACATGCTGCGGCTTGTCCTTAAAGGGATAGTTCACCCAAAAATGAAAAATTCTGTCATTATTCACTCTTTCTCATGTTGTTCCAAACCTGTATTAATTTCTTTCTTCTGCTGAACATTTTGAAGAATGTGGGTAACCAAACAGTTGCTGGTCCCCATTGACTTCATAGAAAAAAATATACTATGGAAGTCAATGGGGACCAGCAACTGTTTAGTTACCCACTTTCTTCAAAATAACTTTTTTGTTCAACAGAAGAAAGAAACTCATTCAGATTTAAAACAACTTGAGAGTGAGTAAATGACAGAATTTTCATTTTTGGGTGAACTATCCCTTTAATGTTAATACATTTATTATTGTTATCTTGTAACAGGTCCATCTGATCTGTTAATTTTATGTCATTATTTAAATATTTAATTTAATATTGTGCATTTTGTACATTTACATTTATTTTTTATATAAGAAGATACTGTTTATCTTAAGTTATTTTAACCGAGGGGCCCCCAAATAAAATTCTGCTTAGGGCCCCATAAAGGCTTGGGCTGGCCCTGATGAGTGATGTACGCCATCTCCCTTTGATACCGGTATGTCTAGGGGCGTGGCATGCAAATTCCACTTACCAATTCACATTGGCCTTTTCTCAAAGTATCAGAGGTGAATGGGGCTCCCAAGTGCGACCCCTAGTGTAAATCATGGACACCACATCAAAGTGACTGATAGATAGCGTTTCATAATATAGTTTCAGTGATTTCTGAGTTGAAAAAGAATAAAAAAAATGTTGCCTAAATAAATAATACATGTTCTCAGTCAGATCATTTATCCTGTTTTATATAAAATGCTTTTTTTTTTTTTTTTTGGAAATTCAAAAAAAAAAAAAAAAAAAAAAAAAAAAAAAATCCTCCAATTATACATCATTGCGTTCATTCATAGCATGCTTCTTACTCAAAATCAATCAAAGCAATTTGAACTAAAAAACAAACACTATGCCTGGGGTGAAAGCCAGGATCCAGCATATGTTTAAAATCATAAACATGTCAAAGAAAGTTTGTCAATGCAGTGCTTTGGTGTGGATGTAAGATAAAGCATAACAAGCAGAGAAAATAAGATGAAAAAACTAAAGGCATTTACACCAAACTGTAATCCAATAGTGTTTGTTATTCCATGTAAAACAGGAATAAAAGCCTCTTATCAATCTGCAACACCACAGTAATTTGAGGTTCTCAAGCGTTTTTGGCCAGTTCGTATGCCCAACTTATTTAACGTATTTCAAGCACACTCTCCTATCTTACTTTTAATTAATTCTATAAATCATTATTAATAACCTTTAAAGCTTCCCATCTGCATGCCTGTAATCACCATAGTCAATCTTTGGTGTCAGTTTTGATTGCCAATCCATGTCCTCCACTAATTGACCTTGTCCACCGAGGGAAGAGGAAAGCGAATTGCCTTCCCTTTTGATAGTCGATTTATTCCTGCGCTGAATGATGAGTGCTTAGATTTTGTTCTGAAAATTTAATTAAATCTTGTCTCTTTGAGAGGCAGAACGAAATGCCAGAAGCAGGTGAGCATGGGGTTAAAACATATTATGTGAAGATGTGATATTATGGATCTTTTTAGGTCCATTCAAATTCAGTTTCAAAGAAGATGCAGTTAGAATTATGAAAGCCTATTGCTGCCAATGAAGAAGCTGCTTGACAAGCAGTGGGTTTTGTTTTTGTTAGTATTCCATCAAGGATATTATGGGTCATATGCTGTGTCAGACTTCTTATTGTTCCCAAGCTGTTAGAATTTGCCATTAAGGTTTAGAGCATCGTCCCATTAGTTGAGAAATTATTTTAGTAGTAACCAGACCCATGCAACCGAAGCTGGACTGCATTTTTGTGCAAAAGTGCTTCACAAGATGTGCACCCCTGCTGGCCTCATAACATAAACATCTTATCCAGCAGGAACCATAGCTTTCCCAAAATATCTCCCATGCATCCAGGTACTGACCAGGCTCAACCCAGCTTAGCTTCAATGGGTATGCAGTCAAAAGCTACAGGTTTTACAGAAGGCCCCCTCAAGCGTCCCATACATCCCTGGCACATTTTCCAGTTTTACATTGTTTTTTTACTTCCATAAATTGCCATTAAAAAATAAAATCAATATACTGTAGGTTGTGAAAAAGCTGCACCTTCCAAGCCAACTCGTCTCCAATATTACTGTCTTTTACATGTTTTTCTTGGTCTTTAGTTGTTCATATCAGCTAAGGTGGGCATAAAGGAAAATTATGAATTGTATTTATCATTTTCAGTGTTGTGGGTAATGCATTACAATAGACCATTTCAAGGACATCAACAATAACAAACGCATTGGAATGCTACTGCGCATGTTTGGTCCTGAAGTACTTCCAGTGGCGCCATTGTTAAATCACAGATCTGTCAAAATAAGTGCAAACGGAACAGTTAAGGTATTTACAAAAACTGAAAATAAACGATGATGTGGAATCACTAGACCTTTTAAATAAGACTTTGAGGCGCAAACGTTTTACACAGAACATTAAACATTTATCTTAAGTATGTTATCCAGAAGACCATCATTACCTGGTTGATACGGTGTGCGTCTACATGAGTGATGCAGTAAAAGCATGTCATAGTCTGGATGCTTACAATTACTTTCTTAGCAGAAAGGTTGGGAACATTTGTTTGTACAATGTGGACGACATTTGCATTGTGTTTGGTGAAGCTGGAGCAAGTCAAATGGTGTCAAAAACGTCACTAAGGCCCTGTTTCCATCTGGTATTAAGATGCATTTTGGTCGATCGGATTACAAGTGGACAGTGCTAAATACAGGTATAAACGGGGTGTAAAAAGTTTTGAGCTTGTCCTCTTTCGATCACTTCCAGAGGTAGTCGAAAACGCATTCGACCGGATTGCTTTTGCAGTGGAAACGCTCATGTGGTCGAATGCGTTCGAACAGCCACTAAAGACCACCTATTCTCCGCCTACTGACCTAACATGTAAACATTATGGGAAGCGCACTAGCCAGACGGGATTTAAACTTTGTCAACTGAAGACCCAAGTTTGGCTTGAAGATGAAAAACATGCCAAGCACAATGTTTTCTCATTCCTGATTTCTAATACACACTCACAGCGTTCGACATGGTCTCACGGCTGTCAGAGCAGAAATGAAAGCTGATGCTCTCCGTATATTTTTCTGTTGTCTCTGGGCACGTTCATATGTAGACCCTCCCTTCGAAGAAATCAGGTCAGAAGTGGCTGAAAATGGACAAAAGAGACAGATTAAAATACTTAGTGGAAACGGGTAGGCGTCTCCCTTGTCCACTTGTGATCCGATCGACCAAAACACATCCTTATACCGATGGAAACAGGGCCTAAGATGCCGGGAGAGGTTATTAGTGGACACTGTACTTGCATGACTGGGTCATTCTGTATCTATGCAAATAATAAATTGCATTGCTAACTGTATGCTAGTAAACTAATTGCTATGTGCCATTATTACGTATTTCATACGTTTCAAAATGTGTGTGCTTAGGTTAGGTAAGTTTGTAGCCATGTTGCTGAGTGTGGGGGGTTGAGTCTGTAATATCTGAGCCCTGCGTGTAAAAAACTATCCCAAAGTAGGATAGTTCCGGGCCTGAGGAAGCATCCCACCACCGAGCAATATGGACCTAATTTTGATATTTTTAATAGCAGGATTAAATAAATTATCACAATCCGACTATACATCAAGCGCCTCCTGCAAATGTTTTGAATGTGCTCAACAAGGAACAAAGACGTCACTTCCTTAAACCGACGAATAGCCATTGATATGGTCTATAACGTGATTTACGTAATCAGATTACTTTTTTAAGTAATGAGTAAAGTAACGCATTTCCCATTTAATGACCGACACCTCTCCTGTCCCCATGCTGAGAAAAAAAAGGGTGTAAGCTGGTGCAGAGGTGTGTGCGCTGTGTAAACATAATGGTTATTGCAGCTCTAGACTAAATGCGAGCACACATTTACTCATCTTACTTGCACAAAAATAGATTAAGTATTCCTCAAAATGAACAAAAACAGTGAAATGCAAACTCAGAATATTAGAAAAACCTGCAGTTAATAAATATGTTAAATAACACAAGTATAATAGGCCTATGTATTTAAACTCACTTTATTAACCAAATGTCTCCTTTACATTTTTTGAAGAAAAAAAAAAACAAAAAAACAAAAAACATGCAAGCCCAGCCTAGGTGAGAAAAAGTAAAGCAAAAGTAATGTAACATATTACTTTCCATAAAAAGTAACTAAGTAACACAAATTAGTTAATTTTTAGGGAGTAACGCAATATTGTAACACCTTGCTTTTCAAAGTTACTTTCCCCAACACTGATCAATTTGTGTATTTTACTTACCAGTAGAAAGTTGACAGAACAACAGTTGTCAAGCTGACAAGCCACTATTTCACTGAAACTTCAGTTTATTTACTCACCCTTATTTCCTTACAAACTCATAAGACTTTCTTTGAAAATTTGTAATGAAACCTGAGAGATTGCTGTCCCTCCACTGAAAGTCCACACAACCAAAACTGACACGTTAAAGACACTGTAAACATAAACAATATGAATTGAGCTGTTTAATTCAAATGTTGAGGAGAAGACTTGAAGCTCAAGTGTCCTTGCTTGACACATGAAAACCAATGAGGTATGTTCCATTGTGTCACACAAGCATATCTGAGCTTTTATCACATTTGATATGCTCGATTGTGTATTGATGACAATACACAATCATACACAAACATTTTCTTTTTTGGGGGGCGAACTATAATACCTTATCCAATACAAGGATGGCGTGCAACCACAGGTAAAGGAATTACTCTATTCAGTATTGAGTGACTGATATTATTTTACAAATGCTGCAATAATGTAAACATTTAAACAGAAAGAAATTAAGACAATAGAGATCTTTATTCATGCAGTTGACTGAAAATATTACTGAGGACAAGGAAACAAACATGCTCACTCCAGGTCAAAAACACACACATCTGAAGGTGGCCAGTAAGCTATAATAGGAAGCTGTCAAAAAGCTCTATTTTGAACTCCTCAGAGTGT
This sequence comes from Mylopharyngodon piceus, assembly GCA_039654765.1. Lineage (NCBI taxonomy): Eukaryota > Metazoa > Chordata > Actinopteri > Cypriniformes > Xenocyprididae > Mylopharyngodon > Mylopharyngodon piceus. Next base: position 20,012,503 of record CM077442.1, read on the forward strand.
TGACATAAATGTAGACACACGAAAAGGACTTGATGGGAATAACTGTTTCATTATTTCAGACAAGATCCCCACGGCAGATATATATCAAACATCTTTCATTTGAGCCCTTGCATCAGGGGGTGTTAGGGGGTTGTAGAGGTGTTGGAATATGATATGCAAAGCCTTGTTTTAGCCTGATGGGAAAGCCATGTCTTTCTCCTCAGGCATGTGGCCTGGGACTCATCCAGCATGCAGCTACAATGAAGGTTATATAACCTGGCCTAGGGAGCCACTAGATCTGAGCTCAGCGTGTGAGTCCTGGGTCTGGAGAGATTTCACCGGCTGATGGAACTATGTCAGGCTCGTATGAAAGGATCAGTGGTGTAATTTATTAAAATACCCACAATGGGCTTGGAGGTGGTGGTGGTGGGGGAAACCGGCACAAGCTTTTGCTCCAAAACTGCCATTTAGAGGAACTGGCAAGGGGTCATAAATCCTCATCAAAAGCACAATGTCCAACCTGTCATTCAGCTCTTATTGTGGAAAGAATTTAATTAGAGCTGGACCCTCGGCGTGTTTAAATGGGATGAGCTGATTTGCACGTCAAACTATAGTGATGACAGCATTAGCATGTGACTTATAATGGAATGCATTTTCCAGCTATCAAGCTTAGTTGAACTGCATTGAACAATGAGCTTGTTTGCAAGAAAGGCTTGGATCCACATTAGATATTAGCATATTAGTGATAATTTGCAGTTTCTTGTACTGCCTACGTAATGCTCTATATTTGACCCGCAATGGATTTCACAAACCTCCAAGGACATTTCTCACAGATGTCTGTCTGCAGAAATTAATTGCATTTACTTAAACCCCACTGAACATTAATCTAGGAACTGAGATATAGATATATATATATATATATATATCACACGAGTAGCTGTGCGATATGGCTGTATATCAGCACGGCTGTGATTCAGGCCATATCGCACGGCTACAAGTGTGATATTGCATTTATACAACAGTTCGACAGCACAAGTGTGTAAATGAATAAGAACAACAACGGAGTGTCTTTAAAAACCCTCTTTATTATGGTATTATGAGAGAGAGAGATTGACTAAACGAGTGTATTACCTGCATCTGATATAGCATTCGTTCTTCAGGTCAATGTCCATAATATTGACGGACCCTTTCTCAATACCAAATACTGCATATTATTTATATAAAATAATATTTATTGAACAACAATATTTAAATTAACAATAATAGCCTTTATAAAAGACATAAACACAAACAAACAATACACAATCAAATAAATAACAAACACAAGCAAACAATTCAGTCAAATGTACAAAAGTAGCGCTCCAGTACAGGATTTAATTAAAATATAGTCTAAATATAAATTTATGAAATTTAATTTTCCCCTTAACCCAAATCGTTTTGCTCTGGAACAAGTAATAGATGAATAAGACCAAAGATTGCCCGTTTGGTATACCCCAAATTAATTATATTTTTAACCACTATCTACATAAGAGCCAGCGGCAAATACCTGAAGGACTGGCCAAGATGAAGTTGTTCTCTGTGGACAGAGCGACGCGCATGAGTGCTGACGGCCTTGAGCTCACATCTGTGAAAGCATCACAACAAATAGTAAAATAGGCCCTGTGATTAAATATCACATATTTCAGTTCTACGCAACTACATTCTTGCCTAAAAAACTCTTAAAACAAGATGCAAGTGTAGTATTTGTAAAAAATACGGTGGATTTACTCGGCCGCCATGACAGTCGCTTCAAGTGGAGTGATACAGTCTCTCATTTAGCATATTGTTATATATACTAACTTGCCGGTTAATTGCATTATATACTAACTTGCATTGTTAGTAAGTTCGTGAGAGTGTTATTCTCTCTTTCACTCACTCTCATAATACTTTGACAGGTAAAAAGAGCCATTTCACAGTGTGGAGTGCTCAAATGCCTATACTTTTTTTGGATTTCATGATTTGTTTGTGTTTTTTATCTCTAGAGTCCTTGCACAAAGATGCAATTAGCACCAATCACTAGCATGATCACTGTTATCTCTAGTTTCAGAAGTTTTTTTTTGACAATCCTCTCCCATTTCCATTCGTTCCTGAAACAAACAGGTAAAATTCCCAGGTAATGCACATTCTCCCTGTGAACACCCAAAGCCTCTCCCTGCATTAATAGCTCCTCAGGAGAGGGTCTGTACGTCAGACTTTATCTCCAGAGGAGACGAGCAAGCCAAATGAAGGCTCAACTTGAGAACAAGCCTACCTTGCCATCTCGTGGGGATGCTCGGAGAACATTAAGTGAAACATCAGTAATGTGAAAAACAAATGGGGGGATGCGAAAACCCCTTAAGAATTGCTGCGCCAGCGATTCATCAGACCCCACCATAAATCTCAAAAACTCTCAGTTGGGGAGGAGACAAGAAGTGTGTGAAAGAGAGAGAGAGAGAAAGATGGGGAGATAAAGAGAGAGATGAGCTGGCACAAAGGAACTTCCTTCTGCTTCTGCTGGTGGATGATAAAATTGGCTCATTTAAGAGAAAATATATGGATGTGTTGTCACTTTGGGGTGTTTTGTAGAACATTTAGGAGCTCATCTTCACATGAGAGCTCTTGTCTCCAGACCAAGCTGTTCTTCAGGCAAGGCTTTAATTGGGCTGCTGATGCCGTTCATTCGTTTTGCATTGGGGTTTTCCATTTAAAGTAGGCGCCAACATGATTTGGATAAAGACAAATGAAGTTTGTTCTATGCTTGGGAGCAATGGGAACGGTGTAATAAAGATGCATTAGGAACTGGAGTAACACGTCTTGGCAATGTGTCACGCAGTTGCGGCCTGTGGGAGAGGTGGGCAGGAGCAATCTCTCACTGTAGGCTCTCATTGCCTCTTGTCAATCAAATCTGTGTATATGATAATGAAGTTCAGCATTTTGGGTGTTGTTCTGTATTAGAGTTGCTCCTCTCAGCGGAACAAGCCCCATCTGTTATTTCAAACACCTAGAAATTACTGTCATATAACTTTAGTGAATCCCATACTAATATCAGTGACAAGCTTACATGGATATTATTTGGCTGATGTACAAAGAAAACAAGCAATGTTGGGGATTGAGCAAAGAGCAGGAGATAAAAGCACCCACTCCAGTCTCCATTATGCTAAGCTTGTTTCACCCACACAATAACAGCGGAGGATATTTCAGAGCGATGAGCTTCAGGGCCTCTGCAGGACCTCCAAAGACTGTTATTATATGTTTGGATCAGGTGGAGCTGATTAGGCTTCAAAAATAACTTTTTTAAACCTACAGCATGCACATTCATAGCAAGGCATTTGGCAGACACTTTTATCAAAAGCAACTTACATTGCGTTCAAAGTGCACATTTTTATCATTTCATACATTTCCTGGGAATCAAACCCTTGACCTTGGCATTGTTAATGCTGCACTCTACTGTTTGAGCTACAGCAACACATTTGGTTTGTTTTTGTTATTTTAACCTAAAATATTTATCCAGAGAGGGTTTTTTCTGCACTATTGTCTTATGCCTGATGACTTCCTGTCAAAGGAACAAGTAAAAGCCTTTCTCTTAAACAATGATAAATAAATTTGAATACACAAATCAGTGGTTACTGTTTAAAATGTCACATGCCATTTAACACCTCAGTAGGGCTGACTGAGCTGTCTGAAGATTGGATATGAGTCCGAATATTCATTCCCTCTGAAGTATTGCTCATTCTCATTGGTCATTTGGGTTTGCCTGGCCTCATTTGCCGGTTAATTGCATTCTATACTTGAGCTAAAGACCTGTCATCTGTTTCTGTGGTCCCATTTATCTTACAAATAACCTACAGAAGGTGTGCTGCACCACCTCGCTATGCTAAATGAGAGACTTTTTATATTCAGGAGATTTGGAGACTGTTTGCCCTAATTTGCTTTTACTTATTCCCCACGTATTACATTAGTGACAAAGTGTTCTTGTTAAAATTTGCGTCGTGTTTGATACACATTTTTAAAATTAAGAACGGATGGATGCCTTCACAAAGTCTCCCTGGATTTTTGTGCTACACTTGATAATTATGCATTTTTAATGTATGTGGTAGTTTCAGAAGCAGTGTGAGACTCCTTATTGGAGGTAGATTAATTACAGATACAAAACAATCTAGCATCCTGTGCTGAGGGTCCATCAGCAGCTGCACCTCTCTTTCTGCAGTGTTCATCAAGACGATTTTCACTGCGATCAAGGAAGTAGCAAATTCAGAGGTCTGGCTGCCATCAAGCAGCTGGTGTCATGCTGGGACAAGAAGCAGTGGACTTAATGTAACAGGTCTGGGAAGACCTGTGTGTTTTATGTGACAGTGAGTGAATTTCATGCGAGTTCATCTTTATTTCTTTACGTCCTCCTCCGATCGGGGCTCCTCCCGCTGTGCGCGCTGTCCCTATTCCTTGTAATTATGTAAATGACACATTAATGAGGTGTAATTCAGAATTCATAAAACAGCAGGGATAAACTGTTAAAAGACACAGCTTCTTAATGAGTGGGAATGTGTGTTTCATCATCGAATGGGCTGCTATGCTAATTGTTTACCTACCACTGTTTCTTAAATGCAGCACATTTATACTCAGGTCATAGATATTTATGACAATTTTGGATCGTTTAATCAGTCAGGTGAAATGTTAGCCATGCTAAATACCATCTGTGCTCTACCATCTCTACAGGACGCAGCATGACATTACAGCTTGCTAGCAGCTAAAAATGGTTGGGCGCCCAGAGCTTAACCTAATAAGTCACTAGTGTCAGTGATTTACCAACTCTTGCATATGTTCCAGAGGCCTCCTGCGGTTGGAGGACTCAGACTGTCTCCTGGTTGCCAATGTAATAAGTACAGTTTAAGTGTGGAAGGTGATGGCTGACCTCTTGTTTAGCATAGAGGGACAATCAGAAAAAAGAAAAGAAAAAAAACAACAACTAAAAAACAGTTCTCTGGCTAAAATCTTGTAAAAAAATATATGTATATATCGTTACTGTTGCATCTCCCTTTAAAGACATTGGTGTTCCAAAACAGCTATATTCATTGTTTTTTTCCTGTGATAAATGGTTAAATGGTCAAATGTAGGTTTGTAGAGATTTCGAGTTGCTCTTTTTACTAGAGTTTAAATTATATTGTACAAAATTAACCAATCAATGACTAAAATACTTTTTTGCTGTGGTTAATGTATCAGATTACAGTTTATTTTACATATTGGTTATTGCTGTTATTTAGTACCTCTGAAGCTCAGTAACTTTTAAAAACATGAATATACATATTATATTTTAATTATCTACACAATGGCAAGAGAATGAAAAAAAAAAAAAAACAATGCTAAAGTTAACAATTGTTGTTGTTTTTCAAACAGGATGAGAAGTTAGAACCAACAAATAAAACATAACTCAATTTAAAAAAATGCTTGTTTGTGCTGTTGTTTTCCTACTGACATCATGTCACTTGACTGGTCTTTGTTAGTTAATGGGATATTACAAGACACTAACATGATGAAAAATGAATTTGAGACTCTTTCTCCACCAGCGTTTTTTAAAAAAAGTTGCCAGCCACCACCAGTATTCTGTTGTATGGATATCTGAACATGCAATATATCAAAAGAAAGAGCACAGCCTCTGCTTTTAAACAAGAAAAAAATATATTCTAGCTTCATGCATTCCTTTTTTTTTTTTTTTTTTACCAAGACTTGAATGTGGGTAATTTTCATTAAAAAAAGCAACACTTTGAACAAAAAGCTGAGAAAATTGTGTTTTTGTCAAAGACTACAACTTGCATAAGCAATGCTTTATTGCTTGTTTTTGCTTATTTTTTCCCTGTGTTTTGATCCTGAGATTCTGTACTCTTTCAGAAGATGCGTAATAGCGCCCCCTACCATATAACAGTGAAAACAGTGAAAAAATTCTGTCAATTGCGGGGAAGCGTTGTGTCATAAATCACGGAAAATTTTGTCAGTGGCGGGGAAAGAGTTAAATGAGGAACTGCCATCGAGATGAATGTAAATGCTAAGACAGCTTTCTCCAGACCCCCTTGGACTTTTGTACATACCTGGGGCCAGTTGCATAAACTTAGTCACTATATTAAGACTGTCTTAAGAACTAGTTTGACCAACTTGCAGTTAACCAAGGGGTAATCAATGTTATTTTTACAATTCCAATTACACCAATCTACCTTTTTATGTAACAGACTTTAAAAAATTAGGACCACTCTTCAAGAAAAAAAATAGTGTCTTAACTTTTAAGACTAGTCTAAGTGGTTTATGCAACCGGCCCCTGGTGATTTATTAGATTTCACTTAAGACATAAAACCCACAATATAAAGAATACTATAGAATATTTAACAATATTTTAGACCTATAATTAAGTGCAGTGTAAACAGTCAACAGTAAACAATGTGCTACATTACAATGGCAAACCAATAAGATTGATTGACATTTATGATAAGACATTTGTAAAATAAGTGTGAACTTCAAAACTGGTTTATTGAGGGGTTTGTGAAGAAATTTTATTCTCAGATTAAACTACTTAGCTTCAGAAAAGGTGATATGATTTCACCTTAACTGAACCATGCATGCGATCACCTTAGATCAGAACTAACAGGACTAACATCCACTTTTCAAAGTATTAGAACTACTGTCATACATAATGCTGCTTTATGAAGTCTTATTCTCACTTTTCTTCACTACCCCAGCAGAAGCAGTGCAGTGTTAATGTGTTTTGTTGTGTCTGAGATGAACACAAAGTTGTTGTACATGTTAAAAATGAAAGAAGATGGTGCTAAATATGTCAAGAATTATCACAGATTATCACTCAAATTATGGCATGGTTTCTCAGTTTGAAATCACGTAGCACAGATTGTTGTATTTTACAATCCTCTACAAAACACCTCACCGCACACATGGCTCAGTAAATCAATTAGGTGTAAAAATGGCATGTATTAAAATAACACCATAAAACCCTGTCATAGAGGACTGGTTTTAGACTTTAATTAGACAAGGTTAACAAAAGGAGACCGACCCATAGACTGCACCTATCTCCACTGTGACCCCAACTAAAGGGTGAATTCAGTGGGCTGTCGAATGGCCAATTCCTCATTTGATTAATGTGTCCATGTCCATGGAGTAATTCTGGCAAGGTTCTTGTCTGACATGTCTGGAAAGTCCAGCTGTATTCATAGCAAAGAAGCACTTAATTCAAATGAGCTGATCTGAATTGCAAATAAAGCTGGTTTAAAAGGGCTAAGGTCTGTGGGCGCATGTGTCAGAGTGTATGTGTAGTTTGTGCGTGCGGTTTGTGTGATTGTGTTGTATATGTACAAACATCATTTTATCTGTATATCTCGTCTTTGCATGTTTTCCAAGATGAAATAGAAAGAAAGCTATACATCACTTTGTAGCTATGAATGAAACCACTGGACATTTTCTGAGCATTACTTTGCCGCATGTTTGACATATATTGCAATGTTTCCCTCTGATAAGGGTTTTTATTATTTCACCTGCTCCTTGTAGAGAGACACTGTGAGAAGTTCTGTTCTAATCAAAATGTAAATTGCACTGCATTGTTATCTTATGATGTGTATTGCACTCCTTGGCCCTCTTCTGTCAGTCCTCCACTGTACCGTTAAAATTGTACTGGAGTGCATTTGAAATTGCACCTTGCCAATAAAATTTAATATTTACTGATCCCCTAAAGTGTCAATGCCATCTCAGACTGCCATTAAAACACCATTATATAATGCTTGGAGCAGATAATGATTACAAAATGAGAGCTGGCAGCTCACTGATATGCTAATAAAAATAATTAATAGTCATGAATTTTGATGGATTGGGCAATAATGTTTTTGTGATTGTTTGGATGGACTAACAGTTATGGTCTGACTGTGGTAAAGAGAACAGTACAGTACAAGCACAACAAATAATATAAATGATGAAGTCATGACCATGCAAGAACAGTGAAAGGCTTACAGATGTGTGTTTTGATTTCTATGTGATAGGGTATAATAGGGCAGGATGCAAAGTCAAAGCAGAATCAATATAGTATTTGTACATCTCCAAGATGTCTGTTAAAGAGCACTTAATCTAGAAAACAACAGACATGTAATACATATCTTTTAAAAATCAGTTTACATTTTAACTAACAAATATCTTAACATCTGACAGGAAACGTTTGACAGACATATTGCAGATGAGCAAACACCCTAAAATACATCTTCCAGATGAAAACGCACATATCAAATAGTTATCTTTATATAGAGGGATAGGGTTACGTCTCCGAACAAACACACCACAGTGGTGTTATATTTCTGCATGAAAAAATGTTGTTCGGTTGAGCGAAGGATTCAATGACTTACTCATAAAGACAGACAATTTAGATAAAGTAGTATAAAAATAGTAAGAGCAACATTCTATTCTGAATTCAGACAGTCACTTGTTTTGTTCTTGAATTACTGTGTTTTGAACATATTGGAAACAAATCAAAATCTAGGTCATAATAACAGTCTTGTTTTGTTCCTGAACTATATATACATTGTTGCTGTTATTTGACGTTTAAAGAATAGACTAATAAAACCCACCTGTTGGAATTTATAGCTGTCAGTTTTGCTTTGTAACAGCAATGTTTCCATTTGTGGCTCCTAATACAGTATGTTGGATGATGGATCACCATCATCATCATGTAACATATATCTAAGTGTGTTAAAATTCATCAGTAAATTTATCTGGACATTATCTTAAGGGAAGCATATTACCCCTTTTCACACTATCACACATCCAATGTGTGATTAAACAATAATGTAAACATCATAACAATGCTGACAACATGATTAATGCCGTAGCATGCAGTTACACAGCAACCACATAAACTATGCACTGTAATCATCCCCCTCGTCAGCCTTCCATCAAGAGATTTCAAAAGTGATAAATAAAAATAGGCAGTTTAGCCATGGATTGCCTGTTAATCGTTTTGGCATTTTTGCTCCAATGTGCCGTGCATTTCTTCCAGAGTAGGATTTGCATTTGCATGTTAATGAAGGTTAAGGGCAGAAGCCACTAATTACAATCCAGCAAAGTTCTGCCTAATGGTCCACTAAAGACACAGCATAGTTCCCATAATTCCATTATGCAAATAGCACCAAGGGTTGGAAGCCCACAACCTGGGCAGACCTTAAAGGGACCCCGTGTCTGGCATCTGCCAAATGAATACACACTCTCAAACTGAATTACTGTGGTTCGGCAGGGAGGCAGGAATTCACTTTAATTCATAATACTGAGTAAACATTAAAGCTTTGTTCTTCAAAAAAAACAAAAAAAAAAAACAAAAAAAAAAAAACACCTCTCTTAGACAATTTGAATGACAGAAAAAGCACAACAAAATTGATTGTACTCTATACTCCTTAGCTGACTAATTGTAGATATTTGTCAAAAGGAATGGAAGGAAATGACGGACAGACTTATTTGTTTGTTTGTTTGGTTAAATACAATTAATATTGTTTTATACATATCACACATCCCCCAAACAATCAGTACACCTCTCAAAGGCCTGGACAGTTACTATGAAAGCCAAATAAAATAATTAAGAACCTCCCCCCTCTCAAACACTGAGGAACATATGGCTCAAATTCTAAAGTAGCTTCAGAGACATAATGTAGGGTGGCATTGCCAGGGACTAGTGGATGTCATGGCATGACAGTCACTAAGCTAAGTCCATAACCCCGCGCATCTGCCTCCAAGAGAGAAATCTTTCATCTGAACAAGTCCATATGGCCAATTACGAGAGACATCCAGGGAGAATATTTTGCTTTATTATTTTTGTTACCTTTTAACTGCCAAGGGAACAGGTCTGCATAAAGTATGTTTAGTGATGGAAAGTCATGACAGTTTAAGGGTGTTTTATAGCTTAGGTGGAGAAAAAAAAAAAAGAAAAAAAAAAAAAAGACTAAAAGTCCTAGTTCTACCCTTGCAATGTAGAAAAGCAGGACTTTCTAGCCATAACCTACTTCTTTTTGAAAATCTGAATGAATGAACGGATAAACAAACAAACAAACAGAATAATGTAAATACAGTCAAATTTGATCACTTCAAGGCTTTAGACAGCAGCCACTTTTATTCATGATTTAACCTTTTTAGCAAAGCAGGGTGAACAAAGGACTTAACCTTGAAGCTAATGTTCTCTCTTTTTTCTTTCAAAAAACAAAAACAAAAAACAAAACAAAACAAAAAAAAAACTGCTACTGTCTGTTGTGCTTTCATGCATGTTTTTCAATGTTTTACAGTCTCACAGAGTCTCTTGTTATTCATTCATAACAAGGATATGAATGTGCAGTTGAACACACATTAAATTTTGCAGTATCAAATATAGCAGTGGGTTATTGAAAATGATGTAATACTTCCTGAGGACTTGCAAATCCTCTCTGGACCAAAATGCAATAGCACTGTATTGAAGGGAAAGTCGAGTGCATGATAGTTTAGCTATAATAATTTAGATGAGCCTCTTGCATGTTACATTGTGTTACAACTCCATATGGTCACAAGTTTTTATTGAACACTGAAGTGCAAATTCCTACGTGCTTTAAATGTGCTTTTATTCTGGATTATTGTTTGGTTATCATAAAATAAATAGTTACAAAAGAGAGAAAAACAGCCCAAGTGCTTATTTCTTCTCTTTTGACCAGCCAACAAGTGCTGGCCTTCAGAGACAGATGCTTTCACATCCTTGTAGGTGATAATAAATGAAGTATTCTCATAAAACTTAATAGCGATGTTTTTCCTTGCCAAACATCTAAAGCAATGTCCTTTTGTCAATGGTATCAGTGAATGTGTATGGACTGTAGAAAATAGCCTACTCTGATGACGATGGAATTAATTAGCAATAAAAAATGGCAATCAAAAATCATTGGGATATCACAGCCAGTCCCTTCAGGTTAAGCAGTCGCGCAATTAAACCACAGATGCTCTAATAAAACAACATCACCTTGATTATCTCAAGGAACACACACTTGGGGGTGAAAATAACTTGTCTATTGCAATCACACATATGATAAATCCAGTGAGTGACAATCATAACTCATGGTGAGAATTGCATTGAAGTAATGTTGCAACTATCATGCAAAAGTGAAACCTCGTATTTAGGCTCAAACAGATCATCTCTAAGTAGCTTTTTACCTTGCAATTTAAAAGCAAACTGTGTAACCTCTTAGGAATTTCCTTGGAAACAAATTGACAATAACAAAGGTTTTATCCAAAGTGATCTTGAACAAACCTCATGGAGTATGCATTTCACATTGTTCAAGGGCAATGTGTTTGAAACAATAAAGGTTCTGGTGTCATTGTAAACGACTGTGTGGCGCTGTCACATTAAAGGCAGCAAATGAAAAAGCAGGAGAAAGAGGGAAACGGCTCACCTCCCTCCCCTCTCGTCTGTAGTCTAACCACACATACTGTAGGTCTCAACTTGTTAAACCTGATATGTGATGCTGGGTGAATAGCAATGTGCTTACTCTCAGATGCTGTTGCTTGGTGCAATTCAGTGGAGTCATTCTCTATTAGAGTTGAGATGAAGAGGACTCGTCCTCTCTGACATTGACTCAGCTGCCATTATCATGGCTGATGGTCCATGCTAACAGTTCTCTCTCAGCCATAACGTTTTCCCTCACTTTTTTTATTCTTTTAATATTGTGGTAATACATAACTTGCATTCAGTTGTTGACTATGTTTGCGGTATAAATGATGCTATATCTTTATCTGAGATTATTTTGCATGCAGTCGGAGTCACGATTTGGAGAGCATGCTGATACCGAGATGCTGGGAAAATATGTTGATTGATCTCAATGGAGTGATGTAAATGACATCAGCATGTGTGTTCAATAGCATAAAAAATGAGGTTATGATTGATTCTTCAGATGAGATTTGCCTAGGGCCCATTAAGCCACAGTGCATCTGATTAGTGCATCTGTAAAATGGCCTATCAACAGAACGAAAAAGCACTTACATTCAGCATTTTTTTTTAAACAACACTTTAAATCTATACATAAAACATTATTTAACCTTGCTAATATATATTCTTTGGAGATTGATTCCTTACTGCAAGAGAACAGGCAACATATATAAGAATAAAGTTTGAATGCTCTCTTTGAAAGATTTTAGCACATTCCCTAAAAGCTAATAAATGTATGCAGCAAATCAAATAATGTAAGGTATTACTTTCAATAGACAGGAAAGCAGGCTACACACCAGCGGTAATTCAGCAGTTCTTTCATTTGTGCAGTTGGAAATGAATCAGTGAAGAGTCAGTTATCGCGTGATAAGTTTAGCTGTAAAGAGATTAAGAGCTCTAGGCAGAGACGGAAGGCTGGATTAAATCCGCGTTAAACAACCTCTTGTGCGACTTCAGCGCTTATACAAATTCCGTGCTTTCCACCTTTTGTGCGCCTTCTGCTTTCGGGCCTCGAAAGAAGATACTACTCGCATGGAGCTAAATTCTACACAACGCTTGATGCCTTCTTTTGTCAGAGCCTTCTGCACAGCACTTTCATGCTTTGTGTCGATGGTACCAGCGAATCTTCTGACACCAGGTGCTGTTGGAGCTGAAAAATTATTGCTAACAGGACTCCCTCTAAAGATCAAATTGATTTTTAATAATGGCCTCCATACAACAGAGTTTAGAAGCAGGAAACCTGTTAAATGTGAGCCAGGTCACATCTCTCAGTGTCCTTTGTAATGCCTTAACCCTTCAAAATTGGGTTCTAATCTGGGCTCATCCAAAGCGCTTTCATACAGCTATCGAAGAGCCAGAGGGTAGCAACTTTTACACCCCCCAACACTTTAAGCCCCTCCCCCAAAGGACGGCTTAATGGTGTCAACGTGAGGGACGAGGTCTCGACTCTTGTAACAGAGCAAAATCTTAGTCCCATCATCCTCTCTGTGTGCTGTAATTGCAGGAATGGTGTCAGCACTCAGCAAGGGAAAAGAAAAGGGAGGGAGATGGGGAAGGGAGGGACGGGGGCAGGGGTTGTAAAGAAAGAGAGTGAAACGAGAGGCTCAGCTTCAATCCACTTGACCGAGCAGGTCAACGGAAATAAATGACTTTCCCCTGACCAAGGCTGGAGCTCTCTCATCCGCTGTGTCACTGCTGCCATATCCCTCCGTCAAGGACAGGAGGGCTCACTTGACTGCAGTCAGACAAAGATAAAACAGTGAAGCACTCAAAACACTGATTATGTCTCTTTCTCGCTGGCCAACTTCCCCATCAGACAGAAGTCATCGAGATGTTTTATTTTTTTTTGGTTGTATAATTAACATGGGGCTAATGGAACACATGTGGTGCCAGCTACATTATAAGTCATGTAATGTGTGTTTTGTTTTTTGGTTTTTTTTTGTGTTTGCTAGTGGATTCTAAAAAGGCTGCCACATGCTGTGCTCCACTCTGGAACTAAAAGGAAAGTTTTTTGAATTTGAGAAAAGTAACTAATTTCCAACTGATCTTCTTAATCCTTCGCCAAACGGCAACAACTCCATTGCAGAAGGTAAAAAAACAAGCAGTCAGATAAACGAATCCTTCTTCACATCTGGAGATGTAAGTGGTGTGAAATGTGTGAATACTGAGCAGATTTTTATCTTGTGTGCACCTTGTTCACACCACGCTGGAGGGAGTCTCTCCAGTTCCCACCTGAAAAGACCCTGGCAGGAGCAGGCGTGCCAAGTGGCACAACAGATGGCCCTCTGCTCACCATCATTTCCTCTCACACAATGCTTCGGGAGCACAGAGAACCCACTGGGAGAGGAATCAGCAGCTGAATCTGACCAACTGAACAAAACCTAGAAGCCTCTCCGTAAATCCTCATTATTTTATCAAAGTCTCCTTGTCGCTTCATGAGAGTTGAAGGACAAAGACTATTGTGTACCTGGTGCAGATACGCATTGCATTTCCTGACTCATTATCCATTCTGCGGTCCTGCTGCCAGGAAAGCTGATGCTGCTTCCATTTGGAGTGTTTTGCCCTCAATGCTCTGGCTGCCACATGTATGGGCTGTTTCATGGCCTGCCCGTGTACCAGATGGAACAGCTTTTTAGTTGCACACCTAATCGTCATTGTTTTTCCCTCAAGCACTCATTTTCATACATCCTGCTATAGTTTCTTGAAATGCCCCTAGCATTTGGTTAAATGGAAAGTTCCATTTAAAAAAATAAAAAAAAAAACAATGAAAAAAAAAAAATCAAAAAACAAAAAAAAAAATCTGTCATTTACGTATTCTCATGTCATTCCAAACATGCATTTTTTTTTTTTTTTTTCAAAAAAAATTTTATTTATTTTTTTTGGGGGGGAGTGTGTGTGTCTATCCATACAATTAAAGTAAATGGGGTTCCGTATTGTTTGGATCCCATTGTTTTTCAAAATATCTTCTTTTGTGTTCTACAAAATAAATAAATAAATAAATTCAGAAAAAAAGTCAGTTTGAATGATGGTGGGTAAATCATGAAAGAATTTGTTTTTGGGTGAACTATAATTTTAAAAATGAAGGCTTTGCATAAAAAAAAGGTCCGTTCAAACCAAGGACAGTAACTATAACAATAACTATAAAGTTTTAATAATCATTCTAATTCTATGAGAATAGGGAAGTTTAAAACTGCGACCAAACTGCAGTGCATGCACGCTGATGAAGAAAACGCTATCATGCATTGGTTTGGATGCTTATACATCGTTATAGTTATTTTTGTGGTTATATCCCACTGTGTGAATGGGACTTAAGTCCAAAAAAAAAGTTGGACTTAATTTAAGTCCAACTTTTGGATTTATTACTTCAAAGGCATTACTTGGATAATCTGCCTTCTTCAATCACAAGCAATGCATTAATTGTTGTTTGGTGTCCCGCGTCTTTGCAACCATCTTTTTCCATTATAACTCATTGGATGCACCACAGGTCTGTGCCAAGTGGTCAGACTTCCTCCCAGATGGCGGTCATCTGCTTGCAGTATTCTCATTCATCTGTTGTGGTGCATCCTGTGAGTCTTTTGAAGCTAAGAGTAACCAAGTGAAGGGTGGCAGTGGATATGCATATGCTGTTTCATGTCTCATAATTTATGTATTGCAGAAACCAGCAGGAAATTCATATTAACATATCTTGTTGGTTTTTACTGAATCCAGACTAGAGTACTGTATGTTGAATTAGGGGTGTCAATCAATTACACGTTTCACTTTAATTAATTACATGATATGTTGTTTAACTGGAAATACTTTAAAGACATCGCATTATGGTTGCAGACAAAAAGATTGAACAGACATCACAAAAAGTGACTTTAACCTGTTAACACTAATTAATACAAAACTATCCATTCAGTCGAGTTTGGTAATTGTTAGTCTATGGCCCGGTTTCTAAGGGTGCTTTCACACCTGCCTCATTTAGTTCGGTTGAATCATACTAGAGTTCGTTTTCCCTTTTGGTGCGGTTCGTTTGGGCAGGTGTGAAAGCAGCAATCACACTTGGGTGCGCACCAAAAGCGGACCAAACAAGTGTACCGAGACCTCCTTGAAGAGGTGGTCTCGGTACGCTTTCAAACGAACTCTGGGGCGGTTCGCTTGAGATGTGAAAGCAATCCGACCCAACGGACCAACGAACCAAACGATATCATAATTCATAACGGGAAATGTGTTATATAAAAAGCAGTATTGTCTGATTGTGTGAGTGAGCACATTATTTACCATAGTTGAAAACCAAAGAGCGCCTCTATGTTGTGTAATTGCACTTCTCCGTGTGAGAATGCTGACGCGACGAAGCCTTGATTCCCGCTCTGCATCATAACATTCATATATGGTCTCTCGACACACTGACAACGTACAGTTCGCCTACTAGACCGCGCTGGGAGATGCAAAGAGAGAGAGAGAGAAAGAGAGAGAGCGAGCATTTGAATTTGCCGCAGCATTAATATGAATGTAGTATATCATTTAACAGCGGGAATGACGGCTACGTTCTTATAGTGTTTGCGTGTGTCTCGACTTTACAAATAAAGCCACAATAAGCTCATGGAGCTAACTTGTCAATCATTATTTTGATGGATGACGCAGAGAAAACTCTAACCAATAAGAGGACAGTTGTACTCGCATGTGACTTGCATAAACGCATTTGGGTACGCTTTGAAATGTTGCCATGTGAAAGCGAACCGAACCAAGAAGAAAATGCAACATTGTAACAAATTTAGTCCCTGTTTCTGAACAAAACAAACGATCCATAGGTGTGAAAACAACCTAAGACAGGGCTTAGCCTTAGGGGGCTTTCACACTGGCAGTTTAGTTCGAAACGGGGCACGGTTCGCATGAAAAATTGCTAATGTGAAAGCTGTCATGCGAACCCGAGACTACATGAAGGAGGTGGTCTGAGTTCGGTTGCACTCGGACTGTGCTGCGGTTCGCGTGAATATGAAAGCAACACGGACTCGGGTGCGCACTTGTTCATGAAGTAAAGTAACCTGCGCATGCGTTTTAGCCGATTATAATATATTTACTTAAATAAAACACATGTAAGAGATGATAGTGTTGATGATTTACCTTGGATTCGAGCAGGAGTGAGCCTGCAGTGTATTCGCGCTTTGCGAGTGCAATCAGAGCGGCAAATGAATGGTAATCAGTTGTCTCCTCAAAATAGTTTGTTTGCAAGCAGCGGAGAACCGTCTACATGCGACGCATATACAGGAAACCTAAGTGTCGTTTACTCTGCTGCACATAATAGCGCCAAATTAATAAAAAAAAACAAACAAACACACAATTTACTGACCGCGTTGTTTTCTATCATGCGCCGTGCACGTCTGTGATGACGTCAGATGAACGCAAACGCACCAGGGTTCGATAGAATCAATTTGAGTGTGAAACCAGACCAACGCTGCGGGGGGCACCGGGAACAATCGCACCCGGGCTCGGACCGCGGCAAACGAGCCCAGTGTGTTCACTCTTGTCATGTTTGGTTCGATTAAAACGAACTCTAGTGCGATTGCTCTGTTAGTGCGGTTCATTTGAACGTTTGAACACTGCCATCCGAACCCTGGGGGCACACCAAACAAGTGGACCGAGACCGCTGAAAAGATGGGTCTCGGTCTGTTTCCAAACTAACTCTGGTGCGGTTCGAATGATATATGAACGCAATATGGACCAAAGACATGTAAACGAACCAAAACAGGAAGATGAGACCCTAAAAAGGACAGAATCCTCGCCAGGGCTTAAAAACGAAAAAAAAAAAAAAAAAAAATCAATCGTTTCACTCCGAGCAGAATCGGTATTTTAACGTGTATTATCTGTATTATTAACGTTCCGAAACCGGTTTGATCAGAAAAAAATAACGGTTAATAACGTTTTTTTTTTTTTTTTTTTGCAATAATAATAATAATAATAGTAATAATACGTACAGCATTTTATTTATTAAAAAACAAAGAGAGTATTTGCCGTCTGAGCCAACAGGCCTACAATTATCTTTATAACAAGATTCTGTCCTAATGTAAACCTATTAAACAAAAGGAAAAACAACGGTTTATAAATTAAAGTATTTTTTCAAGATATTTTAAAATGTTTGTTGCATGGTTAAAAATACCGACGCTATTCCTGACAGGAAAAAAGATAAGTCGAGCATACATATTATCAAAGACTATAGAATAACAAGGGACTTTGATATTATTCAGAAATAATGTAATTTATCGGTAGCTAAATAAAGTAAAATGTTTACAAATAGTCTAGCCTATATAGCTTTGTTTATAATGTTTGTAAACATAAATTATGAACAAAACTGCCCTTTTATTTGACCACAAAACATCTAAAGTTAACAGTTGGCCTATTCAGGCTAAATAAACGTCAAGCCAAAACGATTTTTTTTTTTTTTTTTTTTTTTAACGCCATTCCCGCTTCTATTGCTATTCAAGGCAAGAAACAGGTTTATTTAGGCTATTAGAAATAAAACTAAATAAGATGCAAAACGAATTAATTTAAAGTGAATCTAAAGCCTACCTTTCTCATTCGGCACGAATCCAACTGTTTCCATTCTCCAGACGAATGCTAAACTATTTATTATGTAAGCTTTATATTGCACTCGAAGTATCGACATCATCCTTCACAACAGCACAGTCAGGCGATGGTCACGGGTGGTAAACGGCAGATTGTAGGCCTATTGCAGAATTGAATTGAGCAGTGTAACGTTTTATATGTTTGGTTGATTGTATTTGATTTTAATATTTAACAGCTGCGATATCAAGTAAGCAATGCAATAATTTGTGTGTGCGCGCGTGAGGCGCCGGCGCGACCACTGGAATTTTTTTTCCCTTTTAAGACAGTAAACTGTACTCCAAAATTTATGGTCATACAGGTAAAAGCAAGACATAATTCACACATTTACAAAAGACACTCAAATAACGAAAACAAGCAGAATGTCTGTTTCCTTTCCTAGATCTTTGGAGTGCGCCACAATGAACCACTTTCGTTTTGTTAATAGACCTTATTATTTAAGTGAAATATTTCGTGTAGCCTGTAGGCCTATTCCCTTTTATTTTATATGTGTTATGTAGGCCTATAGTTTTATTCTGTTTTCTCCGTTCACAGAAGCGTTGCATGTGCGTGGTGTGACGTTGTGTGAACTCATGTTCTACATATCCTGCAATTTTCGCTGGTTTCAAAACGCACAACAAGCTGCATATTACTTGCCATTCGTTTTCACTTAAATGTAGGCCTAATGCTTGACGGTTGGTGACATATATCATAGGAAAAACTAACGCCAGGGCATTGCCATTGTGACTTACCTAACTTATGATGACTTGACAGCTGATCATGAGCGCGTCAGCGCGGGCATTTCACACATTTAAGAACGTAAGCGCGGGCATTTCACTCACGTTGGATGCGTCAGCGTCACATTTGCATAGGCTGTACTATTTGAATTCGTGATTGGTTGACTGCCAAATCAAAATATTATATAAAGGACGATAAAATAACGTTATTAACTGGTTAATGGCCATTTCAAATTAGCGTTTCTGTTCAGAACGATTAAATGTGATTTCGTTTCCGTTTCTGGTTACGTTCCGGTCAAAATTTCGTTCGTTTCCGGTTTTCGTTTTCGTTCCTTGAACCGGTTCAGAGCCCTGATCCTCGCGCATATCGGTTTTTCTCGTCATAGTCGCGAGTTTGCCCATCACAGGCATCGACGCGCGTCTCCACGCAGCAGATCGTTTGTGTGTGTGTGACGGAGGGATTCCTGCCGCCGTTTTGACTCCTTTAAACATTTTATAAGCTCTTCACGAGTTCCAAGCTGGCCAAAATATCATATGCAGGCTACGCACACACAACAAGCGCATTTATCTCAGCACACTGCATTGTTTTGGATGTTCGTAAGTTCCGTCTCAAAATAGGCAATACGTCATAAAATCTGACCAATCAGGATGTGAACGTATCCTTATGCCTTTATGTCCGGTGATAAAATTGCCAATCAACAGTAAAAAACAGTAATCAGCCCACATCATTTCACAGTGTGATTGAGAGTGCTGACTGACACATTCGTCTCAGGCGAGAGAGGACTTAAGAGCCTTCTTAGATTTATAATTCTCCACAGGACAGACCTCAGATTTATATCGAAAAGCTTAAGTGAATGGAAATGAGCACACAGGACATGAAAATTCACTTCATTTCATTTGACAATGATATTAAAAAAAAAGTTAAAAATATGTACTGTATATACACAATAACAGTTAGTTCTGGTCCACGAATCTGATTGGCTGATGTCTTTCCAACCATGTGATATTCTACCAAGTATCACCATGCACCACGCAGTGGCCAAAAAATATGTGTCAGTACAAGTTGCTTTCAGTTAAAGCTGCAGTCCGTAAGTTTTGCCTCTTTGTCGCCATCTCTGTTTGAAACCTGCAGTTGCAGTTATTTGTGGAATTATCATCTTTACGTGGGTTGTGCATCAGCAGTTGAAAGTATGACCAAAATAAGAATTTTCACCGGAAAATGTCATCTGAAGGAGTAAGTAACAAATCTGCCACTTTTGTTCTGACCAACCAAAACCGTGCAATGATTATTTTTGTTATACTCTGTTCTCAAATTGTTAATGTTAACAACATCAGCCTTGTGTGACTGTGTATTTTGTGTTAGCATTACCTGTAGATTTCAATTTCTGTAGCCTCGCCGCAGTCCGAAGTCTTTTGCTTTTGACTACGGGTGAATCTCCAGTTGTCACTGATGATTGTCATTTGGACCTTTCTGGATTACAATCCGCCATCAAAATGATAAATTTAATTATTCCAGCTGCTGTGAGAAAACGCTATAAATGATCCGCTACCAGTTGCATCATCACATATAGGTTCTTTCTGTTTACAGACGTGATGTAATGACGCAAAGACGAATGGCTACATGCTCGAGTTTCCCGCGGAAACCCACCAGTACCGACTTCATTATAAAACATTATTACAAGCTTACCGTTGTGAATCGGGCTAAGGTAAGGAGATAGTTTTGAACACTGGCTGGTTATTTACTTGCTCAAAAAATTATTTTGGATAATATTTAACCAAAAAAAAGTTATGGACAGCAGCTTTAAAACAGCTCAAACATGCATTTTAGTCTAGGACTAGCTTAAGCCTTGTCTGTGAAATGGGGGAATGTGTGGAGGAATGTAGCACGCAGTGGCCAAAAAATATGTGTCTGTGTACATAAGCTATATTTTTGGCTCTTTTCTGTTTTTAAAGTGCTTCACAACATGAATACCATTTTTTAAGAAGCCAAGTTAGGACTGGTATGTGAATAGAAGCCTAAACTAAATCTTGTCGAGGCAAATTTTCAAATAGGTGCTATCTTTATAAATTCTTGCCTAAAAAATTCTTAAAATTACATACCATGACACAACAACTTAGTATTTGTAAAATGATGGGGATTTGCTCGTCCACCATGACACTTGCTGTGAGAAATGTTTCAAGCGGAGTGATATAAACAGTGAAACGATTCCCGTGGTGATACTTGGTAGAATATCACATGGTTGGAAAGACATCAGCCAATCAGATTCGAGGACCAGAACTAACTGTTTTGCACTCTCAATCACACTGTGAAATGATGTGGGCTGATTACTGTTTTTTACTGTTGATTTATTTATATATTTATTTTTATACCATTAAATTCATTTATATCAAAAGAGCGTAAGTGTGAGAAGAGATAGCGAGTGGGAAGACAGAGCTTTACAAAAAAATTCACAAAAACCCAGTCAGAAACTTTCTGTCATGGTTGAGAGGGGAAAAAAAAGATTGAGAGAGAGTGAGAAAGAGAGAGAGAGAGACAGAGAGGGTGCAAGAAGAAAGAAATTCACCCGTTCTTTGCTTGGTGTGTAAAAGCCTCAGAGCTCACTGCCCTCCACTGTTTAGATTTAGGATTTCTACACAGCCCCAGTAAAGCGCTTTAGGGCTCTTTTCCCACTGTCGACAAACCCATGTTTCTAGGTCAACCCCTCCCTCTTCCAAAATGTTTTATGAGCCTGCATTAAATGTACACGTCCTTGTCTTATTTCATCTGGGAACAGAGAGAATGCAGCTACAGCAGTGCAGTTAGTTCCTCTGTCTGTCTGTAGAGGGCACATAAGGATGGAGAATGAGCCTGAAAACTTTAAATGTGCTCGGTAACTTCTCATAAGTTTGATGAAGAGCAGAACAGATGCTAAAGATAGCTGCCACATGCGATTTCGCAATTTGGCCAACATCAGACATCTGATTCATTATGTCATTTGTTTACTATTTTATGGGAATATTGGTTTTAACAATTTCCAATACAATAATGCTTGTACTAGAAAGCTGTCTCTCCATTCATACTGTAACATACCTTTCCACAAACTCATAAATATTAATAAGACTTTCAAAACCCTCTCAGCTATATGGCATATAGTCATTGCATAGCTTTGAATTCAAGCTCTTTCAGAACCCATTCAACAGCATACAGAGAATGACTCACTGTTAATATTTACCTTAAGATGGTTCACTCCCTCAAGCCTTGTTTGTTCCCTCAAGTGCCTGGGATGCTGCTTTGTGTGCCTCCTCATGAAAAGAACAGCTTTTTTTTTCTTCTTGTTTTTTTTTTTTTTTTTTTCCCCTCAAGTGTCTGGCAGGCACAAACCCAATGCTGTGCTATGCCCATCAATATTAAAAAAAAGAAAGAAAGAGAGAGAGAGAGAGAGAGAGAGAGAGAGAGAGAGAGAAACGGGGAAAAAAAAACTTTCTGATTGAATTGAATATAACCCATCTTTTTATTAATGATAGCAGCTTTGGAGTCTTTTTTTTCTTTTTCCTTAAACCCAAATACAAATTTCAAATGCAAAGAAAAAAAAAGAAGGATGCCAAAATCACAGTTAAAGTCATCATGAAATCAAAACGGCCAGTTCTTGTTTCTATTTATATGCACATCATTATTTTTATTTTTTAAATTCTGTTCAAATGCCGTAATCATTAATCAAAATAACTTCCCCTCCCTCTTGCAACGACATCTCGTTTCTTCCCTGATGACGTTTACTGGCACGAGGGCGGGACAATGACCTCTCCCCTCTAGCAACCAGTCACTCACATGAAATCACAGCAACAGCAAATGATAACAATCCAACGATCCGATCAATTCCTGATAGACAAAATCAAGTCCCGCCCTAAATTTCTGCCATTTCACAATCAGGAAGAAAAGATTATCTTCAGTTTCAGTTTCATGCCGACTTTAAATATGTCTGAATGTCACTAAATTGGATTTTTTTTTTAAAAAAATATCAAAAACTGCATCTGCAAGTAATGATTCTATATGAACCTAAAATCTTTAGTGAGACATTTTTCTATTACTTATTCTATACAGTTGCTGCCAAGGTGATTTCAATGGATGTACTGTATGAAGCAAGTCTTAAGTTTACACAAATCAAGCATATAGCGTCAGTTCTGGCAGGTCACGTTAGTCAAGCTCATCAGTTGAAGTTGAATACTCCGGCTATCACAGCATTCTTATTTAAGTTACCTTTTCGGTTATCCTTCAGCTGCTTTCATTGGTTTGCTCAGGGGCTAATTACCCTCCACCATCCCCAGCTCCTAGTCTTGTCCACAGTCAGGATTTGGCCTCTGACATTCCCTAATGTCATTGTCATCAAGAACATAAATGTACAGTATTACAGATAACATTAATATTTCTTGGGTTCTGTTCATGGGGGGTTTATTACTGCGCTCCCTGCTCTTATCCATGCATGGATGGGCGGGGAGTTCTTGCCCAGAACAGAGCCATACTGCCAATCCAAACTGTATGCTAATTGTCAATTATCTGTGACGGAAGTGGTCCCGACAGAAATGTCCTAGTTAATATTTGAAGTAAGGGGCCACAGTGACTGAAGTGGCCGTGCCAGGACCCCTGGGCCCGCTCATGGCACCAACACTGGCTCCACATATATTGACACAGAAAGTGTTCAAATACATTTTGTCCTGTTTTTGAATACAATATAGCTATTGTTTTAGATTTTTAATCCAAACAAATTGTTATTACTCATTACTATATATATATATATATATATATATATATATATACAGTCATGTGAAAAAGTTAGGACACCCTATTGAATTCCATGGT
The DNA here is from genome assembly GCA_039654765.1 of Mylopharyngodon piceus. Lineage (NCBI taxonomy): Eukaryota > Metazoa > Chordata > Actinopteri > Cypriniformes > Xenocyprididae > Mylopharyngodon > Mylopharyngodon piceus. Next base: position 20,036,114 of record CM077442.1, read on the forward strand.
TTTCCGTATCAGGACATAATAAAAAAATCATCTGGTCCTTGGCAGGTCTTAAAATTTGGAAAATAAAACCTCAGATGAACAACAACACATTACATATTACACCGTATCATTATTTATTTAACAAGAATAAAACCAATATGGAAAAGCCATGAGTGACAAACTAAGGACACCCTATGATTCAATTGCTTATAGATCCACTTTGAGCAGCAATAACTTGTAGTAATCATTTTCTGTATAACTTTATCAGTCTCTCACATCATTCTGGATGAATTTTGGCCTGCTCTTCTTTACAACATTGCTTCAGTTTATTAAGGTTCGTGGGCATTTGTCTATGCACAGGTCTCGCCACAGCTTATCAGTTGGGATGAGGTCTGGACTTGACTGGGCCATTGCAACACCTTGATTCTTTTCTTTTTCAGCCATTCTGTTGTAGATTTGCTGGTGTTCTTGTTTGGCCAAGCATTAGCTGTTGTGCGGATGGCCTTACATTTGACTCTAGAATACTTTGGTTCATGGTCGACTCAATGACTGTGAGATGCCCAGGGCACGTGGTTACAAAACAAGCACAAAATTATCAACCCTCCACCAGCATGCTTGACTTTTGTTATGAGGTGTTTGTTCTGATTTGCTGTGTTTAGTTTTCACCAAACTGTGAAGACCATGGAATTCAATATTCACATGGCTGTGTGTGTATATACAATATATATATTTATACAATGGCTCTTTCTGGTTCTCGAATCTGATTGGCTGATAGCCGTGCGATATTCTAGTGATAACAGTACTCTTACCTTTTCACCGTTTGTATCACTCCGCTTGAAGCGACCGTCATGGCGGCCGAGCAAATCCACCGTAATTTTTGTGAATACTTCACTTGTTGTACCACGAACTGTAGTTTTAAGAGTTTTTTAGGCGAGAATGTAGTTGTTTAGACCTGAATTATGTGACATATTTAATCAAAGTGCCTATTTTACAATTTGTTTAGATGTTTTTGGAGATGCGAGCTCCAGGCCGTCAACGGCCGTTCAGGGGTTGTGTACGCACCGAGAACAGCTTCATCTTGGCCAGTGCTTCAGGGATTTGCCGCTTGCTCTTGCTGTGGTTAAACATGAGACATAATTCATTTTGGGTACATAAAATGGGCAATCTTTGGTCTTATTAATATATTACTTGTTCCAGAGCAAGTCGAATTGTGCTATGTTAAATTTGATAATTTAAAATTACGTGCATCCTCTATAGTCTATAGCACATGTGTCAATTACACGGCCCACCACAACTTTTAATCAGGCCCGCAAACAAATTCTGGTAATCACTTTAATGTGGCCAGTGCGCTGTTTAAAGCTGCTGTCTGTAACGTTTGGCACTCTAGCGGTCAATGAACTGCACGCGTCTTGCGAAAGAACATTGTAGCCGGAACTACTTCTCTCTGTTTATGTCTATGAAGAGTCACGCAGGTACTGTGCTACTCCGCAGCGGTACGACACAAACCAGTCTAAAATAGTCAGAATATAAACACTTATTATAGGTGTACCATAGTGATTCAGTAGTGATAAGACAAAAACACTGTTTGGAAAATGAATTCATGATGTACTCGCTCATTATATAATTTTTGTTCATTTTGAACACAAAAAAGATACAACAGCTTTAAATAAACGTCTGTGACAATTGCAACATTGAGACGCAGGTGGTGCTGCCACGCTTCACTCAACTTGCTAATTTTATCAGAGAATAGAGTACCTCAGAGATGACGTGTTTTTGTATGCAAAACCCGGAAGCGAGTTAGCATTTTAGGACTTCCGGTTCCATCGCCCTAAAGTCTATGGGTTTTTTGAATGGGTTTTTGCTAAATTGCCTGAAATAAGATCTATAGTTAACAAAGCTTCTAAATATTTTCACGTTTTGATCTATGACATAAAACACATCAGTTATAAACCGCTTGTGATTTTTTTAAACCTTTATTGTGTCTTAAAAACAGCGGTTGCTAACAAATTGCTAAAATGGACTACTTCCTTTGGCGGGGACTTTAGACGTCATCATGACAAACAGGAAATCACACTCACTAGCCCGCGTTTCAGTCTCACGTTCTTAGAAGTTTTACCTGTCAGTTAATATACATTATATAGTCAGTACATTATACATTATACGTACATTATACAGTCAGTATACAGTCAAACATAATACAGTGAAAGATAATCTTTTAAGTTTATTTGGGGCACAATGATCAAGCATAATAATTTTTAAACACAAAGAAAATAATATTAAGGTTTATATAAACTAACAAAATAATAAACAAATAAATAAAACATTATTAACAAAAGATAAAAATATCTCAGAGAGGCACGCATAAACAAAATTATTTTCTAACATTTTTGGACAAAACGAATGGACAGAATTTCTCATGAAAAAGTGGATAAGTATTCATACACAGCGCAGATCATAATCAGCGAGCATGTTTTTAAATAAAGTTGTTTTTTAAATAAAGTTTGAGGAAGCTTGGTGGTGGTGACGTTGATCCGCGACCATGGTGTGCTATAGTCCGTTTATAGCCTACTGTTAGCTTTTTATATCTGACAACTTTATTTAGGCTTCAAAATGTATAAATGTTGTGTTAACTTGTAAAGATTATCTTGATAGACAAAACGTGTAAGTGTCATAACCCTTTGTTAAACACAGAGCTTATTTTTCCAAAAGTCTATGGGAAAAATGCATAGGCTTTCGATCGAGGGAACCCGTGCGCCGCTAACTTCTGGGCTGGTCTACAAAAACACGTCATCTCTGAGGTACTCTATACGGCCATAACTGTAAAGAACGTAAATGCTATCTGACTAGCACAATGGCTAAAAAAAGAAAAGTGCAGAGTGTCTGGTCACAGTTTAAAAATATCCTAATTTGCTTAGGTTGCATGAGTCCTTTCTTTTAAAAGTAAGAGCTACTAAAATAAGCCAAATAATACAATTTCAGATATTTGTTATCTATGTACCATTTATCTATAATAGCCTACCATTTGTTGAATGTTATCAAATAGTTTTTCCTAAAATCCATGAGCTGTTTTTTAAGTACTGTTTTGTTTAACTGGCAGTTGGCATTATGCCAAGTGCATATGTCCTTTCAAGTTAAAGCTGTCTTTTCAAAGTAAGAGCTACCAAAATAAGCCAAATAATACAATATCAGATACCATTTGTTGTCTATATACCATGTGGTATTTATATCTATAATTTGTTGACTATTTTGCTTTATCAAATTTATTTTCTGAAATCGAAATAGCTGTTTTTAAAGTACTGTTTTATGCAGTTATGCTGGTCAGAGACCTTATTTCTTGTTTTGATAAAGATAAAAAAAGCCTGCTGTGACACAAATGTGTTCCAAATGTGTTACAACTCAAATTTAAAATTAAAACCTCATTGTCTTGATAAATGTGGTTTAATTTTGTGAGGTTATATATGTATATATATATATATATATATATATATATATATATATATATATATATATACACACACACACACAGTTATTAATACACTTATATTTCTTCAATAAATGAAAAAAAAAAAAAAAAAAATTTCCTCTAAATATATGTACGGCCCGTGATTTTATTCACAACCCTCGGCATGGCCCTTGCTGAGTTTGGATTTGACACCTCTGGTCTATAGCATATTGGCTAAACTAGACAGGAAATATCAGACAAAGACTCTTCTACGCTCTTCAAATACATAAAACATTAGCCTTAATAGACATAGTGTTTCTTGAGCAAAGAAAACGCTTTACATTTTTTTTTTTTTTCTTCTAACATCAGATCTTTATTTACCTTTGCATTGCAAAGAAGCAGAGATCTCCAAACTGCGTGCGGGACTTCATTCAAGATAAAGGTGGGCGGATTTATGAGGTTTGACTGACAGTTTGAGGATCCAATGGAGTTACTAGGTTTTGTCACAAGCTCTTTAAATTCCTTTTCATTCGTTAAATATTTGTAAAAAACCCACATACAGGCGTAAAGGGTGACCAATAGCATTGTTTTTTTTTTTTTTTTTATAATGGCTATTGTTGTTAATTTAAATATTGTTGTTCAATAAATATTATATTTTATCAAAATAATATGTTGTATTTGCTATTGAGAAAGGTCCATTAGTGCGTAATATGGATTGAGTGAAAGTTACATTAATACGCCTCTAGATGGCGGCAAAACCTTACGAGTAAATAAGTCAGTGAGTCGCAAAAGACTTTTAAATTGAAAGAGATTTTTTGGAAAAAAAGGAGGACTTTGTTTTGGCGCTGTTATGGAAAATTCCCTATAAAATTATAAAAAGGACAAATACAAAGATAACTTTCCTCAGCGGACGTTCAAACGTTTTTTATAATGGATATAATATTGTGGACATCGACCTGAAGAATGAATGTTGTATCAGACTCAGGGTAATGCTCGCTCAGGCGATCTCTTTCTCTCTCTCTCATACTGTACAAAATGTAATGAGTTTCAATAGAGGGACTCAACATTCCTTCGTTACTAGTTCTAAAGTGACGTTTTAGAATTAGTAACGGAGGCTTGGTCAAACTGTCAACATGAGATTTGAATGCATGGCGGAAGGAAGTAGTTCTGTACTAAAGAGGGTTTTAAAGACACTCCGTTGTTATTTCTCATTTATTTACACACTGTACCGTCGAACTGTTGTATAAACGCAATATCACACTCGTAGCCGTGCGAGGCTGTATATCAGCACGGCTGTGATTTGGCCGTAGGTAATCACAGCGTGCTGATAAACAGCCATATCGCACGGCTACTCATGTGATATTGCTGATATATATATATATATATATATATATATATATATATATATATATATATATATATATTCACTCCCAATTTTGCATTAAATGATTTAAATGAATGTGACCATGCTGTGCGTATCAGGAGCTGACTGTCCAAGCAGACAGTAGTAATTGGGTTTGTGCTGGAAGGCAGCAGCAAACATGAATATAGTGATGCACGGGTCAGCTGAGACTGACCTTCATAGGAGATGCTCTGCTGGGCTGTCTGTCACAGGTGACTTGAATGCCCCCCAGTTTTAGGGAAGTAATCTGATTTCTTCCCTGCCTCTTCAAAGAGCATTTTGCATTAAGGGCACCTTAGTGTGAGATCACAGGTCTCACGTCTAATCAGACCATAAGTGACAGTGCACAGGAAGATAAGGCCAGGTGAGTGCTACCTTTGGCTGTTACAGCAAAACATTCCCAGCAAGAGGACAGCAGGTAGCCAACTAAGCGGTTTTAGGAGCATAATAGAGAGCCAAAATAACAAACACAGAGCAACTGCATATGCTTGGAAATATCTTTACTGCAAGTTTATTTTGCCCACAGTACAAATATATATTTATAATTTTTGAAAGAAATGTATTTTTTTTTTTTTTTTTAGGAACAGACCAAAAGTGTCAGTAAAGCCTTGCATTCATAATATTACAGAAGATATTCATCAAACAATCCTGAAAAAAAGTATCATAGTTTCCACAAAAATATTAAGCAGCACAACTGTTTTAACACTGATTATGACAATAAGATACAGTATGTAACTCTGTTGATAATAATAATAATGTTTCTTGAACACCAAATCATCATATTATCATGTGGCATTAAAGACTGGAGTAATGATGCTGAAAATTCAGCTTTGCCATTACAGGAATAAATTAGAATTTAAATATATTCAAATTCAATCATTTATAATTTTAATAGTGTAATATTATTCATATTATAATGTAATTTCATACTAAGTATACTTCAAGACCATTAACATTTTTATTGACATATCACTTAAGACTTACTGATATAAATCTATAATTAAACTTTTTTTTACAGTATTTCTTTATTGCACAATGCACATTTCTTAATATTATGCCTAAAAAATGTTTTAATATCACTATTAATAAGGATTGTATGATCTATGTATAATATCAGTCTATAAATGCAAGATATTTAAAGTGTACCTAAAGTATAATTGCAATAGTTACACTTTAGCACAATCAAATATACTTAAGTATATATTTTAGTTGGACCTCAGCACTACTTCCACACAATTAAAGTGTGTTAAGTACAAAATTATTTGTTCCAATTTAGTAGACTTTAAGTATACCAGTTTAGTATACCAAAAGTATAATTGTAGGGTATTTTTATTTAGCACATAAATAGGTAAATGTATTTGTAGTATACTTAGCACAAAATAAATGTATCTCAAATACATTTTAGTATATGTTTTCACTAGGGATAACAGACACAATATGCATTACAGCCATTTCACACCGGAAGCTTGAGCTTCATGTCACCATCACATCAGCGTAACTACATTGTCACTGCAGCTGCAGACTCGCGAGAGTAGTCACAATGGAAGCGTTTGTAGCTACAGCGTCAAAGCAGTGGCTCCAAAGCTACATATAAGGTGAGCATTTCTTTACAAATACAACAATAAATTTGTTTTTAGAAGTTAGTCATTTATAAACTTGATAGTTTTGAAAGTTTGTTAACATGGGGGCAGTGTAAAACATTTGCATGTAAATGGTAAACAAACCAAAAAAAACAGCTCCGATCATGTCATTTCAGTCATACTTCGATATAGAACATACTGTTTCTCTACTTGAAGGCAGACAAAAGAACCATTTCAAACAAGTTCTCTCAACATTTTTGTTTTTATTCATTACATATTTAAATTGTAGAATATTTGTAATAAAATTGGCTGACAATTAAGCTATTTCAATGTAGGTCTATACTTTCTATTCATAATGTGCGTGTAATTATCACTTTTCTTTTTTGTATGTTTTAAGTGGTCATTTGTAGTTGTCATAAAAATCTTCTTTAATAAATATTTTTGATTCTTCATTTTCTTTTTCTGGCATACTCCAATACTTGTTAAAACACACTAGACATGCTTATTCTGTGCATTTTGAGCACTTTTTGTGTGAAATCATATTTATTTTGTCCATCAAAAGTGTGCTTTCACTTTAATTGAGCATGAGCAACGCAGCAAAAACAGACTTGGCACCAAAACCCTCGCTTCACTGCTGCTCACGCGACGTTCCTTCTTGATGCTCACGCATTGCTCCTGCTCCCGGTGTGAATGCGCTAATTTGTTAACATGCATGCCGAAAGAAAAGCGCTGCTCACGCGCCACACAAGCTTGCGGTGTGAAACGGCCGTTATTCAGGTTCCACTGCACCTTGTATGAAACAGATATTTCGTACCCAATGAGACAACCTTCATGCCCTCTTCTCAAACTTATGGAATGGCGTCACCTTAAAGCTAAAATAACTGATGACTCACTGAATAATTCAGAACGTATTAGAAAGTGCACAGTATCTCAGTACTCCAAGGACCGAGTTCCTAATTATGAAACTAAACTTGATCGAGCCATAAATCCAGCCCACTGTGCCTCTGGTGTGCTGTGGATCTTCAAGCCAGCCTTACTACCTCAATCCTCCACACAGGAGCAGTAAAACTTTCCAGAGGAGCCCAGAGGGTACCGTTAGCTAGCGTTCCTTAGCCCCACTACCCAGCCCACACTCCATCTCCATCAACCCCATGTGGACTTCTTTAATAGCACCCTTTAATGGGCCTTCCACATGCTTTACAACAGGACTTTATGATGGATGTTAGGGGAGGCATAATTGGGAATAATGAGTCTGTTGTTGGGCAGTATCAACCCCCCCACCACCACCACCCCTCCCCCCCAAGCAATCACAACACAATGTGCCAGAGTCACCAAACAGCTCTGTGTGTTTAGAGTGGCACAGTAAACCTGAGTGCGAATAATTAATAACAAGAGATTCCAGCTCTGGTTTTATGCTAACCTTGTGAATACCCACCATTGGCTTCTTAGTGATTTTTATACAGCGCTGCATCAATAATAATTTGTTTCCTCCAAGGTCAATTATAAGCTCATTGTGTAATCATGACATATAAATCATCAAATTTACTTCTAATATAGATGCTTAAACTGTGTACTGGCATAGATCATTCAATAATAAGATGATTTTGCTGTCCCATTGCGCTGATGATTCCCTTCACTCAGTCTTAATGAGAAACCTGAGACTGCTTCAAGGGTTTTATGAGGTCAAATCCATTCATGTTTCTAGCAGTACTCATTCCCTCCTTTCAACCCCATTCCCATCTTTCCCTCATCCTTCTACACTCCAAAGCAACCAGACACATGATACTGCACCTACAGCATATTATTCCTCCTTTTCTGACCTTTAATGAAACATGCATGTGCTCCATTAAGTCAATAACAACATCCATTTTTCATTCCAATGTATATGTGTACCTAATATCTATTTGTAGAATACATATAATGGCATTACCGAGACTTGCTGATGGCATATTTGTGTTATCAGAATTTCGATGGGATTGGCACCATATTTAATTTGACAAAAATGCTTGACTTTGATTTTTGATTTTTTTTTTTTTTTTTTACACACACACACACACACACACACACACATATATATATATATATATATATATATATATATATATATATATATATATAAGAATTTAGTATATGTGAGTCATTTGCTGGCAGTTTTGCTGATTATTTCGCTATGATCCTGTGGACAGGACCAGCTGATCTCACACAAAATGTTTTTATTTTTCTGTTCATGGCTTTTGGGCAGATTTTACTGCAGCTTTTTGAAAAAATGAGACCAGTACCAATCAAAAGTTTGACACACCGACTCAGCATGGACTTTGGATCACAAGTAACAGTCACAAACCAAAATTTTCAGTAATTGAGTTTCAAAAAAAAAAAAAGAATATTTTTGACAAAACTTATGACAAATAGTGAGTCAAAATTTTATAAGTGCACACAGGTCACTTATATGAGGCTTCTATGAGGTCAACTTGACCCCCTTCATGTATTCTAGGGTTAGGATCCTAAATCACCCCATATTAAGGTCTATATTATATTACTAGTTAGACAAAGGCACTAATGCAGACAGATACGCAAGCTAAAATTGTATGATCAAAATTCCAGCCTGTACCAGTGGTGCACTTCCGCCCCACCTTTGTAAAAGCCTTTTACTCAAATTCATGCACACTTATGCAAGCACAAACCCACACACACACACAAACCCACAGAGAATTGTACAGGGGACTGTGATGGAGTAGAGTGGCAAGAGAGAGAGACAGCGTGAGCAGCTAAAGGAGTTCATGTGTGACACATCCCCCTCAGAGCTGGTGGAGGGGCAGCCACATGAAACCTATTAGCACGGGTGTCTGCTGGAGTGTCATTCTATGGCACGGCTACCTCACGCAAAACCCTTTCCTCCCTCTGCACCTCTGTCACCACAGCGCAGAGCAGACTCTGTCTCGTTCCCTACAATTAGCTTAAGAAAAGCTCACAGACATTAGGCAACACATTATTGTGATTCTGACCCCATTATAAACACTGTACATACTAGAGGTTAATACATAACTGCCAAGCTCATTAAGGCCACAAAGCTCTTATTCTGCTGATAGTACCTACAGTATGAAAGTGCATTAACTTGGAATACCCATATTGAGTCTAGAGGTAGATGGGCTGCCCTTGTTGAGTTGTAATTCCTCTCAAGATTTCTACATCTTAAAGATCAAATATCTCAAAAGAGATCAAATGCCTTTAGAGTGATAATAACTTCTATATAGGTTTTATGAAAAGCCCTTTGTTATTTGGTTTATTGTAAATCTTTTCTGAATTGTTAACATCATTCAGATTTGACAATTTTGGAAGTAATTTCATCATGGAAGTAAGCTTTACTCTTAAAATAAGAGCAATATCTAACCAAATGAAATATTTTGCTGAGCAGATTATTCACATGAAACAGAAATTCCCATGAGGTTTCTATGATTTTTAAGATTTTATAATTTTCATTAACATTCTAGGCCTGGAAAACTGAAATTAACTGAAATTTTCAAATTTCCACGGATATGGCCAAAGGAATCCAACTTGATTAACCTAAAAAGTTTTGTGGAAATTGATGGAAAAATATTTAAACCAAGACAAAGCGTGACGCTTTCCATTAGCTAATTTTCTATGCAATGTAAAGCATTGATAATATAGGAAGAAAAACCACCGCAAGCTACACAGGGTGATCAATAAAGATATGAAAATATCATTGTGTGTTGTTTAGACAGTGATTTTCTAATATAGAGACTCTGGACTAAATATTTTCAAAAGGGTTGTAGAAAGGCTAATAAAAATTATCAATAGCATATGTCATTTGCAATTTCATATGGTTAGTTGCTGCATCCATTTCCACAAGAATGAGCAAGATAAAGGTAACCAGATCTCTGAATTAAAATAAGGGACACTCCTGGTTCTGTGGTTAATACATCATCAAATTTTCCAATTATGATTTTGAAAAAGGGGGGCAATTCTGGCTTTGTATTTTGACATTCTGTATATGTAGTCAGCATATTCCTATGAACTGCAAAGATTGTTGAGAGTAAAATGCAAAACACTGGTTCTCCTCAAATAATTCTAGTAAATGATATGATGATGCTCCGGTGTTCATTCTTAAAGGTCATCTATTCTGATCCAGTTTTCAATGGCAATATTAGTACGAAAGTAATAGTACAGAAATTATAACTTAAGGCTGCAATAATGAGCAGTGCCCTCTACTGGTCTAAAACAGAGACATGGTCAGCCTAAGAAAGATGTCATCATATACAGCAGGATATCGCTTCTCGGCCTTTTGGCTAAGATCAAGTGTAGTATCTGTTCATATCAGTTTAATATCTTATACGTCTAGAGAGTTGTTAGAGAGATGGTTAGAGAGTCCGACTTGTCGTGGGTTTGAGTCTCAGTACTGGCAGGAAATGTAGGTGGGGGAGTGAATGAACAGTGCTCTCTTCCACTCTCATTACCCACAACTGAGGTGCCCTTAAGCAAGCCACCTAAACCCCAATCGCTCCCTTGGCGCTGCAGCAAAAAAGGCAGCCCAATGCTCTGTGTGTGTGTTCAATACTCACTGTTATGTGTGTGCCCTTGGATGGGTGAAATGCAGAGCACAAATTCCAAGTTTGGGACACCATTCTTGGCCACACATCATGTCCTTTCTTTTTTTTAAAAAAATGATATAATTACAGTTTGGTCAATTCATTCATTTAACAATTCTACAATGTTTCTTTTTCATTATTTATTTTTTTTTTTTTCAAGGTCATGCTTCCTTCTGAATATCTTCTGGGGTAAGTCAGTGGAACTGTTTGACTATATGCAGGTTTAAAGCAGTATGAAGCTTTAGTCACTGAATAGCATCCTTGTATAACTTAATCCTCTCTTCAGGAACCAACTATAAAAATGTTTCTTAAGCAGCAAATCAGCATATTAGAATGATTTCTGAAGGATCATGTGACACTGGAGGCATTCAATTTTGCCATCAGATATATAATACATATTAAAATATACAGTCAAACCAAAATTTATTCAGACACCTTGAAGATTTCATTCATTAATACAGTTTATTCATTATAGGTTAAAAAAATGGTAATAAAATATGACAAGATCTCATAGTTAAACTGTGTCAGAAAAAAATAAACTTAATTATGTCAGATAACACTTAAGCAAAACATGGTCAGGTCAAAGTGTCTGAATAATTTTTGGTTCCAAATATTTATCAGTTTTACTAGTAGTCCACTGTATGAAAATCTTTGGGTATAATATGTCACAGTTTACTTTATTTTGCTATCCTCACTTACATAAATGAACTATAGTGTCCTGCACCCACTAATAAAAAAATATCAAAAATGTCTGAATAATTTTTGGTTTGACTGTATAAAAATTGAAAACAGCTATTTTTAATTGTAATAATAATATTTCACAGTATGTCTGTTTTTACTGTATTTTTGATCACATAAATGCAGCCTTGCTGAGCATAAGAGACTTTGAAATTCTGTAGTATAGACAGTAGTGTATGTAGAAAGAGTTGTGCATAATAGGGTTAAAATGATACAATTATTTTACTTTATTATCCACGTTGTGGAAAATTGTCACAAAGGATAATTGGTAAACTTTCCTTGTCACTCGTGATTGCCTACAGCGTCTCCCTGATGGCAACAGTTGAAACTCACCGTGAAGAGGGTGAGACATCCTTAACTATCTTTAAAGCCTTTTTCTTGACTTTACATTGAAAGAGATCATTCAAATGTCTCTTATTGTAGAATGATGTAATTGGTATTTTCTTTTTGAAAAAGAAAATATTTCCTCTAAATCCCTGTAATGCCTTTTTTCTGTACCCCTATTGAAATTCAAAAATAAGTTTTTAATACTCCGCCATCTGCTATCGCTCTGCATGTTCATGTAACACACCTATGAAACTCAGTATTTCCAGCACAGGTCGATCTTTGCCATCCAGCTCAGTGTCAGCTAACATTACATGCAGATAAGGCAGACAGGAACATTCCTAATAAACACACAAATGCAAATACACGTGCCTGACTAATCTCCTTACATTCTGGGGTGCAGGTCATGTGTCTGATGTGAGGAATTACTCTGTGTATGTCTGCCATGTTATTGCTTAAGCTCTGCTTCTGACATGCTTTAATGGTGATGAGGGAAAGCAGGCTACGGTGTGTTTCACAGAGACTTCTATACTGAGACGCACATCAAACCTGTCTGCTTGGCCCGTGAAAGTAATATTATTAAACCTTTATGTATGAAAAAATGAAACCTCTTTAATGTGTTGAGATTCTGTGAAAGTTCTGCAGGCCAATTGCTTTAGACTTATCTTGCCATTATATTGAACTTCTGGTTATGAATGACAATATACACAATGTCATGAAAAACCTTTCAAGCAGCATTTATAGTCCGAAGAATTGGTGATGGATACGGGAGCATAAACAGGTGTCAAAAATGTCAGATTAGTTTTGTTCAGGACTTAACGGCACAAACCCCCTTTGAAATCATTGTCAGGGTAAATTGAAAAAGAGAAGGGCAAAGAGGAAAGGAAATCATTCATCTCTCTCTCTCTCTCTCTCTCTCTCTCTCTCTCTCTCTCTCTCTCACACACACACACACACACACACACACACAAAACTATGTCAACAAATTTCTTTACACTAATCCTTAATGCATGTTAACATAACATTGTGTTTGCATGGATAATGAAATGGATTTAATAAAGACATGAGTCAGAATATTTAAACAATTGATGTTTCCTTCTTCCTGTTTCGCTTCCCTTTTCTCTCTTCTCAATGTGTCCTATAATGCTGTTTATGAATGTTCTTGAGAAAGCGGCTTGAAGCTGTCAGGGCCTGTGAGGTGATAAAAACCTTGAGGAGGAGAATAACACCTTCATTCTGACACATGAAAAGGAATCAAATTCTCTAGAGCCTTCTGCATAGAGGAGATAGGCTTCTTTTTTCTCTCTCCTCCATAAACATACAACTGCATTAAAGGTGAAGTGTGTAATTTTTGCAACACTAGCGGCACAAGATGGAATTGCAAAAATAATGATTGATTTCAAACAAGTTTTCTGAACACTACTGCAGACGGAAGTGGTAAACAAATCTTATGTGAGTTGAAGTAAAGATACCCTAAATGAAATATTACTCCAGTAAACGTATAAAACTTTTATTACTTTTATATTTTACTTGAGTACAAAAGTAGGCTACTTGTTTTTTTTTTTTTGTTTTTTTTTGTTTGTTTGTTTTAAATGTAAGTAACCTCATTTCTAGAAAAGTTGGGACATTTTGTAAAATGCAATAAAATCAAGAATCTGTGATTTGTTAATTCTCTTGAACCTTTATTTATCTGACAAAAGTATAAAGAAAAGGTTTCCAATGTTTGCACAACATAATTGTATTTTGTTTGGATTGCCTTTTAAGAGGATAATTATTTTTTAAACTTGATCATTTTCTTGTTCTTCCTTCAACCTTGTGTGACAGATGATTGGACCAAACAAAGAAATGGAGATTGCTTCCATTAAACACAATATAGATATGCTTATAAATCAAGAACAAGGCATTTATAGCTGTATTTATAAACTGCTTACTAATGTCTATTGATGCTTTATAAATGATGGATTGGCTATTTACTAATGCTTAACTAATGATTCATATTGTGCAGTTATTATAAAGTGTTACCGAATAAAGTATTTTTATTATGCAATTCTAATCGACATAGCAATAATTATATATAGAATACTTCAAAATAATATACTGTCTGCCTCATTATGCGATAAGAAGCCACTTCAGTTCCCAAATGGAAATTATTTCAAACACTTATGATGTTATAAAGTGAGTTTGAAGTAAAAACATATAATATTTCGTGCTTTTTGCTTTTCAAATGCACATCGTAAGTGACTCGAACTCACAGAGCTTACATTTACATATGAAACATTATTGTTTAGCACATTATAAATCTACGTTTGAGCAGATATCCATGAACACAATATTTCACAGTAAATACTGGTCTAAACATTCTAATATTCATCATGTTACAGTGTAAACACTCCTATTTTATATTGTACTGTGTTTTATATTATAGAGCATAAAAACATGCTCGTGTCGTACATCTATATTTATTTAGCATTGAAAGGTTGCCTACCTGCCTGTAATTCATATTTCAACATGTTTCAGTCAACACATTTTACACATTTAACTAGTTAAATGTGTACAAGTGTATGTAACAATAACACATTAAATAATGTAAGTGGGAATAAATTACTTACCTCAGCTGGATCAATCGCGTTCTTCTTCTGAGGTAAATTCAAGATTTATTCCTCACAGCGCGTCTTCCAAACTCGATGAAAAGCAGAGGAATGATGAAGCTTGATGTTTGTTTATCGAGGTGATAGGGGCATTTACAGGTTAGTGATTACATGTGGATGATTAGTGTGTGAATGCTACGCAACGCATGGGTGTGGTCACATAAAAGATAATGAGCAAGCGCGTGAGAAACTGTACCTCTCCTTGGTTTCATACAGATTATATAAACAGTGAATATTTGTTTTCGATATGACTTACTTCATTTAGAAGTAGACATTTTAAGCTTTCTAAAGATATCTCTCATGTCTGTGTGGCAAGTATTTGCTAAGTTTTAGTTCATTTTTGATACGCGTTTCAGAAAAAAGTTCACAGAGACTTGAGACGGCAAAAAGCGCACACTTTTTATTTTACAAAAGCACAAAATTGTGTTGTTATTGTGATTGTACACAAATAAAAGTAGTCACTTAACAGTTTTGAATGATGTGTAACACTTATCTGTATGACCAAAATCAACTATTATTTTGGGTCTCTTTCGCACTGATAAGAAAAAAACAAAACAAAAAAATGCCAACCCCACGGGGTTAACGTTGCCCCTATGTGGGGCAACAAAATTCTGAGAGGAGCAACAGTGTTTATGTTCCAGTATGGCAGAGACCTGGAGGCATATGTGGAGGAGTTCCTCGGCATCTGCCATCAAGCCACCTGTGACGACGTCTGTTTGATGGAGGGATTTCAGTGTGGTCTGGACGTAGATCTCCGCTTCGTCATGCCCCGCGGCGATCCCTGCCCTTGAAAGTTACATCAACTTCGCGTTGTGGATGAACAAATCCGATTTCCTAGTGGGTGAAGCAGAGGATGACAGCAGCTTCATCCAGCCACACCTCAAGAACGCCCCAGAGCCGAAGCCTCAATGTGAGTCTGACCAGAGGTGTGAGCCGGCAACAGCCGTCCCTGTGGGAATTTTGGTGGAGTTTGATACTGGTGAGCAATGTTCCCTCTAAGCTGCGCGCGTGCGCGGCCGCGCAGAAAGAATAATTGCCGCGCAGAGAACGGACTCAGACATGAAATCACGTGTGGGGAAATCCATTTGATTGTAGTTTAAATAAGAAATAATTGCAGTGCTCTGGTCAACCGCTATAGAGTTATTTTCGCTATAGAGTAAGAACCGGTGAATGCAGTTTACAGGTTTCATAGAAAAAGAATGATGTGCGAGCGGGCACGGGCCTGAGCCAAATCAGTTGCGGTAAGAATACTGTCATGTTTGCGGACTAAATAGCTCAATACGAGAGGCAACGCGAAACGAAAAGAAATGTGAAATAAAACGTCATGTTTTAATGAAGAAGTGGCGGAAATAACGGATGATGGGCATAGAATGCTAACAAAACTCTGAGACATTTACAATTACACACCCACCACGGGTGTAGCGTGCAAACTCAAAATAAATCAGTTATATACCTCAGTTTAAATAGATTATTGTGTGTGGTGGTGGTGTGGGTTTCAGGGATGTTTAGATAACTATAAAATAGTTCACTTTTCTTAAAAATATTTAGCTATCAGATCTGTTTAAATGCTTTAGTTTGTTTTCATTTTATAATATATTAAAACAAATTGAAGCATTTAAACTGATATAATATTGTATATCAGTTTAAATACTTCAAGATTATATTATATTATATTATTATGTAAGCCTAATAAAAATTGATCTCACAAGGGGAATTTTTAGGGCTCTTTGCCACTAAAAATCTTGAAACCTCCTGGTATAGAAAATTGGGAAATTCATAAGCAATAAACATGTAATTTTGATGGTTTAACACTGTCTGTTGCTAATAATTGACTGTACAAAAACACATTATGGTTGTCCCAAACCATCAGTGTAACTGCTCATATCATATTATTATAATGAATTGAACTGTCCTGCAGGAGGACAGAAATTATTTTTTAATAGAATTTCTTGGTAAAGACTGGTACAGTTAACGCAGCAACGTGAAAAAAATCTCAAGTAACCTAAAATGTGCTTAATTTAGTGACTGAACTGCTTGTTTTCAAAAATATGATTTAATATATCACTAAGTTACGTCAAGGGTCAAATAAAATAGAAATGGTACATTAAAGTTAAAAGTTACAATTGCATGATGAAACCATTTTGTGTGTGTGTTTACGTACATTGTACAGGTCTGATATAAAGAATGTTTTTGCTCAGGTGGCCAAAATGTGCGCTCAGTAGAGAAAAGTTTTGCTCAGCAAGAAAAAAAATTAGAGGGAACATTGCTGGTGAGGACTGGCTTATAGACTGGTACACTGAAATACTGCCTCCCACCCTGAATTATGTGCACTTCCATCATCATCGCTGGTTTTAACCAGCACAGAAACTGAATCATCGCCCTCTAAAAACTGTGATCTGTTATCAGTGATCCCTCCCAACCTCCCTCTCCCACCTCCACTATTTAACACTCCCAGTTCTCCAGCCCTGTCTCAGCTGGTTTCCTGCAGCCCTTTGTCTATCCCCATGATGCTCTGCAGCGTAAATAAGCCTCAGGTCTCGCACTCACCAGCCTCGCCTGAGCGAGAGGATCCTGTGGCTCCGCCTCCGGCCTCTGATCCCCTCGTTCCACCTCAGCCCGTCTGCTCCGCCTTGGCTCCTCGCACCCTCGGCTCCACCAGAGACCCTCGGCTTTACGGCTCCACTGAGTTCCCTTGTTCTGCTGGCTCCACCTTGGTCAGTCGTCACCCTGGATGCACAACGGACCTGCGAGCCTTCCGCTGCGCTCCGTCTCCGTCTCCGTCTCCTTCCCCTCAGCTCCGCCTTGGTCCTCGGTCACACCGGCTCCGCATCAGTCCTCGGGTGCTCTAGTTCTATCTTGGACGCTCGTCACCGTGGGTCCGCCTAGGTCTTCAGTGCCAGCGGTGTCGCTCGGTTCCATCAGCTTTCCATCGGTTCCGCCGGCTCCTCCCTCCATCGACTATCGGAAGCCAAACACACCAAAAGTGGGACAAGGCAGCGGGGTGTTAAAGAGCTTGCGCCACGCTGACATGTCATCTGCGCGGTTCAATGGACCGAGCCTCGCGACCGACTCGTCAGCCAATTAAATCGTGACCAATTAAAACAGCGCAGCGCGAATCACATTACTGCTCTGCAGAAGTTCAGCTGTTTTTCCCTTTACATAAGATAATGAAGATAAAGAGAATGAAATTATGCATTTCTTTTGCTTATTATCTTTCATATTAGTAGTAGACTACATGTAAACAGACTGTATTGTTTCTTAGGCTACGATTGCATGCTTAAATAAGCCTATATACGCCTATATACACCACGCATATACACACACACTTCCGTTCTAGTTTAAGATCGGTAAGATTTTTTTAAAATGTTTTTAAAAGAAGTCTCTTCTGCTCACCAAGGCTGCATTTATTTGATCCAAAATACAGCAAAAACAGTAATATTTTGAAATATTTTTCATTTTAAAATAACTGTTTTCTATATGCTTAGCCTAGATAACTATGCGTTTTCAGGATTCTTTGATGGATAGAAAGTTCAAAAGAACAGCATTTGTCTGAAATAGAAAACTTTTGTAACATTATAGGCTACCGTTCAAACGTTTCGGGGCAGTAAGAATTTTTGGGGCGGGGTTGGGGGAAAAATTAAAGAATACTTTTATTCAGCAAGGATGCATTAAATTGATCAAGTTACAGCAGACATTTATAATGTTACAAAAGCTGTGCTGTTCTTTTGAACTTTCTATTCATCAAAGAATCCTGAAAAAAATTGCACACATCTGTTTTCAAAATTAATAAAAAATATTTCTTGAGCAGCAAATCAGTAGCCTATATTAGAATGATTTCTGAAGGATCGTGTGACACTGAAGACTGGAGTAACGATGCTGAAAATTCAGCTTTGAACACAATATTTTAAAATATACTCAAATAGAAATCAGTTAGGCCTATTTTAAAATGTAAAAAAAATTCACATTATTACTGTTTTTGCTGTATTTTGGATCAAATAAATGCAGCTTTGGTGAGCAGAAGAGACTTCTTTAAAACATTTAAAAATACTATAGTAATTTATAGTAAATACTATAGTGTTTTTGAACCATGCTATAGTAAAGTACTTGAATTAATTTGTTGTGGTAATTCTATAGTTGCTGTGGTAACATAACAACTATAGTAATATAAGAAAATTACTTTACCCAATTCTGTACAAATTTTTCTACAACTATAGGGTATATTGTAATATAATATACACTACAGTTTACTGTAGTAAAAACTAAAGTATACTACAGTATTTATTACAGTTTATCAGTTCACTATAGTTAATACTACAGTATGCTGTAACATTCATTAACAAAGTGTTGTAAATAATACTATAATATATACAGTATACTACAATTTACTATAGTATGGTTCAAAAAACTATAGTATTTACTATAGTATTTTTTCACCATATAGGCTTATTTAAGCATGCAATCGTAGCCTAAGAAACAATACAGTTTGTTTGTGTGCGTGTAGTCTACTAGCTACTAATATGAAAGATAATAAGCAAAAGTCATGTATAATTTCATTCTCTTTATCTTCATTATCTTATGTAAAGGGAAAAACAGCTGAACTTCTTTTGACAAGTGGTGGCGTTGGTGTGCTTTCAACAGGCTTATCAAAAAAAAAAAAAAAAAAAAAAAAAGGCCAAAAAGGAAAAGCTCAAAAGAATGATTATTTAACATTCTTAACACTGGTAATGCATCTCAGACAAAAAAAAAAAAAAAAAAAAACAATAAAAGCAGTGGTAACACTTTACTACACGCACTACACACTACACTTTAACACAAACTATTTTGGTAACAGTTTGGATTAGGGAAGACATTCATTATTAATTAGCTGCTTATTAGCATGCATATTACTAGAATATTGTCTGTTTGTTTGTATTTATAAAGCACATATTAATGTCTCATTCTGCATGACCATATTCAACCTCCTTTAACCTGTCCCTATACCCATACCTAAACATAACCACTACAACAACTACCTTACTTACTATCAGTAAGCAGTAATTAGTAGTTTATTGAGGGAAAACTCCTCGTTGATAGTGAATATGTGTTCACTAATCTAAAGTGTTACCAAAATAGTTTGTGTCTACCACTGACAAACAGACAGTCCTGCCCCAAACTCACGTCTCTGGTTGTTGTATGTTGCTGTTGCTGGTCAAGAAGCTCAAACAAACAGAGAAATGTTTCTAAAGCACCACAAAGCCACAATTTATAATCAATAATAATTCAAGGAATTACTATCTGGGGAAATCAATTGAAACAATAGGTTTGACAACATGAAATCAAGTTTAAAGCTTCAATTTATGGCATATAACTGTTGGACTCAAAACACGCATTGTCTAGCAGACCAAATAGAACCAACTCTATCCTCTTTAGTCTAATGGTTACATGGCTTAAAGGAACACGCCACTATTTTTGAAAATAGGCTCATTTTCCATCTCCCCTAGAGTTAAACAGTTGAGTTTTACCGTTTTCGAATCCATTCAGCCGATCTCCGGGTCTGGCGGTAGCACTTTTAGCATAGCTTAGCATAGTTCATTGAATCTGATTAGACCGTTAGCATCTCGCTCAAAAATGACCAAAGAGTTTTGATATTTTTCATAATTAAAACTTGACTCTTCTGTAGTTACATTATTTACTAAGACCAACAGAAAATGAAAAGTTGCGATTTTCTAGGCCTTTCTTTGCTGCCATACCATGGGTGCAGCAGGCGCAATAATATTACACAGCGCCTGAAAATAGTCCCAACGTGACCGGTTTGTGTAGTTGCAGAGTTGCAGCCGGCAAATTGGGTACTAGTGGCTGGATTTACCTGTGTGTGATTAATCATGGTTATGTGCGTTGTAAAGGGCTGTGATAGTAAGTCGAAGGTGTACTCTAACATCATTTTTCATAGAATTCATAGAACAAGGAACGAAAGAATCAATGGCTGGCTGCTCTGAACATAGATCTCAAAACACCGGTAGAATCAATCAAGAAATGGCGTGTTTGCTCAAAGCCTTTTGGACCAGATAACTATTTGGAAAACATGGACAGTGTTACCCATACCACGGTATGGCGTTTAAAGGATACGGCCATCCCAACAATCTTCAGAGTACAGACAGGACCAAGTGTATCATCACCCATGGCTGTAAGTGTAACATTATTATTTTTAGTTAGCTTGAATGACCAGATTGAAAAAGCACTGCTGTTGTCGTTAGCTGCCTGTGAAATGCAATCACTGAGGGCTAGGTTTGCTCGACCATTTGGCTTATACAGTATATAACGTTAGTAGTTTTGTTGTAGAGTTCTGGTGAGGTAGTGCATAGTTTGATTAAAAGAAACTTGTGGAATTGTCGGTATTGTTTATCTAC
This sequence comes from Mylopharyngodon piceus, assembly GCA_039654765.1. Classification (NCBI taxonomy): domain Eukaryota; kingdom Metazoa; phylum Chordata; class Actinopteri; order Cypriniformes; family Xenocyprididae; genus Mylopharyngodon; species Mylopharyngodon piceus. Next base: position 20,057,217 of record CM077442.1, read on the forward strand.
AGTTTCTATGGTACAAAATACTAGTGATGTTATGTTCTGTGCCGAGGCTTCGGAGCGTGTGTTGAGAAATTATCTCATTGATGACGTCCAAAGCCTCGCTTGGCCTGACTAGTTCAGGAAGCGGTTCGAATCTTGTAAATTCACAGCCCTCTCCCCTTTTTAACTCAGCCACTTTCCAGTTTTAGACTATTGCCCCTCCTGCCTATTATGAGCAAAGACTTGATTTACACACATTTGATAGCCCCATTCATTTCAAGTCAATACGTTTATTACACCGTTATGTTATATTATGTTATATAATATGCTACATTGACTTAGAAGGGCAGCATGCAGCCTTCAGTGTATTCCGGTTCAAATAGATACGGTTCAGGATCTGCACTAAAGTAAATATCTTCTGAATCGTCTCTCACAAATGTCTCCATGGTTGCAAGGCACGCTCCCTGTGCAAGCAGGTGGTCACGTTGGTTATGTTGACGGAAGTTAGCCTATTTTCAGGCGCTGCGTAATATCATTGCACCTGCTGCTCCCATGGTACAGCAGCAAAGTTCCTTGATTATTACGCCGGAATGAGAGTATAGTTCCTAGCCATATCAGCCTAGAAAATCGCAACTATTCATTTTCCGTTGGTCTTAGTACACGATGTAACTACAGAAGAGTCAAATTTTAAATAGGAAAAATATCAAAACTCTTTGGTCATTTTTGAGCGAGATGCTAACGGTCTAATCAGATTCAATGATCTATGCTAAGCTATGCTAAAAGTGCTACCGCCAGACCCAGAGATCGGCTGAATGGATTCGAAAACAGTAAAACTCAACTGTTTAACTCTAGGGGAGTTGGAAAATGATCTATTTTCAAAAATAGTGGCGTGTTCCTTTAACTTGCATTTCTCCTTTCAATTAGCGCATGTATAGAGTGAACTTGTTAACCCTAATCACGAATTAATCTTTTTTGTTTTCCAGGAATTTCTCCCTCCGGTCATATTTGAATGAAGACACCCCGAGCACTCTCTGTGTTCAAGGTTGAAATACATATGTTATTGTGTGGATCTGTTGGGGCACATGGAGTCCCATGCTGTGCAGGAGATTGAAGACAATCAACTGCTTGGTTTGATAATAAGGCTAAGGGACTAATCTGACATCAAATTTGTAAAAATAAGTTTTAAGTGAAAGAGGTACATAGTTTAAAGTTTTAAAGTTTCACAGTATTTTTAAATGTCTTTATATTTAGCCAAAACTTGAATTTTGTAAAGTATGATCAACCAGGGTCACCTAAGAGGCCCCTGGGCTACAGCATTATGGTAGAGGTCTGCACGGGACTGTTTTTTTCGTCCCGCTCCCGCAAGGTTCTATTCCGCACGCACCCACTCCTGCCTAAAATTCACTCTGTGTTCACCCGCTATCCGCATATAGTGATTTTCTTCCCGACCCAACGGGTCCCGCTAAATTTAGATCGTTTCCAGAATCTCGCATTTAAACTTCCCCTAAAGAAAGAGAGTGATTGGGGATAACAAATATAAAATGTTGCATAGCATATACAAGATTTTTTTTTTTTATTTGTTATTTGTCTTATGATGCTGTCAACACCCTAAACAATGACAGAGAAAAAATGTCACAAAGAATAATAGGCTAAATATCACAGAGAAAAATAGGCTAAATTAAATAGCCGACAACATGTCCCACAAGACTGTAGGCTAAGCCAAAAATACATATAAACGAAAACTGTTGGCTTACTAGCTATACTGCAAAATTAAATCTTTTTTAACATCCACGCAAGAACAGAATGACGCTGACTGACGACCGTTTCAGAACGTCTCTCCTCCAAAATCCGATCGCAAAGGTTGAATGTTCTCTGAAGGTGCACTCGCGCAGACCTCTAATGCAAAGAACATATCTTGCCAGCTTTCTCAGGACAGGGAACTGGGGACTGTGTGAACGCCACCACTTTAGAAAGTTTTGTTCACTTCAAGTTCAAGCACAGATGTGCTGATGTCAAAGCATCTCGGGAGCGACCGGGTTATTGTCAGACCGCCCCCTCCTGCCTAAAGTACATAATAGTTACCGACCGCAATCCGCCTTTCATTCAGAATTTAATCCCGTGCAGCAAGAAATCTTATCGGGTCCCGCGGGAGAGCCGCGGGAATGCAGACCTCTACATTATGGTAGGCCCCCCTACCCTACCCCTAAAATGAAAAAATATATATATTTTAGTTTCCTGACAATTATTTATGTTGAAATGTATTTATTTAAAGCTGCAGTCCGTATGTTTTGCCTCTTTGTCGCCATCTCTGTTTGAAACCTGCAGTTGCAGTTATTTGCATAATTATCATCTTTATGTGGGTTATGCATCGGCACGGCTCCTTAGTGAGGATGAATCTAATGTTTGCTGCCAGTCACCGCACTGGTGTGGATACTGTACTTCGGAATCACAGATTCTACATCTTGGTTGTATGACCAAAATAAGAATTTTCACTGGAAAATGTCATCTGAACAAGTAAGGAACATGTCTGCCACTTTTGTTCTGACCAACTGAGAAAAAAAGCATTAGGCCTACAATAAATTGCGCTGCCAATGGTGATTGCCAATGGTGAACTTATCAATGATGATAAGTTTAATGAATCCAGCTGCTGTGAGAAAAAGCTATAAATGATCCGCTACCAGCAGCATCCTCACATGCCATATAGCATACTAGCTGGGACGCCTTCTTTCTGTTTACAGACATGACATAATGATGCAAAGACTAACGGCTGCATGCGTGGAAACCCACCAGTACCAATTTTTTAAAACATTATTACAAGCTTACCATTGTGAATCGGGCAAAGGTAAGGAGATAGTTTTGAACACTGGCTTGTTATGGACTTGCTCAAAAATGGATTTTGGATCAACCAAAAAAAGTTACGGACTGCAGCTTTAACATTTAACATTTACAACAAATGTATAGATCAAATTTAGGTGAATATGCAAATTCACTATTTGCCAGTAACTGTTACTGTAAGTGGTTACATAAACAAAGCAGCGTTGCAACATTACTTTGCAGCACGATGTTATTACAGGCATTATACGGAGGTAATATGAAATGAAAATGCGAGTTTACAGGTATAGTATATTAACACCATAAATTAGACAAAGTATTCTTTATGCATCAGCAGTATCAAAACAATCACTTGGCATAAATATGGGCTATTTAGAGATGAACACGAAGTGCACATGTTAATTTAATTAAATCATTGCTTTTTGAAGTTTAATTCCAGTTGTTTTTTGTTTTTGTTTTTTTTTTTCGTATAAAATTTTTCCTGAAATTAAAACTGAGACTTTAAAGCAGCACCGATGGAACACAGTTGCCCATCAGATGATTACTGATGATTATCAGTTGCCTACTGAACCCACATTCAGCGCAAAGCGGCTCTTTCGCACTGTATGATGCTGTAGAAAGTTGTCCAGTTCGGTTCCATTCACTCAGCAGGGTTTCCCCAAAAATGTAGTAGTCCTGATAATTTGTGGTGTGGTAATAATGGGTGTAAGTTCGGTTATAGAATGCTGTTGTCACTGCTGTAAACTCCCATATATACAAATAAATATTTGAAAATATCATTTTTGTGCACCCAGTAGGCCCCTTCCCAGTGTAGGCCCCTGGAAGTTAATGCGCCCCTGTGATCAACAAGAGTAAAGGATGATGTTTTTTTTTGTTTTTTTTGAAAATTAGTAGCATGCTTTGAAATTAACATCAGCTTGCTTTTCAAGAGCATCCGTGGCTTCAGAACATGCTTCTCTGTCTCTCTTATCCTCATCTTATTGACAACAGATGGGATCTTAACCTTTTAATCTACATCTGCAAATCCTCATGCTGTCTTCATTACCAACTCTGGAGTGAAATGTCTCCAGGATTCTGTCTGTTGGCGAGAAAATGCCTCCAGCAAAATTTAATCAAGCCACTGCCAAATTGAACTATAAGGATTTTTTAGAGCTAGAAAAAGATAGAAGAACATAAATGCCTATATGCCATGGCATATATTGCAATATATGTATGTGAAAATGTAAATTATACATTTGATGCTTAATAAAAAAATAATTTCCAAAATTACATTACACTGTAAATGCTGTGTAATATTTAATTATCACATTTAATTTAATTAATCAAAAAATAAAATAAAAGAAATAAAAGAACTCTGACCTACAAGTACTATATAATTTGTCAAAACTGAGCACATACCAAACCCGAAACACTGAAACGGTGACCCTAAAACCATGATAAAAATCGAACCGTGAGTTGCCATGCTGACACGCTGACCCCTGTCCACCGCCGAAAGCGCCAACAGTGGGCACGTGAGCATCAGAACTGGACCAGTGAGCAATGGAAGAAGGTGGCCTGATCTGATGAACCACATTTTCTTTTACATCACGTGGATGGCCAGGTGCGTGTGCGTCGCTTACCTGGGGAACACATGGCACCAGGATGCACTATGTGAAGAAGGCAAGCCTCAGGAGGCAGTGTGATGCTTTGGGCAATGTTCTGCTGGGAAACCTTGGGTCCTGCCATCCATGTGGATGTTACTTTGACACGTACCACCTACCTAAGCATTGTTGTAGACCATGTACACCCTTTCATGGAAACGGTATTCCCTGGTGGCCTCTTTCAGCAGGATAATGTGCCCTGCCACAAAGCAAAAATGGTTCAGGAATGGTTTGAGGACCACACCAATGAGTTTGAGGTGTTGACTTGGCCTCCACATTCCCCAGATCTCAATCCAATCGAGCATCTGTGGGATGTGCTGAACAAATAAGTCCAATCCATTGAGGCCCCACCTCACAACTTACAGGACTTAAAGGATCTGCTGCTAACATCTTGGTGCCAGATACCACAGCACACCTTCAGGGTTCTAGTGGAGTCCATGCCTCGACGGGTCAGGGCTGTTTTGGCAGCAAAAGAAACGCACCCCTGCTACGCTGCTGCTGCAGCTGCAGCTGCAGAGCAAGTACCGAGACTTGCTACTGCCAATACATTCACAGACATTGCTGTTAGCATGTAAGACATGCTGCTGCTGCACATGTAACATACATGAATTAACCCCCATAGCAGATCTACACAGGTGGAGCTGGGGAAGGAGGGTTCTGAAAGCACGCTGCTGACTGCTAACAGCAAATAATGCCAAGTATTTGAATGTGTGAGCAGAAAACTCATTGGCTGCTGATGCAACAGCAACCAATCAGCTGTGCTATGTAGATAATGATGAGATTGCTACCAAAATGAGTTAAAGACCTATCAGCCTGCACCGTCAGAGTTTCATGGCAGAACTAGGTAAGTATTACAAGGTTAAACAAGCACTACAGCTTTTCAACTGATTTTTTTTTTTTAAATTTTGACCAAGGACAAAATGTGTCTTAGGGCGCTGAGAAATGGTAAGTGTTCATACTGTATTTCTGTCATAAGGGCAATAAGCAAATTAATTTTTTTTTTATCACATAAAGAAAGATAATTTACTGATTAAATTGATTAAATTATGTTCTTAAGATACTGTTAAAACTTTGAGTGAAAGTTGCAAAGTAGCTTGTGCTACATAAAAAAGGGATAACACTTAATCATTGCAAGCAAATTAATGAGAAGGAAAAGAATCTGGACCCCAAGGCATGTGGTAAATGCAAATGCTTCACTCCAAAACACTTAATTACTTTAATTAGATTTTGTTAGTTTGTACAATTGCATAAACAGCCTTTGTACTTCACAAGTAATTGTGAGGTTAAAAAGACAGTGCAGAGCTGTGAGATGCACATGTAGGAGATGATGAATTATTGTTAGCCACTTTCCAGGACATAGTGTATGTATACTGCTTTTGTCCTCCAGTGAGTCTTGGCTGACCCAAAACTCTTGGGATCAACTTCTGGTACTAAACACGCTGACTTATTAGTGTGCAGTGTTCTCTCCTTCACAGGCCTTGGGGCAATCATGATACTGAAGTCGCTAAATGATTACAGCAGTCTAGCGCAATGGGTGTTTTTCTCTCTTGTATATTTTAGATGTGCGTGAGCCATGGTCACACATGAAAGTAATACACAGTGCAAAATCAGTATGTGGTAGTAGAATTGCTTATTGCAAACTCCCTTAAATTCCTACAATCTGCCTTAATGAGATGCCAGTCTGAAAAGTTTTACAAAATCATAAATGTCCAGAGGCAGTATGTTGTAGAAAAAATAAAATTAAAATCTATGTATTTATTTGGTTAGCTAGTTAGCTATTTATTTATTTGGTTGGTTGGTTATTTTGTTTGTCTAGCCTCTGTTTACATTGCACTTTATTGCACTACATTTTTCCAAGACATTTACAGGTTTAGAATAGCATCTTCAATATGTAACAGTTATCATTCTTTTGTTTACCATCTGCAGGGAGATGATTACGAATAGATGTTTTGTTCTTCTGGATTTGCTTTCTCATTGTTCTCTTTTTCTAACGACTGGATACCCATTCAAGCTATCGAACAGGCTAGCAATTTTTCCTGGTAGAGTTTTGATGTTATGGTTCAGAGCAGGGTTTAGATTTAGGGTCAGTAAATATAGGCCTTTATATTTTATATGCCATGCTTGCTATGCTTTAGAACAACTCAGATAACTCAAATAATCTGTGCACTGTTTTGTGCACATGAAAATAGTCGTCTGGTATACTAAAGTATAACTCTTATATTAACTATTATATTTTCTGCTTTTTATTGTTTGCATCACTCTGCTTGTCTGTGTTTGTTTGAGACAGACTGTTAGTTATTACTGTACTAGTGAGGATTTTACTGTGACTTTTTCAGCAGGTTACATCGTTACACCAGTAGGGGGAGACAAGTGACTGTCTTTGTAGCTGCTTCCCATTTCGGAGGCTGCGTCCTCCGGAGGTTGCATTTTAAATGCTGCATACGTCATCAAGGATGCCTTATTTAAGAAAAGTAACCATAATAAAATTGGCTGTTATTCTTCGAGAGGTGATAAAATACTATAATTTCATTGTTATTTTGCAATCTAACTGTTACTTTTCTTAAATGAGTATGTGTAGCCGTCAAATGCGATCTCCGAAGAACGCAGAACTTCGAAATGAGACACAGCATATGAGTGAGTAAATGAATCCTTCATTCAACACTGATTCATTCAGGGACAAAACAAATGACTGCCTTTATGAGAGTCACTGAATCATTCATTTAACCGATTAGTTCAAAAACACTGCAGCTAAATTCGGTTGTCAATTCACCATTTAGTGCTTAAAGGAGCAATAGGTAATTCTCTACAGAAACATTTTTTTGTTATAGGCTACTGGTTGAAAGTCTCCTCATATCCTGATAGCAATCACTATGTTAAACGGTCTAAATGTATTTTTATAAATATATATCATCTGTGGAAGGTGTAGGACACTAAAATGTTCATCCAATCTTTATATTCAGTCCGAATGCAATAATACAATGTCCTACCTGCCTGTCAGTGTATGTTTTTACATTTCCTCATGTACCCTGTTCGCACAGACATCATACATCATAAGCTCGTTTCATGCTATGCAGAATTTATACAAGACCTCAGTCACGGAGCACTGCAAACAAACAGCTGCCACCTTTTACAGTTCCTACCAAATCAAAACAACGAGCTTATGCTAGTTATGGCGTTCACGCCATAACTATTGTATTAAGTATTAAGAGATGGCAACCTGTGACGTTCTAACCAGAGCTGTTCACGTACTCAGACTCGGAATTATGCATTTCCATCAAAACAGTATCAACACTGAAATGAATCTGCAGCAGTCAGGTACAAGCTCTCTGTTTACATTCATTATTATTGTAATGTTATGTGCTTTGAGACATGAGGTACTTTAACGCCGTCTCTTGTCTTGTGACGCTTTGTCAAGAACAGCAGTTTGTGTGGGTGTGTGTGTGTGCGCATTCATGTGTTTTGGAGGAGGCGTGGCTTTGGACGGCGATTTGCAGGTAGGGTGGGATCGTATGCTTTCAATGCTATCAGGCTAACGTTAGCATTTCCCAGATCACCTACTGCACCTTTAATCTTAATTCTGAAACAAGCACAGTTCAGTTCACAATTCAGGTAATGACAACCACATTTACAAAAATTCTACCCAGTGTGTAAGAACTGAACAATTAGTTGTTAATGATGTGTAAACATGCATCAGAGACTCTCTTTTATATGTCTCTCTTCTGTATGTGTGGTGCAAGAAATCAGCATAAGAACCCGTTGGCATGAGATGCCATAACGGTCCTATAATTATCATGGTGTCAGTCATCGCATTTTCGGGAGTGAGTCATGTTGGGTAGCTACAAACACTGAGTGAAAATTTACAGGATTCACTTCTGTATTTAAATGCGGTTGTCACCCCTGAAACTTTACAGAGTGTACACCTACATTGCCAGCGTATATCTGTTGTTACAAAATGAAAAAAAGTTAATTTTGCTTGGATTTAGAAATAATGGGGCCAAAGGCACACCTTAAGAAAAAATGTACTCTTCACTACTCCCATAGTGCATCATTGCAGAATATATATATATATATATATATATATATACACACATATAGAATATATATATATATATACATACATACATATAGAATATATATATATATATAAATATACATATTGAAGATCGGAATTATGTTGCGAAGTGTAAATGGAAGAGTTAACAAAACGGATAGCTATCCGATCAGTAAAAACGCATGAAGTGTCCATTTACACTTCGCAACATAATTCTGATCTTCAATTCCCACACTATATGCAAATTTAACAGATTTAAATTCAACAAAAGCAAAAGATATGAGCTTCATTTTATTTATTATCAGCTCATTTCAAGATCAAAGATCATAATAGGAGAAAAAGCACTAATAAGCCAATTTAGTCTCACTACCTTGAATAAAGATGATTGCGTGTTGAACTTCAGAATGTGATGCTGAGCTTTTCATTTGCAGCAGTTTGGAGGGCAGTTTGGAATGCGTTTCGGAGGCATTTACACCTGATCTTTTCATTATAGGATAGCTATCTGATCAGAGAAAATGCATGAAGTTTATACAGTAAATAAAGAAAGCTAAAATTGAAATGTTCTAAAAATGTATAACAGTAAAACTCTTTAAGGGTAGACATCTCAAAAGTAAAGGCTTTTAACAGTTCTAATTCCTGCATTGAGAGTTTTGAACGGCCTTGTCTGTAGGTCGTAGCATTAGCAGTGCAAAGCTGGCGGTTTTCCTGTTTACCTGCTGACTCAGATGTTTCAGATCTTTGACCTCCCCTTCAGTAATCAACCGGGTGATTGTCAGGTATGTGTGCACAGGCATCATCTCATGGCCCCTTTGTCCTAGACCTGAGGTCTACATGAGCAGCATATTCCAGGATCGTATACACCACTTCTCAGCAAAGCTAAGAACAGATACTTTCCTATCTATCTATCTATCTATCTATCTATCTATCTATCTATCTATCTATCTATCTATCTATCTATCTATCTATCCTAACTTACATTTTAGAACCAGTATAGTATATTACTTTGTGTACTATTTTTTGCTCCAAAGCATAAATTGTTGAGCGTATCCAAACAACACTTAATGCAGTCACTGAATGAATCGGTGTTTTTGACTCAATCATCAAGCCAGCTACTTGTATGAACTGATTAGTGTTTTAATGAATCAGTTGAATGAATGATTCATAACTCGCTCATAAAGACAGCCACTTGTCACCACCTACCGACTTAACAATGTATCCTGTTGAAAGAGTCATTGAAAAACCCCAACCAATGCACAGACTGATCGTGTAAAACACAGACACATGGAGTTATACAAACATTTCAAAGTCCCAGGGCTGTTGGACTATATATCAATTTAGAGGTTATTGTTTATGATTGTATAATAAAACATATTTCATTTGAAATCACAGTGTTTTGTGTCATTTAAACACATGACGACATTCAAAGATTGATTTGACAGAATCCTCCAAACTGAGATGTTAATGTCTTACTAGAAAGTTACTACAAAGTTTTATATATATATTTATTTATTTATTTATTTATTTATTTATCACACATAGGGACATGCTGTTCACTCTGAGGTGGTCAGTTGGTCATCTGGGGAAAGTTTTCCCCATATCAACACACAAGTCATGTGAAACTGTGAGGGTGTGAAACTAAACATTGTCGCCAGATGGCTCAGTAATGCATATGATGGTTTTCGTGGGGCCAGTTTTATGGGAGGTGGCTGTTCCGTGACAGTGGTTACCCTCTACGACCATATATTTTCACCTCTGTCAAAACCCATTGACGTATAGAGGAGAGCCACAGAGCCCACAGCTGCACCTGCAAAACAGAGAGGTAGAAACTTTTCCTCTAAGCTGGCTTTATGTATCAAGGGCTTATAGATTGTCTTTTTTAAGTGGTATGCAAGGTCAGTTTTGACAAGGTTTGTAAGCATCTTATTTCTTTTCTTTTGAGTTGAAAGTCATGAATTACCAGCATAAAACACATAATATAGGCCTACACAAGATTGCTCGTTTAATTGTCCAACTGATATTTTATTGATCAATGTGTCAGTGGCATTTACAATTTATAGTATTTAAGGGATATAAAGGATCTAAGGATTTTCAATAGCAACCTCTGTGTGTTTAAGAGAGTATAACCATGCATCTGTCGTTTATTTATTTATTTTTTTTTTGTATTAGTTTATTCATTTATAATAATTTAATCATGATTTAATACTTTATTTATTCCAATAAATCATATAATAATTTATTAATTTTTATTAAATTTCTTATTTTAGTTTTTTCCTTGCTCTTACAATGCTTGCCATTGTTGTTTAATCTCCATTTTAAGATTTTTTTTAACATCCTAGAACAATGTTGTTAAGCAGTAATTTTCCATTGCTTTTGCTTTGGTATTATAACACTTGTTGGATTTGTGCTGGTCACACAAAGTACAGGATGAAAGTATATGAAAAGTCCAGTAGGGACGAAGTCCAGGCAAAGTAGAGATGAAGTTTAGACAAAGTCTGAGCATTAAAACAAACATAACTAAGACTGTTCAATAAATCCTGCTCATTTTTTAGCATCAATTCATTTTCAGCTTCCTGCATTTTCAAGGCTTCCCGTCAACCTCTCAGGCTGATAGAAGACTGTTATTACAGTTTTTGGCACCAGACAAACTGTATATTCTATCCCCTTACCCTAACCATAAAGGCCTGTTCACACCAAGAACGATAACTATATTAGCGTCCACACCATGCTTGCTTGTCTGTCACTTTACATGCTCAAGCTTCTTACAGCAGGATGGATTCTGACTGACTCTCAATGTTTTCATCGTTCATCGGCTGGATAAAATCGCTCTGAATGTGATTCCAACAATATTGTTATAGCTTGTGGTGTGAACTCTGCTATTTTTTAATATTGAGAACGATTTTTTAAACCATATCTTTATCGTTATCTTTATAGTTATCGTCCTTGGTGTGAACGGGCCTTAACCCCAACCTTACCATCACAGAAAACTTTCTGCATTATCAAAAAGCATAATTTAGTATGATTTATAAGATAAGTTTCCCTCATGGAGACCAAAAAAAAAAAAAAAAAAAAATGTCCCCACAGGGATATATATATATATATATATATATATATATATATATATATATGCACTAAATTTCTTAATCCACCTCTGTCTTCCTGAGATCTCAGGAGGTTTCCAGTTTGCATTGAACCGGCTTATAGTTGTTTTACAGAAAGAATCCTTCCACCCATCCTTTTGTTTGACAAACCCCAAAGACAATCATGCTGTAGTTATGCAGAGTTGGATGGCAGGGTGGAAGTCTCCTAGGGAGGTTGTGTCATGGGGTCAGACTCCAGGTGTTGCTCTGAGGGAAACTTCAGCTCTCTCTCTGTCTTTGCACGTATTCCACCAGTGAACAAGTTGCCCAGCTCTGCCTTCAGTCGGTTTTCTCAGTCAAATAATTTTTTTATAACCATTAAAGCTACACGTTTTTGTGTCTTTTTGTATATTGGTTTGCTGTATGTTATTTTTATGTCTGAAATATTTATTTATTTATTGAATAAGTTGAATACATGCACATGTGTCTTATATTTTTCCTCTTCCTCCTCCAAATAGTCTTTTTAGGACGGGAATGAGCCAGTGCATTCAGCTCACACATTACCTGACCACACTCGGAACCCCTCTCATTTACATTTAGAGTGAATAGCACTCTGCTGCTGTCTCAACACTACTAGGACGAAGCTACTGTTTACAGTTGTATTGACAGTGAGCCAAGCAACTGTTATTTGTGTCCTCAGTGTTTTGACATCCTCATAGTCAGAGCCTTTACGGCAAATGGTTTTGCGCATTAAATGCAAATATAAAGCACATCATTTCCTGTTAATGGTTTGGAAAAATGAACGGTATATTTTGAAAAGTAAACAACAGATACGGATCCCGTTTCTGGCAAGTTTGAAACATACCACACAGTCTCATATTGCTATTAAGACTCACAAAGACTTCAGTTCAGCGAGGACACATTAAGTTGATCAAAAGAGACAGTAAAGACATTTATAATGTTACATAATGTTTATAATGTTCTTTAACTCTCTGTTTATTTTTTTTAACTCTCTATTTTTCTATTTAACTTTCTATTTCTATTTATAACTTTTCTAAAAAATAATGATAATGATAATTATAAATTTTGACCGACCCCAAACTTTTGATTGGTCACATAATTTTGTCCATCATCTTTGTCTGTGTACAACAAGATCAGCCACACAGAGTAAATAAGGACCTTAAAGTGCAGACAACTGGGTTTCTTTATTGCTAAAAAATGTTCTGGCTTAAACGGGTTAACTAATGTATCAAGGACTTCATTTTGAGAATGAGAAATTATAGCCTTGCAAAAGGGTAAATACTGAACAAATCAACACAGCAATATAGAAATGTATGCTAAGTGTATTAAGTGATGGTCCTCTTATTACCAGGACATAAGAATATATGCAAAGTATGTTGTTGGTAATTAGAGGAGAAACCTTTGGCTCTTAAAGCAGGAAAGAGAAAAGAGATTCAAGTGAGTCTGTCACAACAGAAAAGTGGACTAATTAACCGCATGTGAGGAGCTAACTGTTTTTACTGCAGAAAATCTGAATTTTCCATGGGGTTATTCATCAAACTGGACACGAGGCTGTGAAAACTCAATGGAATTGTCACAGATTAATTTGCAGCTGGCAAATGTGTTCTTGCAAGCATGGGTAAAAAAGACTTCTTTTAGTTAACCTACAGTTAATAAAACAGTGATTTTTTTTTTTTTTTTTTTTTCTTTTTTTCCAATTTGCAATTCCTGCTTTGATTACTTAGGGCTCAGTCTTTGAATGTACAACCATGGCTATCTATTGCGTCATTCACATATTCATCACTGAATCTATAAAGTTTAATATTTGCATGGAGATTCGTGTCTACACGTCTACATGTGGCATGTCCGTGATTTTGCCATGTTAGATGGGTTCCTGGGTCAACACATTTTGTTTATCCTGGAACAACATTCCCGTCTGAAAATTTATTCCTAATAATATCCCTACCCTTAAACCTAACCCTACCCATAAATTATCCCTCAGGCTCATTAGAAAACCATACCTGTGTCAAAATATGTTGCGTCGTGCACGTTTCACGACAGTTTCAAAGTGAAATGTTTTTTCCGGAACAGATGAACGTGAATATGGCAACGTGTTATTGCGTTTGCGTTTTAACGTATTACCACAGTTCTGAACTGAAATGTCCGGTGAATTGAAATGTCCACCATGTTTTAAAATAACGTACACCTACATTGATAAAAATGATTTTATGGTGAAGTAAATACTGTAGAAGCTTGTAGAAATTAAAGTGTAAATATCAACATTATAAAATTAAGTAAAACTACTCAACTTTTCTGATACTGGTGTTCCCATAATGCACTTGGCCTTGAATAATTAATGATTTTTTGTTGTTTTCCAGCTGTATTTACACTGTTTTATCATTGCTTTTGTGGTTACATTTAGTAACTTGCCATTTTGTGACATTTGGAGTTCATTTTCTACTCAAAATGACACATTCACACTCAAAAATGATCCACTGAATGTTACGGTCATTGTGTATTGTGTGCCAAGTATTGAGGTCTCTGTGTTCAGGTGCCATGTTATTTCTAATATGTAGATATGGTGTCTACACAATATCTATTATATTAATTACTTAGATGTTTCTAAGTAAAGTATACACTCAAACAATTAAAACTGAATTAAACCATGCTTTTGGTTTAGCATGGTTTAATTCAGTTTTAATTGTTTGAGTAAAATGTATTGCAAAAGAAACTTCAACTAAGTAGAAATTACTCAACCTTTTATTGGCCAAGTTAAAATTACTTATTTTATTTGTTAATTTTACTTAACTTAGTTAAGTAGAGTTTACTTAATTCCATATGTGAAATTTACTTTAAAAATATGCGTGCAAAAACTTTTAAGAACAATTAAGTAAATTTTACTTATTGTTTTTTACAGTGTACACTAAACCCTAAACCTACCCGATAGTGTTAACAAAAGCAAATGTGACATAAAAACGCAACCGTAACCCTGTAATTTTAGCTTATTTTTGAACTCTTGCCTTTGAGCTCTTTTACTGTGATTTTTTCACAGGATTCGTACCCGAACTCTTTGCATCGCAAGCAAAATTCTGTACCAGCTGAGCTACCGAGCAAGCTTACTACGTCAGTAAAACTGAACATATGGAGCTGGTTAAGTGATGCAAACTCCAAAGTTACAAATCATGCACTATGGTAAAAAGTGTTTTGAGGTCATAACAAAATTGTGCAAGGAGCCGCGTGAAAACAAATCTTTATTAATCCATAATCTGCCTCTGTAATCATAATTGTGTGTGAAAACGATTAAAAGTGCTTGCTGTTTTACTGCCTCTAGTGTTCATTTCTGTTAGAAACTGCAGTGATATGTACGTATTGGTACATATTTTGCGTTTTTGCAAAAATGTTGACAGGTACGTTTTTCCATTAACACTAATGTAGAAGCATCTAACCCTGGTTGTAAGCCTAAACTTGAAATAAACTGGAAACTTATCCCTCATATCTGATTGGTTTAAATGGAATATTGTTCCAGGATCAACAAATGTTTATTCAGGAACATGTTGTATTTGGCGTAATCAGGTTCTGCGGCATCCTATAGCAGACGGCTACAGGCAGCTACGATGGTCTTCCAACCTTGTGCGCAGAGAGGTTTCATAGCTATTTGCTGAAATGCAGCGTGAGTTCAAGAAGCAGAATGGAAAATGCCCTGATTCTGAAACATGGCAGAAAAAAAAGAAACGAGAGAGTAAGTACCTGAATGAAAGCAGTAGGCCAGACACGAGTGGATGCCTCATGTCTGAAGCCTGCTGCTTTGTCTTGTCAGTGTGTGGTGTACTTTCTCTCTTTTCATGTCTGTGTGTCTACAGAAGAGATGTACTGCTTTTGTACCCCAGCATGAAGGCATTTGATATTCATGGAGAAGAAAAAGAGGGAAGAGAGAGAAACATCAGCAGGGATGGTGCTCAGTGCATAAGATTACGTAGTAATTATCAAGCTGACTCAATCACAGAGAACTGGCAAATACACACTTGGTGCAGGCGGCAATCGTGAAGATTATTTCGAAGGGGGAACTAAGGAGCACATACGTTCTTTCTGCTCATCATTTGAAGTCATATGAGCCTGTCGAGGCATATTACTTTGTGTCCCAGTTCATCTAAGAGCATGAGGAAAAAATAAACAACTCTTGAATTATAAGCAGACTTACACTGACTTAGTCCAAGCAGCCAATGCTCTGTTGTTTATCCACAAGTTTTCTTCTCATGTATTAAAATTGACTTGCTAATGTAATCTTGAAATGTGACACTGCCTTTTGCTAGAGCACTATCTGAAATAAAACAACACATGGAGATGTGTTGTTTATTTTTCTCAAAAAGGAAAGAAAGACAGAGAGAAAGAGAGTCATTGCTCCATTACAGGGAGATCTACTGTGCCTCAGTGGCCTCTTTTATCAAAGATAAGTAGTATTGATTTACTTCAAGGCAGAGAAAAGTATTGGGCTTAAGGCCTGACATTTAATAATCTCCACCTAATCCATGATGTGTGTGGACCTACTTGAGTTCTCGTTGTTTATTGTTGAAATGTGTAATTTACGCTGACAGATGCCACACATACGTTAGACTGTTTTGAAAGACTTTGAATTGATATTGTAAACTGTGACATATAGTTATCATGAATAATAAAAGAGAAACACTCAAAAAATAATTTTGCTTCTTGTTCAATTTACTTAAAGAAAACAAATTCAACAAATTAATTGTTCATCCAGTTTACATAATCCATTTGAGTTGAGACTACATATTATATTTTTCCCATTTTCCGTGACCTAATCTAAAGTGAAAACTATTTACTCCTTATAACCAATTAACAATTCCTTTACAAGGTAATTAAACAATAATATTTGTGTTAATTACAGTGACAGTGAATGAAGAACTCACTATAGCCTATTAATATATTAACAATGTAGAGGTTACAATATATTAACTATGAATTAACTATAAACTAGTTTGTTAATGTAAGTACTTTATTACTGTATACTTATTATAAAGTGTTAACCAAATGTTTTATTGCATGTATGAGCTATTAAATGCAATAAACCAATCATCTAATACCATTAAATATGAAGTGTCTTTATGAGGTATTTTATTAAATTGTATAGGGCTTGTTTTGTTTGTTTTATGTAGAGCTTTGTTATTCAGACCGATAAGAGACTTTTAACTACAATGCTTTCTTTTTATTATGTGTCATTAAATGTCTACAAGTTTATAAAATTGATCTGAGATCAGGCAAAAATCATATAGTCACTGGTTCATGGGTTCACAGAGATCATCGCCCCTAGCGGCTAACTATTGAAATTACAACAGTAATGACATAACGAAGCCCCGTTATCTGAAATCACGTGACTTGGCAGTTTGATATGCGCTGCGAATGGTTTGAAACAAATGATTCACAAAGGTTTCAAAGCTTCACAAAGCGTGTTTCAAAAGCGCACATCACTAATGTTTAGCTTGCTAAATAAGTCATTGTAAGTTATCTGTAGTTATTATAAGTCATTAGGACATGTTTCCCTACTAGCAAGCCAAATCTAAATTTAAGTTTATGCTTATTGCAGTTTACTCATTTCAGTTTAGTTCATCCTACATGAAGTTTGAGTAAAGATAACATGGTTCCATTGTGTGGAACCAATGTCCATAACTGAATCACTTTCAATCACTTACAAAGAATTTGTTTTTGTTTTTTTTTTAATTCAGTGTATGAAGCATTGCAGACAAGATCAACCTTTGTCACAGAGTTGATCTCAGCAGATATTTAGCACCAAAGCACCTTGCGCACAATGATGTGACCTGCGCATTGATGTCCAATCTATTTATACAGAATGACATTGAGAGAAACGCAAATGTGTTCTCCTCTTGCTTGATTAGCTCTGGTGCATGTCTGGTCTTCTGAGAGGCATGCAATTTTCACCCTCCAGCTCAAGGGTAGGAGGAACACCCACCCTTCTATTTAGAATGGGCTGAAAAACGTTTGATAATTATGCAGTGCGAGAAATACCGAAAATGAAAAAAGGAGGGGTGAGCTGGGTGGGTGATGTTGGTTAAGCTGGTTTAGATGGATGATATGTCAGTCTACTGCATCTACCAGGTAGGTATTTCTCTGTTCTTTGGTTTGGGCTCTAGGGGGAACAAGGGTCTTCCTTCTTCCTGCAGGTGGGCATTAGCTCAGACGCGATCAAAGACCTCTGGTTGACAAGGCCAGTACTCTCATTCCCTAACCTGTGTTTACGGCGTGTGTTTTTTCTTCTTTCTTTTTTTTCTCCACCGCTCTGAATCGATGCCAGAAAGAGGTAATGTGTTAAAGGGGAGAGAGAACACCCCTGTTTTTTAAGTGTGTTGCTGGTGCAGGATTAATGATCAGAGCGGCAAAAACTCACCTATTGGTTGCATCAGGCAATCAATGGTGATGAGCAAGGCAGATGTGAGGGGAGCAGGAGGGTTGCGGCAGACATGCAAAGCACGAGCGGCCCGTTAAAACACCTCAATTTCTCACCAAGATGGAGTGCACATCCTCACTGAACAGACAAGGTGAGGCACAGCTGAGACCCAGGTTAAACGCAGCAGGATTTTGAGAATGGAATGATTATGTCAATTTGTGGAATTGAATGCTTGCTTCATCATTTACATCACAAAGTGTCATCTCCAGCGCGTATGCATTTGTGCCGTGTTACTTGGGACGGGTGAAAAGTGTTACTGATGGCAAAAATCACCTGTTAGCACAAACAAACTGTCAGAGTAAGACTGATATATCTTAAAAGTTCAAAATGCTATGAAAATAGAACTGAAAAAAAGAAAAAAAAAAAAAAAGAAAAAAAAAGAAATATAGGAAAAGATTTAAAAAAAAAAAAAAAAAAAAAACAGTTTATATTTTCAGAAGTTACAAAACTGCAAAAAAAAAAAAAAAAACTGCAAAAAAAAACTAAAAACAGAGAGTACCTGTTACTTGTGCGAAGGGACGAGAGGAGATCAGTTTATTTGCAAACACAAACAAAGATAATCCATACTGAAATTCCAGACCAGAAACACACTGTTAAAAATAAAATGAATTTTAATAAAATGTCATTTGCTGTAATTTAAATTTCCTAAATTAAATTTACGTAGAGTTGCTTGTATTTTGGTATTACATCATATTTCTGTTTTTAAAGGCAATTTTTTTTTTTTTTTTTTTTGTATTTTTACAGAATAATGTATAATTTTACATAAAATTTTGATTAATATTTTAGATTTTTTTTTTTCTGTAAAAATAGAAAAAAGTAACAAATGTATAACTACAGAAATCTGCAGTCATTCAAGAGGTTTTTCTTGTGATTTAAGATAATGTGTTGGTTAAAGTGAGTTTTTTAAGGTTAAATCATAGTATTTGTACATTATATCAGTTAATGAAATATGTTTTTTTTTTTTTTTTTTTACTGTAAATTTAAGTTAAATCTGTAAAACCTAAAATGTTGCTACAGTATTTTCTACAGTAAATTTCTGGCAATCACAGCTGCCATTTTTTTTTTTTTTTTTACAGTGTGTTAGAGGTGTATGACTGTACTCTATTAATGTATGTTAAAAGTAAAATGTTTTGTGGGATTATACGATTTTGTGTAGAATTACATTAATAAACAGTAATTATAGGACAAGAAATTACAGTTTTTACAGTTTATCTCTGTTTTTTATCTTTTTTTTTTTTTTTTTTTTTTTTTTCTCTCAGTATTTTTCTGTTTTTAAACAGACATTTTCTGGTGACAGAAAATTCCCTTTTTTTTTCTTTTTTTTTCTTTTTTTTTTTTTTTTTAACAGTGCAGGAACAACATCCAAAGACGGATTCATGATAGCTTCACACAAACATGCAATGAAAACAACTGACAAAACACAACTGAAACACAAGGGTTTAAGTACACAAGGAAATGAGGGCTAATGAACAACAGGTGTGAACTGATCAGGCTAACTATGGTAACAAATGTCTCGGTTACGTATGTAACCCTCGTTCCCTGAAGGAGGGAACGGAGACGTATGTCAAACGTAACCGACTGAAAGGGAACAAGGGTTACCATGGGAGCAAACAAGGGAGCTAACTCAAACAAGGGAACAGGAACTAAGCACAAGAAGGGAACACAGGAACAATGAGAACAGAAAATACATTTCAACATAAAAGTCCATACAAAACAAAAACACAGAACCGCGATCGTCACACTACCATTCAAAAGTCTGGAGGAAGATTTTTCTCTTCTTTTTTTGTCTCTTCTGCTCAGCAAGGCTGCATTTATTTTCTCAAAATACAGTAAAGGCAGTACTATTGTGAAATACTACTACAATTTAAAATAACTGTTTTCTGATTTAATATATTTTAAAATGTAATTTATTCCTGTGATTGCAAAGCAGAATTTTAAGCGTCATTACTCCATTCTTCAGTGTCACATGATCCTTCAGAAATCATTCAATATGCTGATTTGATGATTATAAATCTTTTCTTATTATCAATGTTAAAAAGTTGTGCTGCTTATATTTTAGTGGAAACCATGATATATATATATATATATATATATATATTTTTTTTTTTTTTTTTTTTTTTTTCAGGATTATTTGATGAATAAAAAAATAAAATACAGCATTTGTTTGAAATTGAATTTTTTGTAACTGTCTTTAGTATCAATTTTGATTGCTGAATAAAGTATTAATTTCTTTCAAAGAAAGAAAGAAAGAAAGAAAGAAAGAAAGAAAGAAATCCTACTGACCTTAAACTTTTGTATGGTAGTGTAAGTGGCCAAATTAAAAAACAAAAAACAAACAAACAAAAAAAAAACCTACAGTAAAACTCAAATTAGTCCTATGCGTGTTTCTCCAGACTGTTGAGCACTGTTGCTACCCTCAACTAAAATGGTAAAAACTGCTATCTAATAAACCCAAGGTACTGCTAAAAAAATCACACCATAACCAATCACATAAAATAAATAAATAAATAAATAAAATCAGTTGTCATGTCACAATGTCACATTGTCATGACTGATCATTGGTTTCACTTCTAAATACTTGAGTGTCACTAATACAAAGAAATATACATATATGAATTTATTGCTAACATTAAAAAAAGACCAGTGTCTTTTTTGAACAGAAACTAGAATTTTTTTTTCTTTTTTTTTCTAATAAGGTAATTTGGTATTCAAGTCAATTTTTATATAATTGCATTGTCCAGGCATTTTATTGAGTTCCATCTAAAGTTTTTCTATTACCAATCCATGTTGAACTCTCTAGAGTGATCTGGCATATCATAAAGTCCCCAGGACAAATCAATCCTCTGCTATACCTCATCCAATAAAGCCTACACAGAGCTTATAGTGGGTCAATTGACTGCAGTCTTTAATCACCTCAGATGAACCTGACCTTTAAGTATTGTAGTATCATTTGAGGGTTACGCTGAGTCATTATGACAATGAGCTGGCTGCTTCCCCTCTACAAAGTGCCCGATGATTCAAACATGCTGACCTTACAAAGGAAAACTGTCAAAAACTTTATCAAATCTCTGAGGTATCCAGCCACAAAAATCAGAGGATCAATCAAGCTGACTCAAGCATTTTGCGGGTGCTCTCTTCAGCATGGTAGGGATGGTAGTGGGGTGTCAGACCATGATAATACAGCAATCTATCATGGCGATGGGACTAAGTATTGGCTGCCTGTGACAGGCACTGAGGAATGGGACTAGACTGAGACAGACTTCACATACTCACCCTGATCAGCAGTCTGGCGCCTGAACGAGGGACGCTGCTCCAAATCCATTTATTCTACCGCTGCCTCACTTTTTTAATACTTTGAAAAGGACACTTTTTGTTCATCACTTGACAGTTGTTCCACAAAAGGAGACATGAAAGCGATTTGTCCATTCCAATGTACTGTTCATGCTGTTAGAGAAAAATTTTCACAGTTCCTTCAAATCCACTGTATTGGTGCAAGCTAGTAATATGAAAACTAATAATATCCAAAGCTAAAACTTTGAAGAACATCATGCCACATGCGCTACTCTTGTAATCAGCAAACTTTTTACATGAGCTTAGAACTCCATAGTCTCTGTCTCACCCTGTCTTACTCTCTCTACATATTTGAATGACACTCTGTTTATAAATATTTGTGTTTTGTGATCATTCTGGAACAGATATTCACTATGGTTACGGATACATGATTAGTAGGCCTACATACAAATTATTGAAACTATAAACCTATTTTCTTTGATGAACTTTATCCATGGACTGCACTTGGGATGGGCTTTTTAATTTATAACTAAATTACAACCATTTAGGACTGCAATTACACCTTAAACCTCAGAAGTCTCACAAGCCAGACTTTTGATTACAGACTTTTACAGTATTTACAGATAATTTCAGATTCTCATTAAACACATAAACAAAGTAAAAAAAGTTGTCTAAGATTATGGTGGACAGCAACAGTTGCTAAGGTAACATTTTAGGGCGGGTTTAGCAAGGGATCAATTAATGTCCTCGTATGCATCCTCTGTGGATGTGAATACTTTCTAGAACCACTACTGACTTTATACACTGCCTGGCCAAAAAAAAAGTCGCTGTTTGGATTTTAATAGGCAAATACTTAAGAGTCTATGGATGGGTCATTATTACAGTGATTATTATTTTTCTAGCATGTTATATGTTTGTCAACGGTTCTTTTAACCCTAAAAGATGGAGTGTGTAGCTTTTCATTTACAACAACCACGTATTAAGATGTATCATGGCCATATTCTAGGATGACAATGTCAAGATTCATCAGGCTCAAATTGTGAAAGAATTGTTGGGAGGGAGCATGAAGAATCATTTTCACACATGAATTGGCACCTCTGAGTCCAGACCTTAAATTCATTGAAAGTTTTTGGGATGTGCTGGAGTAGACTTTACAGAGTGCTCACCTCTTCCATTGTCAATACAAGATCTTGAGGTGCATCAATTTTTGGTCAAGATCTTGTATTGACAATGCAATAAAATTTTAACCCTGGTGAATCTTGACATAGTCATCCTGGAATATGGCCATGATGTGTCTTTCTACATGGTTGTTTAAGAAATGAAAAGCTACACACTCCATCTTTAAGGGTTAAAAGAACCATTGCCAAACATATAACATGCTAAAAACATAATAATCACTGTAATAATGATCCATTCATAGATTCTTATGTATTTGCCTATTAAAATCTTTTTTTTTTTTTTTCTTTTTTTTTTTTTTTTTAAAGACTTTTTTTTTTTTGGATGGGCAGTGTATATTTATGAATACTGGAACAAACAATCAATCTCGTAATAAACCTTATAGATTTATCATAAGACAATGTATTAGATTTACAGTGACGAGTTATATTTCAAGCCAAGCCGCAACAGTGGATCAAAGATGCAATACATACAACGACATGCAATATATACTGTAGCTTTCTCCATTTACATTATGAGAGAGCAGAACTGTCACTGTAATCAGCGGCTCTTCAGAATCACAGACAGCGCAGATTCCAGCACCTGATGCAGGATGATTGGAGGCACATGTGGCCAATTTGGTCTATCCCTGAATGCAGTAAAAGACCACCAGAAATCAGTCTCTCCTTTCCCATTTAATTATAGAGTTTCCGAAGACTGAGAACAAGGCCACTGTCATACCGAGAATCTAAACGTTCATGAGATCCTCATACCTTCATTTGAAATGTCCCAGGCTTCTTGGAAACAAACACAGAGGACTATGAAAGGAGACTATGTTTCTTGATTATTGTAAATACATTCAGCTATGAGTTTATTGCACCATTTTTGAGTCTAAGAATCTGATTGTGCTATGCTGGCAATGCAGTAAAACACTATGATACTAATACACAGTACAAGAGAACAATGGAGTGAAACAAGCAAATCAAATTATTATGTTTTAATATTAAGGAAAAAAAAAATCAATGATTGCTGAGGGAAGCACACTGAAAATATGCCTTATGGGGAGTAACACAATGATTCTTTAATTCAATTACTGTATGTTATTTCTTGTACAGAAAGAATAGAAGGTGGTATTGTAAATAGAAGATAGAACATCTGTACTAATCTGTCTATGAGAGTTAGCAGCGAGGCTGAGGCAGAGATAAGTCAGTCTAAGCCGAGGCGTCAGGAATGACATGAGACGACTGAGTGGAGAGCTGTTGGGATGCTCTCCAGAGGAGCATGAGAGGCATCACGAATCTATTACAAACCCTATTAAAGGTACCAGAGCTGTCAATCACACAGGAAATCTAAAACTGGGAGATAGCGACTGGGCAGCGAGTCAAACACTGTGTGTGTGTGTGTGTGTGTGTGTGTGTGTGTGTGTAAGTGTATCTAAGCATTATTTGAAAATGCAGTAAGCTAGGCAATGGAACAAAACAGACCTAAAATTAATAAATATTTGATGCTATAGGACAAAAAAACTAGGTTGTTTTTTGTTTCTTCATTATTTTCAGTAAGCCTTCCATTACAGAACAAAAAAAAAAAAAAGATAATATTAACAAGAAACAACAAGCTGCTGAAACGGTATCAACATCTACCTGCAGTTTATCAGAAAAGGTGCAATGTGCAACCAAGCTTTGCACAGTCATGATAGCTAATGCTAGTCTGTCAGGGCCACAAATGGAATATAATTAAGCCGTTCTTTACGTATTGGCATTCTTTGCAAGTTTCCTGATGATTTGTTGTAATTTGTGAGGAATCGACATTATGACTAGTTGGACAAGAGAGGGCATACTGTTTAGATTGTTGTAGGACAGTTCTAATTGAGGTGGACTGTGGGAGCTGAATTCTCAATTAAACAGCAAAGAACAAACTTATACTGTTTAGCTTTGTCTTATTCGTTGTATTTCTTACAGGAACATCAATACTTCACAAAGGAAATAATTGCGGCTGCAGTAACAGCCGGTCTGAATGCTTTCTCCTCAGCAGAATTTGTGGCCGTAATTATGCTGTCAGTCCAACCCCAAATATAGCACATTTTCCGCATAATTATGGCATCAACCCACAAATTCGCTAGGCTTATACATGTTTAGACTCTATAGAAAACACCTTAAATAGAAGGAGAGAGAAAGGTAATTATGTCTTACCCATCAAAAACATCCATTTCTGACTGATTAAATTACATGTTTCAATGAACCTTAATTGCTTTTTTGTCAAACCCGATTTGGCAGACCTGCTTTCAGAGAGATCGGTAGAATATTAGCACAATTATTTCCATATTACATTAAAAGTTTGAGTTATAAGCCCAACACACTCCCTCGATTAGTAGCCTATTCTGGTCTCCTTTGAAATCAAAACACTGTCAGGACTTTCAAAGTGGTCTCAGATAAGTGATGTATTGAGTGAGAAATGTGCCCGAAAGCAAAGATAAAAGAACCCAACCAAAAAAAAAAAAAAAAGGCCAAGAACCTTAGCATTGCAGCGGGTCAGAAGGAATGGCACAGCTTTTTTTTTTTTTTTTTTTTTTTAAACAGAGATTGTGTCAATTTGTAGTGTCATATTATCAATTTAAATGTGCTGCCTTTTAGTACAATACTGCATGTTATTGTGAAGTAGGTATTCACATTTAAGCAACATTTCATTTTTCAGTCAATGCGAGTTTGTTATTAAAAAGTGCACAATTAATACTAATTTTTCGAACAAAGTGATTTATCACATTTAGCCACTTCGCCATTTGTATGTATGCTGTCATATTTCATTATGGAGGGGACGAATTGCCACTTTAATAATGGTGGTGACAGAGGAGTAAAAGTTAGCCAGATGAAGACTGATGACAGGCTTAAGCATTGGACATGGCAGTCAGAACATGGTGGAGATTGAATCCGTAACCCTCTGCACCCATAATAAATTATCTCTCTGAAATGGAATGATTGATTTGCGGCGGTGACGCTTGCACCTGGAATGGGGTCTCTTTCTACCCACTCCCAGGGACATCTATGAAACTTTCTCCTTCAGGAGAGAAATCCCTCTCCTTTTTTTAAGCTGACTGAAAGAAGGGATGTGAAAAAATGTGACCAAGCAATTCAAGGTGTTTTTTTTTTCCCCGACAGCTTGGTACAATTTGACAGGAAGACTCTCGAGATTCTGCTTAAGTCAGTACTACTGTTCGCCAGCTACCACTGTCTCTCTCTATCACCTCAAGCTTTCAAGTTGCCCTCGAAAGCATTCACCGAGGCATCTGAGGTGTGAGAGCAGGAGAGCTATGGGCAGAGATGATATGACATCAAAGCCAGGATGGTCAACAGACACGATGGAATTTGTCAGCTGACGACTCAGTGTTTGAACTGGTGAGTGCACATGGAAAC
The DNA here is from genome assembly GCA_039654765.1 of Mylopharyngodon piceus. Classification (NCBI taxonomy): domain Eukaryota; kingdom Metazoa; phylum Chordata; class Actinopteri; order Cypriniformes; family Xenocyprididae; genus Mylopharyngodon; species Mylopharyngodon piceus. The sequence continues at coordinate 20,083,124 of CM077442.1, forward strand.
CACCCAACCTCACCTTATCACTTCTGCAGCTTCCATCCTACCTCAATGTGTCACTCTCTAAAATATAACCAATTATTCCTTAGCAACTAAAAACATACAACCAACTAGCTCACATTTCACATACAAGTATCATTTCCACTAAAAACTGAACATTCACTTGAAAAAGCTCTCTGAAGGACTCTTGGGAAACTTGCTCACTTTGAATGTCTATGTCTAATAGAATTTTTGTTTTTAATCTAAGTTTTAATACTCCTCTTATCATACTTTACATTATCATACAATACCATATTACGTTTCCAAGGACAGGAGTCTGTGCTGAACTTGTTAGCTGGAATAGTGAGCTTGTGATTTCATGCATACAAGCTCTTGATAGCTGTCATATTTAATTGACCTATTCACAAATTATGATCTGGCATATTCTCTGTACTCCTAACGAATCTCATTATGAGACTCCAGTCACTTCTGGGTTATCAATCACTCAGACTAACAAAGATGACAGTCACATCATAAATTACCATTATAAATAGGTAAACAATGAAAGAAAGAAAGAAAGAAAGCTTACACTTTATATAACATTAACATTGGTAATGTATCATCATATCTACTGTATTTTTCCATTTATAATGTTTGTGATTACCAAACCTTTACATTAATTAACAGGCAAGGTTCAGTCATGTGCATTTAATGTGCATTGCAGTATTTTATACTGCCTTTTTAATTATGGCATATTTATATTTTTTTGAGAATTGTGTCTTTAAAATGTAGATGTGAACTCAGTGATAAAATACACTATGTCAAGCTCTTGAGAGATCACATGATAACACTTTACAATAAGGTTTCATTAGTTAACTACTCTAGTTAACATGAACTAAGAATGAACAATACTTCTACAGCATTTATAATCTTAGTTAATGTTAATTTCAACATTTGCTGTATGAATAAAATCAAAAGTTGTATTTGGTAACATTAATGAATACACTGTGAACTAACATGAACAAACAATGAATAGCTGGATTTTTATTAATTAGCATTAACAAAGATTAATAAATACTGTAACAAATGTATTGCTCATAAAAATACATTAACTAAATGAGTCCTTATTATAAAGTGTTACCGATCACATATTCCCACACAGTATATCTAATCCCATACAAACTAATAAATTAGTTTGAGTAAATCTGAGTACAATGGAAGTCTGAAAGAAAGAATGAGGAAAATTGACAGAACTGGAAAAATGCATTGACCTCAGGTTCTGTTATACCCTTAAAATCTCATTAAAAGCCAGAGGCACGTTAGTAGCAATGATTTTGACATCAAATGGGTCCACTGGGTTTTTCTTATTCCAATTCTGAAGTGAGGGATCAGAAACATTTGGCTTATTGCTTTGTTCTACTTTAGCTAATTAGCGATGACTAATTTTACACATAAGTGTACATATTTCTCACTCACAATTAGGCAAATCTGTTCTCGGTTTATAAGAATGTCTCTAGGTTAAGTGCTTGTATTAAACAAAAACGAAGAGTAATTGCTACAGCAGAAAATGTTGCAACCTGCATGTTTTTTTCTTTTCTTTTTTTCTTTTCTGAAACAAGCCATGGCCTTATAATGTTATTTAAAGACATACTTTGAGGAGAACATGTCATAAATGCCAATGTAACACTTTTTACTACATTTAGTTAAAGGTAGACCTTTAAGTCTTCAAAGTCCAAGTGTTCACGTGTTGACACTTGAAGTTTTATTGCATTTAAAAAACTAAATGGAGTGCAATGAAATGAAACAAAACAAGTGTCTCAAGTTGAACTGTTTTTAACCTGACAAATCTACAAAATGTGATGCTCTTGCCATGAGACAGAAAAATCAGCAAGATTTTTCACAACAGTCTAACACATTTGTCTAATGTATACATAGAAACAATATATCTCTTAAATATGTCTTTTCTATTTCCAAGGATGGGCTATAGTTTATACAGTAACATCTAAGTGTGCATTGATTGTCATAAAGTCTCTGTACAAACAGGCATCTTATATTGCCAGCATATCAATAAAGAGATGTGTTAAGAGTGTCAAAAGGTGGACAAATGGTCAGGGGTCATTGTGCAGTGAACGCTCTTAGAGCCTTTCCAATAATCCACTAATCTTCCTAATGCATACAATTAACTGTCACAGTTGCTGTCTTATTCTATTTCTAATCCAGAAATAATACATTACATTTATGTAATCCATTTAAGTCTGCAACTGAAGATGTGCAGAGCGCTTCAAGAACATGTCTTTATATTATAATATCTAAAAAAGAAAAGGAAAGTTGCTCCGTAAGCTCTGGCGTATTAAGTTTTGTCTTTGTGATTCATAACTAAATAACTTAAATTGTGGACTAATGGCAAGCTACAATAGCTGGATCTTGGCCTGTTAGTTCAAGTTTGCAAAAATCAGACAATTTTATCCAGACTAAATCATTTGCATGACATTTGAAAAATTATATATATATATATATATATATAGCTTTAGCCTGACTGAAACTGAACATTTACACTCACTCAGTGACTACATTTACATATTTCTCACATACAGCGGCATCTTACCAAAGCAGCTTACACTTCTCGACAACAACCTGGACAGGTATTTAAAAGTACATGTTACTTGCTGATCAAGGCCTTAAATGCCAAGGGGAATCCAAAAGCAATGGCAAATACATAACTTAATGAGGATTTTCTTGTTTGCTTTGCTTGTGTCAGTTTGAGATTCAGAGAAACTGAATCTTGAAGATTCAGTACACACACTTTTTGGGTTCCTAGAGCATTGCCAGTTTCCTCACTCATCTTCTCTTCTGTAGAGCAAAGCTTTTATCAGCTGCACTTGTTGGTGACAATTAGTGTCAGTAGTATGATGTGTGAAGGGGGCAGTGGAGGCAAGCAGGGGGATCATGGCCTCTGATTGAGAAACAGCCTCTGCGCTGAGGCTGAGAGGTGGATTTGAGCCAGACTCTCCATTAGAGTGCTAAGCAAGGTCATTCTGCCCGCTGTTGCCTCTGCCAAGCTGCTTCAGCCCGGGCCCCTGCCGAGGTGGAACCACGGGCTGCCAGCCAGCTCATCTGGGACACGTCTCCACATACAATGCCAGAGGTCACAGACCAGACCCAACCCTGCCATTGTCCAAAGTCGACAGCTTCCCATAGAGTGAGTTATGGGAGAGAGTGTTATGGCATTTTAAGAAGCTGTAGTTATGGAGCATATGCCATTGCTAGAATGTATAAGACTCTGTCAGTGGTGGCCAGTAGAAAATAACTGAGAAAGTTTAGATGGAATCATTTTCACAAGAAGTTGTGAGGAGACAGAATTGCTTAAAGGTGTACAAGGTAGGTAGGTCATTACCAAAATTACTGACAACAAAAATCTAAGTTAATGAAGTCTATATGAATTAAACTAACAATGTTTAACCTAAATATAATATTTGAAAAAAATAACACTGCAAGATAGATCCAAGAAAAAAAAAAAAAAAAAAAAAAAATACAGAAAGAATGTTAAATAATTTTATATATCAAAATAGATATATTAATTAATAGAATCTTTAAATATTTTTAGTTTTACACTTAAAACTTTTAGTTTTTGTCAACTAAAATTTGATGTAATTTTAACTATTGACCAAAACGGATAAAAAAACTGTATGACATGATGAAAAATTGATAAAATTTAGAGCATATTTTCATCAAAGAATAAAAAAAATATATATATATGACTAAAACAAAAATAAGATGTAAAAATTGACCCTGGTATGGAGGTAAACAATACTAAATGTGTTTAGAGTGAGAAAAAGTGACAGGACAGAGAGCAGGAGAAAAAAGCTAGGAATGTTTTTTTTTTTTTTTTTTTTTTTTTACTGGTGGAGCAGTGTCAAAGCTCAAATAAGCACCTTACCTTGCTGACTCAAAGTATCGCCACAGGGGTCTCAAAGATGTGGCGCAAGTGAGTGATCGCTGGAGTACGGTGGCCAGGCCAGACTGCCCACAGGCCGGAATAACACATGCAAGATCGAGACTGGAATCTCAGTGAGTGCTGCAAAACCCTTGGGTACATAACTCCTCCTAATGAATGTATGTAGCCTTTACACCAGGTGCATGACATTATCTATGTGTACCCTAGTTTTGAATGTTTAAAATACCCACTGTGACACTAATGAATGAGGCTCAGCGTTAGAGAGGACCTACGAACAGGATTGTGAGAAATTCAATTGCAATTTGAATTTGAATATTAGGAAGTACAATTAAAATAATTGAAATTTAAAGAAATTCATATGTACTCATATGTAAATTGTGTATTTTAAAACTAAAAAGCAAAGGGAACTTTGAATGTTGATCGACATAGTTTAAAAATTTTGGGGAAATAAAAAAATAAAAATAGCCTTTAAATTTGAAGATTTACTGTATATATTACAGACAGAGAGAATGATAGAACAATGGAGCACTAGATAGAATAAAAGATAGAATGTTAAACCTAATGTAGAATAGAACAGAACCCTAGAATGAATGATGGAATGAACGATAGAATTCTAGACATAATTAAGAGTAGAATGATAAAACACTGGACAGAATGAACGACTGAGCGCTAGGTAGAATGAACGATAGAACGCTAGACAGAATGAAGGGTACAATGATAAAACGCTACATAGAATGAACGACTGAATGCTGGACAGAATGAATTATTGAACGCTGGACAGAATAAAAATAGAATCCTAAAGAGAATGAATGATAGAACGCTAGACAACCACTGTGCCGCAGGTTGTCAGGTGTGCCGTGGAAAATTATCAAAAATTCAAAAAAAGAAATGCTACAAATAAGAATATATCATCGCGCTGTCGGGCCAAAACCTTGTATCTCTATATTCAAAAGTCATTTATAAAATGAATGCTATTGGTCATTCTTTACGTCTGTATGTTGGTCTTTAGAAATATCTAAAAAAACAAACAAACAAACAAAAAACAAAACAAACAAACAAACAAAAACACTTTTAAAAGAGGTTGTGACTAAACCATTAGCTCCTCAAACTTTCAGTCAAACCTCATATCTCCACCCTGCCTCCATTTAGAATGTGGCACAGTTTGGAGATCTCTGCTTGTTTGCAGTATAAGGGTAAATAAAGAACTGATGTTTGCGTAAGTACAGCGTTTTCTCTACTCAAGAAACACTATGTCCATAAAGGCTAACATTTTTTTTTTTTTTTTGTATTTGAAGAGCGGAGAATACTCTTAGTATTTGCTGTCTAGTTGGAGAAAATATAGCCTATACTGTTTTAAATATACTGTGCATAGTGCTTCATCTTTTGTATCATGAGATTTGGATCATGAGATTTCAACAACAAGAAAACTGAGCTTACATATAGCTACAATAAACTTTATATCCTCTACGTCGATGAAACGTAATGCGATGCACTTACTGCCTCAGATGCGGCTGTTCCAGTGACAGACAAAATATGTCATTCGCCTAACAGCTACGATATGTAAATTTGTTGTTTTATCATCACCAACAACATCATACTATGACCTTATTGTGTTCCTACCTGACTTAAGCTCAATTTTAACATTAAATGTGAGCACTAGGCTACTTTTAATATAATATATAGTTTTTATATGCAGCAATGCTTGTTTGTCCAATTTTGTTAGCCTCAATTTTTACGTAGTGGTGTGCCATGGGATTTTTTACTTATCAAAACTGCCGTGGCAAAAAAAAAAAAAAAAAAAAAAAAAAAAAAGTTGGTAAACACTGCACTTGGCAGAATAAATGATTGAACGCTGGCTGGATAGAATGAACAATAGAACGCTAGACAGAATCAACGATTGAACGTTAGACAGAATGAACGATTGAATGTTAGACAGAATGAACGACTGAACGTTAGACAGAATAAGCAATTAAACACTGGACAGAATAAAGGATAGAACGCTAGACAGAATGAACGATTGAACTCTAGACAGAATGAAAAGTAGAACATTAGAATGAACGATAGAATGCCAGACAGAATTAAGGGTAGAATGATAAAATGCTACATAGAATGAATGACTGAATGCTGGACAGAATGAATGATTGAATTCTAGACAGAATGAACAACTGAAAGCTAGACAGAATGAACGAGTGAACGCTGGATAGAATGAAAGATAGAACGCTAGACAGAATGAACGATTAAACACTGAACAGAATGAACAGTAGAACGCTAGACAGAATGAACGACTCAACGTTAGACAGATTGAGCAACAGAATGCTAGACAGAATGAACGATTGAATGACACAGAATGAACAATAGTCAGACAGAATAGAAGACAGACAGATTTACTAATGTATTAATTTTTGCAGATGTAGCTCTGAAGCTCTAAAGAACTTAAATTTGTGTCAAAAAAATTATCACTGTTTTTCATGCCAAATGATTCTGTGATAAATGAAAAGCTATTTTGAACTTAAAGGTTCAATCAAACGAGATGGTGAAAATGAAAACTTCTCTTCAAGGTGAGAGATGACATGCACTCATCCTCCTTTCACTGTGCATCTCATTCCAGACAAAGACAAATAAAGCGCTGATTGAAGCTGAGAACGTGAAGATGTGACTGACATGTTTGTATGAATGTTTACAAATTACTCCCCTCTGATTAGTCACAGCACTCTTGGATGGGGTTCAAGAACAGGAAAAAATACACCTGTGTGCATGTGTGAAACCGTATGTAACTGTGTGTGACTTTTACCTTCTCCACCCCTTTGAAAGCTCTCCCGTCATATAAGATTAGAAAGGGCACATCTAGTCTCTCATGTCAGGGCTGTTAACAGAAATAACAGTATTAAATTTAGAGTATCCTGCATTCATAATTTCAAACACTCCCCATGAAATATTTAGTGTGACTAAAGGGAAGCAAGGATGATGTTGGATGTTTTGACACGTGTCTGTGTAACATGGCTATTTGAGGATGGTAGCTTCAGTCTGTGGCGGGACGTGACAACAGAAGACGTCCTGCTCAGACAGATCTGTTTTAGTTTTGCCTGTTCTGTCTGAGAGCTGAGTCACAGCCATGTTTGTACTGACTTAGTATGTCTATTGTTTTCGTTTTGTTGTTGATTTGTTTGAAGTGACTGCTGAGTAACACCGGGTCCAATTTCATTATCTGTGAAAAACAGAAAAAGCTTTTGACACTGTTAGATATGTCCTCAAAAATAGACGGCAGACAAGAGTAGGAGGATAAATGATCCTGCAGATGGTATCAGGTGTTATGGGAAATATTCAGAGTTGTAGAGTTTTAATAGCACTATTAGTATAGCAGTATTAGTATTAGTTGTGATATCACTCATTTACATAAACATTTATTAAGACAATTAAAATACAATCCAATTCTATTTTTATATTACCTTCTGTAGTATAGTATAAATGGAACCATCTTGCTGGTAATTTATCGATTATAGAGAAAATGACGTCAGAGGACTTTGGATATTGATATAACTGTAAAACTAAATACAGTGTAATGCAGTGTTCATCTTGTCACTAGGCCTATATTTTTGTACAGTTAGAGATAGATAATATAGATAATATAAGATAATATACAGGTAAGATTATACAATTTTCAACTTAAAATTAAATCAACCTTTCTTATCTTAGCGTATTTATTTATTTGGTAAGCAGCCATGTAATGAGAAGAATAATGTACAGTCAACTGGTCATTACAGAAAAAAATGTTTGTTTATTTCTGTAGTTAAATATATTTTATTATGTATACTCATGCAACATTTCCTGAAACTTACCAAAATCCAAGACATACAGAATAAACCAGTTGTGGTAATGTGAAATGACTTCACCTACATGCATGCACCATTGAATTATTAAGCTCTTCACTGGGGATAACTGACTGTCGTTATAGTTCCCTCCGTAGCAGTCACAGATAAGCGTGGCTGATTCTTTTTGAGTTTGCAGAGCTTTGGGTGCATGGTGGCGCAGGGAATTCGCTTCAGCGACTGCAGTCAGAGATAAGAGGAAGAAAGGGATATGTAGATGTTCTTTGCAGGGAAAGGATGTGGAAGAAAAGGTAGGCAGAGTGATTCTACATTTCACTCTCCACCAACAGTGTGGCCTGCATAATGATAACTTTCTCAAAGTGAACAAAGGAATCAAAAGGATAGAGAGAAGCAAGGATTATTTAAATACTAGGTGTATTAAAAGTCCTGGTATGCCTTTCCATCCCTAAAGTCATCCGGGAAAAAAAAAAAAAAAAGGCAACACAGCTCAGTTTTAGCCTGCTGAAAAGCATGTATACACAATGGAATCAGCAGTGTTAAATACCAGCTGACTAAGGGGCAGAGATAAAAAGGCAGCCGTTCATTCAAGCTAAGCCAGAATTAGCTCATGTCATACAAGAAAGGCTGTGAGAAAGTGATACGACAGTACCCAGCTCTAAATTCTAGTTATGTCACTAGTTTATCTTGAACACACAATTCCTGAAGTCTGAGTATGGGACGTTTCATTCAATATACAGCACCTGTCAGACATTTTTTCCCTTTGGGTGGATTATTCAATTGCATTTGGTATGGATATTACAGGTATTTTCCATTAATCTGTCATGCTTAGATGATGAATTGCATGTCTGTCGGTGATAAGTACATATTTAAAGTTAGAAACGGAAATTGTCATTACTTTTCTTCCCTATTGTGAAAAATATCCGAGTAAAACTGCTATAGAATGAAATGATGAGAAAAATGAGAAAATGAGTGAATGGTAATGGGTATGACAATGTTGATATATTTGGTCTTGGCGGAATAGATCTGCTACGCTGCTGCTGTTGGTTATTGCTGCTGCAGAGCAAGTATGGGATTTGCTCCTGCCAATACATACACAACATGCTGCTGCTGAACAATATAGCGTACATGAATTACATGTAACAGATCTATACAGGTGGAGCTGGGGAAGGTGGAGGGTTTCTGAAAGCACGCTGCACTGCTAAGGCAAATGCTAACTGAGTATTTGAAGGTTGAGCATGCAAGCTCATTGGCTACTGATACAGCAGGAACCGATCAGCTGTGCCCTATAGAGAATGATGTGATTGCAAGCAGGTTGCGCCATCTAGAGTTTCATGACAGAACTTTGTATTTACGCTACAAAACAGTGTATTTATTAATACGATAATAAATTAAAATAATATGGTACTAGCAATTTGAGCAGAATAACAGATTGTTTTTGTACTGCTAAATAACCAGAAGTGGCTGACACCAGAAGCCTTGCACATTTTAGTTAAAAATGGCCACGTTCGCTTTTACGCCAAAAATAATGTGGATACTCATCATCAGAAAAGAGATGTCACAGCAAGGGGAGGACACAATGATGTTTTTGAATAATTAATAATAATAATAATAATAATAATAATGAATAATAATAATAATGTTTACTAATAAATCATTCATAGTAAACACTGCAACATTTCATGAAAATATTAGAACTGTCAGTTTGGATTTCATGGTGACTTTAAAGGGTTAGTTCACCCCAAAAATGAAAATTCAGTCATTAATTACTCACCCTCATGTCGTTCCACACACGTAAGACCTTCGTTCATCTTCGAAACACAAATTAAGATATTTTTGATAAAATACGATGGCTCAGTGAGGCCTGCATTGCCAGCAAGATCCTTTCCTTTTTCAATGCCGAGAAAGCTACTAAAGACATATTTAAAACAGTTCATGTGAGTACAGTGGTTCAAAAAAAAAAAAAAAAAAATAGGGACTTTATTCAACAATATAGTGATGGCCGATTTCAAAACACTGCTTCATGAAGCTTCGGAGCTTTACGAATCTTTTGTTTCAAATCAGTGGTTCGGAACGCGTATCAAACTGCCAAAGTCACGTGAACTATTGAAATTTCGAAACACTTATGACGTAACGGAGCCTCATTTACTGAAATCACGTGATTTTGGTGCTCTGAACCACTGATTCGAAACAAAAGATTCGTTAAGCTTCGAAGCTTCATGAAGCAGTGTTTTGAAATCGCCCATCACTAGATATTGTTTAATAAAGTCGTTATTTTTTTCAAATTTATTTATTTTTGGGCGCACAAAAAGTATTCTCGTCACTGTATAATATTAAGGTTGAGCCACTGTACTCACATGAACTGTTTTAAATATGTTTTAGTACCTTTCTGGGCATTGAAAAAGGAAATGATCTTGCTGGCAATGCAAGCCTAACTGAGCCATCGGATTTTATAAAAATATCTTAATTTGTGTTAAAGATGAACGAAGGTCTTACGGGTGTGGAATGACATGAGGGTGAGTAATTAATGACTGAATTTTCATTTTTGGGTGAACTAACCCTTTAAAAATCAATAAAGCATTTAAAATCAGTAAAGCAATATTGAAGATCAACCTGTCATGAAACATAATTAGATGGTGCAAATAAACAAATCAATGGTGGAATATCGAATGATTGATTGATTTTTTTATTAGAGGAAATCTCCTCTACTTTCTTTACTCTCTCACACATTGGTGCCGCACAAGGTTGCCACCATAAGGGACGTTTTTGTTCTGACCTCCTTCTGTTAAAAGAGGGGTTGTCCTTGGCAGGGATGTGTACGGGACATGGATGCATAAAGTGTATTAAAAATGAAGCGCAAAGTCCTGAAGGTTAATTTACTCTTAACTCTTTTTAAGTATCTGTCTGGTGGGGCTTCATTAGGGTGACACACTGGATGCTGGAAAGGACAAGATTAACATTGCAGTGGAGACATATTTCCCATTCAAACCTTCCGTCCATCTATTCTCAAACCAAAATGGGTGTCACAAGCGCACTCGCTCTTGTGCACACACACACACATACAACATCTGGAGTTGACTAGTTAAACCGCATAATGGGCAAGGACAGCTCAATGGCAGTGGGATGCAGCCAACAAGGGACTTGCTTTATTTTTCCCCCATTGTGCTTTTAATTAAACCCCTATCCCATTCGTATCTGTTGTGATATCCTTGGCTGAAAACAATTAGAAGGGAAATATTTGATTGTGGTCACACTCCACGTACATATTTTGCATTATGCAGTGCGTGAACACGATCCGACTTCTGAGCTCTATGTTTTTTTGTTAATCAGCATTGTCATTGCATCTCATTACCAACAGAATAGCATTTCCGATGGCGGCTTATAGAAGTTGATTCCCATAATCAAACAGCTTGGCAATCAAACAGTCCCTAAATGAATGTTACCATTTCAGCTCCACTGCTTTAATGCATTAATACTAGAGTTAATCACATTTTGCTCTGTCTTACTGTTCTAATTTAAACACTATTGAAATAAGATGCAATTAATTAATTAATTACACTGCAGAATTTGTATTTTATAACCAGATAAGGTCAGAGAATCTGTTTGAAAATGTCCATTCAGATTCACACACACACGTTTGTTTTTGTGAATTGTGGGGACATTCCATAGGCGTAATGGTTTTTATACTGTACAAACCGTATTTTCTATCGCCCTACACCAACCCTACCCCTAAACCTACCCATCACAGAAAACTGTGCACATTTTTACTTTCTCAAAAAAACTTATTCTGTATGATAAGCCTTTTGGGGTATTACAAGGAGAGGGTGACTTATGAGGACATGGGGTAATGTCCTCATAAGTCACCCTCTCCTTGTAATACCTATGTCATACCCATGTCATTATACAAATTTGTGTCCTGATATGTCACAAAAAGATGCACACACACACACACACACACACACATATATATATAGAGAGAGAGAGAGAGAGAGAGAGAGAGAGAATCCTTTGTAATGGTAAGCAAAGGAATTCAGATTTTTTTTGTCAGGTTGGTATCTTTCTTTCTCCTCTTTGCTTCTTCTTTCTTTTTCTTTTTTTTTTTTCAGCAGCACTGTATTCTTCATTGAAACCTGGCCACAGGGATCAATAGACTTCTTCTAGACTTTGTTCCTTGTAACTGTGTAATGGGGGAGAAATCCCAAATGCCTGAGTGCAGAAAGGGGAGAGGGCCCACTCTTGTGTATCGATCCTACAGTATAGCACAGACTTGAAGCAGACCAATGGCAACTCCCGGCTCTCGTTCACTCTCAGCATTTCTCACTCTCTCTAACACACCTACTGTACACAGGGGTAGGGCATCACCAATGAAGAGAAGACCAGCAGGCAGGAAAACTCTTAGAATGTTGAGGAGAGATAAAAGTGCTTTGTTTCCATTACAGATGCACTCAAAAGATAGAACTGAGGGATTATGAAGAGAGAAGAGAGGAGGAATAAAAGCACAGGTACACATTTATCTATTGTAGGCTTTATCTCAACACTCACGTAGAGTACTTGTGTAGCGTGGGAACAAAATCCCCCAGCAGAAAGGAGACAGCAGCACTCTTTTGATTCCAGCTACACTAGTGCAGTGGCTCTCAAATGGTTTCGCTTCAAGGCCTGTATGGGTGTGGTGACAGTACTAAAGTTGTTTAACAAGACAAAACAAAAATGGCCTTAACCTAAACAAATGTATAAATATTTACAAGACATTTGGCCAAACAATATGCAATATGATAAACCTGAGATGACAAGGAAAATTGTAAAAACGTAAGGCAAATACAATTTTCTGAAAACAACAGCAGAAGCTGTACAAATCATTGGGACACTTGTGGAGGATGCTTCATTTTGGTTTGTTTTTTAATTTATTGTTGTTGTTGATTTCATTTTAATATTTGCATTAAGGATTGTTCCCTTTCGAAAGGGAACTCAACTCTGCGTTTGGGGAACGCCTCCGCGTGAACCGGTGTCTGAAAACAATATCAACTCACAACAATCCTATTGGCCGGCGACAGCCTATGACGTCATCATAGCGTGACCCGGAAGTATATAAGGAGTGCCTAGAGAACCAGTCAGTATCTTTTTAGTCTTCAGGGACTGCTTTGTTTGAAACGATATCAAACTGATATTAAGGTAAGACAATTTATGTCTAACAAACGTTTCAGGAAGTGTGTGCATCCATGTCCCATAGTGTTGACATCTGATCACATACATAACTTATAACGTTGTCTTTTATAAAACAAAAGAGCTTGTACAGGCAGTTCTTGTGGGATCTGTCTGTTTGTTTTTGTGAGTGTGTTTTACTTGTGAAATGTTCCACTCTCTTCTGGTCTTTTCCTCGAGAGGAGAAGGACCGGCAGCTGCACCTAATGGTCCGGGTCTTACTCTTGCTGAGGCAGAGTAGAGACTAGATCAAAGGGTTTTCAGCTGGAGCTTGTTGAAGAGTTGAAGGGGTGAAATTCCCCGCGACCTTCGACGGCTAACGGGAGAGAGCTGTGTGATTATTATGATGTGTTGTCTATGACATCGTTAGATGCAGCAGCAGTTGCTCTTCTTGTTCTAAGCCAAACAAGAGAGCAGGAGATGGCTGATGAGGATGAAGATGGTGAGCCTTCTGAATCCTCAAAGCCACCCTGCCCCCACGTATGTACAGCTGTGTGAGATTATGGAACGCGCCTCTGGCAGACTGCGCCTGCCATTGGAGCAGGTTAAGAGAGAAACCGCTCGTGGACGGTTCGTCGAACGGTTCCTTTTTTGCCATAATTCTCCAGCCACTGTAAGCTTTTCATTCCTTCTTGATCTTCATACTGAGATCGAGAAGGCATGGAAGGACCTGTATTCAGCTCACATTCATCAACATCAGCAGGTTAATTCGCTGATGTTGATGGAGTGAGTATGGGTACGCGTCGACGCCTCCTACTGACGAGATGAGTGCAAATATCTCGTGATATAGGTAGGCTTCAACGCTCTATACGCGGCAGCAGGTCAGGCGGGTGTTGCTTACACACAATGTCTGTTTGTAAGCATATCAGTTAGACCTGCTGAGATTGGCCTGGTAGGTTTCTTATATTTATATCAGTTTCATGTTTATGATGCAGACTAGGGCCCTGAAGTTCCATTAGGTTGGCTGGTACGATATATTATTAGGGTAGTACTTTGTTTGTCCCCTTTTTTTTTTTTGGATGTGTTGGCTTCAGATAATTAAGCTGTTCATATGTATTCAGATGTCGGCTGTAACTAGCCGCACTGTTAGCCACCTTTTGGTTTATTAGCTTTCTCCTCTGGTAAATGCTAGAGTTTTGAGATTAGCTTTCACTAACTTCAGATATATCTATGTTTAGCGTCAGCCTTACAGGCCGCCTGACATTGTGTGCTTTAGAGGCTGTTGTTTTCTTAGCCCCAGGCAGATCTATGCTTATGTGTTGGCCTTATAGGCCCACAGCTATAGCTGGCCTAGGCTAAAACTAGGGTTTAGGCGGACTGCTAGTAGCATTTACGCCTTTTTTATACTACCCCTGTTATGTGAGTGTGGTTTTCCTAGTTCTGGCCTCCTCTTATCAGAGTTGTCAGGCCAAGGCCCATTGTCCCTTCGGTGTAGGTGCAAATTAGATAGCAGCTAAGGTAGCAGACTATTGCTAAGTCTCCCTGGTGCCATTGTCTCAGGCGGCGTAGGCTCCTTTTCACTATGTGAATAGAAACTTTGTTGCTGTGGCCCCGCTCCCCCAGAACTATCTAGTGGTGCTTTGACTTCAGTTTTTCCCCTGAACTCCTTGAACTATGTTCAAGCTTGAGTGATATAGTTATAGCTTTTTATGAAAGCTCCTGTTCCCTAGGGTTCAGTACAGATTGTATCTGTTTTTGGTGAGAATTTCTGATGTGAAGTACCCACCCTGTATTTTTCAGGGTTGGATTAATAGTACTCCCTTGTTGTTCAAGGTTTTTGTGCTTTAATATGTTAGTTCTGATTCCTGCCCTACACTTTGTGAGCTCAGTAACTCGAATACTGCCACAGGCTAGCACCCGTGCGTTCTGGAGTAGTAGGCCTCACTTTGGCCTCCTTAAGAGTATGGTGACGTAGTTTGTACTCCCCTTGCTTAAAGAGTAAAAAGTGTTTTTACTGAGTACACTGCCGGTTGGAGGATGTGCTCAGGTTGAGCTAAACTAGTTAACCTCACTGGATAGTTTGGTTCTTAGATTCGGCTCCCATAGAGCATAGACACTGCCACTAGCTGACGCCACGTGTTTTTCTGGAGTCGCAGGTCCTGTTTGGACCTCCTCTAGAGCACAATGGCGTAAGTTGTACTCTTCTTGCTTTACTGATAGCCTATGTATGACCCGTAGGGGGAGTGGTTCTGGCACTTCAGTTGAAGCTGCTAGTTCTGACATTTGTCTAGCCATTTTTGGCATGCACTCCCCTCAAGCATGGCGGCATGGGTATATCGTTCCCCAAAGCGTGTCAAACGCAGAGTTGAGTTCCCTTTCGAAAGGGAACGTCTCAGGTTATGTATGTAACCATGGTCCCCTGAGAACAGGGAACGAGACTCTGCGTTTCCCAGCCATGCATCGGGGCTGCCTGCTGAACAGTCCCTTCAGACGATAAGATACTGACTGGTTCTCTAGGCGCTCCTTATATACTTCCGGGTCGCGCTATGATGACGTCATATGCTGTCGCCGGCCAATAGGATTGTCGTGAGTTGATATTGTTTTCAGACACCGGTTCACGCGGAGGCATTCCCCAAAGCGTGTCAAACGCAGAGTCTCGTTCCCTGTTCTCAGGGAACCATGGTTACATACGTAACCTGAGATGTTTTCCCTGCTGTTTGATTACCTACAATGTATTTTTAATTTTAACATTTTCAACAAGTTAACATGTTAGCTTTATATGATATTTATATATTACATCTATAATATTAATTTTAAATTGCATTTCATATTTATTAAATATGTTCAACAGTAATTTAACATGCTGCTTTGGAACAATATTTATTTTGAAAAGCACTTTACAAATAAATGTGAGATATATTAAAACATTTCTATAACATTTAACTCTAGTAGTGGATAGAAAAATTATACATTTTCATTGTAATAAAAAAAATAAAAGTAAATATTTTCTGGATAGTAAATCACATTCAGCTTTAGTAAAGTAACCATATAAAATATAGTTATTTACAGTGACCAGGAGGGGACATGTTTGGTTCGTTTAGTTTTGTCGTGGCCACATCATATTAACTTGTGGGAACATGGGACATTTTGTCAAGGTAACAACATTGTTATGCTGTGTCCATGCAATGTGAAGTCGTAGGCTTGAGATCTTATGTTATGTTATCTTTTGTTAACCCTTTGATGCACAAGCTATGCAAACCCCTAATCCACAACATGGGTCTAAAATGACCCGTATTCATTTCCAATGTTATTTCATGTTTCATCTTTTGAAATCTATTTATTTCAGAATTTAATATTCCATGAGCTATGAATTCTATGATCCATGAATATTCAAAACATCTTTTTTTTTTTTTTTTCAATGACCACAATTTTTATTTTATTTTTTTCTTAGGTTTTGTGTTACTACATCAAGTTTACACACATGGGTCAAAAATCTATGCGAGTGTGATAAAACAAAAGAATAAAGACAACATTTTGTTAAAACAATCACCTTAGCATATATTTAGTGCTTCTCAACCACACTTAGTGCTTCTCAACCCTGCGTGACCATAGCAACCTAGGATTATCAGAAATGGATATTACTAATAAAACTAAGTGAACCAAACATGTCCTCTCCCGGTCACCGTAGTTATTCATTGAAAATTATTCACAATATCATAATAATGATATTATATATATATATATATATATATATATATATATATATATACACACACTGAGTATATAAGCTATATATATAAAAGGTCACACTGTAGATTAGGGTCCAATTATTCACACTATTAATTAACTATTAACTATGACTTTTGCTTCAATAATCTCCTAATTACTGCTTATTAATAGTTAGTAATGTAGTTGTTTAGTTTAGGTATTGGTTAGGAATTGGGTAGGATTATGGGATGTAGAATATGGTCATGCAGAATAGGGCATTATTGTGCTTGATAAGTAAGTACTAATAAACAGCCAATATCATAGTAATATGCATGCTAATATGCAATTAGTTAACAGAGAGAATTGGACCCTAAACTAAAGTTTAAAAAAAATAATAATAATTTCATAATTGATGAAAGAGGTTCGTCGCAAAGGGGTTCATCATATTTGAGAGCCCTTGGCTTAAAATAAATAAATAAATAAAATAAAAAAACTGGACTAGTGGATTCATAGTAGAACTTCAGTATGAACTGCATACTTTTTATATAACCTATAGGATCTTTAGCCTATAGAGTACCTCAGGGATGACGTGTTTTTGTAGGCAAAACCCGGAAGCGAGTTAGCATTTTAGGACTTCCGGTTCCATCGCCGTAAAGTCTATGGGTTTTTTGAATGGGTTTTTGCTAAATCGCCTGAAATAAGGTCTGCGGTTAACAAAGCCTCTAAATATTTTCACGTTTTGATCTATGACATAAAACACACCAGTTATAACCCGCTTGTGATTTTTTTAAACCTTTATTGTGTCTTAAAAATGGCGGTTGCTAACAAATTACTAAAAGGGACTACTTCCTTTGGCAGGGACTTTAGATGTCATCATGACAAACAGGACATTTGGACAGCATTTCTCATGAAAAAGTGGATAAGTATTCATACACAGTGCAGATCATAATCAGCGAGCATGTTTTTAAATAAAGTTGTTTTTTTTTAAATAAAGTTTGAGGAAGCTTGGTGGTGGTGACGTTGATCCGCGACCATGGTGTGCTGTAGTCCGTTTATAGCCTACTGTTAGCTTTTTATATCTGACGACTTTATTTAGGCTTCAAAATGTATAAATGTTGTGTTAACTTGTAAAGATTATCTTGATAGACAAAACATGTAAGTGTCATAACCCTTTGTTAAACACAGAGCTTATTTTTTGCGATTTTCCAAAAGTCTATGGGAAAAATGCATAGGCTTTCGATCGAGGGAACCCATGCGCCGCTTCCGGGTTGGCCTACAAAAACACGTCATCCCTGAGGTACTCTATTAGTCCACATGCTGTTACTTTTATGGACTACAAATAAACCTGTTTGAGTTTTACCTCAGTTCTGCTCATTGTGTCCAAGCCTGAGCATGACAGTTACCTAATAATCATAATACTGTTTAATAAGCTAAAAGACAGTTCTGACATGAAACAACTTGAAAGCCCACACACTATCGGACACTCGTAGCAGCAAATAAATAGTACACCAGAAAATGTTGCTGATGCTTCAAAGTGTCAAATAAATCCCTGTTCATGTGGCTAAAGGTTAGTCTTTGATCTCTGGAGAGGGTGAGGATTAGTATTTCTCACCTTTAAAAGAAGCAGAGAGAAATGGGAAATGCTGGCCATGTGATTCCTGCCTCAGTAAGGTAATAAGGACAGAATAAAAATGATCTGCGTTTTGGTGTAATATAGTTGTAATAGACTTGCTCTCTGCAGGAGACACAGGAAAAATAGATTGACGTCCCACAGAGAAAAGTCTCTCCCCGATGGGGTTTCCCCTGGGATGGAATGCACACGTTCATCCAACCTCCGTCTGCCAGAGCAGTCATCTATCATTCTACATTCTACCGTGCAACTGCTTCTTTAGAAAATGGAAACGAACCTGCCATGACCTGCATAAAGATTTCTGATTAGCATCAACTTCCTTTCGCATGTTCAATATGCCTGATGGTGGGGATAGTTTTGTTCGGTTGAGCTTATGAGCTCTCTGAGGGAAAAGTGAGTCTCTATCAGACTGCAGGTGTTTATCTATAATCAGTTCATAATGAATGAGATATATTCCTAGAGAGAGATTCCTGATCCTCCTTGCAGATACTTGATATATATTGGACAGAAAAACTATATGAATCTGCAGCTTTTATTATATGAAACCTGTTCTTCTGCTCACGCATGCTAGAATAAAGCTTTCCGTGTCTTCTCTCTCCTTACTGTCGCTCTCCACCCCACAAGACCTTCTCTTTACAGTCAAAAATTGCTTTAAAGAATAAAGCTTAAAATAATTAACCAGAAAGTCCCTCTTTTGTTTAGAGTCGCTAACATGTCATACATTACTGAGCTCAGAGCAGTCAGCCAGAACAGCCAAAGACATTTACATCACATCAGCCCGTTCCACGATACAGGTAGCATTGTAACTATTAAAATGCATATGGAATAAGATTAAGTACTACCCTGATGAAATGTGACACAATGTAATGAAAAAGAGACAGAGAGAGAGAGGGGGGGGGGGGGTCACGACGACGACATACATTCACTATCTATTAATCATTTAACGCCACCTTAATAACACATTTATCAGATGACTGCAAAAATCAAAGAAGTTATGAAATATTAAAGTCGCAAGACCAACATTACACAGTCAAGTCATAAATCATAACAATAATGAATAATTTACATATGTGCATATCATTCCTCTGGTCTTTTTGGCCTACTGATTGATGACTTAAAGCTCAGGAATCTATCTCAATGAAGTAAGATCAATTGAGCCCCGTATCATACTTGCATTAAAGTTAAAATGTCAAAGTTTTATTTTCGATAGATTTTACAATGTATTGCAGATTTTTGGAGGTTCCCTCTAACTTGCATTTGCATTGATTATTATTTAAAAAAAAAAAAAAAAAAAAAAGCTTCAGAAAGCTTCTGCCTGTGGTGTCTCCCCTGATGTGTTGTTCAGGCTCCTTTAAACAATTGCTATCTTTTCCACTCATTCATTTGGGTCTGATTGAGGGCTTCAGCCGCGATGAGATCGATAGCTCACAGTGAATACAAGACTGACAAAGTAAATTGGGTTTTCTTGTTTAAGTTAACAGAGGACCTCACCGTGATTTTTACTTCATGGCTTTTCGCCTAAACAGAATAAAACATTCTCCGACAGACCACCGTCTGAGGAGCTACCCTGTTTAATAAATAAGTGCTTAAAGGAGAACAGATAAGTCATGGCAATTTCTCAATCTAAAAAAAAAAAGTAAAATCCCACTTTGGAAAATAAAACAAATGGCAGGTTTTCAATATTCATGCCTGAGATTATTAAATCTTTGAATGTGTGACCTCTAAGATGCCCTGATATGCTGAATCAACAGTAATTACAGCTGACTATGGATGGTTAAGGTACAGATCCAGACCCAGCATCATGTCTTAATGTATACTTTTTTTTCTTTTTTTTTTAAATAAGACTGAGCAATCAATCGGCAGCATCAATACCCCTTAGCATTGCTTTAACTGTGCGCCTCTGCTAGCTAATGAAATCTGTGCAAAGCTCCTCCAGCTATCGATCGGAGGGAGCTCTAATTTGCCGCTTGAGATCAGGCAGCTCCATCTCTACCTTTTCTCTCTTGTCTCTTTCCTAACTCCTCCTCCTTCCACTCTCTCAGCAGATAACTGCAGATAACTGCTGAGCAGACTTGCCTTGAGCTGCATATCGAGCTGGGGTGCAGGACTATGGAAATATTTCATCAGACATTTAACAAAGTATTTAAGGTCAAATAGATATGTGTAAGTGTAAAAAAATGTATTGGATGAAGTACTAGGCTACTGTATGGTGAAATGAAACAGCCTCACAACACAAGTAACAACTGTATTCTGCAGCTATCATCAAAGTCATCCAAAGACTACATATGAAGCTGATATGTCGTGACTATCTTATGATTACTGATATTAAGGTTTGCTTTTGTAGGCTAGACAACCTGCTAGTCACACAAGACAATCAGGCCCCGGACAACAGGATACTATATTTTCATTATTTGCTACAAAGAGCATATACTGTACAAAAATAAAATAGTCCTGAAGTTATCAAAGACATTGCAGATTAGATGTTTAGGCATGGACACAAAAAGTATGCAGAGCTATTACTCCAGTGAGAAAATACAGGCAGTTTTCCCAAATACGCATATTTAGGAATTGTAATAATTATATGTATACAAGTAACAGTTAACAGTTGAAAATTGAAAATGTTCATATTAAAATGCAACAGTCAGTTCCAGTCCTTGAATTTGATTTGCTTGTCCAAGATTGTTCATTTTAATACAGTATGTAGAAGGAGGCGGGAACCGGCGAACATTCAACAACTTTAATAACGATATAAAATAAACACAAAACAAAAGTAAATAGGCGACAGTCCCTCACGGACGACTGCCGCAAACACAAACACAATAAAACATAACATAAAGTCCAGGCCTGGTCCTCTTTCGTCCTTCACTGTCGTCGTTCCTCCATTTATGCTTCCGGAGCTCCTCCGTGAGAGATACGAGACCGGTGCAGTGCGTAGGTGACGCTCCTTAGCAATCACGCCACCAGCCTCGCGCCATTCTCTCATGGCTCTCACCCCGCCCTGCTTGTCACATGCCCCCATCGCCCCTCGCAGGCCGGGGGGTAGCAAGGCAGCGAGCTCTCCGTCCCACCTGTGGTGTCATTGCTCCAGCACCACAGCCTCAGGAAGCCACTCGCAATCTTCACTCTTCCGCGCTGCCCGACCTCCTCAGCACCGCGATCCCCCTCAGCAGCGAGGGCTCTCTGACAGCATGTCCCTCCTTCATCCCGGGTTTTGGCACCAACCCAGACAACACACATACGTCGGGCCGATGTCGACCCGATGCACAAAGTTCCATCGCCAAGATGTAGCTCAGGGAGCGTTTGCTAATTGGGAAAATGTCACCGAGATGTCGGCATCTGATCGCGAATGCTCTCCGGCCGATGTGTGGACGATGCAAAGCTGTAAATCCTGACCGCTCTGCATGAGCTTTCTAGGACCTTTATTTATTTAGGCTGAACCTTTCAGGCTACACCCAGATAGCACACTGACATAGAATTAACCTAGAATCGATGTTTCTCACAGCATCAAAGACCAACGTCAGACACGCCATTCAAAACTAACGGAAAATCGACGCAGATGGTTTGCTTACCTTATGCTGAAATGATGTTGATATCAGTCGAATGAAACGACGCTACAGGATAAACACATATTCAACATGAAATTGATCTGGTTTGATTACCTCATGTTGAAACAATGTTGATTTCAGTTGGGTTAAAGTTTTATACAGTTAACACATTTTCTGTTTTAAAAATCTCAAATACTTAATACTAATAGATAAATTAGCATGTTTATGTAATAATCACACATCACATTCAGTTAACATTGTTTTAATATTTACAAAATATATTTACAGATAGCCTACATTACTATAGAGGCTAAGAGTATGAGCAGTGAGTAAGCTGACCAGATTTATGTGAAAAATAACTTAAATGCCTAAAGTTGTCGACCCCCTGAACCACAGTCAGCATTTAAAGTATATAAGTATTTGGTAACACTTTACAATAAGGTTCATTAGTTAACATTAGTTAACTACATTAGTTAACATGAACTAATAATGAACTGCACTTACACAGCATTTATTAATCTTTGTTAATGTTAATTTTAACATTTACTAATACATTATTAAAATCTTGTTAACATTAGTTAATGCACTGTGAGCTAACATGAGCAAACATTAACGTTAACGAAGATTAGTAAATACAGTAACAAATGTATTACTCATGGTTAGTTCATGTTAGTTAATACATTAACTAATGTTTAACTAATGAACCTTATTGTAAAGTGTTACCAAGTATTTAGTAAAAAGTATTTAAGAATTTATCAGTAAAAAAAAAAAATACAAATAAATAACTTTGAGTGGAACACTGTAGTATGGTGTCTGAGAAACGCTACTCAAAACAGACCTAGAGAAAATATATTAATGACCATAACATCCTGTTATTATAATAGTTTATCATAAATACATACACTATAACATTAAATTTGTCACCTCATCTCATTTCGCTGATTATTTTACCCTAAAGGCTTTTCACAGACAGTCTCACTGAAACAACCTGGGGTTAATGATTTTAAAACGTGAGACGTCTTTCAAAAACATACAGTATGTAGAAAAAATCTTGCAGACCCCAAACTTTTGAACAGTAGTGTATGTTTGACGTTTTGCTTACTGGTCATATGGTTTTTAGCCTGAGATTTTCTTCGACAGGAGGAGTGCAGGCCATCAGCATGGGAGAATCTAGGAACATAATAAACAGTTTATCACAGAGCCTATATAATGTAAGGTTTATTAGAATCAAACAAGCTACAGCTGAGGTGAAATGCAGATAAGAGAAAGTAGAATATACAGAATATACATACAATAATTTCTTAACAGAATTTGTTTTAGGCTTACTTCATTTTATATTGCTCAGTGTTACTTACGTTTGGATGTCAGAACCCTACAAACTGTAATAAAAATAATTTTGCAAAAGAAAATAACATGCATGGTGATACAGGTAAAATATTATGTGGGGTAACACTTTGGTATAGGGAACACATTCACTATTAACTTTTGCCTCAAACTCTTAATATACTGCTTATAAATAGATAGAAAGGTAGTTATAGCTTTTAAGTTTAGGTATTGTGTAGGATTTAGGGATGTTGTAGAATAAGGTCATGGTCAGGCATTAATATGTGCTTTATAATACTAATAAACAGCCAATATGCAAGCTAATAAGCAACTAGTTTAAAGTGAGAATTGTTCCCCATACTAAAGTGTTACCTTTTGTGGAAAAAAAGTATATGAAGTTATTTAATGAGCTTTCTCAGTTCACCTGAGTTTCCTACTTCTCTGTCAGCAGCTCCCCCTTTTTCACTCCTGAAATCACAGAACATTTTTTCTTAAATGTGATTGGTATTAAATTATTAAACATTAAATTTAATCAAGGTAATTTGTTTACCATAAAAGATCAAAACGAGTTTCATTTCATTTTCACGCTTCCTGTAAGGGATGTCATTAACAGTACAGTAGTTTAAATAAATTAGCTCACTTCCAATTACCCATTGACAGATTACCAGCAAAACCTTAACAAAACTATCAAAGCCTCTCTTCTGCACATAAAGAGGTGATTAAAAATGCAAACTTTCATAAGAGCTAAGTATATTAGCCAACCAGTTCTGAAAACGGTTATACTAACGGACTTTTTTGAAGAAAATAAACTATTTCAATAAAGTAAATATTCAACAGAAGCGTGTCAATTACAAGTAAAAAAAAAGTATCCAGAACAGTTTTATATTATTTAGGTGATTTTAGGGACTAAACTCACCCGAAAGCAGAGAAAACAACAGCGAGAGACGGAGTTAATTTGCAGCTTGTCCGTTACTGTGGTGCCGCCCGTTTCCATGGTAACTTCTCCAGTGTTTGAATGTTCAAAGCGCACGCCCATTAAAACACGTCAAAGTCACGCAGCATTTACATAAATAAACATCTCCCATTACCAGTTTAATGACCTGGTCTGTTTATTTTGCAGAGGACGAGATGTTCAGATAATTTGGCTACTTACAAAAACTTCGGCACAACAGTATGAACATTTCTGAGCTAAACAAGCTGGGCTGACCTAGCATTCCGCTGCTCATCTGGCCTTCGCCTCCGAGAAATTGTGATTACAAACTGCCTGTAGTAAACCGAGTGCCTTAGTAACTTTTAAGTGTCACAGAATTAACAAAAGATTTTTTTTTCTAATTTACATAAAGTGAAAACTTACCTGAAAACCACAGATGTTGCCGGAGTTGCCTTTTCTCTGGTGGGTTGCAAAGATGAATGGTCACGCGCAAACAGATAAGCGCGGCATCAGCCCTTCAGTAGTGGGCCGACCCAAAGCCGATGAGCTGGAAATAGAGCACTGACTGAAGATATGCGCCTATGCCTGGCCGATACTTATTAGATGTTATAGATAAGAGGCCGACGTCCTGCTCTGGGGCCGACGTCGGCCACACGTACGTGTGCTATCTGGGAATGTAACACAGTTTGTTGTTCAGGGAAGAAGGAGGCAGGAACCGTCGAACATTCAACATAACTTTAATATATAAAATAAACAAACAACAAAACAAAAGCAAAAAGCAGCAGTCCCTCGCGGACGACTGCCGCACACACATAAACAAAACAATGTAAAATAGTCCAGGCCTGGTCCACTTTCACAGCTCCTCCGTGAGAGATACGAGACCGGTGCAGTGTGCAGGTGACGCTCCTTAGCAATCACGCCACTGGCCTCGCACTGTTCTCTCACGGTTCTGCCGTGTGACAGACAATTGGTGCTGCAACAAAGTTGAGCAGAGTGTTACGTCCCAGTAGTTGTTTGTGCCTCTGTGTGCTCTCTCTCTCTCTCTCTCTCCCTCCTCCTGTCAATTTCTTAGGCAAGCCTACACAGGACGGCTATTGGTTCAGGAAGCTGTCAATCATTATTAACCTGAATGACGTCATGATTTCAGCTGCCAATCCTGTCTGAGTTTAAAAGAGCGACAGGACGAACGCGAGACAGCTTTGCTTTCCTGTTCCTTTGTGTTTGTTTATTCTGCCCTTTTGTTAGTTTTGTTATAGTGACATTCTTAATTTGCACGGTTTTGAGTTGTCATTTTGTTTCCTTTTGCCATTTTTGTTTCCATATCATTTGTTATTTTGATTGTTTTGATGATCTTCTCTTCGCCCTATGGGAAAATGGACAGGTAGTATGTCACGTGACGTACATGTTACAACACCCAATGACTTAAATTTATAGACCAGGGGTGGGCAAACTCGGTCCTGGAGGGCCGCTGTCCCTGCAGAGTTTTGCTCCAACCCTAATCAAACACCTGAACCAGCTAATCAAGGTCTTCAGGATTACACGCAGGTGAGTTTTATCAGGGTTACAGCTAAACTCTGCAGGGACAGCGGCCCTCCAGGACCGAGTTTGCCCACCCCTGGTATAGACACCAGTTTAGAAGTGAACGCCACTTTTGTATGTTTTGTTTTGTTTTGTTTAGAGAGAATAGGTAAGTTATGGCGTGAAAAACGATGAAGACTTGCTTTTCTTATTTTTCTTCTCATTAGTTAGGTTAGATGTTGAACTTGAGTTAGTTTGGTTTTGTTTTGTTCTTTTCTTTTCTTTGGTGCCACTTTTGTCCTTTTCCCCGGTTTATTATTTTTGTTTTCTTTTGTTTATGTAAATATTGTATATATTTTCCCTTCTGTTATTTTGTTACTTTTTCATTGTTTCTATCATTATTATCATCATCTCACGCCTTTTCTTTATTGTAAAATAAAACTACGTTTATTGGCAGTTTGTGTAGCGTTTTGTCATTGCCACCATCACCAGCACACGTAATACGATCACAATCTCAATGTTGCCTCTTCTAACCCTAGACAAAATTAGGAAGTTGTAACAAGAGCTTAACTTTTTGTGATTTAACGTTGAACATTAAAAAAGTTGTTTTTGTGAATTGTTGATACTGTTTCAAAAACAATCACATTTCATGTTTGACATAAAGTCTTTAGTCTTACTAGGCTTTTGGCTGAGAAAAAGCTGTGGGGTTTTTGGTCAATGAGGCTTGCAGTAATACCGCTCTCTCTCCTTTTCAAGGAGAGATCCAACAGCCTGTATCACAAGGGATTAGACCATGGGGAAATGTTCCTAAATACTGCCAAGCAAAACTGCATTAGAATGCACAGTCGACTCTAATTAAGGTGGTTTCTAAAGCATTATGTGGTGCAGTTGAGCAGGCCAAACACAATACAGTGATACCTGGCTATATTGCCAGTTGCTTTAGAATGAAGACAAACCTCTCCTTCAGTCTGTAGTTGGCAAACCCAGTAATATAATGGTTCTCTGACCACAGAGGCTATCACAGCACCATTAGTGGATGTTTTAACCAGAGATTTTTCACAATCATAATGTACTGTTATCCTCACTCTTGTGTAAAAAGAGATGTTTGTTTCAACTGCATTGGATTGAGAACCCATTGAGACTAAATATGTTAGACAGTAAATGTTCCATGTGTTCTACAAATGAAACAGCCCTGCAAAAAGCAAACACAAAGGAAACCTTCAGAATTTGAATTCAGAATTTTAAAATAACAAGGCTGCATATAGAGTGACCTCGGTTGTACTGTGTTCCATTCTTAATTTGCATCAAACATTATTATTCTAATGTTATGATCTTCATGCGTCTTCAAATATTTGATGTTTGTAAGATGCAAATAATTGTATCTAACACCAAACACAGAGTTACATCATTCTTTTTTCTTTCCTCTTTCCTTTACTTTGTCTGATACACTCTGTTGTCAACATATAGTTTTCAAGAGAAGATATATTGCATATTATGGTGGTGCAGCAATAAACATCCCTGGCATCCCACATATATGAAAACACCCTTGCTGCATTTATCAGTTGAACAGGTCACCCAATACCTCATTCACTGACATTTTGGCAGTGGCTAAAGTACCTTTCTGACCTTTTATCATTGGTGTTGAGTTCTGCACCAAAGTATAAGAGCAATACATATTAAACAGCACACAGATACACTCCATTCAAAAAAATAATAAATAAATAGAGAAAGTGCAGCATTGAGAAAGAAAGAATTTATATATATATATATATATATATATATATATATATAAAGAAATGTCAAGTACAAGACCAGTGTTATGTCTTAATGCATGTGTGATGTTCTGGACCATGCTAATGACCTAATCTAATCATGGCTTCAAGCTCTCAGCCACTATTGTTCACTTCTAAGCAGCTATATTCTGGTGGACAAAGACTACAGACGTAACAGAGAAAATGTGTGTATAATGGATTAATACATGTAAAGTAAAAAGCAAGAATCATTCTTGAAATGTCATTGTGCTTTTGAGAGAGTTTTTGTCCTGTACTGTGTATGCGAATTGTGCACGTTAACATTAATGTGACTAGACTCTGCCAGCATCAGGGGTTGTGCGTATGGTCCGTTTTAGACATCAGAAATATCATATCACAGTTTAAATCATACAGTGTACTGTTGATAGTCCTGTTAAATGCATGTCAATAATACCTTAAGGTCTACCTTTAATTTGTATGTATAATTTTTGAGTAAAAGTACAGATTAAGACATTACCCCAGTAAAAGTATAAGTGCTTATTTTCAGATTTATTTGAGTAAAAGTACAAAAGTACTTGAATTATTAAGCAATGAAACACATGAGACAGGAGTAGTGATCTTCATCCATCTTGTTTACTTTATTTACTTCCGCTCTCCACACACATTTATGTCAAAATACAACACTTTTCAAAATAGTAGTCCGAACACAATTCTGGTCAGTAGTCAGTACTAATAAGAAAGATTAGTGCATACATTTAAAATGTATTGCACATACACAAACTTTTTAACTTATTACCAACACTTTTTATACACTATCATAACATTAGACATCATTTTCATTAAAATGTGATTTTCTCAAAAATACAAACATTTACATACATGCTGCTCATGTATTATTGTAGCACAGTTTGTGCTCAGACTTTGACTATGAAAATGTTATAAGTAACTTAAATAAGCACAAATGTCAGGGCATGACAAACATCTCCTAGGCCCAAAAACACCTCAGACCCCAGAGGGTTCATTTACTAAAATATATATTTACTGATAATTTACTGAAATTCAAGTGTGCAAACAAGTAAAATAATATATAGTATTTTAAAAATGTGGTGACAAATAATATAAAAATATAATGTAGCTACAGATGTCACATACAAATGTGTAAACATTTTAAAAGGAACACTATGCAAGCATATAGTATATATCATTTGAAACTGCTACAACAGCGGGAAAGATGAATTCATTAATTTATGTTACACTGTAAACCCGAATAATTTGGCAAAACTCAAAAAATTTGAGGTAATCAGTTACATCAATTTTTTTTTTTTTTTTAAGTTAAGAAATTCAAAGTTTAAGTAAGCAGAACTGGCAGATTTCAATTTTGTACTTGTACATTTTAATTGCTCTGAAATTGTTGAGTAAGTTAATTCATACATTAAACTTAAAATTATCATGTAATCTTAACTTATATATATTTTATATAAGCATACAGGAAGCAAAGTGGGAGAGAGAGGGGGACAGGATAGGGAAAGGTCGAGGACTTGGGAGCCGGGACTCGAACTCTGGTTTCCCGAAGTTCCACTCGTCCCCATGAAGGTAACCCCCTCAAAAAACCCACATAACAGAAACTCTTCTAAATTGGGATAGCAAAGCATTAAACACTACTAATTTCATCACTTAACATTAATCTTTCACAAAAAAACAAACAAACAAACAACAACAAAAACAATAACAAAACAAACAAACAAAAAAAACATTAATACTTAATTTTAGCATTTATTCTCCCATTCAGGTGTCATGGCAAAGTATGCTGGGAAATAGAAATCCCAGTTTCAGGTAAATTTAAGTTTGTCTAAATTAAAAGAAACAAGTTCATAAAACTTAAAACAATGAAACAATTCAGATTACTTAAAATGTGTCAGTTTCGTGAACTCAAAAGAAAAAGAAAGTTCGGTAACACTTTAGTATAGGGAACACATATAAACTATTAACTACGACTTTTCCCTCAATAAACTAGAATGTAGAATAAGGTCATGCAGAATAAGGCATTAATATGTGCTTAATAAGTACTAATAAATAGCTAATAATATAGCTAGTAATATGCATGCTAATAAGCAACTAGTTAAAAAACCCTAAAATAAAGTGTTACTAAAAGTTCTAAATATTTATAAAAGTTGATTTGATTGAACTAATTTGTTTTAACTTGAGTTTGCCCTACTCAAACCAATTAATTATTTTGAGTATTAGGGTTTACAGTGTATATTACCTAAAATTGCCTGTACAGACAGTGACACATAAATGCAGACATCATGTCCACATTTAAGCATTTCAATGGGCTTTAAAAAGCTGGCCTTCTAAAGCAGATTTAGTTCACAAATAACTGACAGTCATGACTTAAAATATGATTTCATACTAAAATTCATTAGTTAGTAACTTTAGTTCAGTTGCATGCACATCAAGATCTGATGAATCACAATATGAATCACGATATCCTGTTATCAGCTCATTTTGACCATTTTTAATCACTGAATTGTTGACTCAAGAACAGTTGCAACTGGATCAGTACAATTCGCAAATGAATTGTTCAGTGTTATTTGTGAACCAATTCAGAGAAAGAATCAAGTCGGTCACGAATTGGACATCGCTCTTGTGTCTCAGAGGGGGTGGCTAACTCTTCTGTTTGAAATAATGAGATTAGTGGAGTAAAAAGTACAATATTATGCTTTGGAATGTAATTGTTAAAATAAATGGGCTTGTCTCTCAGCCTGACTTTTCTTTCTCTCCTTCTCTGCATGTTCACATCTGTTTGTTTTTTTTGCTATCTACATACATGTTCTGAATGTACTCATTCACCTAGAAGGTGAACAAGGCAGAGAAGAGGAACAAGAAGGTCAGTAGGTTTATTGTTCAGCCCCAAATGCAAGGATGGGAGAAAATCTCTTGTGTTCCGGGAGGCTCCTATACAGTGTTTCCCACAGGATTTTGTGAAACTGTGGTGGCTGTACAGTATGTGTAATAAGCAAAAGAGCCCATTTTTCGTGCATATGGTATTTTCCCAGTAAAATTATTAACTACCTACTAGGCTATATATTGCGCATTTATACTTTAATATTGTTACATAATCTTTATTCAGTTGATTTATTTTACATCTTTAAAATAATAATACAAAACAAATACATGAAATACACATTTTTATTAAACATTTTTATTAAATCTCAAAATATTCTCAAATAGCCTTTCAAGTCATCTGGTAAAAATTCCTTTTTTTTTTTTTTTTCTCTCCATATCACAGAAAAACAAAATAATACAATGTTTTTTTTTAATATTGTACAGCCCTAATCTATGGTATGTGTTAGTCATTGCTTTTGTCTGTCTGTCACATGTTCTCCTTTGTTTCTTGTTTTCCCGCCACTTGTTTGTTCCTATGGTTACCCTCATTTGAGTTCATTTGTTCCAGCTGTGTCTTGTTAATTGAGTCTCGTTTAGTCCTTTGTTTGCCCTGTATATATTCCCTGTGTTCTCCCTCAGTCTCTGTCGGTTCTCGTTTATGTTAGGTTGTGTATATTTGTTCTCCTGAGTTTTATCATTAAAGACATTTATATTGAAGCTCCCTTTGTCTTTACACACAACCAACCCCTGACAGAAGAACCGACCATAACACTATGATCCTGGCTGAGGACCGCCTGTGGGGACTGAGGCAGAATGGTCGTCCTTTTGAGAGGTATGTGGAGGAATTTCTTGAGCTCTCTTATCAGGTGAGCGTGCCTGACACCTCTCTCTGTGTGTGTTTTTGGATGGGACTGGATGAGGATACAATTCGTTATAGCGAACCTATTTGTTATTTCTCCCTAGTCGAGTCTATAAATCTTATTCAATATTTAAATGGTTCAAACTTTGAAGTTGAAGAAGTCAAAGTAAAGAAGTATCCTCCTCATCCAGCCCCATCGGAAACACACAAGGCCTCACCAACTCACCCCACGCCGGTTCCCTCCACATACCCCTCCAATGGATCCGTCCATTTCTGTCCTCCGGCAAATCCCCAAGTCCTCAGTTCAGTGATTAAGATGGCTGCCACTCCAGAGCCTCGTTGCAAGATGGCCGCCATCCCAGAGCTTCGTTGAAAGATGGCCGCCGCCACGCCTGAGCCCTCGGTCAAGATGGCCGCCGCCACGCCTGAGCCCTCGGTCAAGATGGCCGCCGCCACGCCTGAGCCCTCGGTCAAGATGGCCGCCGCTATGCCTGAGCCCTCAGTCAAGATGGCCGCCGCCACGCCTAAGCCCTTGGTCAAGATGAATTCGCTCCTTGCCCAGAGGACATTACAGTGTCATTAATGGCACTAGCAATTGTGTTAATTGAGTCTCGTTTAGTCCTTTGTTTGCCCTGTATATATTCCCTGTGTTCTCCCTCAGTCTCTGTCGGTTCTTGTTTATATTAGGTTGTGTATATTTGTTCTCCTGAGTTTTGCCATTAAAGACATTTATATTGAAGCTCCTTTCGTCTGCGTGTGTTTACACACAACCAACCCCTGACACTGTCCTTAAGAACTTTTATAGAGCAGAGCAATCTGCAGGGTAAAGTATCTGCTGTGTGGGTAAAAAAATAAATGGGAGAACCTTAAGCAGAAGTACAAAGTAAGTAGTTTTTTTGTTTACTTGTATTTGTGAACAACTTTGTTTTAATGCTATTCATGTATTTATTTTGCTTGTTTGCTTGTTACAGGACCTTAAGTGTCCACAGACGGGTCAGTACAGAGGGTGGGGAACTCACAGCAGCATCCTGGAAGGGGTCTGGGGTGATGGATGCTGCGCATTAGGCTCTAAGTCGTCCGTCACCCCACCACTGCTCATACAGTCTGGCAGCAAGGATGTTGTTGATTATTCCTTACCCTCTGTTGCTGGCCCATCTGACATGGCACCAAGAAACAGAAACAGAAAGAGAAGAAGGGGACCTTTTGACATACCTCAATGAGATGGAAGAAAGAACAGAAGAAGCACAGCATAGAGAGGAAAGAAGAGCAAGAGAGTTGGAAGAGAGAAAGACAAGATGATATCAAGAGACAAAAGAGGGAGATGAAGAAGCCAGGATGAGAGAGGAAGAGTTCAAGGATTAGTCCACTTTCAAATAAACTTTTCCTGATAATTTACTCACCCCCATGTCATCCAAGATGTCCATGTCCTTCTTTCTTCAGCTGAAAAGAAATTAAGGTTTTTGATGAAAACATTCCAGGATTATTCTCCTTATAGTGGACTTCAATGGCCTCCAAACGGTTGAAGGTCAAAATTACAGTTTCAGTGCAGCTTCAAAGAGCTTTAAACGATACCAGACGAGGAATAAGGGTCTTATCTAGCGAAACGATCCGTCATTTTCGAAAAAAATGTAAATGTATATGCTTTATATAAACAAATGTTCACCTTCTAAGTGCTTCCGCCAAAACCGCATTTCCGTACTCTCCAAAAAGCTTACGCTGTATGTCCTACGCCTTCCCTATTCAACTTACGGAAAAAATGGAACTGGCGCCGCGTTCGTTCCGTAAGCGTAAGCTTTTTGAAGAATACGAAAGTGCGGTTTTGGCGGAAGTACTTAGAAGGCGATCATTTGTGTTTATAAAGCATATACATTTTTTTCGAAAATGACCGATCGTTTCGCTAGATAAGACCCTTATTCCTCGTCTGGTATCGTTTAAAGCCCTTTGAAGCTGCACTGAAACTGTAATACTTCAACCGTTTGGAGGCCATTGAAGTCCACTATAAGGAGAATAATCCTGGAATGTTTTCATCAAAAAACTTAATTTCTTTTCGACTGAAGAAAGAAAGACATGAACATCTTGGATGACATGGGGCTGAGTAAATTATCAGGAAAAGTTTATTTGAAAGTGGACTAATCCTTTCAGGGTAAAAATGCAGAGGAGAGAGGAGATGAGGAATGAGGAGATGAGAGAGGAGAGGTTCCTCAGTTTAATGGAGCTCCTTGCCAAATCACTTATAAATAATTTTGTCTTATTCTTTTATGATTTTTATGGTTTTATACATTATGTATTGTTTTCATTATTTATAGACTGCTTTAACCTTGTTTTTGCTATGCATTATTGTTGATGCTGATACGGCACACAACAAAGTACTTTAAAGGTGCAGTATGCAATTTCCCAGAATTGTTGTTGAACACTGTTGATATTTGAAATCAACCCAAACAAACACACCCCTTTCTGTATTTCTCCGCCTCCATAATTCATGAACATATGTTACAGTCCTGTCTGAACCACCCTGCTCTGAGCTGGTCTCGAACCCGGATGACCAGCATGTGAGGAGGCTGCACTAACAAGGATGCTACAGACCACAATCTCTAGCGTGAGTCGGGAGTGAGGTTTACATGCACAGCTCTCACTAGCTGGCCTCTGTTACACACGCAATGCAAGAGTGGATGTCTATTTATCATAGCAGAAGCTAAGCAAAATAATGCTTCATGAAAAATAAAGCGAAGATGATGAATGAACGACAAGGTGTCACGGTCACTAGCCCAGTCACTATCTACATTACATTTCCCAGCATCCCTCCTGTTCCACACCTGCACTCAGTCAGCCATTACCACACACACTCCTCAAATCACCCACACCTGCAAGACCTCGTTACCACTCATCAGCACTCCCTTCTTAAGGTCCTTTCACACCGGACACGTAACGGAAAAGCGAAACGAAAAAGCGAATAGTTCGCGTCAAAACCATTCACATCAGCCGCGACGCAAATTTGCGACGTTTGTGCTCTGAAAGATTCCAAAACATTCGCGGCGACAGCTGTATGAAAAAAAATATATATTTCAACAAAATAATCTTCATCCTGTTGGAAAAGTTGGTCAGTTTAACTGCTCAGGACAAACAACATGGACACTTCATCATCCAGTGAAGACGAGCTTTTCATTTTTTTTCAAAGACCGAAAAGAAGGTTTTGGGTGCACCCAGTCTTAAAGAACAGAGAGTCTGAGGGGGAGTACGCTAATCTTGTACAGGAGCTAAAACTTTATCATGGCCGGTTCCGTACTTACTTTCGAATGTCCGTGGGACAATTTGAGGAGCTCCTCCAGACAGTGGCACCGCATCTGACGAGACAAACCACAAACTTCAGGGAACCAATCGATCCGGAGCAGTCTGCTTAAGGTGAGCTGTCCTCTTAATATCAAGTCACTGATTGTCATGTTCAAGTGTTGATATTACAACGTCACCTTTGTTTCCTTGTATTTGATTGGTTGAAGCCTTTTCTGTCGCCTTGAAAGTGAAAAAAAATCGACATCGAAGCGAAAAAAATAAACGTCGTTTTTTCGCAGCAGCACATTCGCATTCGGTGTGGAAGCGCTCATTACACAAACAGCTGATCAAAAAATAAAACCATCGCGTGAATAATTCGCGCGTCAAAATCGCGTCCAGTGTGAAAAGACCTTTAAGCAGTCACCATCCTCACCACGGTTGTCTGGTCTCGTCAATGTGTACCACTCTGTCTGACTAGCTCCATGACCCTACTTGTGATTCACCTGAGAAACCTACCTGTTGCTCCTGACCTGTCTTCTGTCATCTGTCTTCTGTTCTGTGTCATCTCCCTGGATCCTCCACTCAGCCAGCATAACCATCTTCACTGTCACCACTGCACCTGTAATACACGGACTGTTACTCTCCAGCTAAGTCATCCACAGACTCACTCAAACTGCAATACTGCTACATCCAGATCCTGTCATTCATTCCAACCTGTTCAATAAACTCTGTTTATGTTTCTACTTGCCTATCTGTTGCCTTCTGTTCCATGACACAAGGAAGCACATTTATCCTTTTAAATCATTATTATTATTTTTTTTTAAATGAACATACAGTACACAACAGTATATACAAACAAGAGTTCGTTGTTGGGCGCCAACAGCACACCAGCTCCAGAGAAACAATGACACTCAATTACTGTCCTGTTTCTATAGCTAACATTACAACAACAGCATTTCTTGGTTCTGTGAAACCGCAAAAACAATGTTATTCACATATGGAGCAGAAACAACGCAACCTCGACATCCGTTTTTAGGCCTTCCCACTTAGATCTCTCCAGTGCCGGAAAGGTTTTCTAATATTAACGCGTGTCCTAAAGCTCTTGCCTGATCATAACCCTTCATTTTTCTTCAAATCTCCTTCTTGCTCACTCATTCTCCTACACCATCATACACCCCCTAATGGTGATTGACTACACGTTTGTTGGGGTGCTCGGTCCGAGCAACTTTCAACAGTGTTTCTGAAAAATCGTACCCTTAATGAAATATCTTAGTATTTAAGT
The DNA here is from genome assembly GCA_039654765.1 of Mylopharyngodon piceus. Lineage (NCBI taxonomy): Eukaryota > Metazoa > Chordata > Actinopteri > Cypriniformes > Xenocyprididae > Mylopharyngodon > Mylopharyngodon piceus. The sequence continues at coordinate 20,118,715 of CM077442.1, forward strand.
TAATTTGTCTGAAAATAAATTAATTAACAGTTATAAATTTGCAGCTTTCAGGATGAACCGGCCCTCAGATGGGTACAGTTGTTTGCAATGAATTGCGTCATGTTTCAGGACCCTTGCATCGTGCACAGAACCAGGAAAGCCTATGCAGACATTCAAGAATTTTACTTGGTGGTCACACACAGCCTGGAACTGTACTGAAAAGAACAGTTTCCTGTTGAAGTAACAGGCAGCGTTGACTGAAGGGATCTTCATACGAATATGGCCACCGTCAATGGCTCCATCTGCCACACTGAAAACAGGAGAGCCTGCCACTCTGGCAAATCCTGCACCCAATACCTCTAGCTCTTCACTTTGAGGAAACCGAACAACTTTTCTAAAGAGGCCAAGGACAGCTTCGCTGACCTTGTGCACAAGCCTCTGGACTGTGGACCAAGGGATGTCAAAGGCTGAAGTAACCACTCTGTAGGATGCAGCATGGGCCAGCCAGTAGATGAATAATAGCACCTCTATTTCTTTTGACCATCCCTGTTGAACCTCATAGGGGACTGCAGTTATCAGGTGCAGTATGGATGCCCTGATCAGGCGCAAATCAGGGCAGAGGTCAGACTCCCCATCAAAATACAGCCTCAGGATGGGGACTGTGGCATTAATTTGAGAGTATGATGTGGGGTTTCCACAAAACGGTCAATAAACAATATAGTGTCATGCAAGTGTCCTCTCTTTATTTTCTGATGTACAATATTTAATTGAAATTGTGAAATATTTAAGCTTAAGTCTTAAAGCCAAAACTGCGCCAACACGCTCTTTCTTGTCTTGTCAATACGCTGGTGTTTAAGTTAGAATCCACTCACCGCTCAAAACAGCGGAGTTTTTGTCCAGTGCTGAGTTCTGCATGCTCTCGAATCCTCTCATTGTAACAAAAATGTTTAGACATTATGTAAATAAAATACTTATTTTTTGCAGTCAGCTTCACTGATTACAACAGAACTTTGTGAGATCACAATGAACTAAGCTGAGTGACAGCTTGTTAGTGATTATAAAGGAAACGCTCTTTGCGGGCTTTTCTGCATACAGAATGCTTGCATTTCTGTTAAAATTAACAGTGGTTTGTGAACGTAGCATTTTAATAACAAATAATTTATTTGGAGCGTTTATGCTGAGATGTGTAGATTGTTGCTAGGCAACACGTAACTTGAAACTACTTAATGGAAATCTATTTAAATGTTTTTAAAGGGAAGCGCATTTCCTGACCCTGGAGTTGTTCACACTCCGCCTATGTTTGTTACTGTCCACCACTGCATCTCTCTGATTCATCTGTAGTATTTCTCGACTTCCATTTTAATTCAGAGTGATTATCAACAACATTTCAAAGTGACAAACTACAACATTCCCATTATAATCACAGTCTACAAAGAAATTATACTTTACATCACTTGTATATTATAGTTATATTTTACATTACTTTATAGCTCTACAAAGCAATTACTCATGAATAAATAACAATATTAATTTAAATATTACAGTTTTGTGTCTTGACTAAGAACACTCCTTACCAGTGGCCTCCTGTGGCTTATTGCTTTATTACCATACAGACATTACAGAAGTGCTGCAAGCTAGAGTCCATTAATAAATCTGTCTGATGTTTTTTCTCCCTCACATCCTGAATCAAGGACTGTCTTATCTTCAATAAGCTGCATAGTGACCTGAAGCAACTCTAACACTGAGCTCAGCAGGTCATCATACACATTCACAGCAGTACAGTAGATATTCGATTATTAATTAGAGTGACAAAAGCATTCTATAACTGAACAGACTCCCTTACATTTTTAGGACTTTTTGAGAGTAAGTTGTGTATCACTATGCAATGAACATGCGCTTGTTTGCGAGTAATAATTATTTCCAGTCTTTGAATGTCACTATCTTCATTTACTTCTCTAAGGTAATTACAGTCTCTATGGTTACAGATCCAATGATATTAAGACAATTTAAAGGGCCTTGACTTTGGTTATTAGTTCATACAGTCAATTCAAGCCACTCCTGTAAGCCGTTATAAGAACAGGTCAATTTGAGAGTCACATCTAATTAATATGGTTATCGATCCCAAACATAAACTGTGTAAATGTAATCATATAACAGTAGTTAATGCTTCATATTTCCATTTGTTCTAGTTTTTATATATAGCTGGCTAAATGTTAACACATACATAGTGGGGGCTTTTGAAAATACATTCAAGCTGTGTAGCCCAGTAGTCAGGATATATATATATATATATATTTTTTTTTTTTTTTTTTTTTTTTTTTTAGTGCACAAGCCCGAAGGAAAAAAGGTGGAAGAATTCTCAAGGTCACACACAGACATATGTCCACACACACATTATTGATATATAGATCAATATGAGGCAGCTGTCAACGCTGAAAGTCTGAATGCTTATCATAACATAGAGTGAAAAGAAACAGACATCTCAGTGAAAAAAGGAGGATGCATTTCACAGGCCTCCATGGTGAACAAGCAGACAAGACAGATTACCCATCAGTTTTCCAACCATACTTTCTTATGTTTTGATATAAAGATAAGAAAATATGTTTAATTTATGATTTTTGTTTGTTGTTGTTTTACAAGAATGAACCAGAGAGGATTTTTTGGCACAGATCAACAGAAGATATTATCTCATGTCAAAATGAAAAGAGAGAGCTATACATCTGTATAAAAAACAAACAAACAAAATTGTACACGTGCATGCATTTAAGATGAAATCTACATATTTTATACACAAGGCTTAATGGTGTTGTTTTTAACAACATTAAACTGCTTGGGGTCATTGTCTTGTTGGAAAATACATTTGTCAGGTTGCAAGTGTTCTGCAGACACCATCAGGATTTCCTTCAGGATCTACCTGTATTTTGCTGGATTTGCTTTACTGTCTACCTCACAAGCCTTCTAGGACCACAGCGTGATAGCTGCCACTATCATGCTTCACAGTGGGGATAGTGTATTTCTGATGATGTGCAGTGTAGCTTACGCCAAACATGCCGTTTAGTCTGATGGCCAGAACGCTCAGTTGTGGTTATATCAGACCATAAACTCTTCATCCAGCTGGCTACAGAGTTCCCCACATGCCTTGAGGCAAACTATAGCCGAGATGTCATATGACAGTTTTAACAGTGGCTTTCACTTCACCCTTCTCCCTTAAAGGGAACCTATTATGCCACTTTTTACAAGATGTAATATTAGTCTCAGGTGTCCCCAGAATGTCTGTGAAGTTTCAGCTCAAAATATCCCACAGATTATTTATTATACCATGTTGTAAATGCCCATTTTTGAGTGGAAGGAAAAAAACATGCTGTTTTCATGCATGTATCCTTAAATGCAAATGAGCTGATGCTTCCCACCCTGTTTTCCAGAGAGGGCAGAGCCTACAGCTCATGTCTCAGATCCTAACAAAACATCTGTTTGTTTTTGATTATCTCTATCACGCTCACGCTCACGTGACATTGCAATTCTTCATCATCATGAAAGTTTATTATCTGCATACATTTTTTAAGCCATATCAGTCTAAACTTCTGATATATGATATTCTGAGCACACACACCCGAAGCATGTGCACAGAAAGCTGACTGTCAGATGACACATCCCTTGAGTATTGAACTTGAAGTTCTCTTTCACTTCTTATTGTGCTTAAACTGTCAAATACACAAAGCGTTATGTCAAAAACACACAAACTTCACATAAACACAGTCGGTTATGTCTGTGAACGTAAACAGCAAGTAAAGAAATCGCATATGTTTATTAGATCTGTGTATTAAAATGAAAGCGACATAATACTGCTATATATGTTGTTAATATGAATCAACAAAAGAAAAACATAAAATCACTCACTGCTCTTGACTGAGTAGCTTTAATAAGAATAAATTTCTTACTTGAATGCTGCTGTTAAATGTTCTGGCGAGGAGATAAACATGGCGGGACTGTGTACAGCTCACTCAGGGCAGGGTCTATGCTAATATGGCAGAGTCTGTCACAGATCTAATATACACATGCAATTTCTTTACTTGCTGTTTAGGAGGAGACCTCTGTTGAATGTGTGTCACCTTCAAGCCCTCAGATGATATTGCATGAGAAGTCATCATGCTACAGTGTTAAAAATAGCCACATAGACTCAGGACTACTTTGGAAAACCGTTGTCACTTAATGCAAGAAATGCAACTTGATTCTCTGTTACGCAAGGAGAACACTATACATTGATTTTATGCAGAGATGCTGCTGAGTTCTCTGTCCAAAAGATAGTGGAAATGTGTGCTGTGGTCAGATGAGTCAACGTTTCAGCATCTTTTTGGGGACCATCCAGACTTTCATCAGCGACAGGTGCAAAAGCAAACATCTGTCATGGTGGGGGGGAGGGGGGTGTACATGCATGCAAACAGCATGGGTGACGTGCATATGTGTGAAAGTACCATTGACGTGGAGGCGTATATTGGGATCGTACAGAGACATATACTGCCATCAAGATGACATCTTTCCTTGGAAGCAAGACAATATCAGGCCTCATTCTGCACATATTACAACAGAATGGTTTCGTAGACACTCTACACTATAGAGTGGATGTGCTTGACTGGCCTGCCTGCAGTCCAGATCTGTCTCCTATTGAAAATGTATGGCCCATCACGAAAAGGAGAATCAGACAACAGCAACCACAGACTGTTGAGCAGCTGTCTTGTATCAGGTGAGATTGGACAAAAAATTCCACTTGCAAAACTGCAAGAATTACTATCCTCGATTCCCAAACGATTAAAACGTGTATGATAGGGCCCGTAGTGTGTGCCCAACTTAAGTTAGCATTAACTAACAATGAAAAATGCTTCTAAAGAATTTATTAATCTTATTTAATGTTAATTTCTACATTTATTATTACATTATTTAAAAAGTCTGTTAATATTTAGATTAATAAATACTGTAACAAATGTATTTCTCATTGTTAGTTCTAATGTAAACTGGGAAGAAGAAACAATGTGCAAAAAAGTGCTATCTTATTATTCTCACTAAGTAGTATAATAACTGTATGGGCTTTATTATACATGTAGCACTTATTATTGTATTTTTACAGGAATCACTTTTTTATACAATTTGTACACTTTTGCAAATTGCAAACTTTCTAACCATTCATCAAAATGTGTTGTTCATTAACGTGATGCTAAAGCACTTTTGTAAGTCGCTGTATATAGGAGCGTCTGCTAAATACCTTAAAAAAAATGTAAATGTGTCTAAAATTTCAGGAGGTGACATCTGGGTCACACTGTGGTTTTGCAATAGGATTATTTGTTGATATGTGTAAACATTTACATAATTAATTTAGCAGACAGTTTTGCTCAAAGCAACATACAGTTCAGTGAATATAGTATTTTATCAAGTTTTCCCCAACAATCAAACCTTTAACCATTACCAGCTGATCTACTGTAAAATCTGGAAGAAAGAAAAGAGTAACTTAAATCAAAACATGGTACATTATGGTAATGAGCATTTGATTATGTTAAATAAAATTAAATAAATTTTCAAAATTACACATGACAGCTGCATTTCATTGGTCATACAAAGTTTTAAGATTTCCAGCCATGTCACTTTAAAGCAGTTGTGCTAATGGGACCAAATAAAATCTTATATAGGCAGGGAAAATTTATATCGAACCTGTAGAGATGTGCTCATCATTCACTGGCCACGTCTCTGCCACTCAAACACCTAAAGTGCATAGAGTTCTGGGTACAAGAGAGAGAGGCACAATGAATAAGGAAAAGTGAGAAAGGGAGAGAAAATAAATGGGAATGATTTCAAAATGTCTGTCTAATGCAGCTACCTAGTCAGCCATTGCAGGTGACATGCTATCCATCACATGTGACACAGACCTGCCAAGAGTTCCCAATTTTTCTTCTCTCTCACCGCAGCATTTTCGAGAGCTCTAGGCTATCACACGTGACCTCACCCCTTAAATGTCTCCTTCCCCCCCCTCTTCCCTCCCTGTTTATTTCTTGATCACCATCCCTAGCAAGCGCTGCGCTGGCTGCGGCACAGCAGCTGTTGTTTAGTGATAGATCAGTGAAGCAAGAAATGATGCGGAGCTAAAAAATAGATCTTGAAGCCGCTCTGCCTCCTTGTTCGCACTCCCTTTTGTTCTGCATTAGTGACGGAACCTCTGGGATTCATTTAGCGGTAATCATTTGTTACTAAGGGGCACCGTGTCTTTCAGACACCGGTGATGAAGTCACCTTTGAAAAGAGTGTAAATGAGTGGGAAATTATTTCCGCTCATATTGCTATTGATAAAGTGTCATCAAGCGGAGATGAATGTCTGTCAACTGAAAAAAATATGATTTATTCCCTGAAATAGCCACCTTTGTTTGCTGTTCCTTTTATCTTGGTTGGTTCTGAATGTGCAGTGATATAACTGTGAAAGTGAGGTGTGTTTTCGGCGTGTGGTAAATAATGTTTCTAATGAGCTGACTGTGGCACTTCCTGACGTTGACTGTTTCCCTATAGGCCTATCTGAATTTTCCTATAGAGGATCTCAGAAGAGGATTTAACATTGCACCAAAGGATCAAATCTTTACATCTGCACGTCAAGATTTAATGCTGACACGTCCTGTGAACCGTGTCTGAAGTTTTGTTAGCAAGTGGCCAGATGCGAGGATTTGTGCATCGGTTTGACAACCATGTCTCTAATGTCCTCCAAATGCCCCCTCAGGTGTCAGCACACCTGCCTGCGCGCAGCAGGAAGCCACTGTGACACCCCCCATAGAGCACCTCAATCACTCAGCACTATGGGAGTTCACCTTCTTCTGTAGGTTGCTATGCATGAACAAGACAAAAACACATATCTGCCACAAAAAAACAAAACAAAACAAAAAAAACCCCTCTGTTTTAATTTTAACTTAAAAAAGTGGTGGGGAGGGGGTTTTAGAGAAAATACATGGATCAGCAAATAAACTATAGCTAAATGTGACTTGGTCTGTTATGACTTTAGCTGTATGCTTTGAGTTTGAAGAGTTCTGGATTCTAATCTGAAAACCAAAATGCAAAATAATGCATTATAAATAGTTGCATTGTAATAAATAGTGATAAATCAATATTTTAATATCAGGTCTATGACAATGTTATTTGCTTTTTTTGTGATTTCATTAGTGAGTTGTGAATTCACAAAAAAATAATCATTTGCAAAAATAAATAGAATGAGATCAACAAAAATATGTTAGGGGTTTCACAGAAATGAATTCAATTCACAAGAAAAATAAAATGAGGTTTGCTAATAGAAAACATTCACAAATATGTTTTTATGTCACAGGCCCAACTCTGCCTGGCATTGACTAATGAATCACTTTCTGTACATTTGTGAATTGCAGCACGCATTTGTGGATCTCTTCCTGCGCATTTGTGGATTTTGAAACAATTCTAGCACCAAGACTGCAGACAAATCCACAAACAGGTCGACTCCACCCACCGACTACTCAAGCCAATCAGATAACAACCACATTGCGCTGACGTAATTGCAGCAGCGTTGCCAGTAAATTACAGTTTTTTCTACAGTTTGTTGCCATAAATTAATTTACAGTTTATTACTGTTTGTCCTTGATTTTATGGTAATTTACTGGCAGCAGGGTTGCCAGTAAATTAACGTTTTTTGTTTTTTTTTCTACAGTGTGTTGCCGTAATTGAATTTACAGTTTATTACTGTTAAATTACGCTTCACTGTGTTTTTTTCTCATCTTACAACTTTGATCCTTTTAACCCACAGAAAAATCCTCAGTTTTAAATGAACACTTAAATGTGTGCACACTATAGAGTGTTAGAATAACTCTGTTTTTTTTTTTTGTTTGTTTGTTTTTTTTTTTGTTCTTTTGGGAGATTTCAAGGACAGTTGATTTTGTTTTTTTTTTACGAGAACTTAAAGACTGTCGGTTTTGTTTCATTACGAGATTTCAATGACGGTCAGTTTTGTTCCTTTGCAAGATCTCAAAGACGGATGGTTTTGTTCCTTTGCGAGATTTCAATGACAGTTGGTTTTGTTCCTTTGAGTGATTTCAGTGACGGTTGGTTTTCTTCTGTTATGAGATTTTAAAGACAGACAGTGTTTTTTTTTTTTTTTGTTTTTTTTTTTGTTTTTTACAAGATTTCCATGATAGTCAGTATTACTCCTTCATAAGATATACATAACAGTTGGTTTTGTTCAGTTACGAGATTTCAATGATGGTCAGTTTTGTTCTTTGAGAGATCTCAAAGACGGTCTTTTTTTTTTTTTTTCACAAGATCTCACCTTTGCTGGGAGCTGGATTGACAGGCAATCTGACCAATCATAAGGCTCAATCTGCCGTTTTGTCTGACAAATTAACCAAACTGTAGAGTTAGTAGATTGGCATTGGTGGACTTGCAACTGAGACCAGCTAGTGAGAACTGTGCAGGTAAACTTGTTCTAGAGACTGCAGTCTTTGGTATTGTTATTAGTGGGCCCGCCTCCCATACCAGAGGCCCGGGTTCGAGTCCAGCTTGGAGCGGTTCAGACTGCACAGGTTACAGAAATAATGGTTAGAAATATTTTGTAACAATATATAATCTTTCTAAAATAGAAACATTACTGTTCAAAAGTTTGGGATCGGTCTTTTTATTTCTTTTTTGAAAGCAAAATTAATATTGTTTTTTTTTTTTTTTTTTCTCGATAAGGATGTGTTAAACTGATAACAAGTGATAGTAAAGGCTTATGTTGTTTGCAAAGATTTCTATTTTTAATCAATTCTATTCTTTTTAACTTTTTATTCATCAATGAATCCTGAAAAAGGATCACAGGTTCCAAAAAATATTAAGAAGCACAACTGTTTCCAACACTAATAATAAATCAGCATATTAGAATGATTTCTGAACGATCATATGACACGATGATCGATGTAATGTAGGGATTATTTTTGCCCTAGGGTTACACCCCTTATTTTCTGGGGTTTATTTTAACCCTTTATTCAATACAGTTTATGGCGACTGTACTGGGGTGTTGGGCAGTATGTGATGTGCTATATGGACTATTTTACACCAGGGTTACACCCCTTATATTCTGGGGTTTATGTTAAACCTTTATACAGTACAGCTTATTGCGACTGTACTGGGGCATTAGGACCCACTCAGGCCACAGGTTGATCAGACCCCCTGGCCTCTCTAACACCTCTTCCAGCAGCTACCCAGTCTCCCAGGAGGTCTCCCATCCAGATATAGACTGGGCTCAACCCTGCTTAGCTTCAGTGAGTGTGCAGGTGAAAGCTTCAGGTTGACCGCTGCAGGGCTTCTCAAGCATCTTTCCCACCATAGACCCTCTCACGTAGCAAAAATATATGGGAATATACTGCAAAATATACTGTGATATATTACATAATACATAATACATTTCCATATATGGGAAGCTAGTGCTTATATTTTTCAATGTACTGCAATATATACATTGACCAAGTATGGCTATATATTGATACAATAAGACACAAAGACAAAATAGCATTGTATGTAAAATTCATAAAGTTTTATCCTTTGTTGTGCATATATATTCATCAGTGTTGGGGAGTAGTTAACTACATGTAGCGACGCTACTAGTTTAACTACATTTTTCAGTAGCTTGTCAGTAGTTCAGCTACTTTTAAAACAGTGTAGCTTTTCCAGTAGTTAACTACTTTTACCAGCAAGTAGCGGTGTAGCGCGACCAAAAGCTACAAGCTACATTCCGTTTTGCGTTCTGACGAGCCTGCAATTCATTGAAGCAGCACAGCGTCTTACTAGATCACGAACTAAAATCGAGCATTACCGCCATCTATTGTTATATCACGCATCTTGCGACTTTACAGTTAATCGAGAACAGATCGTCTGATGATTAAAATGCTGTCTGTGTCGAAGACTTCAAGCACATAGGCTACAGGTGAATAATAGCCTTTTTAAATTGATTGTCCTGCTTTATTGCAGTCTATATCAAATGTAGGCTATGCAAACTATTTTATTACAGTGGTGAGTCTGGTGACCCGCCACAGTTTTGTAATGAATCTAAGATCACTAACGCGGTGTTTTGCGTCATTATATTGGCAAAGCATCCGTCAATTGAACAGTAAACAAAATCGCGATATAGCTTAGTGCGCTTATCACGCGGCAAAGCCTGATCTAATAAAATAGGTTGCGCGGTTTTCAGAATGAAATGCACTATGTTCACGCAAGAAGCACATGATTCGCGTCTCAAAGCTTTATCACTGCATGTGCTGTGAGTTTAACCTGCATTTTTCTGTGTATCCAATTTAAGTTGCATATATTTTGTTTTTGCATGGGTGCAGGCCCAGTACCAGAATCAAATCACCGAGGGCGCTTCTGAAATTAGTCAGGATACTATAGTAAAGTGCAGATGTAATGTGTAAGCAACGGCTCCACCAAAACAAGAATAGCAATGTATACAGTGAGACATTTAAGATTTTATTTAAGTCATTACTTTTACAAATAATTGGAATAGATTTTCAAAAATATTGATACAAAAATTAAAAAGTTTTTCTAGTCTGCATTTACATTGATTATTATTATTATTATTGCATATTTTTGTCCCGTGTTATGGTTATGGTATCAATATTGAGTGTGAATCCTGCATTTATATGTAGATATCACTTCTGAAACTGTAGAGTGCAATTGGTCGTCGGTCCTCTTGTAGCATGAAAAAAAAAACACTTTTATTAAAATTCCAAATGTATTATATAAAGCGTGCAAAGAGCGCTTCCTTTATAATCACTAAAGAGTTGTAACTCATCTCAGTTATAGCTGTCTACACTGCACAATGAGTCTCTTACATCGTGTCTACACTTTGTTAATGAGAGGCTTCGCGAGCATGCAAACTCAGTGCTGAACAAACACTCGGATTCTAACTAACTTAAACACCCCTGATAGGCCATTCCGTTCAGGAGATCAACAGCTATGTCTGTGATTGGCTATGTTGCTCACTGCTGCAAAATCACGTTGTAAATAGAAACATTTGAAATTCTTCAGAGCGCAAACACAAATACGCATTGGCAATAATAATATGATATTATTACAGAATCAACTGAGGGTGCTCTTGCTTCCGTTTGAGGGTGCTTAGGTGCGTAGAACCGCATTGGTGCATTGGTGTGACATTTGTAGCAATTTTGCACTTTGACAGTGTGAGATAATAGGCTTCATTTGAGTATTGTATCTTTTGATATAGTTTACAAAATAAAACAGTACACTTTGAAATTATAATTGTAGTGCATTGCGTTGTTTTAAACCCCAAACATTTTACTTAAACATTCTTCATTAACAGTTATTCAGTTATTTGTAATAGGCTATGTCACTTTTTTAAAAAAAAAAATCAAAGTAGTTTCAATGTAGCTAGCTACTTTTTGTTAGTAACTTGTAGTGTAGCTAACTACTTTTTCAGAAGGGTAGCTTGACTGTAGTTTAACTACTTTAATTTATGAGTAGCTTGTAGCTTGCCAAACTACAGTTTCAGAGTAGCTTCCCCAACACTGATATTCATACACATTCACTGAATGAGAGACAGCAGATTTCTAGTTCCCAGCATGTTCTTCTAGTTCTGACTGTTAAAGCAAGGGTCAATGTTGAGATTAAGTGTTATTTCATGTGTTTTGCTCAATATTAATATAGGGGGAGATCTGTTAGTGTTTAATGTTCTATTATTTTGGAATTTAAAATCGTGTCTGGTATATCTGAGTTTTTGGGGTTACCACTGTGCTGAAGAGTAGAGCCTGTGGTTAGGCTGAAGTACTTACAAATATAGGAGTGCTAGTCTAGTTTGGTCTTGGTCTTGACTTGGTCTCACCCTTCCTTGGTCTTGTCTTGATCTCAACCTCTTAAAGTCTTGGTCTTGGTCTCGGATTAGGTGGTCTTGACTACAACACTACTACATCTGTAATTTACTAGAGCACCCTCAGTAATTTCAGAAGCGCACTCAGTGATTTGATTATGGAACCGGGCCTGTTTCAGACACACTTTATGAGCCAATGCTTGAAACGAGTGGTGGAGGATGTTTAGACGTTCCAGGCTTATAATAATAATAATAATAATAATGCAAATGAACAAAGAAGCGAATATGTCACATGAGTATATTCAAGCAAAAGACAGCATATCTTAGTTCTGTGAAACAAAACTAAGATAAAAAACAAAACCAATGTTACTCTTGTTACTGTCAGTAACTAGAGTAAGTCAGGCTCCATCACCGCCCAATCACAGAGATCGCTGTCACCAGAATACTAATCACCTGCACCTGATCACCATCACCTCATCACACAAGCAGCATATAAGCACACACTTCACTCTGGCACTTTGTCTGGTCTCATTTGAGTAAGGACTCACTTACCTCTTTACATTTACTTGTGGACTGTGTATGCTATATTCTGCCATCATCTCTCCTGATCCTCCACGTCTCCATCGTCTCCTTGTGTTCCTGTGTCTCCAGCATCTTCTCCTCTGGACTTTGACCATTCTCTATCCACCTTGCTTAAGTGTGTGCTTCAGCTGCTCTCATCCACGACCTCCTCAACCATCTACAAAGAAACGAACTGTCAGTATTCCTATCACTATTGCATTTACTGTTTGAATTACCATACTCACCTGCTTGTGTCCATTACCTGATTCAACGAATAAACACTACAATTCATTATAATTCATTACAGCATTGTTGTGAGTCTGTGTTCCGTAACGGTAATGAGAAGAAATGAAGCAACCTCAGCGTCCGTTTTCAGGCCTTACCGTTTCTTAAGTTCTCTCCATCGCTGGAAAGCTTCTCCAATATTAACACGGGTCCTACATCTTGCTTGATTGTAATCCTTATTTTAAAGTTATATTCCCTGGCCTTTTCCTCTTTTGTATTTTCTCTGCCATCTCCCTCATTCTGTTAGATGCCCTGTCCAAATACCCACTTTGCACTTGACCACTTGTCTACTTGCATGACGTATTTCCTGTATTTGGCCCAAGTGTTCAAGTGGGTGAGAAGACTGCAAGTGTGTATAGAACTTTTTATTACCTGATGGGATGCAATTATAGTCTTGCAAAAAATGCAAGCGTTTACAGAGCCTTTTTTTTTTTTTTTTTTTTTTTTTTTTTTTTTACCCCATACTTGGCATTTTAAAATAAACTTCTAAATGTCTGTTCAGTAGTCGCTACTGAACTAACAGAAGACAATTTTAAAATTGTGGTGCTTCTAATTAAGTGATAAATGCAGTTGCAAATGTTGTACAAAATACACAAAGCCTACTTGGGACATGGGACAATCTTGCGCACTTACTTCCTGTCATGTGCACACGCTCTCAAGTGGCCAAGACCGCAAGTGTGGGTATTTGGACAGGGCAAATGTCTGTCTTGTGCACTGAGCGCTCTCTCCTCCCCATCATGAGTGCATGTGGCCCTTACTGCTGATTGGCTACAAGTGTGTTTTGGTGCTCCATCCAATCCATTTTTCAACAGCGTTTTTCAAATATCACTAATAGCACCTTTTAAGCTCATTATCATAATAACCATAATTACGATAAACTATGTGGCATTCAGCAATTTTTAATCGCAGTAAACATGCATGTAAACACCTTAATCGCATTATTACCGCTCTGATCAAAGTGCGCATACTTAAATGTACATGGATGACGTGTTTTGTTCACACAACATCATGAATGAACTCCATGACATTATTCTGAAGTTTTCTCTTCACTCCAAATGGCTGAACTCTGCAAACACAACTTGCTGTGCAAGCTATGCTCCTTACCTTAATCCAGAGATGGTGCGAAGAACACAACAGCAGCATACATTGATAGCATGGCTATATGTTCTTCATGGCGCCCAATAAAAATACGTCCATAGAAATGTGTTTTGCATTTGACATAAGAGGATTAAAACAATGTTAACATCGTACTGTGATTGGGTCCTTACCCTGACTTTAAAACATTGCATTATTGGTGCACATGTAAACGTGTCACTATCGGTTTTCACAAATTATAAATCCAACGCTGTATTGCTAGTCATTTATAACAGATACACACACTAATGAAATTCATTAATTATTAAATTAAATTAATATGTGTGCATACACATACACTACTGTTCAATGGTCAGATTTTTTTTTTTGTTTAATGTTTTTGAAAGAAAAAAAAAGTCTCATAAGCTAAACAAGGCCGCATTCATTTTTGATACAATATATATATATATATATATATATAAAAAAAAAGAAATTCTTTGAAATATTACATTTTAAAATGTAATTCTTATAGCCTATATTACAAATGAAGCATTTTAAATTTTTCAAAAATACGTTCTATTGTTTTGGAATGCTAAGGGCATCAGTCATGCAGTGTGAAAATTGAAATATTCAGTCCCAAGTGTTTCCTGCTCTAAGTTGCGTGCCTCTCTCGCTCACCGGGGTGGTATGACACAGAGTATGATCCAAACCTTTTATGATTTTGTGTGGCCACGCAGCCATGAGGCCTGTGGTGTGAGATTGCTTTTGTGGTGACACAGAGGGAGAGAAAATGAGCTGGAGGTGGACTCTGCTGTTCTACACTGCCAATCTATTCTGGCTAAAGCAGAACTCTGACCCCCCAACCAATTTCTAATGGGTTTTGTGAGTCACAAGCAAACACACAGCTGGGGTCCAAACAAACTTTAGTACGTCTTGTGTATCTTTTTATCACTCTTTCTCTGCCTTTTGTTTCTGTCTACATCCCACTAACTAGTTTTCTTTTATCTGTTATTTGCTATTACACAATTGTTTAAATAATACTCATGCATTTCTCTCACATATTAAATTTCATTAAAGCAAATTATTAGAATGGTATCATTAGCATGCTTATGAAATTAAAGTCATTGGACGTTGCTGTTTTGAACCACTGATCTACAGAGTGTTTTATAAGACGATTCTGCCCTGGCTATCGGTCTGTTTAATATATTGAGATAAAGTATTGGACATTTTCTTCTTTTGTGCTAGTATATTAAACTAATGTGCCTGTATTCTTCTTGTTCACTGAAGCAGCTTGAACGATTTTAATTAATTGTGATTTAAATATTGTGTCGTTTTGACTGTTGTGTTTATGTATTCTTCTCTTTCCTTTCTTTTTGTTTTTTTGTTGTTGTTTTTTTTTGTTTCCTTTTTAGTATGGCAAGTCTTTTTGCCAGTGTATATATCCACATGTGATTGCCTGATGAGCTGTGATACTGAAACTTAACGGAAGTGGAGAGGTTTTTTTTGGCTAATACTGAGCCGGAGTTTGGACATAAAACCTAGAAGCGCTGAGCGTAAACAGTGTATGAGAATGACACAGAAAAGAAGATGTTTTTGAATAAAGTTGTTATTTTGGTTTCGTTTTTGTGCACAAAAAATATTCTCCTCGCTTCATAAAATGAAGGTTGAACCACTGCAGTCACATGGACTATTTTACAGTTTTTTACGATTGCTTAAGCACAATTTTAAAAACAAGGCTCATTTTGTCAAAACACTACACACAATTCACAGATCCACACACACAAGTAGCAGAACACCTCAGTTCTTTTGCAAAATGAAACACTTCATTCAAAACTTTACATGAATTTAACAAAACCCAACTTTGACACCGTATTGATGAAAATGATTATTTCTCACCACATTGTAAAACCATTCAACACATCCATGCCTTTCCAAAGGTTACATTTTGCACTGAAAATCAGAACATATTCTAAATACAATATATTACACGAACAAAAACATTTGTGTAGACAAATCAAAAGCATGATTTTAAATGAAAAAAAAAAAAATAGAAAAAACACCTAAGCATCATCTCTTGGCCTAGCTGGATCTGGCCATAGCACTTCATCCACATCACAGGCGATGTCCTCTCTCGCAAGACAGCGAGGGAAGAATCTTGTTGAATGGCGAATCCATCCTTGCACAGACCCTGCATCAATTAGGTCAGGCCTTCTCCATGGCTTGAATGAGGCATATCCTGACATAGGGCTGGAGATTGTAAACCTTCCATGCCAAAAAAAAAAAAAAAAACCCTCCTCAATGGGTTTAAGGAAGGGACAGTATGGTGGGAGGTATTGGAGTGAAAATTGTGGACGCTAATGAAACCGGTTTTGGACCAGAGCAGATAGGTGGAAATTTACATTGTCCCATATGACAATGTATCTCATCTGCTCTGCATCCATTTGGTCTTCTGCTGTGACGATTTTGTGTAGTCTTTCTAAAATGTGAATATGTGGGCCGTGTTGTAAGGGCCTAAGTTGGCATGCTGGTGGAGGACCCCATTCTGCGTGATTGCAACATACATTGTGATGTTACCACCACGTTGTCCCGGGATATTCAAAATCGCTCTGTGGCCAATGATGTTTCTCCCTCTCCCTCTTACTGCAACATTGCTTTCCATTTTGTTGAAGACACATAAACTCACTTTTTGCCTTTTTATAGGACTTGCACCTGATTGTTCAGTTTACAGTTAAGCACCTAAGTGTCTGCAGACCTGACGGCCATGTTTGATCAATTGGTTTATAGGGGTGGTATTTTGGAAAAGCAGTGTCTTGAAATGGCAAAGAAGTGACATTATGTTAGATTTCTGTGTCTAATTTAGAGAAGTGTGTTTAGTGTTGTGCAAAACAACGTGTGTAGTGTTTTGCAAAAAGTGTGAGGCTAAGAATGTGCTTATAGTTGTGCAGATCTGGGCTGAGGTTTTGCTTCTTGAGTGTAAGGTTTCAGTAACTGTGTGTTATTTTTAATTTTAGTGTGTAAGCAATCGTAAAAAACTGTAACGAAGTCTTTACCTTTCTGGAACTTGAAAGTGGTGGTTAAATTGCTGTCTATTGAGAAGTCAGAAAGCTGTTGGATTTCATCAAAAATATTTTAATTTGTGTTCCGAAGATGAAGGAAGGTCTTACGGGTGTGTAACGCCATGAGGGTGAGTAATTAACCCTTTAAGAATCTTTATGCACTGATTTGCTGTGTGGTTTGTCCCTTATGTTAATGTTGGATTTATTATGGTCTCTTATTAACTGTGGGTATTTAACTGGTAATTTGTTTAAGAGGTTCATTTTTAGAACATTTTAGAATTATTATTTTTATTTATTTAATCTGTGTGTGTGTGTGTGTGTGTGTGTCTGAAATTTTTTTTTATAATTTTGGAAGGTCACGTCTGTCTTTAATCCAATCCGAACCAGCAGGCTCCTCCATATTATTCTAACTACTTTTAATTTAATTCTTTTTGGAGTATTTTTTATTTTATTTTCCTGGGTGGAGAAATAACCTAGGTGGCGTAGTCGGGTTTCTTTTATACTTTTAGCCAAAGGATGCACTTAATTGAAAATGAATTGAAAATATGAATATTATCAAGAAGATATTTGATTTAGTACTGAATTATGAGTACCATTAATGTTTCTTTAAAAAAGGAACTAAAACTCAATACGAACAAATTGAAGAGGCTGATGAGTCCAGTGTTTCTAAACCTCTGTAAAAGCTCAAGGTTATGGTTTATGCTCAGGGAAGCAGATCAAAATAAAAGAATAATCCTTTAGAGCATAATAGTAGATATGCTGTATGGGAAATGAGTGAGAAAGTCTGCCTTTCAGTCTCTGTGATTGGTGGTTCTCATCAATCTCTGTCCCCTGTTATACTGTTAATGTTCCTCTTAGAGGAGGCTGGAGGCAAATTACTTCATTGCCTAAGCCTATCCGTTTCAGTTTAGAAAATATAAATCAAGTTGACTGTGAATTTTCTATATCCCTTACACTATAGGTAAATATTATTGCAAGTATAGTATATTTCAATGCAACTTTCAGAAATAGAAAGATGCATTATCTTTCTTCCCTCCCAGAGTTGCAGAAATTAGTTAAAATTAGTTGCCCTATTTGTTAAAATGTGGATCATGAGTTTGGATGTGTTGTTCTAACTAGGCTACAAGCAGTTGTTGAAATACTACTGAAAGCAAGGATGCTGCCAAGACCCCTTCAGGCATCTTGCCTTCATGCTCATTCAACAACATTACTGCGAAAACAAATTTTGCATGTAATGTGACATGTTTGAGTGTGCTCTAAGGCATGGTTATTTTAAAAGTGGTTCCTTGCACTGATTGTTAAATAATACATATTTTATGTAAAGTAATGAATGATTATCAAGAGATCTCTCCGCTCTTAATGACAAGGTATATATGGATGATTAAGTAAGGTTAAAGAACTGCACATCAGGCTTCCCTGTGAAACATCAAATAATTAGAGGGGAATTCCATAATGATATTTGAGTTCTGCCAGTGGGCTGCCTTGAAAAGATAGAGGGAAAGAAAGCCTGATGTGAATAAGTATGAAAATGCAGCCCTAAAGGATGAAACAATAATCAAATAAATAAATAAAAATCTAGCTCAGAAGGGATTTTCATTTCTGTGCAGGATGTACTGTTTCCTCTGACTGGATACAAAATAAAGAAATAAATACTAGCTCAGTATTGGTGATTAGTGCAACACATTCCTAATAACTGAAGACCAGCTGATTTTCACAACCAGACAAGCTTCAAGATGTCAAAACCCACCTACTTGTCTCACATCTCAAATTGACCTCATATGAATAAAGTGATTATAAAACATTTAATTAATGGCTGTATAGCAGTATTTTGCTGCCTATTAGTGTTGTCAAAAGTACCGACTTTGGTACCAAGTTGGTACTGAAATTTTAAAAATGTGATGATACCAGCATTTTCCCCTATCATTTTGTGCGCTGTTTAGGATTCTTAAATACCTCTGATCGGCCATTGTGTTCACACGCTCAACAGATATGTCTGTGATTGGCTACAATGATCAACGCTTCAAAAACATGTGTAAGCGCTTGTTGAAGAGCATCACAGATGTCTATTTACAACATGATTTTGAAGCGTTGATCATTGTAGCCAATCACAGACATATCTGTTGAGCACATGAACACAATGGCCAATCAGACGTGTTTAAGAATCCACTCAACAGCGCTCAAAATGCTAGGGGGAAATTCTGGTATCATCACATTTTTAAAATTTCATTACTGACTTGGTACTTTTGACAACACTACAATTAGTTAAGAAATGCAATTTATTTGCAGTTGTTTTGGGTTTCTTATGTGGTTTGAGTCCTGGAGTATCTTGCAGTGTGTATTCCCTGGTCATTGCATTGCAGCATTTATGAATTTTATTGAGTCACTTTGGTAAGAAACATTACACAAACACACCTGTCAGTGCTATTAGATTTTTACAATACTAGTAAAGGATTTCCAGATTGTGAATTGTCATGCCAACTTTTATAACAACATTTTGTCACCTCTGCCACCTTGATAAACCTAACTTATGTTTAGCTCTGCATTTCCATTCATTGTTTCCATAGAGAAAACCTTCAGGGTGCAACATTACCATAGAAACAGGCATTGCTGAAGAAGAAATATACATTTCTCCCCTTTAAATAAAATAAAATATTCTCGCTTGAACTGTAAAGACTTTATTGTAGTGCAGATGTGATGCAGGTCACACATAAGGCAAACAGCTCTGCTTATTGTGTGACCAGCATATCAAGTCTTTCATTAACTCTGCAGAGAAAGATATTTTTGCTGCCTGGCTTAAGCACTGTGATGTTTAAAAGGTGTGCTGATGTGCTGAAGTTATTTCTTTGCAGATTATGTGAGAAATGTGTCTAAATTGGTCTATAATGTCATTGAAACAGTGGCAGATTGTGACCGTTCAAACTTGTGGTATATCTACTGTATTAATAAAAAAACTTTGACTTTGACAAGTGTGACAATGGTCACAAAAAAAAAAAAAAAGTTAGCATTATTTTATTATTTTTAATAACTGTATTAGTATTAGTCATAATAAGGTTGTGCCTGTGGGAGGGCACAGCCATAAAAAAAAAAAAAAAAAGGTTTTCTAGTGCCTGTGTGACAGCCCTACTATTATAGACTGATAAAATGTATATTTGTACATCACCCTGCCTGTATGTGCCTATAAATCACCCTGCCTATATTCCCTAAATCTGACCTTTAGTATTCTAGGTTGAAGTATGGTTTGGTACACATCGAGTAGTCTCAGACGTCATGCCCACGGACCGTTGGCTAAACGTCTGATGCATATGGCACACAAAATTGGAAACATTGCAGGAGTTTAGAAGTCGTCATCTGATTGGTTGAATTCTACAGGATTTCCAGGAGATGTGTCACATTCTTTAACAGTCTTCCCTGGAACAAAGATGCTGTGACGCCAAACCCCCTCTTGGAAGAAGAAAGCCGTCATGTTAACAACTGTTACAATGATCAAGATCAACTAAACACTGGATTTTCAAAAGTATGTGAAGTATGTAAAGTTTGCGGCATAAACTCTTTAAAATATGTCCAAGAAAACACACTGGTCTGTTATTGTAAGGACATTGACATTACATTTTCATGCCCCTAAACATGACATGGAACAAAATGAACTGTGATTGGTTGCTTTACATGTCTCTGGGTGGTCCTTGGCCAATGAAAGCTGCTATGGTGTCCAGACCTTCTGCCGTCAGTCTGAAGGTCTGGCTAGGCGAGACTATCCAGTGCTCAAAGTGGGCCCTCTATATTTTAAACCCTCACTTTTTTTTGACCCACACTGCCCCTGCTTCATACCACAGTAATGTTAATAAAACTTTAAAACATTAATGAACATGATTTCTGCCTGAGTCCTGTCGAATTGCTCGAATTCCATCGACTGTGGAAGTGAAGACAACTACTCCCACGCTCATTCATGGTATCATCAAGCTACGCCTTGGATATTGTTTTGAATAAGAGATCTCTAGCGTTGAAACTTGCATACTGTGCCTTTAATGGAATACTTAATCATCAGAGTATAACATATGTATAAAATAGTATACAATGCATTTGTTCACATCTCAAAAAGCATCTCTATCTCACTGCCTTACTCAGAAAGTATCCCCTCCATTCAGAATGTCCCATAAAACATTGAGATACTGTGGTAGATTCCCCTACGCACCTGACTTAAGTTTCCAGTCAGCACCCGAGCATCTACAGTCGACACTTAACAATATTTATACTCTTGCACTGTGTCTACAGTCGACAACTGGCTTTGAGTCGGTTGACGTCTCAACCTGTTTGAACACTATCACTTGGGAATAAGGACTTTAGTGTTCCCTAACTTGTTGCGCAGCAAAAACCCAGACAAACTCCAGACAATGCCTTAGAATATGCTTTAATCATGGCCGGAGGACTTTGTATCAATCACAGAGGATCCCACCAGCAAAAAGAATACAACAGTTTATATAGAATAGGAACATGGCAAAGCATTCAATATGATTGGTTATTCATATGTCAAACCCTTCTGTTATTAGGTAAAGCAAGATCTGCCCAAATCATGGTTTTATTAGTTTGTTGGTTACTCAATATGTCATGGGGCTATTATATGTAGATAGTTGTCTAGTTTCAGTTCCCCTTTTTCGTATATTTGGACACGATTCAGACACACACTGACTTAGGCCCAAGGTCTTGGAACATTTAGGTTTCAAAAGCATATAAATGTTATTCCTGCAAAAAAAAAAAAAAAAAAAAAAGAAAAGAAATTAGTTATTTTTTTAATTAAAAATTCCATCACAGTACTCAACTGCTCTTTCAAGGGACACGTTTTTAGTGTTGTGAATGCAGACATAAAGCCACAGAACACTTCAACTGTATGTCCAAGGTTTTGATCCACCCACACTTCAGTCACTGATAATTTTGTTGGTGGGTAATACAGCATGTCATGGGCAGAATTGTATTAATTTATACAGTACCTCCATGTTTCACGGTGTGCTTCTCATTCACCTTTTCGTCTAATCATTAGTTCACTTCCAAAGATCCCCGTGGTGAGAGAAGCATGTCCTTGGCCGAGCTGCCGCTATGGTTCTCTCTTGTGTATGCTTTACCATGAGAGGGATAGAAGATAATCAGCTTGTCAGACAGCACTTAGGCTTTATTCTCCCCTGCAGGCTCAAGCAGGGATGTCAGTGTAGTGTTGAATGTGCCCTCTCAAGACACTGTGGCGAGCTGATAGCCAGCGAGGCCCCTTGGTCAAACTTGCCAGCCAATTAAGGCATCCTGATCCCTCACTGACAAGCATGTCTCTGCTTGTAGAATGCATAACACAATAACATAGTTGCTGTTTTCCTGAACTGTTGCAGTCAATTCTTTAATGATCAAAGTGTCAGGTTTAAATCAACAGCTTGACGACCTTAACGTGTTACTCAACATGCCGTTTATGGTTCCAACAAACTTTTTTAGCTCGAAAACAAAGTTTTTCGTTACTAAATGAAATTGAGGTCAAGGTAACAAGGCATTTTAAAAGCTTTCAATGTACTCTCATTATAAAAAGAACTTTATTAACCTTCATATTCTCCTCATTTCCCCCCTACACTTATTGTCTTTGGGGGCATTATGCATTATGGGGTCACATTTACAAAGTGATTGAAAAACAAGAAAAAAAAAAAAAAAAAAAAAAAAGATACTTATTTTTTTAATGCAAGTAATATATCTTTTTTTTTTTTTTTTTTTTTACTTCTCAACTATACATTTATGCTGTGTTTTGGGGGATATATGGTACTTTTTTTAACCTTGCCATCTGTTGGTTTTATATATATATATATATATATATATATATAACTACAGTTTTAGAAAGAAAAAAAAAGTGTTTTTATGATATATATCTAGCAGAGGGCCATATACATACATATATATATAATACAACCAACAGCAATAAGCAGAAATGAACAGAAGTTGTGTATTTGTGTGTGCACGCGCATGTGTGCACGTGTGCATGCGAAAGTGTTTGTGTGTGTGTACATGTGTGTTTTTGTGTGTGTTATGTCTCGCTCTTTCATATCTGCATTTTTTTCTGCATTTGTGGCTGCTTTTGTTTTCTATATAAATGCTCTATGTTGCAGGCCCACCTGTGTGCATGTGTGTGTGAGTGAGCATGTCAGTTCTAAATTGCATTGGTGCTCTAGTACCAGACCTTCATTTCTGTGCTGAAATTCTCAGATTTCTGCCAGATTTATTTATTATAGTAAAAAAAATAAAAAATAAAAAAAATTCACATTTCCCATTCATTTTCAATGTGGGGTCCATTCAGACCCAGAAGACAATGACTGTAACTAAAAATGTAAAAAAAATTTTTTAAACATACACTACCAGTCAAAAGTTTGGAAACATTACTATTTTTAATGTTTTTGATCAAAGTCTCTTATGCTCATTAAGGCTGCATTTATTCCATAATAAATACAGAAAAAACAATAATATTGTGAAATATTATTACAATTTAAAATTATGGTTTTCTATTTTAATAAACTTTAAAATATAATTTATTTCTGTGATGCAAAGCTGAATTGTCAGCATCATTACTCCAGTCTTCAGTGTCACATGATCCTTCAGAAATCATTCTAATATGCTGATTTGATACTCAGTTATTATCAATGTTGAAAACAGTTGTGTTGCTTAATATTTTTTTGGAACCTGTGATACTTTTTTCAGGATTCATTGATGAATAAAAGGTTAAAAAGAACAGCATTTTTTCAAAATATAAATCTTTTCTAACAATATAAATCTTTACTATCACTTTTTATCAATTTAACACATCCGTGCTGAATAAAAGTATTAATTTCTTTCAAAAAAAAGAAAGAAAAAGAATTACTGACCCCAAACTTTTGAATGGTAGTGTATATTGTTACAAAAGATTTCTATTTTAAATAAATGCTGATATTTTTTAAACTTTTTATTCATCAAAGAATCCTGAAAAAGTATCACAGGTTATAAAATAATATTAAGCAGCACAACTGTTTCCAACATTGATAATAAATCAGCATATTATAATGATTTCTGAAGGATCATGTGACACTGAAGACTGGAGTAATGATGCTGACAATTCAGCTTTGCATCACAGAAATAAATTATATTTTAAAGTATATTAAAATAGAAAACCATAATTTTAAATTGTAATAATATTTCACAATATTATTGTTTTTTCTGTATTTATTATGAAATAAATGCAGCCTTAATGAGCATAAGAGACTTCGTTCAAAAACATTAAAAATAGTAATGTTTCCAAACTTTTGACTGGTAGTGTACCTTCAGAATATCTGGTTTAGCCAAAATTAGCACATTGTTGCTGTTTTGTTTTCTTTTTGTACAGTTGTTTTTAATTTATTTTTGTTTTCTTCTGCACTGTAAATATTTTTGCACCTTCCAATAAAACACCATTTTTGGATTATGCAACTTTTTTGTACAGCACGTCATTTCCCTTTTCCACTTCAACTGGTCGGCCTCCCTACAGTGCACAATCAAGCGAGGGGGTTCACATCATAATTCGAGGTTAATGTGTTACAAATACATTGAGCGTAAAGCTTGAGCTATTAGATTTGAACCTGGTGAAATGTAAATGATACAGGGCACGAAACTATATATTTGTTTCTTTTCTTTTTTTCCTTTTCTTTTTAACCATGTAACCGGACCATATAATGGGACTCTCAATCAGGGGATATGCCAAAAGGGCACAGTGCCATCTAATCACCCAGTGAAAACATTATTCCACTGGGCTACAAGAAATATAACTTGGGTAGAACATATGGTTATAGTTTATTTTAAGTATTTCTGTTTATCTATTATGACTGTATCTAATAATGGTACATTTTAATGATAATAATAGCCTATAAAATAACAGTAAAGAATACAGTAAAGAATACAGACTACAGTAAAGATATGCAGTAAAAATTTGCTAAATAAAAGCAATA
Organism: Mylopharyngodon piceus; assembly: GCA_039654765.1. Classification (NCBI taxonomy): domain Eukaryota; kingdom Metazoa; phylum Chordata; class Actinopteri; order Cypriniformes; family Xenocyprididae; genus Mylopharyngodon; species Mylopharyngodon piceus. The sequence continues at coordinate 20,143,484 of CM077442.1, forward strand.
TTAACAGTTGTGTTTTCTGATGGGCTTCTTTTAAAATTATGCAGTGTAGTCAGTCAGGCTGGGTTTAGTTATTAACTTTAGATGACATCACTGTTCTCATGCAAATCATTTTCTGTAGTTTAAGTACTTAAATTACAAATTCCTTCTTCCTTCTGGGAAACAGAGGTGCTCCAGAATTTTTAAGAGAATGATTGGTACCTCAACTTCAGAATGCCCAAAGAGGCCTTCAATATCCTTTGTGACCAGCTGCAACCATACATCAACCCCCAAACTACCAACATGTTGGATCCAGTACCTCTAGAGAAGAGGGTAGCAGTTACCATCTACAAGCTTGCCAGTAATGTTGAATTTCACAATGTTACCAACCTGGGGTGCATTTCCCGAACAACGATGTAACTCACTGCTGAACTACCATAGTACGATGCATCGTTGAACAAATCAACTAGCTAGTCGCGACTGTTTCCCGAAACCGTATTGTCGCAAACCTGTTGTTCAACCATGTTGGTGAATGACGTCACGCAGGTGGTGAGTAATAACTTTAAATGAATCCATCTGAGATCGAATAAATGATTGATTTTTGCTTTTGGGAAATGCACCCGTTTGGTATTGGAACCAGCACTGCCTGTAACATCTTCTGGGAGGTGTGTGAGGCACTGAGCAAACTCAGGAGGGTCAAGAGGCCAAAAACTGTCCCTGAAGTCCAAGCCATCATCACCCCAGACAGCAACATAGTCTGGCCCAGATCCGGCCCACATCTGGTACATGTGGATTAAACGCAGACCAGATGTGGGACGGATCTGTGCCGACACTATGTTGCTGTCAGGGACAGGATTTGAGAGGAAGACTGGATTCCCATGTGTGCTGGTGCTTTGGATGGCACGCACATCCCAATCATTGCTCCAGCAAGCTATCCCACTTACTACTATAACAGAAAAGGATGGTACAGTGTTCTTCTTCAAGGACTTGTAGACCACATTTACTGCTTCCTTGATTTCGATGTTGGCTGGCCTGGGAAGTGCCACGATGCATACGTTTTTGAGTGTTCCCCTCTGTGCCGCAAGCTGGAGGATGGTACCTTTTTCCCTCCAGTCAGCAGGGACATCCAAGGGGCGACATACCGTTCTTGATTGTGGCTGATTCTGCCTACAGCTTGACTAGCAACATAATGAAGCCATTCCCGGAAGGTACAGTGAGGGGACCCAGGGCAGCCTACAACACTTCCTTGAGCCATGCTCGTATCCACATTGAACACACATTTGGTTGCCTCAAGGGCCGCTGCCGATGCATTATGAAAAGAAATGACTGTCAAAACCAAAATGTGAAGTATGTTGTGTCTGCTTGTGTAGTGTTGCACAACTTCTGTGAAATGCAGAAAGTTGCTTACCAGGAACCCCAGGAAAATGTGTTGGATCAGCCAGAGGCAGGACCAGAGCAGCATGATGCACCTGCTCTCTCCCCAGCAGAGCGCATCCTGGAGGCCTTGGTAGCTCATATTCACACAAATCAGTAAAGTGCAGAGAAGCCTTGGAAGCTCATACCCAAACTATGCAGTCAAGAAAATTGAAACCAAACACTTATTTATAGTGCAGAGCGTCCTTCATTTCTGAACTTAGCAATTCACAAAACTTTTGTTCAACTTTTTTTTTCCCCCAGTGTTTGGATATAAAATAAACAATTGTTATAAAATATAACTTTTTTCAGTGTTTGAATACAAAATAAAAGATTTTGTTACAAAATATAAAACAAATGTGCAAATAAAAAGGCACATTCGGAATTTTGAGTTGAGTCTCAACTTTTTTTCTTGTTCTTTTTTTTTTTAACCTTTTTCCCTACATAAAATGTGCAAAATACTGTTAAATGTATAAATATCGGGAACATTCAATGCTACAGTGATTAATTTCAGTTCCTTAAGAACTATGTAATGGTCAATTAATGGTTTGTGAATATACCTTTGGGACACTTGTTTTGGTTACATCTGTGTGCCTGGCAATGTCACTGCCCCACGCAATGTGCCAAAGTTCAGCTGAGTGATCACAGACCTGACAAACCGCCAAAATAACACGGCGATAAGCCTATGTGTGAACTGATATTAGGCTAATATTGTAGATCTACCCTTGTGTTGGGTTTTGCTCAATATGATGTTAAGTGGCAGATCAGTGGGCTTCCTGCAGTTGAATATATTAAGAGACGGTCTCTGTCCCAGATGAAATGACTATGTGGTGGACGCAAGATAATTTAATAATTAGGATGACCGTGTGGTGAACCTATGGACCTAACTTGTATTTAAAAACTATTGCTTTGTGTTGTTGGCCGGAGAAAACGACGGAGTAAAGAAAAACTGACATAAATTTTTTGTCCCCTTCAAAAATTGCTTGAGAAATTTTGTGTTGTATCTGAGCTCTCATAATTCCTTTTATTTTTTATTCTCAATTAAAGTGATGCTGTGTTGTGTGGTCTGTGTATTATGCCATAATGGTAGTAGGCTACTTCAAGCAGGGTGAGGGAGACTCTCCTGGGATTTTGCAAGTGCAGGTTTATTGCCGTCTACCACAACATCGACCAGACAAGCCTCCTTTCACAGCCTATTCTATTCATACATGAAAGTGCACACATAACAAAGCATCACTGTAATTGAGAATAACAATAAAAGTTATGAGAGCTCAAATACAATTTCCTGCTCATAGCAGGTGCATCACTCAACTGAACTTGGGCGCATAGTGTGGTAGTCATACCTGCAAACTCCAAAGTGGTGAAAAAGGTGACATGTTTACAAAGTAAATAGTAGTAGGGGGGTCTGGGGGCATCATCCCCCAGGAGAAAATTTTTGTGATTTTAACATGTAAACTAAGCATTCTGGTGCACTCTGACAAGAAAATAAATGAAAAAAACAACATTTGTTTCAAGTAAAAAAACAAAACAAAAAAACAAAACAAACAAAAAAAAAAAAATTATTGACACTAGGGCTGGACATTGACACAAATTTCACAAAAGGATTCTATTTTGATTCAGAAGCTTGCGATTTGATTTCAATTTGATCACCTTCAATTCAATAATGATTCATTTGGGGCCTATCAGGTAAAGTACATGGCAAATTTCCTCAAAGAAAAAATATTTCTTAACTATTGCTGTAAACTATACAGGGAACCACAGCTGGTACATCATTATAATATTTAAGGTTAAAAATTAATTGATTTGTACTTACATACAAATTACATATAAAGAAGTTATTATAACGTTATAATAAATGTTTAAAGACATAATTATGTTTATACTCGTTTTTAATACTATGTTTCTATTTGTTTTTAATATCGGCCTAAACATTTAAATGGTGACCATTTTATACATTCAGTATTGAAGCACATGTTAAGTACATGAATATGCAATGGCCTATAGTAGTCACAGTGGATATATATCAAAATGCTCCTCTCTAAGTTCATGTTTGTAGCTGACTAACAAGTTTTTTGACATTGAACGGCTTTTCTGAGGTATAAATGTTAAGGTAAATGTGACATTTTTACAAGCTATTTTATTGGCGCTTTTCCGCAGTTGAAACAATGATTGATCGATTAACGTTACATATGACATGATACGGATTTCAGTAAGTTGTACTTTATCTTTCAACATACCTTCGGTAATCATTCATTCTACATTCATTTATGTTTATTTCGTGTTGTAAAGCAAAAGAGATGATCCGTTCACGTGCGCTCTGCCTCTGTTTGAACTGAAGCGCTACAGCGATGTGTCACTCACACCACAGAGCGCCAAAAAAGATCACGACAGCTCGAGAGACGTCTAGGGTCTCACTCCAGTCTATGGGAAAGTAGCCCATTTTCGATTTATTGTGCCTGCAAACTCACCCTGACACCCCCCACCCCCGGATCTACACGATTCACATAAATGATATATTTTGATTCAAAACAGCGAATTTCGCTGAAAAGTGACTAGTTTGCAGGTATGGGTAGCGTTGTTGCCTCTGACACATGTAATTAGCCAAAACAAGTGTCGCCCAAAGGTATATTCACAAAGCACTGACGGTTTTAAGTATCATCTACAGCTAACCATATCATCCACTCGCTCCTCAGTAACTACCTACATTTGTGTACCTTATTGAAAAGTGTTACCAACATGAGAGCCCACCTTGTGCCTTGGGTTCAGCAGCAGGAGGAGGAGGTGGGGGTGCTTGGGAGGCTGAGCTATGACTGGATGCCTCATCCTCTGCATCATTTTCCCTCAAGGTGTTGTGATCCTCAGGGCTCTGAGACGAACCTGCTGAATACAAAAGAAAAATCGAGCAGAGAAGATATAATGTAGACATATAAATTAACAACACAATATAGCGTTACAGTATTACATAGTGTACAGGCCAGTGTAGGCTACTTACCACAGTCAGATTCCTCATCCTAAATAGTGATTCCAGATTCCTAAATAGTGTGGCATTAATAAAGTTAGCATGACGTTACCATTACTGTACGTTGCGGCTAAACTGGCTATTACTGTAGCATATGTTAGGAAATGTTGATTAATCTTACCGAGAACAGCGTCCAGTTCATCAAAATAAGGACATTTAATAGGGTTTGATCCGGTCTTATTGTTGTTTTTGAGGCTATCACGGTACTTTCTTCGCAGGTAGTCCAACCTTACTTTACACTTGGTCCAATCTTCAAAGTCCTGTATAGACGGGCACCGGAGGACGAGGTCTTTGTGAATATTTTCCCAAATGGTGTGGTTGTGCACCATTTGTTCAAATTGCCTTTGGTAGCGTGGTTCACCCCAAACATCAATTAAACAGAGTGTCTCCTCCCGCGTCCAATGCCGGTTTTTCTTCTTAGCAGCCGTGTTGAGAAACAAGGAAGCGGATGTTACGCAAAGCCTTGACATCATATCTGGGGGATGAGTCAGTAAAATCGCAGACTTCGCTTATCCCATGCGAATGGGATAATCTCTAAATCACACGAGGTCCCCAGATAATACTAATCCCGTGCGAATAGGGCTATAGACTAAACACGTAATATGCATGTGCATGGAGTCAACGGTGTCGAGTAAACTGCCCCCAAGAAGAAGCATGCCATACTTCTATAGAGTTAGATTAACCCAGTTGCAGGAGTTATTCAAACTGAGGAGAATATAAACGGGTGAAAATAAACAGGTGAACTGAAACAGGGTTCAAACTGGAGCAGATTATGTTCAAAGAATAAGTTCCAATGGCTACTTACATACACAGAAATTTAGCTCAGGTTTTGGAACTGAAAGTTGAGGTAATCTGCTTACTCTGAGTAATCTTACCCAGGTAAATCGCATAACCTGCTTTCTGGAATACCCCCCAGGTACTGTATGTGTGATGGCAATGTGACTTTATCAACTTGTTCTTTTGCTTTTGCAAAGAAAAAGAATTGCGGACAGGATTAGACGATTTTGTTTGATTTGTGCTTACTTTTTTTTTTTTTTTTTAATGCATTGTTAATACATTCACAATTCAGACACCGAATAAAAATTTTTATGTGAAATGTTGTCTGTCAATGCTTGTGTTCAGATATTTTTATTGTAAACATTATAGTATTAATGAGTTGTTGTAGTAATAATAATAATAATAATAATAATAATAATAAACTCTGGATTTTAAAAAAGATGGATATTAGCATTAAAATTATAGTCACTTGTCGCCTCCTAGTGCCGTAACGATGTAATCGATACAACCGTTATTTGAAGCGCCAAGTTAGTTTTAAAACGTGACTTGCTCTGTTTTGATCTGTGTTCGACTCGATGTGGACGTGTCCAGATTAAAGCATTTCAGTGGGCTTAAACAGATCGCCCTTTACAGCAGATTTAGTTAACAAACAACTGACAGTTGAGTTACAATAATTAATCCTAAAATTCAACATCAACTTACTTTTCGCCATCAGTGATGCACACACTCAAAGGATCCCCCAGTTCTTGGCTAATTTTCAGTCAGACTTGTAAATTCAGTTCACTGGAGACTCACTCTGAACGGATCATTGAATCAGTGATTTGTTGACTCGAGAACAGCTGCAATCCAATCAGTCCAATTTGCGAATGAATTGTTTGATGTGATTTGCAAACCGATTTAACAGGATGATTGAAAAGAATCAGTTTGTGCAAGAATCGAACACCGCTTATGCTTTGGAAGTAAAAGTAAAAGTTGCTTAAAATAAAAAATACTCTAGTAAAGTACAAATGTACTTAAAGGTGTAATAAGCGATTTCTGAGAAACGTGGATCGGACCAAGCACCAAAACACACTTGTAGCCAATCAGCAGTAAGGGGCGTGTCCACTCATTAGGGGGGAGGTGCCTGTGTTGCATAGCATGTTCGTGAATTGGGGGGCAGAGCTATAAAGATAGCGGTGTGATCGTTTTGGGTAGGGGCGTGTTTGTTTTGGTGATTTGAAATATCAACAGCATTTCTCAGAAATTGCTTACTGCACCTTTAAGTAACGAAGTAAAAATACTTAGTTACTGTCCATCACTGCAACTTACTACAAACATCTACATGAATAACGATCTATCTCAACATAAGATACTGTATGACATCAGTATAATTAAAGTGATCGCATAATCTGACCGCAGATGTAAATATGCATGCATGTACCGATTGCTAGTTAAACACGCTTAATGCTTGCCATAGAAAAGCACCGATTCATTCAGCTGACAGAATCACAAGCTACTATTGTGAACGCGTGCTCCGCTGCTGTACGCGTTCCGGTGAGAAGACGTAACTTACAAGAAGCTGAGCTTGTGAGACGCTGTCAAAACTGTTATATATTGGCGGTTATATATTGTTCATCCAAACCATCACTGAAATATTTACTTTTTTTTTTTTTGGTTTATTTAAATTAAAAATTCTGATCTAGCCTATTATTTTCTCTTCTTATAGTTTCCAATGATTCAGTGACATTACAAAGTGAAACTAATGCAGGTGTTTTTTATTGCACGTGTTTCAATTTTAAAAAAAATCTTTTAATTTTTATAATTTTTAATGAAATGATAATATATTATTACATACATAATATTTATTTATAAAATAAGTAGAATTATAAAATATTTAAAGGGGGGCGCGACCAAAAAAGTTTGAGAACCACTGAGTTAAAATAACTTAAACACTCAACAATTATATGCAAGATTACAAGAACAACTTTCTCCTAAGTGTACATTAACAGTAAATAACTCACTTTATAGGATGCACGCACACATATAACACTCCAACCTGGATCGGCTCATGTTTCTTCTCCACACAACATTTTGCTGCATCATTTTTAAAAGGGGCAACAAGTCTTAAAGGGACAACAATTCTTAAAGGGTTGCGTATAAACGCAAGCCGTTTATACAAGGCGTGTCCACTCATGATGGAGGAGGAGAGAGATTGAGCAAGAGGGAGATTTGAAGAAAGACTGTATAAAGAGAGATGGCTGAGAGACATTACAAAAGAGAAAAAAAGGGTTATGATCAGGCAACAGCTTTAGGACCCGCGTTGATATTAGAAAAGCTTTCCAGCACTGCAGAGACCAAAGCAGGAAGGCCTGAAAACGGACACATAGGTAGAGTTGTTTCTGCTCCATATGTGAGTAACATTGGTTTTGCTATGTTTCACAGATCAAAGGTATGCTGTTGTTGTAATGTTAGTTATAGTAACAGGACAGTTTTGAGTGTCATTGATTGTCTAGAGCTGGTGTGCTGCTGGTCACTAACAACAAACTCTTGCTTGTATATACTGTTGTGTACTGTATGTTCATTTTTTTTGTTCTTTCTTGTCATTCGTTCGACATCTTCGAACGAACATTATTTTGCTTTGCTTCAACTATGATAAAGAGACATCCACACTTGTTTGGATGCTTGTTTGTGCATTTTGGGGGCGGAGCAATGAAGGGAGGTGTTGATTTCCTATATCAACAGTTTCTCAGAAATCGCATACTGCACCTTTAAGAAACTTTTAACAAAGTGTGAGTACAATTTACTTGAAACTCAGTATGTAAACTTTACTTAAGACACAACACAATTTTTAATTGTGTGTAGTCTTTATTTGAAAACATGCTTACATTTACTTGCATTTTTTGAGTGAAAAATTGTTTCCTAGCTTTTTTCATGTAAATTGTACTCATTTTTTTTTTCAGCATAGTCCCTCAGCCTTTTCAACATTTGCAAAATCCATGTCATTAGCTAAAATTACATTACTTGAACTCCAGCCACTAATTCTACATCAAATTACTTGAAGAATGGCCTCTAACGGCATTTAAGTTTTCCATTAAATATTAATCATTGTGCTAAAATGATAAAAGACTTTAAAATATCTCCCTTTTTTAACAAAGATATCACCTCTGCATCAATGTACTGGATATTTGTTCTGTCCTTAATCACTGCATTCAATGTCGATTTCTTTCAACACATTATATTAATAATAGTAATGGCAAAGCAATGTTCATAACAATCATGAAGGTTTCAGTGGAATTTTCAAATGTGTTCTCATGCAGGCATTTACCTAAACAATTACAAAACAAAAACTGGTCATTGTCAAATTGATGGATTTTTGGCTGCATGGCCTCTGATTTGCAGGGATGAACTAATAAGCCAGAGGCACATTTCACCGAATAGCATCATTGCCATTATCACCACAAACACTATGATAATGTGCTTATACACATTGCACAGACGGGGAAGCATAAATTATTGACACCGGGTGCTTACTGGAAGCCCAGGTGTGGAACAGTATGTATGTAGTATATATTATATAAACACACACTCAGCTTCCTTAGGCTAATTTCTGGAAAAGGCCATAATTGCTTGCTTTATAATTTATGAACGTTAGAGCAAGTCTGGCAAAGCACCATCACCTATTACTCACCAAGCCTCTAACTCTCACTGCCGTGCTGTCAACACACACACACACACACACACACACACACACACACACACACACACAATGCATGGCAGTGTCTTAAATCATGGAGACAATTCTCTCTGCGGAGGGCTGGGTGGGATGTACTTTCCGTGTAAAAATGACATGAAATACAGATAAATACCGGCAATGTGTTTGCTGTCTTTGTAGAAGCGCACCAGGACAACTGCAGTCCTTCTGTTTATTTCTCCCCAATTATGAAACCTAGGACAAGTTCAATTAATCAAAACTTCATGTCAATTTAAAAATATGGACCTGCCCTAAAATTCTCATGTTTTGGTCTGAGTTTTGGCTTATTTAAAGTTAAAGCCCTGAAGTGAACTGTTGATTTATTTTGAAAATATAAAAGTAATGGACCCTTTACACAGACTGTGATGACGCGTTTTAACGGTCATCAATATCGTAAATCCTGCAAAGTTTTTATATTTTCATTTTTTTTTTTTTAACAAAAAACGTAGGTACATTTATAACACTATAGCCTACTTAGTATTATATTACCTTTGCATCAAATTACAAAAATCTAGTTAACGCTCCTCTGAGGGTGTTTCTAATACAGCAGCTATGGGAGTGACAGTAAAAATGACATCTTTCTCTTCTGACTGTCGTTATCAATCGCTCTCTATTTTTTTCCTCTTTTTGAAAGTAGTGAAAACACTATTGTGGAGTTTTTCTTTTGCTATTTGAGCAAATGGAAACACAAAAAATATATTTAATGTATTCTCTCATTCACCGCTATAGAATTTTACCCAACTATGACGACTTCCGCTTCTGAGAAACCCGCAAATGTGAAAAGAGTCTATTGAGAAATGAAGAATTGGAACAAAAAGGGCATTTGAAACAATCTATTCTAATAAAAATTTAAATCATACTCTATAATTTTACTTTATCAGAATATTAACTTGTAAGCACACTAAGCACACGATCTCCCTTAACATTAAACTCAGTCTGTTTTCAGCGATATTTGTGCCAATCACCCTCTATGCAAGCGAGACCTGGAAGATGACAGTGGCCACCTCGCATAAGATCAATTGTCAAACGGTGCCTCCGTCGAGTCCTTCAAGTCAGATACGCTGATCATGTTAGGTGACCAGATTTCTGAAATGAAAAACTGGAGACATTTCCTATTTGAGTGGTCAAAATATCACCGAAATCTCATTTGTTATTATCTATTAATTAAAAAACGGGGACAATACATTTGTTAATGTTTTTTTTTTTAAATTTATTTATTTATTTATTTATTTGTAATTATTATTACATTAATAATTATTATGATTTAGTTTGATTATTAGGATTTTTGATCTGGTTTTAATACAAAAAAAAAAATATTACAATAGTAACCTAACCATTGTAATAGCAGTTGAAAACACCATGCCTATGTTATAACAAAAGTATGACTTTACAAAAGCGCAACTTTACAAAAGCATATTACAAAAATAAAACATAAATATAAGAAGATAAGATAGGCTAAATAAAACGGCATTTAACAAATATTTTTACATTTATTATTGAATTTAATGTTTTCATTTTCATAAGCTTATTGTTTATTTTCTAAATTATTTTGCATTTTAGACACATTTAAAGCAAACAGTAAATTGCAAGTGTATTATTTATTTTATTTTTATCACCCTGTTGAAACCCTATTATAAAACGCATACTAACAGTAGGCCTATTACTTTAATTTAACATGAATAATTAGTATGTTACTACCTTGAAACTGATCATTATGTTTCTTTTGATAATTGACTATAATCCGCTCTGGTCCAGATTACGTTCTTCTGAAGTAGCGGCGCGCGCGCGACCAAGTGTAGCCTAGCTGCACAGCCCCCTCTGTTGGTGAACATAATCACTACACGATTGCTCCGATAACCAACAGGCTGTTGTTATATGTTGGTCGGGGCTTTTTTGCAATGTATTTGAGGGGTTGTTTTGAACAAGCTGTAAAACGGGGATAGCTCCAGTCGTGGACAGAACACCAAAAACCGGGACGTCTTGTCACCCTACGTTACAAACATCGTGATTCTATGACGATGTAACACCTCGTGCCTGCATGCTTTGCGCAACGCCGCCTAGGTTTCGCCGGACATGTTGTTCGGATGAACCTGGAACGCAATCCGAAACTGGCTATGATGTGGTTGCCACCGGCTGCTAAACGTCCACGTGGCCGACCCCGGCATACCTGGCGCCGAACTTTCCTGAACGACCTTCATCGATACTCCTTGAGACAAAGCAAAGGCGATTGCGGCGGACCGACAGCGATGGAGGGAACTCGTTGCCCGATATGCTCAAGAGCACGGGAGGACTCAAGTAAGCACACTAGTAGGCACTTTATAGGCTATACAAATCAATTCTCTTTTCTATTCATTTTTCTATTTACTAGTTTCTTTTTTCTTACATTTCTATTTATTCTGTTTATTTTCCTCAAATCGCACACATGAATTTTCTATTTCCCATTTGTTGGTTTCATTTTCCATTTACTGACTGCTGTTCTTCTCTCATCTGTTGATTTAAAGCAATCATATCATGATAAATACAATTTTGCTTAATACCATATCATTGTTCCAGTGGCTTTTAGGTTCCCCTGCTGGTCTAGGCCCAGGACAAATTCCTGGTTGGCCTGTGTATAAATCTGCATGTAAAATTGAAAATGTGATCAGGTGGATATAACAATTAAAAAGAAAACAATTAACCCTTTAAGACCTGAAGGCATTTTTAGAGTTGTTTAGATTTGTTTTTTTTTTCTAGTGACATACACAAAAGTAAAGACTCATAACTCCAAAACTCCAGGAGAGTCAAAAGGTAGGTAACATTTGATAGAACACTTTCTAAATTTTTAGAAAATATAAATTACATTACTATTGGACATTCTCTTGCTGAGAAAATGCTGATAAAAGACAAACAAATATATATAATTTTAGTATAATTTTACATATCTTTCTAATTTGACATGCAATAATTCAGGAAGGAAGGAAATAAGATTTTTAATGAAGCTCTACATGTGAGCTGCTGCATCTGGATCAAATTTTGTGGTGATAGTATAAAGTAATCAAAAGTTACAGCTTTTGAAACCAATGTAGCCTTTTTGTTTAGCCCTTGACGTGCATTTTATAAATATCTTGTGATTGACATAATGGATTGATGATTTTGGGCTCATTTTAATCGTGAGAATTAAATTGCTAGGTGCTACACTCGGGTTTATAGGGACGACTCAGCACTCCTTAAGAGTTTATCAAAATGGTTAGATCCATTAAAAAGCCGAGTATCTAAGCTTTAAAATGATACCTATTTTGTGTTATTCCACGCTGGAAAACTCAATTTGTGCAGACTCATTAGAGGGTGAAAACAACGCAACAGGAGCATGTTGGAGGGATTATCTGAATGTGTAAAGTCTCTGATTTTGTATGCAAAAAGAATTATTGTGCTACCTACTTGGTTTCAGTTTTTCTTGGCTCTTAAAGAGAGACACAAGGGTTAAGATAAAGAGAAAGAGAGAGAGAGAGAGAGAGAGAGAGAGAGAGAGAGAGGGAGAGAGAGAGAGAAAACACAAAGACATAATATGACATAACTGGCAATGAAGACAGAGTTCAGAGAGAAATCATAGATCCCAATAGTAATCAACTAATGCAGCTATGAATTACATAAATGCCCTCTGGAGAGTTAGCTGGCTACTTGTGGGGGTTGTTATGTGTTAATTGGTTATTAATATGTTATCAGATCACCTCAGAGACAAAATCTGAATTTTTGTTACTCCTGATATTTGAGCTTTTATACAATTGCATTTGACAATAACTTAAACCAGATTTTCATATTGTTTACATTTTCTGAAGAAGAAAAATGTAATGTGAGTGGTGCTTGCTAATGCATTTTATTGTCCACCAAGTGAACATCTTCACAGAAAACTAACACACCTCTCCTCAATAAGCTGTATGTTTCAAAGGTATAGTTCACCCCAAAATGAAAAATTGTCATGATTTACTCAACCTCATGTTGTTCCATACTTGTTTGACTTTCTTTCCTCTGCAGAATGGAAAAGATATTTTGAAGAATGTTTCAACGGTTTTTGTTCATACAGTGAAAGTCAGTGGGGTCCGAAACAACATTGGACCAATCAATAAAAACACTGAGGCATTTATCAAAATACGGCATCTTATTTTTGTGTTATAAAAAAGAAAGAAATGCATACAGGTCTGGAACAACAATGATGATAGGAATTAAATTTTTGGGTGAACTGTCACTTTAAGGTGTCATTCATGCCTGTAGCACAAACAATGTGAGATAACGCAAAGTTTAATACGGTTTACTCTTGCCCGGTATTATGCATTTTTCAACATGAAGAAAAACATGGATGTTCTTCAAAGTTCTTGATACTTTGAAATGTTATTCCTTCTACCTTCAAGTGGTTGATATCAGTCATCACTGCAGTTCATCCCATCACAAGCATATATCAATACTGCACTCCCATCATCCCTTCTCTATGCCCCATCCCACATAGTTAGTGTTGCTATTTTGGTCAAACTTTCCTACCGGCACTCGTTCTGCTGCCAGCAGAACAGCAAGTTAATTACAGATTAAGTAAATTACTTCAGGAAGTAAATAACATTGACATTTTGAATTAACAGTAAATTTATATCTAGCGATTGGCAATAAAAGGTCTCGAGTATGCTACAGGAAGATTACAGCCAATATATGAAACTGGGTAAAGAAATATGTGAATTAAGGGTAAAAATTCAGAATCAATGCCACACACTAGGTCTGTTTAGAGAGTAGTACAACACTGCAATGCAGCCATATACAGCCAAACCTCACAGTACATCACCTCCATTAGATCATTCCCTTGTTAAGAAATTAGTAAAGTACAGGATAATATGCAAAACATGTTGAAATGAAATGTGATTAGACTCTCTACCTTGCATTATAGCATAAGTCTGGACTTGTGTGGCATTACTGCCACCCTTTCTGATCGTAGTTTCATCTGTCTTGTCCTTAACTTTGCTGTAAGGATGTCAAATCAAAATCTTAATAAAACAATCATAGTGACTTGCAGTAATTTAAAGACTACTTGAAACAGGTTTAACATCGGCTGGTCGATGGTTGGAAGGAATGTTGGATCTTATGTTAATGTCTTTGGTTACTGTGCTGTATGTAGTAGCATAAGTGAGAAAGGGCAAATTCAGCTTGCCTGAATCGCAAGTTAAAAAAAAAAAAAAAAAAAAAATATATATATATATATATATATATATAAGAGTCTATGAGCAGAGGTATATGTACTACAGCGCTTCAATGTGCAATAGAATTTCTGATGGACCAAGCAGGCTTGTCAGACAAAACTGCAATAAGTTTGGGGAAAAAAAAAAATAGAAAAAGAAAAAAAAGCAGGCCTGCAGTCCTTTCCTTTGCAAATGTCTGAAATAATCCCACATGGTTAACATTTACAAAGACTTGGTATGTACCGCAAAAGTTGTATGTTTTTGTTTGTTTGTTTGTTTGTTAGTTTTTTTTGTTTTTTTTGTTTTTTTTTGGGGGTGGGGGTGGGGTTACGTGATCGTCGGTGTGGTTTGCAGTTGTTATGAACACAAAAGTGAACTCCTATTGATGACGAAATATCCACATCTTTGCATACTTTTGGTTACACTTTTTATGCATTATGCATTTCTCATAACATACTCTCAGAAAAAACTACCATGGCAGAGCAGCTTGTATTCTTCACATCTAATGCAGTACCCCCATGGCAGAAAAACAAGTGCTGTTCTGTGTATATACAATTTTTGTGGTAAATCCAAAGTGACAAAAACATGAATAAAACAATGAAGCTGACATCTCATCCTGAGTCATCACCTAGTCACAGCTGCTGCACTCACGTTAATGATGCAAATGTACTGAAATCGTATCCCAAATTATAATGCAAAAACTAGATCCACAAGGACAACATTAATGAAAATACTAAATAATATCCAGTATAATATGTTAAATAATAATAATAGTTAAAAGAAATAATGCACTATCACTACATAAATCAGTAAACAATCAGTAATGACAAGTTAAATGATTATTTACCTCAGAGCAAATGTAGGTGTTGTAGCTGGAAGCTCAGGTATACAAGAATGATTAATCCAAGTTCAACATATTAATGATGACAATAGTACTAAGATAACTTGCCTAAACATAATATAACTAAAGATGGTACAACCAAAATCTATCATAGTACTTTTCACATTGAAATCTGTGCTTAAACATTCAAGATATCAATCACCACATAACAAAGAAACAACTAGGTGCAAACTACAAATAAGGAAAATTAGGGACAAGTGTGAATAATCAATTCAATAGTGTGCATTCATACAAAAGAGGGCATAAAAAAAAGCACATTTCAAAATAAGAGCCACAACAACCACCCAAAATAAACTATTAATATCTTGTGACCACTAGTGGATGTTTGGGGAGTTTCTGATATAGTTAAAGTCAGCATGACATGGAAGTTGTAATAGTCTTTTCTTCCCTATTGTAACATACATCCAAGTGAAAAGGCTTCTCGAACAAGAAAAAAAAAAAAAAAAATTAGGGTGGTACTTGATTTTGTCCAATGGGAATAGACCTTTAGCACAGCGGAATTGGTTATCGGAAGTGCTTGTCGAAGTGTTGTATCGATTCTTCCAGTTTTGTACATTTTCAGTGTGCTGTAATCACCTAGTTGAATAAATGCCTCTTAAAATGAGCATCCACAGGATGATTTCAAAATCCCGACATTTTCAGAGACAGGAGAAGCGATATTCTCATGATCACTGTGTACCGAATTTTTTTCGGAACTTGTAGTATTAATCCAACAAAACCCCATCTGAGAAAGCCGTGGCTCATAAACATACGTGATTATTTCACCATGGGGTGTCAGTGCTCGTTTAAACTAGTGACCATCATTTTTCATTGACAATCATTTCACTGTATGTACTTAATTAATATTCAAAGTCACACTGTCATCGCGTTACTGTTTAAGATTAATTAACCTAAATGTTTAACATCGTTAAATTTCTTTAAAGCAGTTTCCGCGCATTCAAAAAATTAAAAAATTAACCATGGTTTTGCTAACACGAAAATTAACCATTGTTTTGCTAACAATAGTTTAACCATGGTATTTATAATAAAACTGTGGTATTACAAATGGTAATCAATCTGCGAAAAACAAAAAAACAAAAAACAAAAAAAAAAACACGATTACTACATTTTCTATAATAAAACCATGATTAATTTTCGTAAGACCAGTATTAAATTGGTGACTTGTAACTTGTGGAGTGTTTTTTTTTTTTTTTTTTTTTGTTTTTTTTTTCCCTTTCCTGTATGGTATCTGTACTTTTACTTAAGTATGGTTTTCAGGTATTCTTTACACCTCTGGAGAGGAATAGTATTGAAAATAAAATAAATAAACATAAAAATAAATAAATAAAAATAAATAAATAAACTGTCATCTCATTTCTCGGGTATAACTTGCAAAGGAGATTGAGGACCTGAACGGAATGTGCTGCTTTGAAGCAGTGTAGCTGGCAGCATATAATCCAGGTGATCAAACAAAATAAGAACACTGGTAAAAAGGAAATCTGATGTTTTGAGACACAACTTAAAAAATAAATAAATAAAATAAAAAACCCAGAGGAAAACTTGAAGCTATTAAAGTGGGACATCTCATATTCAATGGAGAGCTGGAGGCTGCTGCCATCAATCAATTCAACTGGCTTTAGCAGGTGCGGAAATTGAGAAACTGTGTATAGCTGCATATTAAATACTGATATTCAGCTATTTAATTTAGGAAGATAGAGATAACAGGCCACCATTCATATACATCTAATTCATTTTCGTGAATCAGATCTTCTAAATAGTTCATTTCGAATATTTTGCTTTGACAAATGAAAAAAAAAAAAAAATGTTGTTGGCTAATTTAGCAACATCCTACTTTTATCATAGCTATAATTCAGCTGATTAACAACTTACTGTTAAACTTATGGTCATTTATGACATATCTGATGACTGTGGAGAAGCAGCCCCATACTGGCCAGTTGAACACCCTTAACAAGCAATGCGGGATATTCTCTAGTTTAGATCTTCAGCAGTTGCTTCCACTTGTCTGTACTCCACAAAAACACATCCAATTTAAGGCCTGTATTGAATCATTGCCACAAACCAAATTCATGTGAGAGTGATGTCGGGAACGCTCGGAATTGCACTGTTACTGAAAGACAACTGGAAATATGTTTCACATACAAGTACTTCGCAGAGTTAAACATCTCCTTTTACAATAATAAAAAAAAACCAAAAAAAAAACAAAAAAAACCATAAGTCGAAAGTGTCATTTATTTTCAAAAGTATCAATTCCTTTTTTTATGCATGTCCTCTGTTGTTGAGAGCATGTAGTGGACCTTAATTAAAGAATGTTAAAATAGAGGATGGCAGAAGGACAGGAGGTTTGGACAGTGTTCAAGAGCAGTACAGAAGGGGATATTCTCCTGTGTTGACATGGTTAATTAGCCCAGGTTAGAGGGAAGAGAGGTTGATCATATATCACACTCTTATTCACAGCTCCATTTACTATTCCACTTCAGGGAATTCTTTTCTCTTTACCCCTCACTGTAAGAGGGTTTGAGGAGATGAGCATTGTCTGCCTGGGTGGAGAGGACATATACGAAAGTCAAATATTCATTTGTTTAATTTTATAATGAGCAAGAACAGAGGAAAAACAGGGCTAACATTCCATTGGGCCTAATTAAAATTGGTGAGAGCTTGAGAAAAGGAGTTGCACTGAGGTGATTTTAGACACAGCTCAAATGAGAAGACCTAATTAAGGAGACTGATGGCCTTTACTTTAGAAGCCGCCTGAGATGTGTTGAGCACTTTGTGTTTGTCCCCACAGCAGATCACTTTGATTAACCACTGTCTGTATCAAATCTGGCAGGACAATTAATAAATAAGGTCCAGTCAGGAAAAAAACAAAAACAACAACAACAAAAAAAAAAACAATTATATTAATTATGATGATTGTGATGATAATAAATATAGCTGCAAACTGCAATCATGAGGCCACACACAATAGAACAATATTCAGCTCATAAGCTCAGACTTCATTGTACTCCGTATGAGGCAAAGTCAAGAAAAACAACTTCATGATCATGCTGCCCAAAATTCAAACTTTTCATCATAAACCAAGACCTGTATCCCCCAAGCCACACTGCACATGGCTTTGGTTTGTTTTCAAAGATGAGAGCAAACAAAAGTAAGAGTACTGCTGTAAACAGGTTTTAATATGCAGTTTTGAATAACAAACAGCTAATTATAGACGATATGGCCAAATTTGGGCAATTTGATATTGTTGTACTCTTCATGACTCAAGAAATCTAAGGAGCAGGCTAATGGCAATAGGCCAAATTAGATAATTAGATAACATTAGACAATTTGACATATTTAACAATTGTTATTTTTGTTTAGCACAAGGGGGCGCTATCTCTAAATTTCTCAGATACACGCAGGGTATGGACAAGCAATATGGCTGACATTATTAACAGAGATCTTATTATTATAGGGAGATAAGAGGGTCTGTATCTCTTACCATTGGAGAAAGCGTAATGGCTAACTTAATCACGTGCGGCACCTCTCAGCCTATCGTGCCGCTCCTCCCTGCGTACTGCCAATGCGTACCGCCCGTACCGGCAGTTAGCATTAGCTGTTGTACTTTTTTGGCTAAAGGTTGCAGGCTTGCCTTCCAGTGGCTTTGTTATTAATCTCTGGCTGCATTTAAGCCCACTTTTTTATGGCCCTCCCTTGCTATCTCCCCTCCGCCTTATTCACTCGGATGTACGTCATTGCTTATGTTGCATGAGTGCTCACTACTGGTGGAACCCTTGTAATGGGTTTAAATGGAACGCCCTAAGCCCTTGATCACTTGTGGGTAAAGTAAGTGTGCTCACTGCAGGTTGCTGTTGTGATGTTACAGTCGTGTTGCATTGTGGTCTATGGATCTGCTTGAAGTGTACATATGAGTAGACTCGCTCCCTCTGTCAAAATCGAGGGGTTAAGAGTCTGTCCAAATAAACTCCCCTTGTCTGCTTGACAAAGTTGAATACGCTTCAAAATGGCGATGGGGATTCCCCTGAGGGGAAGTGCTTAGGGAAGTTTGCAAGTATTTATCTAAAAGTGGAGTTAAACACAGCTTAGAGCTACATCCCAATTCAGAGGCTGCATCACTCGAAAGGCCGCATTTGAAGACCAATTGCATCACCGTGGCGAAGGCTGCCCTAATTCGAAGGCTCCTTCAAATGCGGACTCCAAATGTGTCCTTCGCATTTGGAGGCCTTCGCAAAGAACATGTCAAGAAATTGCAAGAAAAAAAAAATGTATTGCAAATGTTGAAAAAAATGGATCCTGGAACACCCCTGGCCCACCAGGAATATCACTTGGCCCACATTGCCTCTCAAAGCTGATAGTGGTTCTGATGCAGTGTTCGGAATGTAGGGTAGATTGTGTAAACTTGCAGTGCGAGACTGAAGAGCCAGTGCAAAAGCAAAAAAAAGTGCGAGCTGTAGTGTGAGCCAGTTTTAAAAGCGTAATCAGATATTAGTTTAATCATAGCTACATTATTCAAGAATAACAGTAATAAAGTGCATTTTATGTGGTTTATTCCTGTGCTCAAAGAATGAGTCAACAACATCAGCTGTTTAAGTTCCAATTTAAGTGAGACCTTATGAATGGCTCTTGCAACTGTACCCTGTTTTTAGCAGTTGCCATTAATCAGTTTTGAAGGGCCACATCCAAATAATGGGCCTTAAAAGTGATTAATCATCTATTGAGTAAGAATGAGAGAGGATTTGAGATGTTAGCCCCATAGCAATAAATCACCCTCATAGTACTTAAAATATTTAAATAGTGACACCAATAAAACAATACATCTCTTCCTCTCTGACCTAGCATGACAAATGTATAATCATTATCAACTTCCATTTTGCTATGAAAGAAGGAAAGATTCAGCTGTCAGAAATTCTGAAGGATATCAGGATGTCAGTGATGCTGACTGATCAATTCCTTCCTACTGTTTATAACACATACAAAGGGGAATGACAGGGCAAGGTTAACCATTTATCACACAATTTATCACAGTGCACATATTTAGGGTATTTCAAGAGCTCCTATATCCATTAAAACACTCTTTATGTGAACATTAGAAAAAGATTGGGAAAGCTTGGACTATTATTAAATACTTTTTAAGGATCCTTACTCTTATGATCAGTGCCGGTCCTCCCTATACACAAACTACGCAAGGCGCTTAGGGCCCACAATAGAATATTTGCTCTCAAAGAATATTTAAAGTCACAGTATGTAAGTTACGCCACTAGAGGTCGCTTATTCAAAACAATAACAAAGGCATAGCTTGATGAATTAGCCCATTAATGGTCGTACCAATTACTTCGTGCGGAGCCCAAGCCTGCGCAGTAGTGATCCTGAGGCAGTCCAGACTCATTTGCAAGCACAGCTGTCAATCATGACGTTACACCCCATTTTTTATGACATCAAAAACTAATTAAAACCAAACTTATTGTGAAAACAAACACTTGCACATAGGTCTGCGTGATAAGAACTACCTAAAATGACCATCTTTGGGGAAAAAAAAAAAAAAAAAAATTCTACTACCTCTGGAAGTGGTCGAAAGTGGACAAGCTCAAAATGTTTTAAAGCCCGTTTACACCTGTATTTAGTGTCGTCCACTTGTGATCGGATCGACCAAAACACATCTTATTACCAGGTGTAAACAGGGCCTTAGAAACAATGCCCATTAGTCTAGATTAGAGTAATGCTGCCTTCACGTGCTCTCGGAATTATCGTAAATACGAGTTTCCTAAGTAAAAATTGCACATGAAAGCCCTCCCATTTCGAAAGTTGAATGTGATGAGCTCGTAATCACAACTTCAGAAGTGGGAATTGTCAAATATCCGATAGCACGTGAAGGCAGCATTAGTACTTTTGAGGATTATTGATGCACTTTCGTATGTTTACTGAAACAGTCTTGGGTGTATTTATCATGCTTTAGTTTTGCTAGCAAATCATGCATTTGAAAAATGATTGCAGCTGTGTTATAGTTTTTCTGACAGCTAGATGGTGTCAGAGCGATACTTTCATAAAGCATTTTTTTTTTAGCTGTCAAATTTTATTGCATTTAATTTTACTTGTTTTTACTGGCAGTTTAATGTGCTTTTAAAGGGTTTATTTCTTGTGTAATAAACCCTAAAAGTGTAATTTCTTGCACCTTGCATACAGAATACCATTGTCATTAATACTAATGTTTATTGAAATTCCACTCACTGTATGTTGTTTGTTGACGGTGAAACCACTGTGAAAGAACAGATTGGGGTTTCTTTTGTTGGTGCAGCTCTCTTTTATTCTGACTAAACACCTAATGTCTTTACTCATTATAAATGCATTTACTGTTAACCTATCATTTGCCATATTCCACCCATATGTCTGATCTTGCTTTACAAGGCACTACTACTCTAAGTGTAGTGCAAATCAAGGCTCACAGTGAATTTCAGGAATCATTTTAAGGCATTCCAGTGTGGCTTTCTTACTGTGTAAACACTATAAACATTATTAACTGAGATGCGAACCTTATAATTACTTTTAAATACTTTAGCAAAACAGTTTGTTTTGATCTGATGGAGTTCAGTTTGCATTGGGAGAAAGCTAACTGCCTAATTTTTCTCAGGGGTTTTATACGAGGTTCCATCTTGTAAAGAGAACATCAATTGCTGAATCCTCTAACTGCCAAGCGAGCTATGTCACTCACATCCATCAAGCGGTGGAGGCTTGAGTAGTTTATTAATACACCACATTATGTATATGTATATGCCTCTCTTTCTCTTTCACACACTCTTTCTCTTTCCCTTTTTTTTAATTTATTAATTAATTATTATTTATTTACTT
This sequence comes from Mylopharyngodon piceus, assembly GCA_039654765.1. NCBI lineage: Eukaryota > Metazoa > Chordata > Actinopteri > Cypriniformes > Xenocyprididae > Mylopharyngodon > Mylopharyngodon piceus. The sequence continues at coordinate 20,165,335 of CM077442.1, forward strand.
ATTTTACTTTTCTTACATCATTCTTACAGTTCATCTTACCTTCGACATTGAAGGGGTACTATCTTTGTGCTTTTTTATGACACAATGCTAGAACTGGCGCTAATCTTAATCGATGACACCGTTGCTCATCTGCTAAAAGCTACCTAAATTTATCCACTAGCAGAGCATACTCAGACTAATAGCGACTGCTTTCTGACACTCGTCCTTGGGAGGATGCCGGGAATGCAGCGAGAGGGCAGGAAGTATCATCTTAATGCCTTAAAGCTGCACTATATATCTCTGTGAAGAGTACACACGCCCCACAGGCATTAGTGCAGCTGTATACATGCTCGCACACAAGCGAGACTCTTCACATCTGCATCAAACATATACCGCAATGTTTTAAAAAAAAAAAGAGCTCCTTGAGTTTTAAAGCAGGGCCTGCGTGAAGATGTACACTTTAATATAAATACATGATTTGTGTGTTTGAGACTTAAGTGTGGGAATATGTTTTTTGTGGTACATCACACACTGTAAGAATTGACAGATTTGCTTTTTATATTCCAAACATTAAGTGCCAGAAATGGTTAGGCCTGAACTCCTGCTGAAAAGGCTAGCTTAGACTCGTTTATTAAAGACCAGGCTGGTTTATGCTAGTTTGGTGGTGTTAAAGTCTGAAACTTTCTTCCATATCGTGACATCTTGATAGTAGAGATTATTAAGGGTGCTTCGATTGAACGAGCGCCGATCGTTATCACCTGATAATAGCTTTAAGTTTGATTGGTGGTCTCTTTAAAGGGCAATCAGAAGAGCCAATCAATGACTCAAAACTCATGAGATATTTTTTCTAAGCACAACTAAAATTGCTTCACTGCATGCATTAACCGTCTGGCAGTTTTACCAGGTGTCTGAAAAGGACAATAAATTTGCAACGTCTTTGCGGAGACATTCCAACGACAGCAGCCCTACAGCAATGACAGCAAGAAACTAGGTCTGTGCTATTTTAGTGCATTTCTTTTCTTCACAGAGGTTCATTTTCGTTCCTCCCTAAAAGCCAAAACTTAACGCCCAAATCAGCTAGATCTGTGATTGTCATAAAATATAGTTCACTGATGCTAAACTGCAGGACTTGCTCGATAATAATGAGTTATTAAACCTGCATTAAGCCACGAAGAGATACTGTTACTCCAAGCGGCTTTCTGTGTGCGTGGCTGCGCGCTCTGAGAGGGAGTTGGAACAAGCACTTTGGGATTCAGGTTTGCGCCTAAAGGTCCTGATATACTTCAAGCGAAATCGAAGAACGAACTGATGTGACGTAATTTGAACAAAATCAGGTCAAAGCGAAGTTCGTTTGGAGTTCATTTTGGGAGTTTGAAACAGCTTGCAAAAGCGAACTTTCTGGAAAACTTTGCTACAGCTGGTAAACACCTTTGTACTACCACTGGTCCATGATCCGTACATTTGATTACTTTCTGTTGATGGATCTCTACCTGTCGCGATAATATAAAACTCCTCTAATATTAGAATAACCATTAGAGAAGAATAAAATAAATCATATTTTGTTACCTTTTGGAGCTTGGAAGGGTTCATTTTGAGCAGATGTTTTATGCCATCATCACTGTCCTCGTCAGAGCTCATTTCCCAGTACATTCAGCCAATGATAGTTTTGAGAATATGTTTGAGATCGCGAATATGAGCCCATTCGTGATCTCAAACGTTTTCTCAAAACTATCATTTTCAACATCTTCAAAATCAATATTTTGATCGCTGATAGCTTTTCCAGATCATCCATCAAGTGACAGTGACACTCATATTTGATTGCATTCAGTACTTGCTCTGCAGTAAATCGCTGAGCCATTTCATGTTTTGCCTATTCTTTCATTTTCTGTTTGAATGAAACGTCACTTCATCATTGTGTATCAGACATTGCCACCTTGTGGAATAAAGGTGAATTGTGCTTATTCAGTCATCAAAGATTCAATTATTGAAATATATATATATATATATATATATATATATATATATATATATATATATACGTACACTGATACACACCTCGGGACGTTAGCAACCCTATACAGTTTTTACAAAAAATGAATAGGAAAATAGGCATATTATAATTTTATGATTTTTTTTTTTTTTTTCGTTATATTCTTTATAATGAATTGATTGAGGAATACTAAGAAGGTTGATGTCTAACTTTGAAAAAATAAATGAGAATGAGGGTAGCAAATGACGTCCCGGGCCGATAAAGACCCGAGGTATGCATTTAAGGGTTAAAATACATTGTTGTTAAGAACAGCTAAATAACCCTAGTGGGTCTATTTGAAGCCTTCTATTCATTATGTAGTATTATTTATTTCGGTGATCGGCATCGGCCAATACTGCTTCCAGTAATCGTGATCAGCCCCAAAAATCCTGCTCGGAGCACCCTTACAGATTATTGAAAAATAATACAATGTAGGCCTATAGGAATGTGGGTGTTGCACCCATGTGTGGGTCTGTTGCACCCAAAAAGGACTGTGACAAAGTCCCTTTAAGACAAGTCATTTCACTTGGCGGCCATCTTTGAAACGCCTCTCGGGCAACTATTTCAGTTATGCAAGTGCAGCTCCTATCTCTTTGAATGGGGAAACATCAAATTCTCCAAAGCTGTTCACCAAGCTTCACGTGCAGTCCTAAGCACGTGTCTCAGAACATTGACTGTTTCTATAGCAAACTCTTTGATTCCTGGAATCAAATTATGAAGATCAAATTATGACATTTTGGTAAAAAACAACAAAAACAAAATTAAATTAAAATTAAATATTAAATACATGGATGAAACTTTCACAACAAGATAACATGCATTTACAAAATAGGGTGAATTTTCACTTCAGGCTGACTGTAAATCTGATCGACAAGCATGGCTTTGTTAAACTTTGTCCATCTTTTACGCTTTAATGATATTAGAGGTGAAATATCTAGCACATGTTCTAGCTAGCACAGTACAGATAATTAGAACAAACTCAGTTCCACCATGTGAGCGTCACAGTGATTGACAGCACTTGCCTCTGTGTACTCCTCCCACGCTGTAATTGACTTGGCTGGGGCAGCTGTGTGTCTGTGTGAGTGTCTTCCTTAAATGGCTATTAATTAGCATTAGAGAGCGCAGTCTGCTCGCACCTCGCCTCTCTTAATCCTTAGTGTGTGGCTTTTCGTGAATCCATTAGCCACAGCGTGGAAGTCGCTTCTGCGCCAGAGTCAATTACTTTATTCATGCCGCTTTGCTGTTTTGGAGACTCAGCTTTGACATTGTCAGCAGCCAGACTGAAACAAAAGCATAAAAACGAACCAGCCACTTTCACATTTCAGACCTCGTTTGATTGATTTCACATTTGCTTTTCATATTATTTGTTATTGGCCATTAGCCTCTTCATTCTCATTAGATATAGTGCTTTACCCCCACCATTTACAGTTTACAAACAGTTACTTTTTTTTTCTTTTTTTTTTTTTTGTGTGTACATTTAATACATTTTTTCCTGTCTTAAGTGTTTGTAAATATGCTTTGCCTCGACTCATGGTAGAACGTTCGTGTGGTGGATTTTCAAGCATTAATTTAAGAGTGAGCTGGTTAAATTCTTTGTCACATGTGTGGTGTTGCTACTAAAAGGCATGTCTTGCAGCTTTTGGCTGAGCTCCCAAATCCAAACCCCATTAAGAAGTACATCTAAAAGCTTTCAGATTGCCAGTGAGGGGAAGCCCATCCCCTCGGTATGAAATTAGATTGTACTGTGCTACTATGAGGAAACACGTGTTTCTTCATTCCCAGGAGGAGCTGTCACTTCCCGGACGTGATGCTTTGCCATGTGGGACCTGTGGCTGTTTATGTTGTCTGTAGCTGTTTGTGGGGCAATATTTCCTACTTTACCACCAACCTTCCATTTATTAGTGACAAAGCTTGCTGCAATAGTCTGTTCTGACCTATTCGTGACTGGCACTGGCATTTAAGAAATACCAACAAGAAGGCAGTGCAAACTGACAGGGTGGACTGGAGGAGTGGCGCGTAGCATTTTAAACGGCAAATGTTGGAGAGGACATGCTGTCACACTGTTCCTTCCCCCAAGGCCTTCAACCCAAAGGGTTAGCGAGGCTCATCGGTAGATGATGAGCGACACGGGAGGTCACCTGCACTGTTGAGATTGCTCACACTGGTAGGCTTTGGAATTTTCCTCTGGCCAGTCGGCTGGCTTCCTCGTGAGGACTAAAGGGAAATTGGAACTAGAGAAGGTTGGATGTTCGTGCTTGGAATGGCTCCATCTACATTAAAACTTATCAGTCACATATGAACTAATTAACACAACTGTGCATGGCTTTTACCATGGGGTTACCATGTTTGATAGCTTTAAAACTAATAGGTAGAAAGTGGCCTACAGGCGAGGCTCTGTTTTGGGTGGGGTGGGAGTTGACTATGTGGTTTATATTGATGGAACCCCGTGGGTGAGGAGGGGGTAGAGCGGATTTAGGGGAAAAGGCTCTAGTGGCAGGCCGGAAGATGATGGAGGGGCTATAGGTGGCATGCTCATAATGCTGGCTGGATGCTCCATGTGCACTGATACCCCTATGAGAGGCATAAGATTCTCAGTCTGGACTCTAGGCTTTAAGATCAATAGGATTATAGGACTTGAGCTAAAAGCTTGTCTTAGTTCTCTCTGCAGCTTGCGTTGCGCTTTCATGCCAACTTCACTTCTTCACAAACATCATCTCTGACTCACTGCAGAGGATCATAGAGCATGTGGTCCGTAAGTACTGTCACTATATTTGACTTCTCTAGCATATTGAGCATCACTTTTCTTGTATATGCCAATAAATAAGAAGTGTTAAAACTTTTGAACATACTGGGAAATGTTGAGGCAGTAAACCACTAAAGATCATAAAAATAAATGGTCAAATGAATACACCAAAATGAAATATTAATACAGTATTTATTATTATTATTATTATTATTGGAGTTTATAGGTCTATTAGTAATACACAGAATTAAGATTGGAGCTTTAGAATAAAAACTAGGGTTACACTGAAGTACTGCTTATTTATGAAATGTCCTTGGATTTGAGAAAGGTATAATAATAATAATAATAATAATAATAATAATAATCAAGTCAAGTCACCTTTATTTATATAGCGCTTTTTACAATGTAGATTGTGTCAAAGCAGCTTTACATTGATAACTGGTACATTATTTGGCTGCACAGCAGCTCTTAAAGAATAGTGTAAATGCAGGCAGATCAAAGCACTGTTGAATATCAAATGTCAAGTCAAATGTCAAGTGTCCCCAACTAAGCAAGCCAAAGGCGACAGCGGCAAGGAACCCAAACTCCATCAGGTGACATCAGGTGGCAGACAAGTGGCAAATAGGTGTTTAAATGGAGAAAAAAACCTTGGGAGAAACCAGGCTTAATAATAATCCTTTTTACCTAATCAAAACCTAGTACAACAATATTATTGATGCTGTTGTTCTGTAAAGTGCACACCACAAAGTAGGCATGCCATCTATAGGAACATGACTGATTGTTTGTTCAAGTGACTGTTTCTGTTTGAGATTTTTCTGTTTGGATTGTGGAGGGAAAAAAGAGGGAATGGGTTAAAGTCAAATCTGCCAAGATCAGTCATTTTATTAAAAAATAATAAACATTGCAAAAATTCTTAAGGGTATGTAATGCATTATTATTATTGAGTGCTAAAACAAAACCCTATTTAAGTTTTATTAAATTTATTAAAAATAATATGCTAGGAAAATAATGATAATAAAACAAACAAAACTGCACTTTCTAACCTTTAAGGATGTTAATGAACATCTGGGTACTGGTCCACCTTGCAGTATTCTCTCAAAATTTTGTCCAAAATATTTGTCTTAGTCTTAAAGGGATAGTTCACCCAAAAATTGTCATTAATTACTCACACTCATGTCGTTCCAAACCCGTAAGACTTTAGTTCATCTTCAGAACACAAATGAAGATCTTTTTGATGAAATCTGAGAGTTTTCTGTCCCTCCATAGACAGCTATGTAACTACCACTTTGATGCTACAAAAATTCATAAAGAGATCGCAAAACTAATCCATATGAATTGAACGATTTAGTCCAAATATTCTGAAGAGACACGATGGACGGACAGAAAGCTCTCAGATTTCATAAAAAAGATTTAAATTTGTGTTCAGAAGATGAATGAAAGTCTTACGGGTTCGGAACTAGGGTGAGTAATTAATGACAGAATTTTCATTTTGGGTGAACTAACCCTTTAAAATATTGGTATATCTCAGTAACGCCCGTTTCACACTGCAAGCGTAAGCAGCGCGTGAGCAGCGCATATTTTTTTCGGTGTGCATGTTAACCAACGGATGCATTCACACTGGCAGCAGGAGCAGCGGGTAAGCGTCAAGCAGGAGCGTCGCGTAAGCAGCAGTGAAGCGGGGGTTTCGGCGCCGAGTCTATTTTTGCTGCGCTGCTGACGCTCAATTAAAGTGAAAGCACACTTTTGATGGACAAAATAAATATAATTTCACACAAAAAGTGTTCAAAATGCACAGAATAAGCATGTCTAATGTGTTTTAACAAGAATTTGAGTATGACAGAAAAGAAAATTAAGAATCAAAAATATTTATAGAAGATTTACTCATTTAAACTTGTTTTTAATTATTCAGTTTGGGTTAAAGTATGGTGTATTATAAAAAAAACTAAAGTAAACTAGCCAGAAAATATGATATATAAACATTCTTTTAGTTATTACACAGAGAGATATATAGGCTGCAGCATACCCAAATCAAACCCGAGTTTGCTGGCTTTTTTCGCCGAGTTTGCTGTCTTGTAAACATGTGCACGCGGCAGATGATGTAAAACACAAAGCTTACCTCATTCATGTGCAGCAATGGATGACACGAGGCTTTTATTTATTTTTTTTTCTATTTATTTATTTATTTATTTATTTACGTTTATATTCGAATGTTGTACACCTCCCCATGTTAACAAACTTTCAAGACTATCAAGTTTATAAATGACCAACTTATAAAAACAAATTTATAGTTGTCTTTGTAAAGAAATGCTCACTTTATTTGTAGCTTCGAGCCGCTGCTGTGACGCTGTACAAACGCTTCCAGTGTGAATACTCACGCGTCTCTGCAGCTGCAGTGACGATGTAGTTACGCTCACGCGCTGCTCACGCGCCGCTCACGCGCCGCTTAAGCTTGCAGTGTGAAACGGGCGTAAGGCTGGGTTGGGTTTAATGGTATTACATATCATAAATCATGTTTCTTAAAGAATTTAGATTCTGTGAATAAGACCTACACCTATTTACCCACACAAAGACCTCTCCTAGTCCCAGTGGTCCCCTCCCAATGGGTTTACTACCATCCATTTCCTAAGGATTGCTACACTTTAAAGGCTGTTATGTGGAACCCTTCGTTGTCACCTAGACATAACAATGCTGTTCAAAACATCCAGCCAAGGAAAAAAAAAAATACATGAGGGAACAAAACTGTCTTCTAACAATAAAAAATGTTGGTAAAATTGTGTGCGTGTGTGTGTGTGTGGAGAGAGAGGAGGGACTCTTGTTGCATTGGTGAGATGTTTGAGGCCAGATTCAAAGAGAACTTGTGCATTATAATTCTGTGACTGTTGTGTGTTGTACACTTCAAAGATCTTATTACAACACAAATTAGTATTCATGTGCCATTTAAAATGCAAGTCCAACACCTGCATTGCTAACAGGGTGCTAGAAAAGGGACACAAAATGAGAAACTGCAGCCAGAGTCAGTGCTTTCTGCAGTCATTCAGTTTGACCATCTTATTCAGTGTATAGCAGCAGTTGCAAACATAGGCACACTGAAAGAAGGAAATAAGTCAGTGGTACCAGATTTAACAGTCTTGTGTTGTGTTGGACTTGCAAAATTATCAAGGTCTTGTGGAACATGCAAGTTTGGGGTTAGTGAGGTTTTTTTTTTTTTTTTGGGTGATTGCATGGTGATGCTCCAGAGCAGTGTCTTTGAAAATCTGCCGAGAAATATAATTAATGAATAATAATATAAAATACTTATTATTATAAAATAATAAATGCATCTCTACTGTGAAGCATGGAGAAAGAGATGTCGTTGTGTGGGGAGCCTTTTTAGCTGCTGGTATTGGTGAGCTATTCACTATGAAAAGTCATTTAATGCTTTTGAGTACAGGAGAATATTGCAGAATGACTTGCTTCACACAACTAAGAAGTTGTTATCTAAAGAGGAATGATCAGATGTGATTTTTTTTTTTTTCAACAAGACAATGCTCCTGTCCAAATTGCAAAGACAAGACACAAAAGTGGCTTGAGAACAAGTCCATCAGGCTCATGTTTTGGCTGTGGCCAGAGTCCATATTTGAACTTTATAGTGAATATGTCTCATATTAAACGCAAACGAACTGGGAGGCATTTTTCAACTACTTATAAACTGTTTGAAGCCATGAACATTGAGTGAAACAACACTGACTCTTCTTCCTAAAAAGCTGTTTGCAAGTTCAGGAAGGATGTTCTGTGCAAAGTTACTTTATCTACATTGTTTGTGCAATTCTTGCTAATTTTCCGACCAGTGATTTGTCATTAAAATGGTTAAGACCATTAAAAGACCACTAAATAGTTTAATTTTAGCTTGACCCTTTATTTATTTATTTGTTTGTTTGTCTTGCCCAGGGGCCTCGTGTATAAAACTTTCCATAGATTTCATCCTAAAAGTGTGCGTACGTACAAAAGTTAGATTTGCATACACACAAAAGTTTTCAGATTTATAAAAAAACTGCCAGAACCTGTACAAAATTCCCTTTATAAAACCCAGTCAGCGGGAGATTGTGCATACATGTATGTCCACCCTGTCTTCTCTCCGAAATAACCATATATGGAGCTTACAATGCCTAGTTTTACTATGCATAACATCATCTGCATATTATTTCCATGCATATTCTTATTCACCTGATACCATGTTTAACGGTACAAGACATTAGGAAAATATGAGATACGGACTATGTGCTGCCACATTACATTGCTAAAAATCATTCAATATCCTTGCCTTGTTTTATAATAAATAAATCAAAATTGTGTAAAATACATGGTAACACTTTACAATAAGGTTCATTAGTTAACATTAGTTAACTACATTAGTTAACATGAACTAATAAATGTTGTCTCTGACAGGTAAAATTATATTGGACCCTTCCCATATTCTATATGAGGAATATCAACTTTTGCCATCAAAAACAGAAGACTTAGAGTACCATATGCTAGAATGAACAGATTACGGAAATCTTTTGTTCATCAGTCGGTAAAATTAATAAATCAGAATTGGGGGTCTAAGTAGGCCTCATGGTTCTGAAGAATGGACGGGACTTAAGTGTTGCACTGCAGCTGGATTTCTTCTTTTTTCTCTCTCTCTCTCTCTCTCTCTCTCTCTCTCTCTCTCTCTCTCTCTCTCTCTCTCTCTCTCTCTTCAATTGGTGTCTATTGTAGTGTCCTATTATTTGATTTGGATGTGTATAGATGTGAATTATTGTGAGACAGTAAACGCTGTGGGATGCGAGAATTTTTGGAAGAAATTCCAACAATAAAGTGAAAATTGAATAACAATGAACTGCACTTCTACAGCATTTATTAATCATTGTTCATGTTAATTTCAACATTTACTAATACATTAGTTAATGCACTGTGAATTAACATGAACAAACAATGAACAACTGTATTTTCATTAACTAACCTTAACAAAGATTAGTAAATACAGTAACAAATGTATTGCTCATGGTTAGTTCATGTTAGTGTAATGGGGTGATCCCCTTTGGTGGGTTTTCCGTTCTGTGTGGGTGGATGGAGCTAGGCGGAAGTCAAGTTCACGGCCCCTTTAAAAAGGCTGAGATTTCCCTTTACTTCCGTTTTCCTCCATGTCGCAAGAGCTATTTGATGTCCGTCAAGCATTGAGCTTGTAGTAAACGCCGTGGACCTGTATAAGGTTGAAATTCTTCTCTAACTCTGGGCGTGGGCCTGAGGGTGGGAGACATATCAGAGCTCTATGGTATCCAGGGTAATGTCTGCATACCACCACATAGGATGAACCACATCCAACAGGAGTAACTGTCGACGCAAGAGGAAACTGTCAGAAAGGGATATGTACTAACCCGGATTGTATCCAGAAAACATAAAACCACAGCTGCCCAACACGCTGCAGAATTAAATGCGCACCTTGACTCTCCTGTTTCCACCAAAACTGTTTGTCGGGAGCTCCACAGAGTCTGTATTTATGGTCGGGCTGCTATAGCCAAACCTTTAGTCACTCGTGCCAATGCCAAATGTTGGTTTCATTGGTGCCAACAGTGCAAATCTTTGGCTGTGAACAATGTGAAACATGTATTGTTCGTCCACCTTCACTGTCTTTCCTACATCCATGGGAGAAGCCTCAAGAGGGCTCAACACCCAGACTGTTGGTTGGCCAGAGTGAAGCACAGGGGTGGATCAGTGAATGGTTTGTGCTGCAATATCATGGCATTCCCTAATGTGCTTGATGGGCTCAAAATCCCTCTGGCCCCTGTGCAGGACTTGTATCTGTCATTCCCAAGACATGTACTGGCTGTACTGGCCACAAAAGGAGGCCCTACACCATACTAATAAATTATTGTGGTCTAAAACCATGTGTTTCAGTTTCATTGTCCAACCCCTGTATGTATATGTATATGTATATATAATTATTTACTGTAAAATGTTTCACTCTATTGTAAAGCTGTACTTGCAAAAGAAAAGGGGAGGGAAAAATCTGTCCAAAAATACAAACTGCATGCACAAATGAGCTTGGCAGTCCATATAAATCTTGCTGGGTTGTCCCCAGTGTGGTGAAGCCTGGGTTGTTGGCCTGTTATCAGCTTGTTTACATTAAACTGCATTATAAGCCCCTTGGGATGTATAGTGACAAATACAATGGCATCATGATCAGACACCTCATTTGTCTGCAGATCTTTCTCCTCATTTGGAGACTTTTGGGACTTTTTCCCCCTTGTCTTCATGAATTCTTAAACGTAGGCATGGTATTTTTAAAATAATGTTTTATTGTGGTGATACAGAAGTGCTGGTGTGTTTTCTCTTGCTAACTTTTATGCCATGATGCAAAAATATTCCAAATGTTGCATGTAAATCAAAGCAGATGTGGAGATCAGATGTACATAGTGCTTGGGTGAAAACTAAACAGAATATAGTTATTTCCCTGTTTCATTAGATTAAAAGTAGTATTTCCTTTAAATATACTTTTTTTGTTGTTGTTGTTGTTGATGCATTTTTTTCTCTCTCTCCTCTTTTTTACTGATAAATCAACTGTGACAAAACTGACAGCTTAAGTTGTACTACATCTTGCTGACTCGATTCCTTGATTGATTGGTGAGAGACCAGAGAACTGTGTGAGGAAACAGTGAAGTTGCTTTTTGTTAGTGTTGCCTCTGAGTTTGCATTTCCTGTTGATCCTTTTTTCCCCCATCCAGTTTATTAATACACTTTTATTCAAAGAAGAAGTGTTGTTTTGTATTACATGTTGATTGTCCAATTAGTGTATACAAACTGATCATTTAAAATTAGTCTCAGTGTGTACTTCTGCAGTCATGCAGTTCTGATGTTGTTCCATCACAGACAGAACAAAAATCAGCACAGAAGGCAGATTCAAAAAATTGTATGGAAAAAGCAAGGGGTTAGATGTCGTCTTTTAGTCAGAATTTTTGTGCTAAGTGCTATGTTCTACCTGCAACCTTGTTTACCTGACTTTGTTTCCAGGAAACCTGTTTATTTTCCCTTTTTCTTTTTTCTTTTCTTTTCATTCGTTATTCCATGCACAGTCTGTAGACCTCTAAATCTGGTTGGCACTTTAAATGTATAATTTCCTTCCTTTACTCACTTATAATGGTATTGTTGTTCATCTGCTGGAAAAACACATCGTCTCCTGTTGCTGCTACATTCGTTTCAAGTTTTATATTCCTTTTTAAATGCAACACTGACTGAATTGCACTAACTTGTACCAATCAGACCAGGGGACTTGTAGTTTAAGTTTCTTCATACCATAATTAACACTTTGAGTGTGTAGATTATGCAAACAGCTTAGGGTGCCTACGCTAGAAGCTTTGATGGATGGGTATGAATGTGCAGGGGACATTTTAAGAATGTAATAATAATTTGAAATCATGCGGGAATATGCTTAATTTGATTTCCAAAAGCACACAGCTGTTCGAAGATCTTATTGGTTGGTGAATGGCTGCGTCAGAGCGTGCAGCAAAAGTCAAAACTTTTGGTTGCTTGATGGGTCTTCATTATTTTCAGACCCTTGGATTTTCCCTCTAGGCATTGTTTTCTGACAGTGTGTTAATTTATGTGTAGTCCTTTATGTGGGGAAAAAAGAGACAGCAAGACAACATATAGTGTTTTGGAAGTTTGTGGACCCTATCATTCTGTTCAGTGTGCAACCTTGTGACACTACTACATTAGGGCTAATAGAAATATGCATACTTAATTTTACCAAAATGAAGGAAGGTAAAATACTGTGGAAAAAAATATGTATAATTTTTTTTTTTTTATGTATTAGTTGTTTTATTGCTGTTTTATATTTTCTTATCCAGTTGATGCTTTATTCACATATCAATGTACATACATTTACAGACGTTTTAATGCTCTTTATATATATATATATATATATATATATATAAAGAAGAATTTATATATATATATAATTAGTCAGACATTCAGACATTAAAAGCAGGGAATGTGTCGTATCTGTGATGTTCATTGTTTCTGCATTCTGAGTCTTGTTTGGTGACGACACACACAAGCCAGGATGAAGAAGAGGGAGGTGACTTTGAGAGAAAGCCAAACAATTTGGATGCTAAAAGAAAAGAGGAGCTCAATTAAAACTATGGCTCAAACATTGGGCATAACCAAATCAGCAGTTTGGAATGTTCTGAAAAAGAAAGAAACCACTGGTGACTCCAGCAACCAACAACGACCAGGTCGGCAGACAAAAACAACAGCAGTTAATGACAGACAAATCATAAAAGCTGTGAAAAAGAACCTTGAAAAAAGTGTCAGTAAAATCACTAACAACCTCCAGAAAGCTGGGGTGATGGTCTCACAATCTACTGTTCGCAGGAGACAGCAGAATTACAGAGGCTACACAGCAAGATGCAAACCTCTGATCAGCACGAAAAATGGAAAAGTCAGATTAGAGTTTGCAAAAAAGCACAGAGATGAGCCAGTAGAGTTATGGAACAGAGTTTTATGGAGAGATGAGACAAAGTGATGGGAAAGCAAAAGTGTGGAGAGAAAAAGGAGCTGCAGATGATTATAAGCATACAACCTCATCTGTAAAGCATGATGGAGGTAGTGTCATGGCATGGGCATGCATGCCCAGGTGAAAAAAGTACACTTCTATAATGTACTTAAAGTGCTCTATTTTCACGCAATAATTTTGTACTTAATATACTAAAAATTCTTCTTCAGTACTTCTTAAAATAATCTTAAGAACATCTAAGTGTACTCAACTGTGCCATTTTGAGACACCATAAATATGAACTAAAATGTGCTTTTAACATACTATCTCTGTATAAAAAAAAATGTATTAAGTTACCACTTGAAGTACACTTTGTATGAAAGATGGGTTCAAGTGTACTACAGAGATAGTATGTTAAAAGCACATTTTAGTTCATATTCATGGTGTCTCAAAATAGCACAATTGAGTACACTTACATGTTCTTAAGATTTTCTTAAGAAGTACTAAAGAAGAATTTTTAGTATATTAAGTGCAAAATTATTGCGTGAAAATAGAGCACTTTAAGTACATTATGGAAGTGTACTTTTTTTTTTTTTTCCCCACCTGGGTACCTGCCTGTGAAACAAGCTTACTCATCTTTATTGATGACTTAATATATGATGGTGGCAGCAGAATTAATTCTGAAGTGTACAAAACCATATTGGCTACCAATGTTCAAGAAAATGCCACCAGACTTATAGAGAAGTGCTTGATATTGCAACAGGACAATGACCCATAACACACTGCCAACTCAATCAAAGAGTTTATCAGGGGAAAGAAATGGAAGGTCTTAGATTGGCTAAGTCTATCTCCATATTTAAATCCCTTTGCACATGCATTTCACCCACTGAAGAGGAGACTAAAGGCAAAAACTCCCCAAAACAAGCAACAATTGAAAATGGCTGCATTAAAGGCTTGGAAAAGCATTTCAAAAGATGAAATCAAGAGTCTAGTGATGTCCATGGGTCGCAGACTCACTGCTATGATTTGCATGCAAATTGTCAGAATAGTTATGCTCACATTAGATAGAGGGATGAAACTCTAAAAGTGCTGTTGTTCTTAGTTGGTAAAACATGTATATGTTGAAACAGCTAATGATAAAACAGTACTTTCTGTACTTTTGTCTCATATTCATCGTTTAATTATATTTCCAGATTTCTTGACTCCACAGCAAAGAGAGCAATTTTGTCTTTACTGCCCCATACATACATACATACAGTACATACTGTATATTAGCATAGCAAATCTGCACCGTTGAAAAAGACTGAAAGAGCAGATTGTCTTTTTACAGTCCCCAGATAAAAGTTAGCGTAGCTGCCGCCTTCCCTTGGTATTTGCAATTAGGTTTCCATTCTAACATTGACTCTTGAAGTTGTGAAACATGGAAGTCACATTTGCCTTTTGTTCTTTTATAATTTTAGGATGACATTTTATATTAATTCATTTGTGATACTATGATTATATGATATGTTTAAATTTCTGTGCCACAGCAGAACTATAAAGTATAATAATCTCCACAAAATAGTCTTTTACATGAAATGTCACACATCAGGCTATTACATTAGTAGTAGGAAAGTGGATAAAAAACAGTGTGAGTTTTAAGTATTTCAGCTCCCTATTTTACTTTCTTCTTATTTCAGGTTCTTCCTTATTTTTGGGCTTAAAATTAGGGATGAGCTGAAAGTCAGCGTGTAGTTAGTGTTCGCTCTGGGAATGCAGAAACAATAAAGGCTCCTCAAATCATACACTGCTACAGCAACTAAAGGTTCATGGTTTTCCGTTTCTTGATATGCAGTTTCACCACAGACTGCACATCTGACTTTGATGGGCTTATAAAAAAAGTATAAACTCAGGGCACGTCCTGGGGAACTCTGAGACATTTAATCTGTGGTGGAACTGATCGCAGTTGACCAAATAATCTGCCAATTCCCTTCACCGGACTGCAAAGGCAACAGAGGCTAAGTCCCTGGCCCTCTCATCCCAGAGAGCTTGCTCAGCACTATAAAGAAGTATTAAATCCCAAGAAGAGAAAATGAGAGGTTTCAAAGTAAGAAGATGATGAGTGGACATGTAGGTTGAGGCAAGGTTTTTATACTATCTGGATGAATTATAGCTGTCACAACTTTTTCTCAATCTCTCTGGGAGGATATTTGGCAGTTTTAGGTTATGTATTTGACATTTGAGCTCTTCCGCCCACACTAGGCTAGTAAGATTGTGATGATGATGATAAGAAATACATTGGAGGTTGTATTGGGAAATGTACATACCATCTACAGCTGGTGACAGCTACAGTAAAACACTTGTTACATGCCAGGCTGTTGCCAGGTCAGAGAGGAAGTTGTATATCCTACTGAATAATAGGCATGAGTACTGCTGCTCACATCATAATATGGATATTATCCCCCGGTTTCACAGAGAAGGCTTAAGCTAGTCCCAGGCTAAAATGTATGTTTGAGCTGTTCTAACTGAAAGTAACTTGTACTGACATATCTTAAAATATGTCAGTGCCATTGTTTTGTCTCAAGATGCACACCAGTAATTTTTTCTTCTAAGGCAGTGGTTCCCAAACTGGGGTACGCATACCCCTGGGGGTACGTGAGGTGACGGAGGGGGTACGCGAACAAAATGCCGAATTTTGCCGTTCATTTAATTCTTCCCTACCTTAAAATAACATTAAAATCGATCATGTATTTCTAACAGGCACAATGCCGTAACTACATGACATCCAATCAAAATACCACATCTTTTAGCGTCCATTTCCACATAAGCAGCGTGCATATTGGTGCATATAGGTTGCGTGCAGTGTCTGCTGTCTTAGCAAATCGCGCTACGTTACTGCCGTTCTCGACAATGTACCTGTAGATCAGGGGTGCAGGAGACATTTTCAAAGTGGGGGGGACCAAACTGTAAGCAAAAGCCCAGACGGTAAGATCAGATTTCCAGATATCGGACCACACTGCTGAAAGTGATGTATATATATTATAGTATATGTTGTCTGTGCTATAATAAACAAAAAAAAAAAAAGAGGCGTTTTGTGATTTTGATCAGTTTTATTTTTTTCAAGACAAGACTATTACAATCTAGAACAGGATCTACATCCTCCAGATTTGTATAATTCCTTATATGTGCATCATTTTTGTCACCTGTGTTGAGCATCACCTCAGCATCACCTGGCTGCCTCCTGGAAATGTGATGCCAGCTGTGCCAGTTGCTGCTGCTGCTCACTAATCTTCATCAGCAACTGAAACAAAGAAACTACTGTTTATACACAGTTTTTGCACTGCAATAATACTGTAATAATATCCATTTCACATATATCAAAATGTAGATTTATTGAAATGACAATTTTATTCAAGTCTGCATACTTGCAGACTGGTGTGCAAGCAGCCTTGCCATATCCTAAATGTAGTTTTGACTTTTTTGTCAAATAATAGTTTATCAGTTGCTGTGCTTTCACATTTCAAAATAAAAAGTTTATCAAAATTTAGTATAAGCATTGTAAATGCAGTAATACAGTATATATACATACCGAACGCAGAGTCCTCTCCTCTCGCGTCTTCCCCACTGCGCCGCTGGCTGAGGCAATCATCGCTTTAGTTTCGATTTCAAAGATATCTTTTATCAATGCCATCGATGCTTTTCCCTTTCTAGATGTAATTATCGAAATCAAAACAGTCCATAAACTATAAATCCACACGGAAACTCGCGAAAACTTCAGTCAAAGCAGCTCGTGCACGTCAACCGGAACTAATCTGAGAGATCAGCCTCCTGACCTTGAAGTGTCAAATTTCTTGGTTTCTGAATGGACGGATGGCTTGATTGACATGTCCCCGCAAACGCTGAGTTCTGGGCATGATTTATATACCATCGAAATGTCCTCAGAAACCTTAGCACGCTTTGACTGATGGTTTGGAGATCGCGTGTTTCTAGGTTCGAGAGAGCATTTCCCGCGACAAAACAGTTGATTATTTACGAACGGAAGCTCACAAAAATGTGAAAATGGTCTCGTTTGAAAGAAAATATCCTAAGCTAAAAGATGATATAGAGTTTCTAGCTGTTTGTGGCTGACTGAAGCAGCTCTTATCAAAAGTGCGGGGGTCAATTTCTGTCTTTTCAAAACTGCGGGGGTCCTGAACCCCCTGTCCCCCGTGCCAACGGCGCCCCTGCTGTAGATTTAGCACTTACTGGCATGAAGAACAAATAGCCTGGCACAAAAGGTGCATAAAGATCAATTTAAGATTCAAACTCTTGATACAAAACATAGCCTACCTTTTGTGAGTTCTTGTTTTTAATGTTGATAATATTATACGAGCAAGAATGCAAATCCAAATATCCACACAACAGTTCAACAAACAAAAGGGTAATATTTAGTGATGTTCTTCACAGTATTGTCAGTATTTGCTCTATTTTGCAACGAAAGCAACAGCAGAATTACAACAGCGGTGTTTCGAGAACGAATCTGCGGCTTTGAACGAATCGTTCGTGAAAGTCATTGATTCAATGATTCATTCATAAATTCAGCCACATGCTTTGTTGAATGAATGACTCGATGACTCACGCATTAAGACAGTGATTTACCACCATCTACTGGCGGTTTTAGTATTTTAAAATAATCACTTTTCACATTTTTAGCATTGCACATTTCTCTATTGAACTTTTTTTTTTTAATTTAAAACATTATTAATGTTGTAAAGGTATTCATAAAAGATTTAAAAAAAAAAAAAAATAAAAAAAAAAAGTGCACTAGAAAGTCAATTTAGGGGCAAATATTGTCCCTTAATGGAAAATTTACAATCTAAGTGGAAGAGAGGGGGTACGCAGAAGGATGGTAAATGCCTCAGGGGGTACTCCACTCTAAAAAGTTTGGGAACCACTGTTCTAAGGCATGTTTATAAAAGCTACCTAAATGCCCTAATTGAACCAAGGCCAAATCCCAGTTTAGTCTAAGCTCTGTCTGTGAAACCGGGCCAAAGTTTACTTTAATCAGTGACTTTTCTAATTAATTTAGAGTGAAAATGAACGCATATCAACATCAGAAGTGAAATAGAACAGCGTCTATAAATACTGTAGTTGTGGAGTTATTTCTCCTTCCTCTTCTTCCTCCTCTCTCTGCTCATTTTAATATGCACATATATATTTAAAATGCAAATATTCACAGGCAGCGCACACTCACAGGGCACATTTATAGTGAGACGTTCTTGCCAGAAGCAATGACAATGGGATGGGGGGGGGATGGGTCCATATGGAGTTATTTCACTCTGCTAAATAATGACCAATCTAAATGTGATATTTATTTTAATAGATTTATGATTTTTATGTTTGTTTAAAGGATCTATATCATGCATTATTTACAGCTGCAAGAAAAAGTATGTGAACCACTTGCAGAATCTGTGAAAATGTGCAAAATTTTAACAAAATAAGAGAGATCATACAAAATTCATGTTATTTTTTATTTAGTACTGTCCTGAGTAAGATATTTTACATAAAAGATGTTTATATATAATCCATAAGACAAAAAAAATTGCTGAATTTATTGAAATGACCCAGTTCAAAAGTTTGTGAACCATTGATTCTTAATACTGTGTGTGGTTACCTGGATGATCTACGACTGTTTTTTTTTTTTGTTGTGTGATGGTTGTTCATGAGTCCCTTGTTTATTCTGAGCAGTTAAACTGAGCTCTGTTCTTCAGAAAAAATCTCCAGGTCCCAAAAATTCTTCAGTTTTCCAACATCTTTTGCATATTTGAACCCTTTACAACAGTGACTGAATGATTTTGAGATCCATCTTTTCACATGGAGGACAACTGAGGGACTCAAACACAACTATTAAAAAGGTTCAAACATTCACTGATGCTTCAGAAGGAAACACGATGCATTAAGAGTCGGGGGGTGAAAACTTTTGAACAGGATGAAGAGGTCCAAATTTTTCTTATTTTGCTTGAATATCATTTTTTTTCATTTAGTACTGCCCTTCGGATGCAACAGAAAATACTTGCATGTCTCCCGGAAGACAAATTAAATACAATTTACCTTGATCTTCAAATTCCAAATGTTTTCACCCCCCATCTATTAATGCATCATGTTTTTTTCTGAAGCATCAGTGAATGTTTGAACCTTTTTTAAAAGTTGTGTTTGAGTCCCTCAGTTGCCCTCAGTGTGAAAAGACTGATCTCAAAATCATTCAGTCACTGCTGTAAAGGGTTCAAATATGCAAAAAATGCTGGAAAACTGAAGAATCTGCAGGACCTGGAGATTTTTTTCTGAAGAACAGAGCTCAGTTTAACTGCTCAGGACAAACAAGGGACTCATGAACAACCATCACAAAACAAAAAAACAGTCGTAGATCATCCAGGTAACCACACACAGTATTAAGAATCAATGGTTCACATACTTATGAATGGGGTTATTTTAATAAATTCAGCTATTTTTTTTTTTGTCTTGTGGATTATATGTAAACATCTTTTATGTAAAATATCTTACTCAGGACAGTACTAAATAAAAAATAACATGCATTTTGTAAGATCTCCCTTATTTTGTTAAAATTATTAACATTTTCACAGATTCTGCAAGTGGTTCACATACTTTTTCTTGGAAGTATATGTAACTGCTTAGGATAAACGAGGGACTATCACAAAAAAAGTTGTGTATGTAAACTTGAACAGTGTCATTTATATCAATGCAGCGATTATTTTGTTTTGTGGGCTATATGTAAAGATCTGCTGTGTGAAATAACTCAGTAATAAATAATTCAGGACAGTAGACGATTTAAAAAAAAAAAAAATGTTTATGATTCCTCTTATTTTGTTAAAATTATTAACATTCTGCCAATTCTGCAAGGAGTTTGTAAACTTATGACCGCAGCTGTGTGTGTATGTGTGTTATAAATATAGTTGCAAGTTGTCTCTCAAGAATCATATATACAGTATATTTACTTGACCTTGATAGACATGCGCTTAAAACTATACTTAGCTTTGCTTTTTTTGTCTCCTTCTCTGCCTGCTTCATTAATTGGTGCTCGAGTTGTGCAGCTACATGAATGAAATTGACAGAACAAAGACTCCCCACTCAGCTGCCTACCACAGTGTAAGTCATTCAATCCAAAACAGAGAAATTATGTTTCCTTCATTTTTGTTGTCATTACACACATGTTCTAGAGGTAGCTGTACCGGTTTCTCTGAGACTTTGTCACTTCTCCTCTCTTACCGTGCTGGCAGTTTGAGTGGGGACAGCAGGCACAAGCTGGGAATAATTCCAGGAACCTTTCTCAAGCTGAATATTCATCTTCATTAGGGCATCATCACCCCACCACACTCCAGTGCTGATTCCTTTTAACACTGAGCGAATGTGCAAAACGGGTGCTGGGGGAGGTGACATGACAGGGATGAGGCTCAGAAAAAGGTGGAATATTGAATGAGTGACAGAGCTGGGGAGGACATGGTGAGCTTGAACAAGATTATGAAGGACACGCTGATCTCATTGCTCTGCTTCAGCAACGTGCCCCTTGTACTGATACTGCCGAACACAAAGTACTGAAAAAATCATTAGCAAAAGAACTTTCTTTGGTATGTTTTATCTTTTCTCAGTGTTTAGCTCCTAGATTAATGAATGGGCTGATCATTTACAGGATTTCTGGACTCAGATTAATGTGCACCTCAAAGTGAGTTACTATAGAAAAAAAGAAAAAAAAAAACCATCTCATCTTACATCTTACAATTTATTTATTTATTAATTAATTTAAATGCAAAATCTTCTGTTTTGATGTGCATTTGGTCAGACTCTTTTTTTTTTTTTTTTTTTGTCCTGCAGTTTTTTCCCTGGCCTTCAAAGAAGTCAAGTAATCATTTATGAGAAACATGGCTTGAGGCAAAATGATTCAGTATTGTAGCTCATGTGGTTTACATTAACTGATAAATATTAATAATACTAATGATGCTTTATCATCTACCTCATTCGTTCAAAGCTGATCGTGTTTACTCTATCGGTAATAGGAGTTTCCTCACTGGTGAATTAGCGTGAATTTTCTGGATGTTTAAAATAAGATTCCATTTACAAACTGAGTGAAAGTGATCTCCTGTACTCAGAATTTGTGCTCTGCATTTCACCCATACAAGTGCACACACACAGCAGTGAATATTGAACACACACACTCGGAGCAGTGGGCAGCTGTTTTTGCTGTGGCGCCCGGGGAGTGATTGGGGGGTTGGGTGCCTTGCTCAAAGGCACCTCAGTTGTGGGTAATGAGAGTGGAAGAGAACGCTGTTCATTCACTCCCCCCACATACATTTCCTGCCAGTACTGAGACTCAAACCTGCGGCCTTCGGGTTACAAGTCCACAGACCACTGACCCACTGGAGCTTCAACCTCCATACACCAACCTCAAGATGTATGCTTCATACACATCAATGTTCCATTTTAATTAATTTCTAATTTATGCTTCCTGGGTTTCCACTTAAATTGATGTATAGGACAGAGCAAGATCTGCACTAAACACACAGATTTATCTTTTGGTAATGCTGACCTAGGTGGAGGATGTAGATTTAACTTATTTCTTTCAGGCTTCAGAGACATTCTATGGAGTTATTAGTGGAGCTTTTTGAGACCGAGCTCAAAGTAAATAAAAAACAACAACAACAAAAAAAAACAAAAAAAAAAAAAAACAGATAATCTGTGGCACTGGGTATTAAAAATCACTATTACCAGCCAATTACAGCAGTACATTATGGCTTGTGGGTATTGGGATTCCATGCTGTAATCAGTGATGCCTGTCAGATCCTGTCTTAATATGTTAGAAAACCTTCCAGCAGGGTATTGAAATATACATTAAAGCTTTGTTTATAGTTTGCTTCTCCTGCATTTGCTACTAAATATTCTGTATGTGTCCTGAGACATGTTGTATTAATATAATATGGGGACATTTAATATTCAACAATATTATTCATCTGACTGTACTGACGCTGTTGTATAAGATCTGAACTGAGCTGGATGATGACATCACTGTTTTCTGCAGAACTGCTTATAGATTAAATTAACTAAATAATAATTGATTATCTTTACAATAGAACTGAATCAACACTGAACTGACTTATTCTGAACAACAGCTGAAATGCATCATTTTCTTGTTATCACTGTAAATCTGCTTTGAAACAATCTCTATTGTATAAAGCGCAATATAAATAAAGGTAATTTGACTATTAATGTGGGCAAAACTATTTGGAGAGGAAAATGGGATAGTATGAATTACCCATAGATAATTTGAATATTGTGTTTGTAGGGTACGATGTTTAGGTAGGCCATAACTGCCCGAGCTAAGCTGCAGAAATATTTGAGTAGAGCTCATGATCATGAAATAGGGGAGACTGGATGGTAGTTATGTGTCTTTGAAAGAAGTCTCTTGTGCTTACCAAGGCTGCATTTATTTGATCAAAAAAAAAAACAAACAAAAAAAAAAACAACAAAAAATGTTCTATTACAATTAAAAATAATTTATTTATATTTAAATATATTTTAAATTGTAATTTATTCTTGTAATGACAATGTCACATTTGATTTTGGTTGAAGTTTATGTTTTCATGTCTTATTTTGAAGTTTTCATAGTCATGGTTCCTGTTTGTCATGTGATTCCCTTATCCCATCATGTGATCTTGCCATGTGCTTCCCTTGTCTATAGGTGTGTTCAACATCAGGACTGCGTTCAGCCCTGCCAAAACGTTGCAAAGCGTGTGACAGGTGTAAAACATGGCTTTTGGTGCTATGATAATATCGGATTCAGTGCTATGATAAAATGGATAGCTACTTGAAGAAATCCAGCTCCAGAAATTCATGCCCTGATGAGAGGAACTGCTTATCACAGCTTCATGGCCTGACTGGACTGGTGATATATGCCCACAGTGATGGAGTGATATTAAACACAAGGGAGGTAGACAAACAGAGGGAGTGGGCCTCATGTTTCCATTGACTCTTGTCTAGCTTTGTTCCCTGTACCGCTGTTGGTGAGTTTATGTTCATGTTTAAGTTCTTGTTTAGGTCATGTTTCAAGTGTAGTCAAGCCAAGTCTTTGTTTATTGTGTATCTGTTCACTTTTGGTTTTAATAAAACTGCATTTGGGTTCAGTTTGCTTACTTTCAGTGGACTGCCTTGTTACAGGCAAAGCTCTGTTTGAGGTTTTTGTCACGTGTCACATGATCCTTCGGAAATATGCTTATTTGGTGCTCAAGAAACGTTTGTTATTATGAAAGTTGAAAACAGTTGTGCAGCTTAACATTTTTAGTGGAAACCATGAATGAAAATGAAATGTTATAACCTTATAAATGCCTTTCTGATCAATGTAATGTGTCATTGGTGAATAACAGTATTAAATTCTTAAAAAAAAAAAAAAAAAAAAAAAATCTTTTGAATGGTAGTGTATGATAGTAATTTCATCTGCATATAGCTCCATTCTAATTGTTAAACTGATGGTGTTACAGCCCTGCCTGCTCCTCCCTGGAGTAATTTTTCTAATGTTCAGCCTGCAAAAATCACTTATAGTTATCCACAATAAGCAGGGGAAGAAATAAGCATTTTAACATCGAAAAATAACATCACCTTTAACATTTATGGAAAGGAATGTGTATATAGAACTGAAGCAAACTGATCCTGCAGTGCATTTATTTAAAAGCCAACACCATTAAGAAGTCAGGAAGAGTTCAGGCAGCACCTTCTGCCACTCCCTCTGTTTGTCTACCTCCCTTGTGTTTAATATCACTCCATCACTGTGGGCATATATCACCAGTCCAGTCAGGCCATGAAGCTGTGATAAGCAGTTCCTCTCATCAGGGCATGAATTTCTGGAGCTGGATTTCAAGTAGCTATCCATTTTATCATAGCACTGAATCCGATATTATCATAGCACCAAAAGCCATGTTTTACACCTGTCACACGCCATGCCAAATGTGATGTTGCCACTGGCTGAAGCAAATCCTATTCTGATGAATTCAGTTCATGGTACACCTCTCGTATAGTGCTGTTTGAAATGAGGGTCATAATTTGAAATGATAAACATCAGTCAGAAGAAATATTCCAGTCAATCTTTGTCTATGACTATGAGTCATGGGATTCTCATGAGCTCCAGTCAGGTGGTGTTTTATGGGTTGTGGGAACCCTTAGGGAATACTTAATAAACAGCCATAAAAATGACCAATAAACATGCTTGACTGGTCTCCCAACGGGCCAGTGTCATTCCTGTCATAAGGGGGGAATACTTGAGGGGACGATGTTGTAAAGCTTTTCTGATTTCAAAACAAGAGGAGAAAATAAAAAATCTGAAAAAAAAATGCTTTATGGCCGTGCTTTCATTTTCTGACGGATGGTTGGAGACATTATGCACTCAGCTGTAGGATAATATAAATTTTGTGCGTGTTACACAGACTGCTGGCTACACTGTTTCATAAACCTCCCCTGAAATCATTTGCAAGTCAGTAATGTTTGGACACCATGCTCTCTTTCTCAATTTGTTGTTGTTGTGTCCAGTGTTTGTGGTTCTGCTTTAGCTGCCAGAATTCATTATCTGCCTTGCTAAAAATATTACAGATCTGTCCGGAGAACGGTGTCAGAAGGGCAGAGAATGCCCAAGAAAAAAAAAAAAAAAAAAAAAAAAAAAAAAAATGGCACAGTAACAACTGCCCAGGCAAAATTAATAACCTCATTCCCAGATTATTCCTATGTTTTAGTAAACTGAAAAGGAGCAAGGGCTTGATAAAGAACTCTCTGTCGATAGAGTCACTGCTTGCATTGATGTGAAGCAAACTATCAGGTTAGTTTGAAGCTGCAAAAAACTTCTCACTGTATTCAAATATGTAGGCTCACTGGGAAAAAATGTGCCTCTACCTTTAATTTTTGCAAAACTCCAAAAACATACCTATACAAATCACTGCAGTTTTTTAATACACTAGTGGCAATACAACAACTTTTATTTTCACATGGTTCTTTGCACAATATAGTATGCTATGACCTCAAAACACAGCATTGCGATACGGTGACGCAAGCTAGATTTGCGTCAGCAAATGCGTTTTTATCTTATGCTTGCTTTTGTTATCTATTGGTTAGGTTTAGAGTAGGTTTAGTGTGGGTGGTACATTATTTTCAAACATGATAGAGCATTAACCTTTCATTTCTGAACCAACATAATAAAACAGATTCACGTTCATCTGTTGCGGCTAAAACTGAAAGGGCTTTTACTGCCACTCACTGGATATTTCTCTTTTAAAGTATCAGAAAACATGCAAGCAGCAACATAATATAGTATAATGTTTCTTTACCTGTATGTATTGAGTTAAGAAATGCAAGTCATGCTGACCTGGATCTCAACAGGGATTTTAAAAAGGTAGGAGGTCATAATGAGGCATAAGTTGTGGTTGTTAGATATGTTATGCTCAATCAGAGAATACGGCCTCGAGAGCATATCCCCCCAGGCACTCTCCCCCACTTCTGACAGATCGCCACAGCCTCAGATACTCTTCTCATTTACAATTAAAGATTAATGGGAGAAAGGGATTTCAGATCACAGAGATTAATTGCATCCTTTTTTTTTTTTCTTTTCTTTTTTTTTTAAAAACTCTCTCCCATCATTTTGCACCACAACATAAAGCTAGTGGTGATTTTCGTCAACATGAACACTGAGAAATTAATAGACCATTTAGTTAGATTCCTGCGGGATCCTGCTACAGTGTTCGGTGTAGTTGAAAGGGGGCAAGGTTAGGCTGAGTTGGGCTATTTTATCATTCACACCTTTTTTCTTCTTCCATTTGTCTGCTTTACTCTATTCTATTCACTTCTTTTTAACTTTGTAGCCTGTCTCTTATCGACTAAATGGGTCAGTTCCTTGTACTGATGAGAGAATTATCTGGCCACTAAAGCTTGAAACATTGTGTACCGTCTTGTATAAATTAATCATATACAATATAGATCCTTCAGAAATCATTCTAATATACAGATTTGGTGCTCAAGAAACATTTATTATCGAAGTTGAAAACTGTTGTGCTGCTGTTTTTTGGGTTGGGGGTGGGGGGAATGATGGTACTGTAGATTTTCAGGATTCTTTGATAAATAGAAAGTTTAAAAGAACAACATTTATTTATAAGGGAAAACATTTGTAACCTTATAGGTCTTTAGGCATATTTTATTGTGTAAGATACAAACACCTGAGAACAGCTCATGCCCTTGATTTAATAGTTTCACAAATTAAATAATTCTAATATAATTCACTTCATGACCTCACCAGTTTACAGCAGCTTCATTAACCAAGTCTTGAAACGTCATTTATATTTTCAGGCCACTTTCTAATAATGTAAAGTGCAAGGCAATAGTAAGAGGCTTCAGTTCATCATCTCCTGCGCGGCAGTGTTTTTTCTTTTTTTCTTTTTCTAACCATCAGCCACTGTAATCATTAGTTGAAAAGGAAAGAATATTTTGAATCGTGTTCTGAAAGAGTCTTGAATTCTGCAGTAGCATTTAAAGGGTTTTAAACCTTTCTGCTGTTTTTGATATCTTTTGTACTGTAGGTTGTATAGGCTTTGTATTGCTTATTGTGTAGGTATTATTATATGTGTATTCAACTGTAAAAACTAGGTTGGCACACATACGTTAAAAAAAAAAAGAAAAAAAATCCTCAATGGTGATGGAATAATCCAGCCTGATCTTTTTGAGGTTTGTAGGTATTTGCATGTAACGTTTACACTGACATTTTGATAAATGCTGAGACGTAAAATTTGAATATATTGACAAACTATGTAAAAATATTTATGCACTCCTTCAGAAAAGTACAAATCTTAATGAATCCAAACTCAGGGCATCAAAACGGAAATGGAGCAATTCTAAAGATGCTGTTGATTTGAGTATGTATCAGTCTCTGCCAACTTTGCCTGCCAACGCTGCACCATGACAAGATCAACGTGACTTTGAAATCCCGCTACCTGTTCAAGACACCCACTTCTCTCCTCTGCCTCCCTCACTACCACCACCTTACTGACTGTTGAGAACTATCAAACAGCAGCCACTTTTCACACATTCACAAATGTTATAAATGTCTCCAAACTCCTTTTCTTCAACTCCAAATCCACTTCTAAAAGGCAACTGTCCTCTTTGCAATCGCACAAAGCATCAACACATCACTTGTCACTGGCATCTTTCCCAGCACATTGAAGCAGGCTCGGCTAACCTTACTGTTCAAAAGCAGCCTTAACTCTCCACAAGTAAAACATTATAGACCAGCTCCTCTCGTTTTTGTCAAAAAAAAAAAAAAACTTTGAACGATATTTAGTCAGTTCTCTCCTTTTTGTTTCTTAGAACAACCTGCTGGATGACAAAATTGCCCATTTCGTAGTAGGGGTGTTGAAATTAATTGTTTCTACAATGCATTGCAATGCGGACGTGGGCGATTTTTTTTTATATTTTCATTTTTTTTTAAAAAATGCATGTACATTTATAACACTATACTTAGTATTATATTACCTTTACATTTGCATCAAATTACAAAAAATGCTGCTGTCAGGGTGTTTCTAATAAAGCAGCTATGGGAGTGATGGTAAAAATGACATATTTCTCTTTTCTGATTGCCGTTATCAATTGCTCTCTATTTTTTCCTCTATATCTGAAAGTTGTGAAAACACTATTGTATTGAAAACATTACTGTAAATGTGAAAAGGGTCTATCAGTTTTAGCCGTTATAGCCTACTGATGTTTCTCTGACGTAATTCGTCACATATGCACTTGTCTCTCTAGCGTAAAATGGAGAAAAAAAAAGAAAAAAAAAGTGTTAATCTGAAATGCACCCACTATTTTAACATTTACAGTAGGGCTCCATGATTTATCGCACGATACGAAAAATAACATTGAACTTAAACGCTATTATCGCTTAAACGCGATTCTTACTGCGATTATGAAATCACAAAGGCTGTGAATTTATTTATTTATTTATTTATTTATTTATTTATTTATTTTTTATGCGCAGCTTGTCAATGAAGTATGGCTCCAAATGCTAATCCATCTGAAAGCACTGCGAGTTTGAGTCGCTTATAATGTACATTTGAAAAAGCAACACGCGTCAAACATCTTTCCAGACATGAGAAGCATTTATTAACATCTTGTCCAACAAAAGACAACATTTAATAACATGTTTTTACTCCAAACTCACTTCATAACGACAGCTGAGCATCCTTCTGTGATATGATGTGGCTTCTTACACAGAATAAGGCAGTCGTGTGATTATTAGTCATGTTTAATCAATCAAAGCTTTTCAATCTTCTGTTTATTCAGCTACAGTGATATGACGCTTTATCTACTTCTGCGGCAGGGCATATTTAGAGTTTCTGCGTGAGAGCGCCCCCTGGCTTTCAGATGGAGAAGCATTTACTACTGATCACAGAGCTGTACAGCTCTGACAAGCTGCGCATAAAATAATCGCAGCCTTTGCCAAATCGCGTGCAGTTTAATCGCGATAAATCGTGCAGCCCTAATTTACAGCGTGTGTGTGTATGCGTACGTGTGAGCGTTATTGTAACTTAAGTACACTGCTTGACAGTTTCATGCACTTTTAGTATTTACTAATGTTTATTAGTTCTAAGCTCCTGTCGTCTGCTGTGTTCAGACTTATGTTTTGTTTGACTTCATTCAGGAAGTGTGCCTTCTTGGAGCAGATAAAATAAAAAGGGAGTTCATATATCTGACTGCTTGTATTCATTGATGAAAATGTAGCCATGTGCAGTAATATTGCAATGCGCCATGATGCATCATAATATCGAAACGAATCGTTGATATGATAATTGTAATCGAATTGAATCGTGAGACCAGTGATGATTCACACCCCTATTTCATAGAAACCAGCTCTTGGTTGCTGAAACCCTATGAGTGGTGAGAACTGCTCCCAAATCATCTGTCCACATTCAGCTGGACCTGTGTGCCACCTAAGCAGTTTACATCAATATGACTCCATCTATTGTCTCTGCATTGGACATCACAGGAACTGCACTTGCTGGTTTGAGACCTATACCTCAGAGCTAGAACCTTCCAAGATAACTTGACCCAAGGGCTTTTGTTTCAGAGCCTGGTGCATTTTCTCCCTTAGTTCGGTTCATTTAGGCATATATAAACACAGCAATTGTGCTCGGATCTGCACCAAAACAATCGCTCTGAGATCACCTGAACGAGGTGGCCTCGGCCCGATTGAAAATGAACTCTAGGGTGGTTCGGTTGAGGTGAGAAAGCAATCCGACCCAATGGACTAACCATCCAAACTGTATTCATAACGGTAAATGTGTTATATGTAGCAGTGTCTGATTCTATGAGTGAGTACATTAGTTATCGCAGTTGATAACCAAAGAAGAGTGCCACTTCATCTGTTATGTAATTGCTCTTCTCTGTGCATTGCAAGAATGCTGTCCCGATGAAACCTTCATTCCCGCTCTAACTGCTTATATACATAATTAAATATGTAAAATGTATCAGTTAGAGTGGAAATGATGGCTACATTCATATAAGTGTTTGCATGTGTCTCGGCAGTTACAGATAAAGCCACAATAAGCTCACGGAGCGAACTTGTCAATCCATCTTGATGGATGACGCAGAGGAAACTCTGACCAATAAGAGGACAGTTTTACTCATTTATGACTTGCATAAACACATTTTGGTATGCTTTTAAATGTTGCCTTGTGAAAGCGAACCAAACCAAGAAGAAAATGCAACATTGTAACAAATAATGTCTCTGTTTCGGAACAAAGCAAATGATCTACAGGTATGAAAACACCATTAAATCACATCTTCTAACCACTTTAGCATTCTGCCTCCTTCTCTCTATGCATCCAACCATTTAGACACACTGATTTTCCCTGCCACCTCTAGGCTGATGACATGTAGACATACCTGTCATTTCAGTCTGACAACCACATTATACAAACTTAAGAGAGGCAGAGTCACAACTCTCTTTGTCTTGCTCCAATGGATTCCAGTACCTGCCTGCATCAGTTTCAAAGAATCGTTGCTTGTGTATGGCCACTAACCCTAACCCTAACCCTTTTCCTCTTCATTTTCTTTCAGTGGTAGAACTTTCCCTTAAAAGTCCTTCATAATTTTCAAGAAACAGTTCTGCATGTGCTTGATCTGAAATCACTTAACTCTTTTTATATGTTCCTCATCCTTTTTTTTTTTTTTTTTTTTTTAAAAAAAAAATTTAGTGATGCTTTGTCACACAGTACATTCTGTACTTTTTTTTTTTTAATTTTTTTTTTATTCTAGTTCTTCTAAGTTAGTCTCTTTAGGGTGAAATGCTTGTGTTGTGTTCCACATTTGTCAGTTGCTTTGGATAAAGGCATCTGCTAAAAGAATAAATCTAAAGGCTTATAAGGGTTGACAAAAAATGCAGTGACTCTTTTCACGATTTAGTATTTGCAACTTGATTAACAATGATGAATATAATGCAGAAAATCTCCACCTTGAACCTCAGAAAATGATTTATATGTACTAAAGAGACATGTTGAAGTGTTGAAGAGACTAAAGAAACTGATATTTTGGCATTTGAAACCCCACAATGAGATACATTCTTTTTTTTTTTTCTCCTCCATTTATAACTAGCAGAAAAAAAGAAAAAAAGATTATATGTGAAACTGACAAAAAAAAAAAAAAAACATTGACAAACTATCAGCTGAACAAGAGTCATTGATACTTATAAGGTAAATTGATTAAAGGGTTAGTTCACCCAAAAATGAAAATTCTGTCATTAATAACTCGCCCTCATGCCGTTCTACACCCATAAGACCTTCGCTCATCTTCGGAACAAAAATTAAGATTCTACGTCAAAACGCCGTCTCAGTATTGGCCGACGCTGTTCACGTGAGCAGCAAGACGCATTCGTGTGATAATGAGTATGTAATGACCAATAATGAGGCGGCGTTCTGATGTAGAACCTGGAAGTGCTGAACGTAAACAGCGTAGGAGAATGACAGGGGAGAGAAGATATTGTTAAATAAAGTAATTATTTTTGTTTTGTTTTTGCACACAAAAAGTATTCTTGTCACTATAAAATTAAGGTTGAACCACTGCAGTCACGTCGACTGTTTTAATAATGTCTTTAGTACCTTTCTGGACCTTGAAAGTGGTGGTTATATTGCTGTCTATGGATGAGTCGGATACCTCTTGGATTTGATCAAAAATATCTTAATTTGTGTTCCGAAGATGAGCGAAGGTCTTACGGGTGTGGAACGACATGAGGGTGAGTAATTAATGACTGAATTTTCATTTTTGGGTGAACTAACCCTTTAAGTCTTTTTTAAGGACCTAAATGGAGGTATGAAGGGGGAAACTTTATGAACTATAAACACATTTAGAAGGAATAACAGTGATGGGCATGCTATATAACTAATAACTGGGCTAATCTGACTAGTAGTGTTTCTCATGCCCTCTGACATAAATCAAACTTTCCCTTATTTTAGCATCAGCCTCTCATCTTGTTATGTGGCCTTTTACACAAATTGTTGCAATGTGTTTGAATGTCAAGGGTTGTTGCAGGCATTTTGAATCTGGACTGATGGATATTGGCAAACAGCTTGCTTTTGTGAGTAAGGATAACCTTCCATTTGATCAATCTTGCACCTGTCACAAAGACTATTCCCCCCAATAAATCAATAACTCACATTTGTTTGTCCTATGCTTTATATTCCTCTCTCACCCTTTTTCTGCTTATCTGTCTTTCTCTATCCCTTATTCTCTTGCTCTCTTACTTTGTCTAGTGATAATTCACAGCATATACACTTACCATTTTATTATGTAATTGAGGCTGTCACTGAGGCTGAGAAAAACAAGTCCATTTTGATGGTTAGCACATGCTAACTATTACTTCTTCATTAGCCTTATCAAATGAAGGGGTGAATTAACACAATAACTGTTTTCATGCAGCCTAATAATCTAGATGGATTTTCTGATGACTTTCACAATCAGATTTAGAAACACCTGGCATATTATGATGTGTTTCTTTGGAGAATAAATAAATGAATTCAAAGGCATATAAACCAAATGCCACATCCATTAGTAAGAGAAGCTCTTAATGTATTTGTTGCATTTTCTTGGTTTTCTTACTTGCGATACTATTTTCTTGCATAAAACCTCATGACACACAACCAAACATGTGTCATTCTAAAACGCCCCTTTCCAAATCCATGAATTCCTGCAGGATTTTTTGCCACATCTCTGCTCCTATTCAGAGATGTTTAGTTATAAGAGGGGAAAGGTACAAGATATGCTGATTATAATTCTCACCTTATTAAAGACAGTTTCTCTTATAGGCCAACAAGACAGTTGTTATGCTAACATTAATGCTGTTCTTTGCCTGTGCTGAAATTGTGTACGGAATGTATGTGATGCACATATAAACTGTTTTCGTCTGATTGCGTAATTTAGGGAACACATAAATGGTGCTTTTAGAATCTGCAAATGGATTGAATTTATTCAGATGGAAGAAAATCTGTGTAAGAAATTGTACATCAAAAATAGAAATGTATCACACTTCTGAATGTTCATCCCACGTAGTGTATAAAGGAAATTGGTTGTCTCTGCAGAACGGCCTACACTGTCCTTCAGAGAGAAGGTTTATGAAATCTCCCTATGGATGGTGGCGCTGAATATATCTGGAGTATCTAGATGCGGTGAACTATGTCTGACAATGTAGACCAATGGGAGTTTTAATCACCAAACAATTGCAATGAACTTCAAAGCTGAGCAGGACTCCTTGCTTGACAATAATATTGTTCCATTAAGATTATCTCAGCTCATAGAAAAGTTCTTTCCTTTTAATTTCATGTTCAAACTGAGTCATTATGTTGTAATACTCACAGGAACAAGTCTGTAGATTGTGCAATTAAATTTCTAGAACAAAACGCTTTTGGTGCAGTGGTGCATTCCCAGAGGCGTTCTGAGATCCTTGGTTGCAATGTTAGAAGGGGCTGTTCCAACGTCTTTTGTATCAATCTTATTGGGTGTATAGACCATATAAACCACTTATTAATTAGAAGATAGGAATCCCACTGTGGACATTTCTCAGTGAACATGTGAGGAGCCTCAATCCCCATCTGCATGGGAACGTCCTGCTTAAAGCTTTGTGTAAGCACAGCAAGTGATCTCCGCACATGGCTGAATCCTCAGTGTGGGGGGTTCACAGGGTAATATTCTCAGGGTGACTGTCATAGAGGATTAGATGTTCAAAATGGTGGCACTGCAGTGTTTCCGAGGTAGTCGTTTGTTCTCTGCAAATCTGCAGTCCTACAGAGTGTCTCAATGTGTTTTTTTTTTTTTTTTTTTGTGTGTGTTTTTTCCTTAGCTGGAATGCTTATAAATGCCTGCGCTGTCCAGCAGAGTTGATCTAAATATGTTAATATTCAGCACAGAGAAAGATTGATAGATCCACTTCAGTCTCCGTTTCAAAACAACAACTCCTAGTCTGTGTCTGTCAAAAATAAAACTTCTTCCAAAAAAACAAAAAAAACAAAGAGACACAAGCAGGAGGCGACAACACTGTTTACACTGTCAGATGAATAACTGTCTTTGAACGTGTAAGCTTGACGTGTTTGTGGCTTCAGCCAAACAATGACATTTGATAAAAAATGTGCTTGTGCTAAAATAAACTAAGTGCCAAGGCTTTTACACTTGCAATAGTAATTATTATCCAGGTCTCTCTATATTTATATTTAGGTATTATGAAATACTGTCAGTCCACTGTATATACATAAAAATGCTAACACTTTAAGGTTCATTTTAACATTAGTTAATGCATTAGGTATTATGAACTAATAATGAGCAATATTTTAATTTTGTTTGTCTGTACATCTGGTAAAAGGTTATTGTTAAAGTCAATTCATAAATTCTTATCATTTTTTATATATATATATATAATATGATAAATCTACACTGTAATGATAAAATCTACACTGTAAAACCTGATAAGTTCAGGATACTCAAAATTATTGTAGACACAGATTACTTCAAAAAATTTAAGTAAAGCAACTCAAATTTTTAAAGTAAACAACTCAAATATTATTTTAGTAGAACTTAAAGGCCTGGTTTCACAGACAGGGCTTAGCCTAAATCAGGATTAGGCCTTAGTTCAGTTAGGGCATTTAAGTAGCTTTTATAAACGTACACTAGAAAAATACATTACTGATGTGCATCTTGAGACAAAACAATGGCACTGGCATATTTTAAGATATGTCAGTACAAGTTACTTTCAGTTAGAACAGCTCAAACATGCATATTAGTCTAGGACTATAATATATATATTTCCCCCCTGGTTTCACAGACAAGGCTTAAGCTAGTCCTAGACTAATATGCATGTTTGAGCTGTTCTAACTGAAAGTAACTTGTACTGACATATCTTAAAATATGCCAGTGCCATTGTTTTGTCTCAAGATGCACACCAGTAATGTATTTTTCTAGTGTACATTTATAAAAGCTACTTAAATGCCCTAACTGATTATGACTTATATATATGTATATATTTTATACTACACAAATTCGGTAATTACAATTTAATTGAAACATTGACTAAACTAACACCTAATCTTTACAGTTAAGTGTTAGTTAGACACAGCACACCAGTATGTGCTAATGTAACCATCAAAGAGACTATCACTATTTACTTGTATGAACTGTTATTCAACATACAATATATAAAGCCTTGAAGTTTCACAGCTCGTTCTCGACCTAACCTTCACCACGATGTTAACCCTACAAAACTTCAACATCATAGAAACAACTTTAAATACCAAAATGTTGAGCCACACAAAAATAAAACTAAACTCCTCATTCAGAAAATGTAATTGTTTTAAGTTGCATCAATGATTTAACAGACTTTAATTGCAGTGTACTCAAGCTTTATAAGTTAGTAGTACTGTTCAGGTTTACAGTGTATTAATGGACTTCAGTTATTTGAAACAATCTAATTTCATCTAAGGGGAAGTGCATATTTCATAAAGCTTGCCATTTTTAATGACACACACATCAATGAATGTCTGATCTAAAAATAATCTCTGCTAATGCCTATTGCTATAGACATTGCATAAACCTAAGTCATAATTTCATGTTTATTCCTTCGTTTTAACAAATGCCACTGCAATTGTTTTGTTAGTTATGTCTTGCAATACTTGCCCAAACAAAAACAAATGTGTGTATATATATATATATATATATATATATATATATATACATACATATACACACACACACACACACACACACACACTTTATTCTGAGTTGTGCATGCGGAGCGATCATAATGAGCCTCCTCTCATCTCCTCCCAAATGGAGAAGGTGTCAGTCTTAATGAGCGCTATTAAAGGTAACTTGTGCCATTATCACGCCACCTCTGTTATTTATGGCAACCATCAGCGCCTACTTTTAGAAGCCCAGCTCAAATTGGATCATGTTAAACGGTTTTTCATGTCCAGTTGCTTCCTCTTGTGATGGGAGGTCTGCTACTGTATCCTGTTCTAATCAACTTGTACAACTTATTAAGACAGGTAGACGGAGCAGCTTTGCCCCGAGGAGCGCTTCATTCAGCCGCATGACAGTTTATGAATCTCGGTGCCAAAGAATGAGCACTTGGCTCATGGCTAAATGTGAGTGAGCCTTGTGGCCCAGCAGATGCTCATACTAATTCCGTTCACATCATACCTTCTTAGTGAAAAAAGTTCACTGCCAAGATATTATCATGTGCAAAATGCACATTTGTACCTGGTATTCCCAGCAACCTTTTTGACACGGCTCAATTTGTGCACTTTTAATTATTGGAATTATCGGAGAACAATAATTACTGCAATTGGGGAATATGCTCAGTTTAAGTGGATGTAAATAAATAAATAAGTTAAGTGTAATTAATATGGGGGGCAATATAAAACCCATGATAATCAAATCTGGTGTGTTTTTCAATTTGCATGATTAAGATCTTAGTTGTGTTGTTCATTTAGAATCCAGGTTGTTCATTCTCAAAATGTCAACATATCAAAATTCTGAACACTGCACTTAATTATCTGCAGAGCTTTAAAATCATCAACATAAAAACCAATTAACTTTAATTTGCTACCAATTAAAATTTGACTTTTAGGAGTGTTAATATGCTAATCATGGCACTAAACCTATGCTGGAAACTGTTTACACATCGCAGGCCCCTGAGGCCATAAATGGAAGCATGTGTGTGTTTGTGTGTATCAGCTCAGAAAGATGGGGAAACGATGGTGGGAAGTCTTGTCATAAATTTGTAAATCATTATTCATGCATTTGGTGTGAACTTTTTTTTTTTTTTTTTTTATTCCTTTGCTCCATTAATGAGCGACCTTTGGAATTCTGGTGAGCAGCTGTTATGAGTGCACACTTGTTGGCTGTATGACTAGATTTTCCAAAATAACATGGAGATGTGAACAGTCAACATATTGTGGGACTTTTACAACAGTGAGTATGTAAATGATTACAGTGCTTGCAATGCACTTGCAATGCAATATTTCTCTGATGTTGTGTTGAGCCCAAACCACTTAAAATATTGACTGCATTTAAACTCTTTTG
Organism: Mylopharyngodon piceus; assembly: GCA_039654765.1. NCBI lineage: Eukaryota > Metazoa > Chordata > Actinopteri > Cypriniformes > Xenocyprididae > Mylopharyngodon > Mylopharyngodon piceus. The sequence continues at coordinate 20,202,205 of CM077442.1, forward strand.
TAGATAATGTCAGCTTAGAGTGCTATCTATTTTATTATTTATTTTTTGTACACCTTATTTAAAAAAAAGAGGAAGGATTATAGAGTATGCTTGAAAACTACCTATTAACTTAGATTTTAAAAGCTGAACATGTTATAAATGTAAGGTATGGTCATACTTTGTCTCACATAGAGACAAAGTGTAGACTGACGGTAGAAGGTCTGGACTCCAGAGCAGCTTTCCTTGGCTAAGGACCACCCAGAGACTGTCTGACTGACATGTAAAGCAACCAATCACAGTTTGGTTTGTTCAGCGTCATGTTTAGGGGTATGAACATGTAACATCAATGTCCCTATAAACAGACCGCGACGTAAAACTCTTGGATGTATTTTAAAGAGTCTATATTGCGAACTTCACATACTTCAGATGTATTTTGAAAACCCAGAGTTTAGTTGATCCTGATATGTGCTCATTGTCACAGTTGTAAACACAATAGCTATGTTTACATGGACACTTTTTGCGTCAATCTGAATGAATTCGTTCCGATTGATGAATCCGATCATAGTGTTTACCTGAACGCTAAATAAAGTGATCAGGTTGATGTGCGCATTTGTATGTCACAAGCTTCTGATCGGATTTAATCTTTTGACGTGCACACTGTACGAATATAGTTACCGCTGTTGTTGCATACTAACCATCCTCCTTTTCTTTGTTTTAAAAAGCAGACTTAATATTTATCTATTTTGGGTCCTAATTAGGCAACGATGAGCAAATGAACCGTTGAGTCGTGCTACTTGTATTTATCAAGCACAGTAAAAGCGCCCCTTCCCAAGCCCAAAACCAGTCGTCTGTGGATGAGAGTATGAAACAAGGACTGGTGGGACGTTGTCCTGCTCCACTTCACAGACGATGAGTGGGAAAAGAATTTCAGAATGACAGGACACTCATTTATGACACTTTATTCAACGGGAAGAACAACTCGTTCCGCGCGTCATACGTCATTGCACATGCGCAGTGCTCTCCAGTTTCGTTTTTCAGTCCGATCAAGTGTTTGCATGTCCTCACGATCAGATTACGTAAGCAATAAGGTAGGAGAGGCTGTGCTGTATCGTGAATAAGCCACAGCTGAAGGACATGCCTGCAACCCCTTCAGCCGTGACTTATTCACAATACACCACTAGCCTCAAGTACCTTATTGCTTTTATAAAACGGTTACCACACAATACAAATATTAAAGCCAAAAATATGTATAAATGCAACTTTCATGATGTAAACTTTCACTAAAAGCCTTCCTTCTGCCGGAAAAAATAGTCCCTGATCGTGAACAGCAACAGAAGTTACATTATTACATCTTTATGAGTGTGTCAGTCAGTAGCGAAGACTTCTACATTGAAAAGACTGAATTGTTGTGAACACGGAACAGGACTCAAGTGACAAATGCTTTGACTAGCGCTGTCAGTCACGGGAAAACCCCTTTAACTGTTAAAAGGACAAGATAATACAGCGGCCATTTAAACAGATTTTTTTTATTATGAACATAGGACTGACCTGAAGGAAAATGCTAAATCTGAATGCAGGTAATAAACTCGTTCAATCGATCTCTTTCTCACAATACTCTTCTACATGATACAGTAAGCTTCAATGAACAAAATCAATTGAGAGCAAACATATTACCCTGCTAAGAGTGGTTGCTAAGGGTGTTGTTTAGTGATACACAGAACCGTTGGGTGAAGCGGTCATAGCCGTGTTTTATCGTGAATAAAACGCAGCTATTGACCAATCAGAATCAAGGACAGGAACTAACCATTTTATTAAAAAGGAATAAACCACCCCTTACAGTCCGAATGAAATTTGAATCAGATTTGGCCAATTCATTCCGATTGACGTGGTTACATGTGACGTTTTTATTCCGATTGTGCTACTAGTCCGATTACAATCGGATTATAAGGGTCCATGTAAACGCATCTAATGACTTTCTTTTTCCATGAGGGGGTTTGGCATCATGACGTCTTTGTTTCCAGGTGGACCGTTAAAGAACGAGACACTCTTGGAAATCCTGTAGAATTCAACCAATCAGATGACGACTTAGAAACTCCTGAAGTGTTTCCAATTTTGTGTGCCAAATTCATCAGACAGTCAGTCTGTGGGTGTGACGTCTGAGGCTGAGACTAGGTCATACTTGACTTTTTTTCCCATTGATTTGAACGAAACATAAACATAAGCACATATGAAGAAGTTCTGTTTGGTGTGAACTGACCTACGAATTTGCATAGCTAAAGGACACTTGACTATTAGAGGTTTTAAACATCACAGATGACATAATGAGCAATTTTGCATGTTCTTAAGCCTAATTAGACTGTACCTTCACTGACAGTGATGACATCACTGTAAAATTTGCATATGCTTATGGTTAACTATTTAAACCTGCCATTACGAGGCACAGTTACAGAGTAGATTCTTGTGCACAGCTGACTTAAAACAAGACATTTGCTTAGTGCCATGACAACGAAAAAACAAGCTCTGATGTGGCATTTCATTTACATAAAATCGTTTACACAGAGCCAAAGCCAATGAAATCTAATCTTACCTAAAACTTGAACACTAATCTTTTGCTGCTTTGCAAGCTCTTGCATTTCTTTCAGGAAATTGAAATCCAGTTTTACTCATCCCCTTACAGAAGTTAGGATGGAGATGGGAAGAAGTTGCTGTAGGTTCTTTTTAGTGTCAGACGGCATAACTTTATTTGTTATTTGTGTCACAGAGATTCTATTACGCTGAATGAACACTCACTTTGCAGGGATGGAGAGTCATCCAACTGAAACCATTATTATACAGTTGAGACTGCTCTTTAAAGAATTGTGTCTCTTTCTTGCTTTGGTTGAGGTGAAATCGATAAACACAGTCCATTATCTTCTTGTCTTGTAGGATTGTGTTTTGAATGGAGAGTCCAATGGTAATGCTCTTTCACCACCAGAGCTGTGGAAAAGTTGAGTTGCACAAATGCACATACTGATGCTGTCATTACATGCTGCACATGCATTTTTTTTTTTTTTAGCATCTTTGAAGAGTACTATAAATTGCAGGACTATATATATGCCATATTGGAAGAAGTATGAGGGTACAAAATATTGAGGCATGCCAACATGATTTATGAATCACAAGAGATTAGAATGCATGGCAGGCACAAGTCTTCAGTGAGAAAGACAATTGTTTTAGACATAGCCTCACATCTATGTGAAACAGCTGGGAAAATCCCCAAGTAATTGCCTCTCTAAATGATTTGATGTAAATGCAGAGACAAATGAATAAATCACACCTTGTTTCCTGTTTGTTTGCCGAGGCTGTTGTCGCCATTTGCAAATGACAGGGCTGAGGTGTGTGGAGAAGGGTGCCAGCAGTTCACGGCGCACCAGGCCTGTGATTAATTCCACTGACAATGTAGTAACCAATGATCGATTGAGGAAGCTTGGGCTGTAAAGACCGTTTCCCCTTCACTTACTTTGCCTTTTTCAGAAGACGTCTGATATTTTGATCACCGGTAAAGGCTGTGTCAGTGGAATTAATCAATGACAGAGAGAAAGAACCACTGGAGAGCGGCTTGACAAACTGCGCAGCAGAACTGAAATAGAGTTGAAAAGGATGTTGGGCAGGATGCAAAATGTGAGCAGTTTTATACCCATGATCATTTTGTGAAATGACAACCACAAGTAAACTATAATATTATTAAAGAAAAATCAGGGCTATAAATGACATTGTTAGGATTGTGATTGATAATGGTGATATTATGGTGCTCATTGTGACTTTGTCATTCATGTAAAGGTGAGGATAAATGTATATAAAGACTAAAAAGTTGTAGCAAAGCAGCTCTTTTCAGGCATTAAATTGTGATGGTTGCAAAAATTTAGTTACATATTTGAGTAATATCAAGATATGTAGATGTCTGGTTGTCAAGCATTATCCTCGCCAACTTCATCATCGAATTATTACGAACAATATCTTGTTTTAACTATATGAAGGCTGCTGTGACAAGCAGGTGTTGTATGATGGGTGCTGTTATTTTTATTTATTATTAATACTATTTTTAATACATAGGTCTCAATATCTTGCAGTGAGGCTAAGAATTTATTGGAGCTCTGTATCTGCAAAATTTAATCTCCAAGGTTTAACTGACCACAGTCCAGAAAACTCCTGATGCCTGCTTGATGTTTGGCCGCTAGAGGGAGCCAGTTGAATCGGAGCTTTGTCTGTATCGCTACCTGAAGAATCTCCAATTCATGTGGACAAGAAACGTGTCAAGATAAATATCGTGTGCACTAATGAATGCTGAGCAGATGGTGGGTTTATTTCAATGAATGTTCTCTTTTAAAAGTAGAGTACATGGGCTGAATGTTTGCAAACGATGCATTCAGTTTATAAGGAGATGATATTGAACAGTGGAGCTCCTCACAGCATCAGTTCAGGGTCTCATGTGAAGACACTAGAACAGCAGATTATTGTTTATTTATCCAGTGTGGTCAGAACATTTGGTGCCAAAGATTGGGTCAGATTGGGTGCTTAATGCCAAAATCCTTTTGTTTTAGATTAGTCGACTCTTTTTTTTATTATTATTATTTTTTTATACTTTTAGAGATCAATTCGATTCATGTTCTGTGCCAGAAAGTTTTGAATTTCATCCCTCGTCGCAACAGTGATTCTCTCAGTCTCGCAAATTATAAAATGATAGAACAGCTCAGTCAAGACTTTTGAAAAACAACTGTTCTGACTTAAAGCATGAATGAATGTATAGGCTACTTTTCATACAAATAGACATATATAGGTTTTAATCACGTTATTGAATTCAGTATTGAAGTTAGGGGGAAAAAAGAAAAAAAAAAACAGAGAAGTTATTTGCTAAAGTTCGAAGTCGAGTTCACTTGCGGTTACCATAACAACAGCGCTCACATGCTTTGTTATGATCACTTTCTGGTGGGACGTCAATCGAGCGTGACATTATAGTTATTACGGATTTACATCCCACATTTATTGCCAAAAAAAAAAAAAAAGTTTTTTTTTTTTTTTTTTTAGTGTTTTAAAGACGTCGTATAGGCCTAACCACTGTAGTGGTGCCGAATTACAATATTAGCGTTGCGTAATATTTGCATCACATAAAAATGTGCAATCACGTAGCCTACATTTAAATCTACATTTAATAATATGGCATATATTTAAAATTATTGTACAGTGCGACTTTAAAGTGGAAATTATTCAATTCGCTTACCTGACCAAAATTAAGTGTGGCGCTGAGATGCTTAAACAACACTATGTATAGAGTTGGCGTCCTAGTCATGTAAAATCTCATTCCATTCCATGCACGAGCCGGAATGAGACGGAAAACCTGAGGACCGTCGCACAAGTGTCAAGATGCTTCGTTAGCAGAATGCGTTTGATAAAGGTAGGGAAAAACACCAACGTACTGACATAAAAGTTCAGTATTCCCAGGGTAGGGCACGTGCATTCATTGCCAGGGCTGAGGACCTGCCTCTTTATCAGCCCAATGAGCGCGACAAAGGGGAGGCTCTTCCCACCAAACACCTCTCGTCCATCTCTCCTCACTCCTCCACTCAGCGAGCGGGCTTGCCGGAGCTCACCGACACCCTGTCAACGCCAAGCCACTAAACTGTAGGCTACGGATCCTAATTGTTCCCAACCGCATCTGTCAACTTATTCTCCTTATTTATTTATTTTTTCTTGTCCATATTCAGTTGACAGAAAATTGACAAGTGCCAGCATTATTGCGAAACAAGTCACGTCTTTTTTTTCCTTCTCTGATATTTTCTATCTTCTGTGAATGACATGGAACGGACGTCCGGATGATAAACAGTAAGTATTAAAGACTTATTAACATGCGCAGGAGAGGTATCACACAATATATGTCGTTTGGCGGGATGCGCGTGCATTTTTGCTCGACTGAAATACTGGATGTTTCGTTTGATGCTGTTTGCGCTACAGTGATTGATCCGAGAGCGAGACAGATTGACAGCCTGCAGACCAGACCATAAATACCCGTTGTCCATCATTTGTTTTGCATCGTTCAGGAATGTCGTACATCGAATTAATTGTTCACTTTACAGAAGAACGTGGTCTGTGAACGTCTTGGTTTATCAACTTGGTCAACTCGCCGTGCCATGTATGTTTTGCAGTGCTCTACTGCTTCTAGAGTATCCTTTTCTGCTTTTCAGTATCGAAATCCTGCTTTTCTTACTCATTCGAAAGAGCCAGAAATGGACCATAAATAATAAGCGTCTTTTTTTCTCTCTCTTTTTTTTTTTTTTTTTTTGGTGAGGAGCTGTCCACTTATGGTGGTGCTGAAATTTGCCAGTGGTTCAAGCATCGCCTTTGCTCGCCGAGTCTCTATATGATGTTAGAGTGCAATAAAGCTTTACTGCTCGCTGAAGTTGCACTGTGGAAGGAAGACTAAGCGGTGCATGTTTCAAATGTGTGGCTTGCTTAGTAGCTAACAGAGTAATTATTTAAATTAATTGTGTGCACAACTCTTTCAGAAAAAAACATACTTGTCTGTTGTGTACTGCATTAAAATTTCTCTTAACCTCCTTACTGCTGCCTATTGATGCCTGGGAACATATGAAATAATAGATAACAGAGTTCTCCAGAGGGTGCTGCTTGAAACCATTCAGCTAAATAATCCGGTTTAGTGAAATGCAGATTATGTTTTTTGTATGGTCAACGAGAAAAAAATGGGCTTGCTGTTTGTATTTGAATTGGAATCAAGTGCATGGACAAAAAAAAAAAAAAAAAAAATGTAAGTACAGGCTCTCCTATAAGAAAATAAAACAGTTATATCATGTCTGTTGCATTTTCAGATATATAAATCATATTTTATAATCATTCTGCAAACTCTAAATTATACTGCGATGTGGTAATATGTCAAGGGCATTGAAAGCAATTGGTTAAGGGAAATGAACGCAGCTCATGAGCATGAGTAGATACTGCTTTTCTTCTCTACTTTGTGATTTTCAAGTTTACTGCAGTTATACTTTATGCTGCAGTCGTACGTCTTTTTTTTTTTTTTAAATTCTACTTTCGTGCCTCAAAATTGCTGTAGGATGTCTTCTATTTTTTATAATATTATTTTTTTTTAATATATAATTAAATGTAAAAATGTATATTGGTGTTCATAAATACTGGCATTTGCAAGGAACGTGGGCACAACAAGCATTGCGATCTGAAAGGCTTGATTTTAATGTCCCTAAACATTTCTGATAGCTTAGAGAGTAAAAACATATTTTTGTGCTGTACTACAGTATATATAGTCTTATAGAAGACAGATGTGCTCTGACTTGTTTATTTGGCTTTCTGATATCATATCAAACTGACCTTGAGGCTTCACTCCTCAAGCTTGTCAGTTTTATTTACATGCACTTCCTGTAAGTCTGCATTTGTCTCTCCCCTCTAGATCTCTTACATTGATGAACCAACTAATGGATGTCACATTTTGCAGCGCGCCTTCCTTCTCTGCGTTCTGGAGACAGATCAGAGTGCATCCGTGACCATCCTCACAACATGAACTCAAGCTGGGGGATACGTAGAACAAAAGAGTAACCATTCAGCTGTCTGTCAGCTGGTCAACCCCTGACTTTTGGAGGGGAAGCAAAAAAAAGGCAAAGAGAAAATATTACAAAAATGCTAAAACGAGGAGAGGAGATGCAGCGAGATCTATGGACTTCTCTCCTGCTAGTCTGGATTACTTGTGTGCCGTGCTCTTCCATGGCTCCGTTAAACAATCAGTCACAAAGTTTACAAACGGCATCAGCCATGATCCCGCGAAACCGGCCAAGCGAAGGACAAAGAATCCTCAGTCGTGCCAAGAGAGGATGGGTTTGGAATCAAATGTTTGTGTTGGAGGAGTTCTCTGGACCCGATCCAATTCTGGTTGGCAGGGTGAGTAGTCTAATTGTCGGCTGAATATTAAGCTTACTTATCATGTGGAAACATTAATTCTGCTGCCTCAATGCCTTTTCGTTTGACATTTTGTGAAGGAGCAATAATTGTCGTGAAGAAGAGGGCAAGGTTGGCATCGCTGACTCTCGCACACTTTCCATCTTTAACAGTTCAATTAGGCCAAGGAAAAATACGGCTCTGGATGCTAATTTATGCATTGTGTTATATTTCACAGACTCTGAGAAAGTTCTGCAACGCATATAGTATGAAGGGAGCCCCAAATAGAATTTTACAGGTGTAATGTGCAATTTGCTGCATGCGTATGTGTGAATGCAGACAAGTGAGGTGGTATGGAGATAATTACGGGAGAAGAGAGTGACCTGGCACCGGACCTGTGCAGAGAGCTCTGGGTCCTGAGAGGACTATAGTATGAGCAGGCCAAAGCAGCTTGTTCACAGATCACTGCAAGTGTGAACCTCGGGAGCCCAACCTGGCACCATGCTTGTCCAACCACTAGCACTTTACCATAGCCAACAAGACAAAGCTCGTTCCTCAAAATATTATTTTTTTTTTTCTTCAACCAAGATGAATCTTTCTTTTTTTTTTTTTTTTGAGTATATAGTATATTACAACCTTTTCTGAACAACACTTTTTTATAAGGTTGACCTTTCTTAGTAATTAGCTGTTAATAGAAAAATCTCTTAATACGTGTATATATATATATATATATATATATATATATATATATATATACAGTCAAACCAAAAATTATTCAGACATTTTTGATATTTTTGGTATATTTTTACTAGAAGGTGCAGGACACTATAGTTCATTCATGTAAGTGATGATAGCAAAATAAAGTAAACTGTGACATATTATACCCAAAAATTATTCATACAGTGGACTACCAGTAAAATTGATAAAAATTTGGAGCCAAAAATTATTCTGACACTTTGACCTGACCATGTTTTGCTTAAGTGTTATCTGACATAATCGAGATTATTTTTTTCTGACACAGTTTAACTGTGAGATCTTGTCATATTTTATTACCATTTTTTAAAAGTATAGTGAATAAACTGTAATAATGAATGAAATGTTCAAGGTGTCTGAATAAATTTTAGTTTGACTGTATACATGTATGTATGTATGTATGTATGTGTGTGTGTGTATATATATATATATATATATATATATATATAATATATGCTTTTTAAATTACATACAAATAAGTTCAATAGTATCAATAGTATATATTTGTTGTATATAATATATATACTTGTTGTTATTATTTTAGTTTTGTTTTTTTCTAATTAAAAAAAAATGTAACTAAAAAAAAGTTTTCTGTAAGGTTGCATTAGCTTCACTGCACCAATTAAACACCATCCCCACCATCAGTGAGGTGGAAAATGCCATCCTTTGTGTGTCCAAAATTTGGCAGGACCTCAGCTAATTACGGCCTCTCACTTGAATTCTCTACTGTTTCTGCTTGCCCCCTCCTGTCACTCAGACATGTGAATAAAACATGCGCTCTCATGTGGCCTTTACACCTGTGTTTTCCCAATATTGGCGTGACACAAAAAAGTCCTTAAGAGGAGCATCAATTTTTCAAGAGCTGCAATTAAACAGCCTTTGTTGGATTCTGCTGTAGCTTTTGATCAGCAGAAATGCATAAACAAACACAGCAAATGGGCTTCCTGTGATGATCTCCAAGGTATAAGGGCAAATTAATATGACGCTTTCAAGGCTGACACATCCACAATGCTATAGGGCTCTCTGTGTGTGATGGAGACAGCTGGGAGCGATGACGATGACGTGCCGTTCTGCTTTTCTTTAATGTGTTGTGCTGTATTTAATGTCATGAAGCATTTGTGCCGGGGATCAGAATGATTGTCTGTAGGAGGACAGTGCATGGAGAGTGGTGGTGAATGGTTGGACATAAGGAGTTCAGACTGTACTAGGCTTCCTTGGTTGGGCCAGTATTGATTGAGCCTCATTTTTAGTGCAGTTTTTTTTTTTTTTTTTTTTAACAAAGCGCAAGGTTAAGTGCTCATGAGAATGGCTTGCAGAGCTCAGATAAGTTCCATGTTGCAGCGAGATAGGAAGCCATGCTGTTGGAAGAGATTGAACACCACTCCTCTCTCTTTCACCGCCTCACTCCATCACCTAAGATCTGCAGTCCTCCCTCACTCTGTCTCTCTAATTAAAAAATGAATCAAATAAAGAGTGGGAGGTGTGTGATTCAAATGGGTCATTCAAATCAGCATGTTTTTTTTTTTTTTTTCTCTTCCCTTTTGCTGCCATCTCTGCCAGGCATGTGGTTGTGGGCTGATTATCGAGGAACCTCAGGCCGAGATTACACTCATTTCATCTTTTAGCTTTTATTACGTGCTGGTCTGATGTTTAATTATACACCCGGCTCCTGTCTTGTCAGTGCCCGAACTCCCCTTGAGCACCAGCTGCCAGTCGGAGGAGACGATTAGCATACGTGTAGAAGTGGGCATGGCAGGGCTAAGAGAGACAGCAGAGCGACCGAGGAAGGGAGAGGAAGAGTTAGCTACGGTACATGACAGCATGCTTCTCAGTGTTTCATGCGGCCTCATGGTCTCGGTGGTCGCAGTGGTCTGACTCACTGGCTGGCAAGGCAGCTCACTCCTTGTTCAATAAATGTTTGATTTCTTTCTAAAAAAAAAAAAAAAAACACTTACTGACCCCAAACTGTACCTATTGTAGTGTAAGAGCCCATCCACATGGAGAAGCGTTTAGCTGTATACGCAAAAATTTTGTTTCGTATAGGCGTTTCGTCCAGACGAATCCGGCTTTTTATGAGCCTAAAACCATACATTTTTGAAACCGGGTCCCAGAGTAGATAAATCTGAAAATGACACCCTTACGTTTTCATGTGTACAGCCAATCCGTATATTTTGTGAAATGATGATGTCATCACCCCACGTCTCGACCCTAGTCAGAAACCGCTACGTCACGTAACCGCAACAACAACAACAATAGCGGACTACATGCTCGTATTCATGCCGCAAAATCTACCGAGCCTGTTAGCTTTACTAAAGTAAAACTTTATTTCTAAGCTTTACTAAAGTTTGTATACAGCGTGCAAGGATTATGCGCATGCTCCAAGTCTTATTCTCTGCTTTAAGTGTATCTCTGTGCCAGAATTACAGTGCCACATACTGATCTGGCATGTATACTACATTGTTTTGAGTCGGTTTCAGTGATTTCGTGTGTACGCAGATATTTCTTGAGAAGAGGGAAAAAAAAAAGATCAGATCGGGAAAGCTCTGGCTTCATGTGGATGTGGCCTAAATTTGGTATACACTGTGTAGTACACATTAGTACACTACACGAGGTTAGTTTTCACAACCTGCCATTAAACAGCCTATTATAGACTTTTCAGCAACACTAAACAGTTAAACGTAATAACAAATGTAAAAGATAATGTATTTGAAACCAAAAATAATTTCCAAAATTTGTAACATTTAAAACACATTTATTTGTATGAAATTTGGTTTGTAGGATACAATTTGCAAAAATTATCTGTTACCTATTTTATGTATCTATTTTGGACTATTCAGTCAAAACCTTAATGAGAAATAACACTGCAACCGAGTGTACCAACTAGCCCCGGTCTCCTGCATATGTACTCATTTTTGCATTCATTAGTTTTTACTGCAAATAAATGATTTCGGACTTGAAACAAAATAACCGCTATATTATTTAAATGTTTGACATTTTATATATAAACACTCATAACAGTGATGGGCAGAACAGAATGAATTGCAGTCTTTGCCCAGCAAAGAGCGATGTGGATGTGTTTACTTAAAGTATTGTCAGTTTTATTACAGCATATGTCAGTTAGATGCTGTCTCACACAAGGCTTTGTTTCCCCTCTTTTGGCTGGAGCGTGTTTTGATGGCTCATCACAATGGACATCATAATTTTCTTTGGAGTGCAGATGTACTCTACACAAATTAATAGCACTGTTGTGTGATGTCTTTTCTTACCATAATGTGCTCTTATCTGTGATGGGATTATGTGTGTTTGTAGCATAAAGGGAATAGATAATATACGATTCGTATTTAGCAATCTGAGCTAAAGAACAAGATTACTGGGAATGAATACAAGATAATGGCATTGATTATTTATTCACAAAAGAAAATGGATATGTGTCTGTGGACATTTGTTTGCTTTACAGGGGGCATGACAACACTAGATAGATAGTGTGCATCAGCCAGACTGTAGACATTTCCCTGTTACTTTTATTATTGAAACAGTTTATATATAAGAAATTGTGTTTTGCTCAAGCAAACACCAGTTGATTTGACATATGTCTTCTTTATGCTGATGTCCAGTGTACTGTGAAGCTGATTTCAGCATTAAAGCCAGAATAACTGCTCATTCTATGCTTTTGGAACATATTTTTTTAAGGGGGAGGGGAGGAAATTAAAGGGACATTTACCAGCACAGATTTGGCCTACATACAGGCATGACTCCATTTTGGGTTTAAACCCATATCATTATCTCTCTCCTTTTTTTTTTTTTTTCTTCCATTCAACACTAATTAACTAATAATGCATCCATGTAAATAAGTGTGTGAGCTCAGTATTATTAACCAATGCTTCATTAAATCCGGGCCTACAACTTAACCTTGAAATATTCATTATGTTATTATTAATTACATTACAATATTAAATATGAATAACTTTGCTATCAAATATTAATTAGTAGCGCTCTGTCATTTTGTAATGAAAGCCAGAGTGGATTAGTTTCACTGAGCACAATGACTGGAGCTGAGAAGGGATATAAATCTAATGTCGGCCCACGTTAACGCTACACTTCTCCAATTCCAAAATAAAATAGCCGTTTTACAGTCGAGGGATGTCGTAGAAATGCTGGTTTCTGAAAAAAAATTTAGTGGCATTTGGAAGTGTGCCCTATAGCTAAGGGGAAAAGAAAAATATTGTGACAGTTTGAATGTAAGGAGCAGTGAATTCCTGAAACGGACAATCGATTCATGTTCTCTGTGCTGCTTGTGATGGGATTTGCTGTTAACTGCCACTTTGTTTCTTTGCTACCATGACACATTGCTGAGAATCCACTGAAACTGTCCCAACTGTTATACCGAGAAAGCAAAAACTCCTTATTTTTCGAGGAGAGAGTATCTCTGTGGAAAACAATATCTCAATGATTGTTTCAGAAGATTTCTAGATGAAGCTATGGTTGATCGGAAAAAGTACGACCTTTTATATTGCTACAACCGTAATATATGCACACATGCAGCAGTTCTCTGGTTCAGTTGCTCCTGGTCACAGTCTGTACTGAGTGGTGCAAGTTAGACCACAGAGCAGTACTTGCCCTGTTCAACCTTCTTGACACCTCATGAATTATCTATATTCCTCCCACTGATCCACTCTGGAGAGTTACAGCTCTAACTCTCAGCTGTTTTGCTCCATGTTTCTGGTGCTCTGAAAAATGCTACAGCTTCTCACTTTTAGGTAACTAAACCTGTTTACCAGTCACCTAGCCTCAGACTGCTTGCCTACGAACCGCCCACAGACTGTGCATTTTCCGTCTGATGCATATTGCATACAAACCTGGAAAGCACTTTATTAATCTATTAATTTCTAACCCGATTGGATGATTTTACACTTGTGAGAGTAAGGTCACAGAGATTTGTGTGTGCGTGCAGTGTGTGTTTTAATCAGTTCTTTTGGAAACAAATGCATACAAATATAGTGAGTGCTTTTGAAAATGAAATAATCATGGATTTGCTTGTTTTGTGTTTTGTGTGAGGCAATTAAAATAGATATTCACACTTGAAACTATATATTCTGATTAGTTTTCAGATGTAGTATGAGGAATAGTCTAGTAATTTTCAGTATACTCAAATTTTGTACATGCTAGTCTAGTCGATTATAGATGTTAGATGTCTGTTTACTCCTTTTTGGCTCTTTGTGGTACTTTTTTTTTTATTATTGAAGGGATCGTTCCCTCAAAAATGAAAACTGTCATCATTTGCACATCTTCATGTGGTTTTAAACCTGTATGACTTTCTATTTTCTGTGGAACACAGAAGATATTTTGAAAAATTGAAGAATAGTTTTGGTTACTATTGACTTCCATTGAATGGACAAAAACAACAACAACAAAAAACAAACAAACACTGAGACATTTTTCAAAATTGTGTTCTTTTATGTTCCACAGAAAAGAAAAGAAAATCATACAGGTTTGGAACGACATGAGGGTGAGTAAATTATGACACCGTTTTAATTTTTGTGTGAACTTTCCCTTTAAGATGTGATGCATCAGTGTTTGTACTGACCTGAAATAGGTCTTTAGCTTCTCTCTTTAATGTCTGAATCAAGTGATTATGTGTGTTACAAGCAGTGAATAATTGTCGGATCAAAAGCAGCAATTAAAAGACGCTTTGACCAAAACTGACCATACAACTTCAGTTTTTCCGGAACATACAATGACGTCACTAAATGGTGATGGCACAACTATAAGAGCATCATTCATAGGTTTCTGCACAACCCTAACTACATGTATATAGCTATGTTGAAACCAAATATTATTTAGTTGATCAGTGATATTCTCTCCCACCTTTGACGTCTTTGCCTCTTCCATTACATCGATTTCTGATTTTAACTGATCTAACTCCCATTGCTCGTGTCTCCCTCTATCCTGATTAGTATTAGCAGTTCCATCTTCGGGATCTATTTTGATCAGAAACACCATCAGCTTTACTCGAGGATATAGAAAATAAAAATATGCTTGACTGTCTTTTTGACATTTTGGCGATATGAACTTATTTTTATTTCAATAATTTTCTCTCTAAACTTACGCTTTAACGCTTTACTGTGCGCAAAACAATAAGCAGTAAGCAATAAGCACCAACCAATGAAAGTGATTCTGAACTTATATGCTGTGTGGTATGGAAAATATATGCTGAGGGCCAATAGCAAAACATAACCTCCAAATACATCCGCATTAACCCGTGCTCGCTCTGTCTCACTCCGTCTCTCACACGCACGCACTGTCACCATGTAATGCACTTGTTAATTCCGGATCATTTAAAAACAAATACCGGAATGTAAATATCTAAAATCTAACATTTTCCGGAATAGGATCCAGCAGGATCCAGCTCAAATTAAGAACTGGTTACAAGATTATAACCAGCGGGTCCAGGATACTGCTCTGACGTACCGTATGATCCTTCAATGGTCCTTCAATTCCATCACATGCTTATGGCGCATCACACAACTTCATTCCTTGCTGCTATCAGACAAGGGGCTTTTTAGCAGATCAAAGGTCCACCTCCTGATCCCCTCACGATTTACCCCTGCCAACGCACATTCTGATCTGAGGTGGTCTTGTGCATTAATCTGCATTTGCTCAGGTTAGGAAGGAGGCAGTGCAGGTTCTAAAGGATATCGAGCAGCTGCGTGTGATTGAAGGGCCAGCGAGTGGGCACTAACGAGGGTATTAGTGGACTGATCAGTAACTGAAGTAATGAGATGCTGATCATCACCAGTGGTCACTGCATCCATCTAAAGCTCCTGATCTGACCTGTGATTGGAATTGTGTCATTGGTGATGCAGAAGGAGAGATGAATGAACTGTCTTCTTTTTTGAACTTTGTACCACTTTTATGGATAGCTCCAGGTAATGACAATGTGATCTCAGTAATCACAGGTATGTTTGCATAGACACTGAAATGTAAATAATAGCATTTTGACAGAATGAAAAATGTTAACATTTTATGTATAATTAACTTTAGAAGTATACATTTTTACAAATAATTTTAGGTTCATAGAATATTGAATTTATAGAATTAATAGGTTCATTATTATTATTATTATTATTATTATTATTATTACTATTATTATATGATCATAATACACAAACTAAAACTTTAATATAATGAAATATTATTACAATTTAGCATAACTGTTATCTATATTAATATATTTTATTCTTGTGATGGCAAACCTGAATTTTTTTAGCAGCCATTACTCCAGTCTTCAGTGTCACATGATCCTACAGAAATCATTCTAATATTGGCAGTTGTGGCCTAATGGTTAGAGAGACGGACATGGGTTCGAGTCTCAGTACTAGCAGGGAATGTAGGTGGGGAGTGAATGAACAGCTCTCTTCCACACTTTACCCACAACCAAGGTGCCCTTGAGCAAGGTACCTAACCCCCAATCACTCCCCGGGTGCAAAAAATGGCTGCCCACTTCTCCGGGTGTGTTTGCGGTGTGTGTGCTTTCAATACTCACTGCTGTGTGTGTGCACTTGGACGGGTAAAATGCAGAGCACAAATTCCGAGTACGGGACACCATACTTGGCTACATGTCACGTCAATTTCACTTTTTCACATTTCACTTTCAATATGCTGATTTGGTGCTCAAGAAACATTTATTATTATTGTCAATGTTGAAAACAGTTGTGTTACTTATTTTTGTGGAAACAGTAGTACTTTTTTCAGGATTCTTTGATGAATAGAAAGTTTAAAAAATTTTGAACTAGAAATCTATTGTAACATTATAAAAAACAATGTACTGACCCGAAACTTTCAAACGGTAGTGTGAAATAAAATATTTTTATACATAAATACTCATAGATGCGGTCAATATCTCCAGTATTTCTGTGTAGGGCTGAAACAAACAATTATTTTGATAATCGATTAATCTACTGATTATTTGAGCGATTAATCGACTAATCATCGATTATTATACTGGTTAATCAGTATGCTTTGTTCGATTATTCCACTAGCAATTAGTTAAAATACTGAGTTATACTTTAATAATTAAAACAAGGAAATCACTTCAGCTTTTGAAAGTGTATTTTTAATGAATTTGTTAAAAATACTGTTAAAATGACGTACTGTGTTTTTATTATGTCTGGGAATTGTAATAACTTTTTAATAAGAGTAAAAATATGAATATGTAATATTGTGCAAACATTTCTGAAAAATGCTCCTCTCTAGATTTCTTCTTTTTTTTCTTTTTACTAACTGTCGAGTTTATGGTCACTGAATGGCTTTCCTGAGGTAAATGTAACATTTTGTGCCATAGTTGTTTGCAAGCTGTTTTATTGCGGTCTTTCTGTGGTTGAAACTCTGATTAAGTGATTACATTAGAGCTGGATTCATTTCAGTAAATTGTACTGTATCTTTCAACATACTTTTTAATATTCATTCATGTTTATTTCGTGCTGTAATAGCAGAAAAGAGGAAGAGATAATAGGTTCACGTGCCACGAGGCGCTACAGCGATCTGTCACTCCACATTAAAGAGCGCCAAAACCACATGTATTCTTTGAATCCCGTAGTAAAATTGACAGAATTTAAAAGTTAAGACTTTGTTTTATATCAAAAGTAACCTGATCTGTCGGCGCGTTGTCTGTGTCCTCTATGCTCTGCTATGTATCTTTCACTGTGAAAATGGACGTGTGGCGAACAGTGAGTTTGAATGAGAGTTGGTGGTCCTGCATGACAACATTTTTTGTAGTTATGCTAAACGTTATGTTTTATGCTATGTTAGACTCCCACATTTTACGGGTTCGACTTCGTTTGCACTATGCACTCCGAAGCACCACTGGTCAAACCGTGTTATTGCAGGCCCTTCAAATAGATCATATGAGATCAAAAGACTATTTGACATCAAAAATATTTGTCGACAATTTTTTATTGTCGATGTTGTCAATAATGTCGACTAATCGTTTCAGCCCTATTTCAGTGTATACCCAAATGTATAAACTTGTGTAAATAGTGTGTACAAATACTAAAAAAAAAAAAAAAAAATCAGATCAAGCTTGAAATAATGAGGGCAGCAGGATTGGACAATGATGAAATGAAAGCCTAGACACGAATGAATGAAAGCCTATGCATGAGCTTAACCACTGACCCATGGTTTCAACTCCTGCTCTGTTTTACTGTTATTAAAATTTATATCTTGAAGTGGTTTACATATAACTGCAAGATTATCAATAAACATCCAAGTATTCTAAGGCACAATTCAGTGCTCCTCTCATTCTCATTGCTTCACCATTAAATTCAGCACCTTTTGTTCTGTTCTTTCTATTTCATGCCTCCTATTCAGTGTGTTATTTCACCCAAGAGCTGTGGGTCCTGCAGGCCTTTAAAGCCATTATATCATTGCTAGGTGAGCACAGTCTGTTGTCTCTCGGTCTGTCCCAGTGTCTCTCTCTCTCCCTCCGCACAGTGCTGTAATAAAACACCAGGACCCTGCACAGCGTCCAGCTGAGCTCTGGGATCACATTAACACCTCTCGGACCAGCCCGACAGCTTGTCTATAGCTCTGTGTTGTTGTCTTCGTCCACATTAACAAGGTCTGCTTGTAGATGTGTGTGTGTGTGTGTGTGTGTGTGTGTGTGTGTGTGTGTGTGTGTGTTGCTACATGTGTGTGAAGTGTCTTAACTTGACAGAAGAGCATTTCTTGAGCTGAGCATATTTCCATTACAACACCAAGGTCACTGTATAGCCGCAATTACAGACAAAAGGCCTTCTCCATGCGCCTTTTATCAGGTGCTCTTGAATCATTAAATATGTATACTGCTCAGCATTTAAATAAATAACTGCTGGCATTTTATTTCTCTCTCCAATTGCCATGTCTTAATACCCCTCGCAGCATCTCTGCTCTCATTCTCAATCTCTCTCTCTCGCTCTCTCTCTCTCTCTCTCGCTCTCTCATACACACTCACACACACACACACACACACACACACACACACACACACACACACACACACACACACACCACATGATATACAGCTCCAGGAGGTGTAATGAGCCAGTATGGCAGAGGTGTGACAACAGCAGAGCACCTTTGCAGTGACTTATAGGGTCTGGTCGCGGCGAGAGTTGTTTGAGGTGTAAATCCCACATCCCTCGGTGGTAACAAGAACACAAACAAACATAGGCACACTTTGTCCCTCTGCTCTGAATCCTCTGCCGAAGTGACGCCGGGGCTTGGGATGACGAATCTGCATGCCGTCCTCATCTGTCCTCCTCGGAACATTGTGGGAATCCACAATGAACGCTGTGTAAACGTTTTTTCATACAGCGTGGAAGAGGCAGGAGCAAGCACGGTCCTGTAGTCACGCCGGTGAGGAAGAGTGAGATTACATGGGTGGAAAAAAGCCAGATGCAGCCAACTGTACTTGGAGACAATTTCATTCACGCTGTCAGGTAATGGCAGCGCGTAGTACTGAATATCCATAGCCATCTTTTCTGCTCATCTCTGTTCATTAAGTGAAAAGATATCATCTGTACAAAGGCCGCCCTCCTCGGTTCTTACAGGCGAGGAAGAAAATCCATACATCGACAAACCTTTTATAACCGTCTTTCTCTGTGGGCCAGATTGTCACATGCTTTTTGATGCTTTGCTTTAACCTTAGAGGCTGTGGTGGATTCTATCTCATTTCTGATGTTTGATTAAATTTGCGCATGCTCAAGTTTGAACAAAACATTTTAGGTCAAGTATTATAGCCTTCTTTAGAAGACATATGAGACACTGATTGTGATCTGGCTTTGAACAGGATGGTGCAGACGGCCTATACCCACCTGGGTACTTCACATACCTGATGTTACCTTTGTTTGCCAGCAGTCTCTAGGTTTTGGCTGTTGAAAGAACTTGTGGAGGTGGTGCATGTAGCTGCTAAATGAAGGCTTTTGGCAGAAAGCCTTGAACTCTGTGTGGACTAATCACTGGAATTAAGTAGTTAACCTTTACTGTGTCGCCTGGGCTCAATCTTTCACAGCTAAAGCGTGTTATATGGCCCTTTCACTTAGTGCTGCGAGAACCTCTGCATCATACTTTGTTTACTGTAGTCAACTCGCTATACAAACCATGACCGAAGGTAACATGAGTGATTATTTATTTACTTTGTTCTTCTTATTTATTTATTTCTCTATGTACAGTGAGAACTCATTGCTGGAATGAGCATTTTGAATGTGTGAATTTTTTACGGCATATTGTGAATTATGGCATAGCGTTTTGGTCAGCAGTAGTGACACACAGGAACTGGGGTCAATGTTAATCTGGGGGGTATTCCAGAAAGCAGGGCTAACTTACCATCACATATACCCTGAACTCTTGGTTGATTAACCCAAACCTTGCTTACTCGAGGTATGCTGGTTCCAGAAACGCATCCTGGAGTAATTTCAACCAACCCAGAGTATGTTCCCGGTTAAAGGATTAGTTCACTTTGAAATGAAAATTAGCCCAAGCTTTACTCACCCTCAAGCCATCCTAGGTGTATATGACTTTCTTCTTTCTGATGAACATAATTGCAGAAATATTAATAAATATCCTGATGCATCCAAGCTTTATAATGGCAGTGATAGGGTTCAATGAGTATGAGCTGAAGAAAGTGCTTCCATCCACATGCACCCATCATAAATATGTGCTCCACACGGCTCCGGAGGGTTAATAAAGGCCTTCTGAAGCGAAACGATGCGTTTGTGTAAAAAAAATTAAAACAAATAAATAAATCCATATTTAACAAGTTATGAAGTCAAATATCGAGCTACCGCCAGACTGCCTTCCGTATACAGGTTACGAAGAAAGTGTAAACTGGCGTCGCGTCAATTACACTTTTTCTGTAAGTTTAATATGGAAGGCGCATAACGTAGCGTAAGCTTTGTGAACTGCAAGAGTTTTACACTTTCTGCGTACGTTGAATACGGAAGGCGGTCTGGTGGTAGCTCAATACTTGACTTCATAACTTGTTTAAATTATGGATATTTTTTTACACAAACGCATCGCTTCGCTTCAGAAGGCCTTTATTAACCCTCTGGAGCCGTGTGGAGAACATATGATGGATGGATGTGGATTGAAGCTTTTTCTTTAGCTCATACTCATTGAACCCCATCACTGCCATTATAAAGCCCAGATGCGTCAGGATATTTTTTAATATTTCTTCGATTATGTTCATCAGGAACAAGAAAGTCATATACACCTAGGATGGCTTGAGGGTGAGTAAAGCTTGGGCTAATATTCATTTGAATGTGAACTAATCCTTTAACACATTCTCAACAGAGCGAAGAATCAATGATTCACCATGGAAACAGATGCCAAGACAAAGCGTGCCATTCTAACAAAGCCACTGGAAGGCAAGCCTGCAACCTTTAGCCAAAAAAGCGAAACGGCTAATGCTAACGGCTGTGGCGGTACGCAGGGAAGGAGACCAGAGGCCAATACACGATAGGCTGAGAGGTGCCGCACGTGATTAAGTTAGCCATTATGCTTTCTCCAATGGTAAGAGATACAGACCCTCTCATCTCCCTATAATAATACAATCTCTGATTCTACTTCCTTCTTCTTCTTTTGTTTAATGGCGATTTACATAAACTACTTAGTGCACATCGCCACCTATTTGGTGGTTGTGCAATCATTTTTTTTTTTTTTTTCTTTCAATCTTTTCATTTAATAAGTAATCTTTATTTACTGAGAATAAGAATTATATATTTTTTCGATGGTAATTATTTAATAAGATATCACATATGTATTTTATTATAGAAATTATAGCATAGAAAATGTTATAAAAAAAATAAATAAAACAATTTAAAAAAAAAGCAGATCCATGTGACAAACGTTCCGGAGCAGATTATGTTCAGAGAGTAAGTTGCTATGGCTACTTACATATCCTGAAAGTTACCTCAGTTTTTGGAACCGAAAGTTGATGTTATCCGCTTATCCACTTAATAAGCGCACATGCTCAATTTGGCACACAAAGAGTATTCTCGTCGCTTCATAACATTAAGATTGAACCACTGTAGTCACATGAACTGTTTTAAATATGTCTTTAGTACCTTTCTGGGAATCTGAAAGTGTTAATTATCTTGCTGGCAATGCAGGCCTCACTGAGTCATCGGATTTGATCAAAAATATCTTAATTTGTGTTCCGAAGATGAACGAAGGTCTTACGGGTGTGGAACGACATGAGGGTGAGAAATTAATGACAGAATTTTAATTTTTGGGTGAACTAACCCTTTAAGTGTCACATGATCCTTCAGAAATCATTCTAATATGATTTGCTGCTCAAGAAATCAGTGTTTCCAATATTGAAAATTGTTATTTATGTTATTAATGTTCAATGCTGCTACTTGATATTTTTGTAGAAACTGATACGTTTTTGTTCAGGATTCTTTGATGAATAGAACGTTCAATAGAACAGCATTTATTTGAAATAGACATATTTTGTAACATTATACATGTTTGTCACTTTTGATTAATGCATCATTGCTGAATAAAAGTATCCACTGAATGTCATTGTACACTTAATATGTTTTCATTTCATTTCAACACTTATAGGCTGCATTTTATGTTGATAAATCTTTAGTATATTTTATATATCATTTAAATGTCTATACATTTAAAAAAAAATGCCAACTTTGATCTGTTACAGGACATTATTGCCTGCTAAAATGTAATTTTCATAGACTAAAATGATATGTAATATCTGTCAGAATAAAATGGACTATAATTAATGACACTTGAAGAAATAATGACTACATTTTAAGAGGCTTTTTCATTAAGACAGAGGGAAAAAATTACAAAACAACAACAACAACAAAAAAGACTAGTTATAGCTGCTTTAATTCAATGAGAATGTCACAAAATGCTTCATCATATATTTTTTTCCTTCAGTTCTGGTGGATTATATCTGACCAGAACAAATCCGAACTGCACTTACTGCACTCTTGCTGAGAGACTTCAAGCAAAATCATGTGGTTTAGTTTAAGCTCTGGCAGCTAAGCTAATTTCTTCATCATTTTGGATTGCAATTATTCAATCCTGATTACTTAAACACTTGATTATAATTATTTAAACCTTCTAATTGCTTACTGGTATAGTCATTGTGGGCTGCTAAGTCATCATCCAGTGAGTCACTGGATGCTTGGCAGGGCTAAGCAGCTCGCTTCTGCAGACGGCACCCTGCGTCATGGGAACTGCAGGCAGAAGGGCTTATCCCAGGCTCCCTCAGCCCATGAAAGCCTAGGAGCCAAACTAGGAAGATAGAGTAATCTTGTTGAGAATGGATGTCGCTATTGTGCTTTTTGATGTGTAGTTGGCTGCGTGGTTAACTGGGAGCAAACGTGGGTAGGCGAGGTGTAGACAATGGGAGCGGGTGGGAGGAGAGGCCTATTTCGAGATCTTTAAAAACAGCCACCATTCACTGCTGCCTGCTCGAGCTCCAAAATAACAACAAAAGAGGAGGTAAACCCCTTCTTCCGGTGCATTCTGCCATTGTCTGACCTCCTGTTGTTGGTGTCAGTTACTGCTTGCCAGCCATTTTGAGAAGAACAAAAAGTAACCATGGAGAATTGATTGTCCCCGGTTGTCTCAGTGACACACCTGTGAGAGCCAGTGAAGTGTGGCACTGACCTTTATTGCAAATGAACTATTTTTGTTTAATTATACTGCTTGAGAGAGCTAGAAAATAACCCAGAGAGTGAGCAAAGACCTTGTGTGACATGCTTGTGCACGTGAATCAATAATCAACTTTCTGTGATATATTGTTTCACACCATTGTGATTCTGTGTAAATTAGGCCACCTTTGTGCAGCATTTAAGAGTCTCTATAAACACACAGTATGTTTTTCTGCTTTTATGCAGATTGTACAGTATGTACATCAGCGCTTCCCAAACAGGGGTCCCGTGCCCACTAGGGGGACTTAGCAAACTTCCAAGTGCACCTCAAGATGACTTAAAATGATTTCAAATAAGATAATGTTTACTTTATCATTATTACACGTTTTACTGTTTATGCAAAGCTCTATAATAATTAAAAACTGTGAGTAAAAACATTTTTAAAAGTCCTTAGGGTGTACTCACACTAGGTGCTCTGAACCATGCCCGAGCGCGTTTGACCCCCAAAGACCGGTTCGTTTGACAAGTGTGATCACTCCGTTCCGTGCCCGGTTCGTTTAGCCTTCCCTGGCCCGCTTGGAAGAGGTGGGCCAGAGCACGGTTCGCATGCAGTGTGAGCGCTAACCGTGCTGGAGCACGTAACAGCTACTACTTTGTGCGCTACTGTCATCATTACGATGACAAACATCTTCATTACTACTTGGATAGTACACTTTTCAATTCATGTACTTAATTCGAGTGTATTTGGGACAATCGCGCTCGGGCACGGTTAAAGGCAACCGTGCCTAGTGTGAGTACACCCCTGTATCTACTAAACTGTGAGTGACTGAAAGAGTCATGTAAATTAATTGGTTAAGAAGAGTTGTAACCCTGAAGAACATGCAGCTCTTAAATAAATGTAATTATTTTAATGTTGTCAATTATAGTTATTTTATTTATTTATTTAATTTACAGAAACTAGGCCCATTAATGTTTTGAAATCAAAACTCGGGCTAGGGAGTCATTGAATATTGTGTTGGGCAATGGATGTTCTTGGACTCATAAAGCTTGAGAACCACTGACGTATATTCTACCGAAATGGTCTGGTTACCAACATTCATCAAAATATCTTCTTTTGTGTTCCGCAAAAGAAAAAAAAAAAAATGCATGCAGATTTGTATTAACATGAGGATGAGTAAATAATTCAATATTTAAATTTTTTTTGGGTGGACCATCCCTTTTACCATAAAACAGTCTCGTAACGCCGCATAATCAGGCCATATGCCATCATGCACACATACACGTTCTCGCTCACACGCATATCAGTCGCAAATGACTTTTCTCACATCTCCATCCTGACAATGTCCAAACATGATCCATTCTAGTCCAGCTATCCTAAAAATACTGATTACATCCAACAAAACGAAGCAAGTCTTGTCACAGGTCTTGTTGTAATAGTACAAGGTTTTAACATGCTAATGTGCTGGGTGAGTTTTGCAGACAACATTTCATCTAATTTCAATTCCTCTTCTCCTCTTCTTGGCATTGAGGGGTTGCATGAAAAATTCAAGCCGTTATAATATGAGATCCAGATGAATCATGAATCCTTAATGGCTATCAGGCCTGTATAGGCTGGCCTCTGGAATTACACTCAAAGAATGATGACTTTCTTTGTACTGGGTCAGTTGCCTGTGTCTTTGTGTGTGTGTGTGTGTGTGTGTGTGTGTGTGTGTGTATATATATATATATATATATATTTACAAGTAGTCTGACAACAGCCGGTGCTCCACACAGAGATCTGCTTGTGCATACAAAAATATCACTGGATTATTAAAATTAATGGCAAAATGAATGTTTGGAAATGTAAACTGATATTTCCTACTGACACACTACAGCAAGAGATATAAATAACTGGCTTAAAACCATTCTTTGTGGTGAAAATATAATGTGCCTAAGACTTTTGCACAGTAGTGTGTGTATGTGTGTGTGTGTATATATATATATATATATAAATATATATAATGTATATGTGGGTGTGGGTGAGGATTATTGTAGTGTAAGGAACAGAACAAGGGCCTCTGTAGTGCTACTCATGCAGACGTGAGCTTACACCTGCATGGTACAGAGATGATGGAAAAAGAGAAAGAGAAAAGGATTGGAGACACACTTCTCCACATGTATCGGTTCTTGTCTTAAAGTTCATTAGCTTGTGCTGCTGGAGTGGATGTGTATGATGGTGTGAAAAGATGTATAAAGGAAGTGTGTTCTCTCTCTCTCTCTCTCTCTCTCTCTCTCTCTCTCTCTCTCTCTCTCTCTCTCTCTCTCACCTCCTACATTAATGTGTCAAAAAAGAGAGATGTCAAAATCATTAGTATCTATAATTACTATTATTTAGGACTTTCCAAGAATCACATTTTCAACTGAGTTGCCAAATTGATTGATTACAACATGTAACAAAACCGGTTTTCTGAAGGAACACACACACACACACACACACACACACACACACACGGTGTTGAGACACATTGTGCACTTTCTCCAGATGGTGTATGATTTCCTCAGTGTTAGAGAGCTATCGGCATTTTCAAAATGATATTGGGTATCTGTTGTATGTCCTTGCTACAGGAAATTCATATGTGTTTAGAGTGCAAATGTTTAAATTCTCATGTTCTATTACTGCCTTTATTTTTTATTATAGCATGCTCTCAGGCAAACACATACGTAAAGCCTGACGTGCAATCACACAGAAACATGAACACATAAGTGGAGACAGACTGTGCGCCGGAAATTCTTGGCCAATAACACATCTGTGATGTCATGCCAAACATTACAGGTGCACACATTACAAATGCAAGGTCACTGTCATGCTGCTGCTATGTATTTTTATCTGCGTGGAAAAAGCTGAAAACATGTCATGTAGTCTTTCTCGTGCTCGGCTAGCTTTATGGCTCAATATTTTCACAAATCCTGAAACAAAAAACACTTAGTCAAAGGGGATGACCAGGCTAGCCAATTGCGCTCCTGCGGATCGATGCAATCTCACATTGCCATGTTTCAGCCCATTTGTCTGTGTCTCCAAGATACTTTTATACGTTCCAGGGCATGTTTCTCCAGTTCAAGAAGGCATTCTGGTGTCAGTGTGTGTTGTTTTTCCTCCAAACCTTAACTGCGGACTGCAGTGAAATGGGAATACAAGTTTTGCTTATCAGTCGGGTGTGGACGTGTGCCGTGTCTGCTGCCAGAAATCTATCTCAGAGACGGCCCGCCCGTGCATGTGACCTTTTTCTTTTGTTAACGCGTAGTGTTTTCATAAATACCGTGCTGATATTGCAGGCTTGATAATTACTGCGCTCCTGCACATTCGGCCTCTTTATTAGTTTCCTGACAATGGGCTGTCTCGTCAGCTACACCGCTGCAGGGCCAAGAAAACTCACTCTCCGCTGCCTCATCTTTGTGACCTGAAATGAATCAGATGATCGCTGATGCCCCACTGACATCTGAATATTGGTAATAAAGCTAAAAACACGATTTAAAATATCACTCTCAGAGCTTAGTTTAAAAAATCATCCTTTTAAGCACTACAGACATTGGGTCTCATACACTTATGTAATACACACATGTATTTTTGTGCAAATCCCCACAAAGATGTGCTTGTAGGGACATTTTTTTTGGTCCCCATGAGAAAAACAGCTTCTAAATCATAATAAATGCAGAAAGTGATGGGTAGGTTTAGGGGTATTCAAAAGGTGCACATGTAATTTTTTTCCTCGCACAATTGTTTGTAAATTACGGAGTCCCGGACATGACATCCAGGAAAAAAAAAATAGTAGGCTAAATCGTGCGCATGATTTACTATTTCGTTCCCTCGATTTATAAACCATGCGCATGATTTATAAATCGATGGAACGAATTAGTAAATTGTACGCACAATTTAGTAAATCAAGGGAACGAATTAGTAAATCCATCGCACATTTTTTTTTTTTTCTTGCATGTCATGTGCGGGGCTCCATAGTAATTCTTGTGCCCATAAGTAGTAAAACATAATAAACACATTTGAATAGATTTTACATTTTAATATATTTTTATACAAATATAATGTAGATTATTCTGCAATAAGATGTAGATTAACTTACTTCAGTTTTTAAATGTTTACTACAGTTCAAAAGTTTAGGATCGGTAAGATGTATTTATGTTTTTATGGGGCATTCCATAGACATAACTACAGTTAGCTCTGGATGTGCAGGCTTATTAATATACTTTTCATTCGGAAACAGCAAAATGTAAAAGTATGTTGTTTAGAAAAAGGAAAGACATTTTTTTAGAAACATTTTGTTGCTTTTGCCTTTTGTCTCTTTATCGGACATCCCTGCAGCATCTTTCTATCTGCTCTGTCCTTGCCTATAGGCTTGAATGTGTAATAAGCCTATCAGGTGAATATGATGGAGAAATGACAAGGAAGAAAAGGAGATTACAATAGTGATGCTAAGGCTGTTGGAAGGGCCTGTACACATGTTATTGAATTTTGTGGGATCCCTTGCCAGGAGTTTTGTCCTTGTCAATACAGATCACACTCTATAGGTCAGACTCTGGGGAATAGGTCACTGTGGTTTGATCTGAAAGAACTGAGGGAGGGAAAGCAGAGAGAAAGAGAGAGAGAGAGAGAGTCTTAAAGTCATATTGCTTTACTGCTTCTCTCAGTGTATTATATCGCTGTGCTTTATAATGGAAAGCTAACTTTTATTTTATCATATGTGTGAGTGACAGCAGTGCTTGGTGATAAGGACACATCCTGTGTGCAGGAGTAAAACCTGGACCTGGATGGCGATGGGAACTAACTACTTACGAGTTTGAGGGGCTGGGCTGGATGTGTCTGTTAGGAAACATAATTACTACTAATGACCATTAGGAGTTCAGTTTTCACCCTCCAGGGATTGGTGAAAGGGCTTTCGCCTTATCAGTTGATTAGTGCAAATCGAGGAGGCCGGATCCAGCATGTTAAGTAAACGGGACTGAGAAGTGTAGCATTATCTGGGGAAGACTAATGGAGCAGCGCAGAGTTCATCCTGAGCTAATGTGAGCCCGCATATACGGAACCACTTACAGAAATCAGATAATAATATCAAAAATTGAACCACCTCCCCATCCCACCCCAAACACCACACATCCTCGGATACACCACACATCACTTTCCTCATAATGCTGCTTGTGTTGCTTTTCCACTAGCCCTGCTTATTTGCATATGCAAATTAACCATATATGTGTGGATCTTTCTTCTTGGACTTGGCCTCTTGTGAAGGAAATTACAGCCAAAGCAATTAGTTGTTGACGAGCAGTATCACCGAAATGATCACATGAGGTACACACAAGGCCGCGTTTGATGTGTTCAGATTAATCCATAATTGGACAAGGGCTGGGAGGGATAAGACCATGTCATACATGCCTGGACATGTTCTCTTGCCTCTGGTATGCTAATGGCATAGGTTTAGCATAAACCATATAATCGTGTTTACTGGGTAAACTCACATTCAATTTCAGGCCGAGTGGAATGAAGGCGATTGAGAGATGAAAGTGGGTGAATGATGAATAATCTTGAGCGCCACATGCACGGCAGATAACTTATCAGACATTTATTGATTATTCAATATTTGTACTCATCAATCCTTATTTTTGAATTATATTGTTAAAAAGACAGAACGCAATAATCAGTTTCATAGTGATTGCCATATAAACCAAGATGAGATATACTGTTGAACAAACATTGTGTATTAGCTGAGAGTCCTTGTTAAACAAATGTCTCAGATTGGCTTATAGATATACACAAACCCCATAATTACTCATGGAAAAGACAAATTGAAGCAGACCCATATGATGAAGCATCTTCTGCTGTACATGTGCGAATAATAAACCAGCAGATGTATTGTAAATATGTAGCCTTGTACTGAATGAAAAGACAGCAGGCGGTTTATTGCGCTACATCTTTATGTCTGTGCTCTCAACCATGCGTTGGATACAAACATGCCAGAAAATGTTAAAATGAATGCCTCTGTAGTACTTCAGATATATTGGGAGTGCTATTTGGAATTAGTCTTTGGAATACAGCCTCATTATTATGAAGTAATACAGACGGTGTTTTGAGTTATGAGTTAGCACAGTGATCCTTCATCCTCCATATACAGTAGTGGCCAAAAATGATGTCTGGACGGGATTTCTTTTATGACCCTATATGTTTGATTAAACAATCAAAATATGCGGAAAATGTTTTAGATTTTTGAAATATTTTAAATGCGAAGAAAAAACAACCACTAAATTGATTAAGATATTTATCTGACAAAAATATTACTGCTACAGGTTTTATTTCACTGTGCAAAAAAATAAAAAAATAAATAAAAATAAGTAAATAAATAAAAATAAAGCATAGAAAAACAAAAAGCTCAGGAAAAAAGCATACATTGACTACAAAATCAGTTTATTGATATTTCATTGGATTTCTCAAGCACAACTATATACGTACAAAATCTTTAACTAATTTTTAATAATATTTAAATAAAGGGTGAGGATGTCCATTCTCCTAGGCCGGACATTATTTTTGGCCACTACTGTGCATAATGTGACATTCTTTACCCCTTCTGGACTAGGAAACCATGTGTATCATCATGACCAAATCATAATCGGAGAGCAACAAAGAAAGGAAACACAAACTGAGTGTGGGCATAACCCCTTGCTTTGAATGGGATGAATGGGATTGTTCACCCAAAATGAAAGTAATGTCAGCATTTACTCAACCTCATACTTTTTCAAGCATTGGAAAAAGAGCAGATTCTGCTATAAATTTCTTTCTTCATGAAAGAAAGGAAGTCATACATCAAGGTAAGTAAATGATGCCAGAACTTTAATTATGGGGGAACTGTTACTTTAACTTGATTCCATGACTCTGTCCTGTAGACTCTACCCACTTCAAATGGCCCTTGCTGATCTCATTTTAATCCCTTATTATATGATATTTCTTTTGAAACAGTCTCAAGTGAAACATTATATATTTTTCCTTGGAATTTGAATTCTCTCTCTCTCTCTCTCCTTTTTTTTTAATCTTCCTGAGTTGGAGAATCCCCCAAATGTAGAAGGAAAACAAGAGAGGAAGAAAGAGATGAAAAAGAAATAAAAGTTGTGTTGCAGCATTTTTGCCTGTGCGGTGGAATCCCTTGAAGGGATTTCATTTTTCTTCATCTCCCTGGGACCACAGGACCTTTAAAGAGAGCCATGCGCTGAAAGAAGAACACAATTATAATTCCGATAGTCTTGTACAGTAAATGTAAACAGATAGCAGCCTGCCTCTCTGCCCTCCCCTGTCTCCCAAAAGGCAAGTAATGAGGTAGAATAGATGTAATCGTCTTGAGCAGTGGCTTTTTACCTCAGTGCTTCTTTTTTCTCAAATTGAAAAGTATTGGCTGGTCTACAACTGCGAGGCAGAGAGATGGACTTAAAAAATTTATGGGAGCACTGAGATTTCACCGTAAGCATTAAAGTGATTTGTAAACAGTATAATATATGACTGCTTATAAATGGTGGTGTGTTTTTTTGTTTTGTTTTTTTCTTTTCTTTTTTTCTTTTCATCCTAACAAAGGAGGAATATCTTCATTTCCATACAATAGAGCTGTGTTTTGTCGCCAGCTTAATTTCAGGGTGGTTTTTTTAAGTGCCGGCTCAAAGGGAGAGATAAACAAACACGGCCCCCCCAGATGTCTGCACAAGAGCAAAATGGTGGCAAACTTTGATTTGATGCCTTTTGTGAAATCTGGAACTCTCCAGGCAAGACCCCACCCCCCCACAAATAATAAAAAAAAATAATAAATATTATTATTATTATTTTTTTTTTTTTTACAGAATATTTTGAGTTGCATATTGTCTTGGGGCAACATTTGCCTTTTTTGTGTGTGTTTCAAAGCTTCTAGTGAGCAGAAACACTTGTGATATGCTTATCAATCTATTTTGGGCAGAAATCTTAAATGCATTATTGATCTTTTGCATTATTAATAGCATACAGTATTGAGATTTTTGCTCCTTCACCTAATTTCTCTCACAAACTGGCTCGCAACTTCAAAATGCAATTTGTTAGAGTGCATTTTGAATGGACTCGAGTCCTTTTTCTATGAGCTCTCGGACTGATGTATCTCAATGGTTTGGCATCAGGCTTATTCATTAACAGACTGTCCTTTCACCTACTTTTTTCATTAGGCCTTTTGTGTGTGTGTGTGTGTGTGTGTGTGTGTGTGTGTGTTGCACTAAACCACAACACTGTTCATTTTAACGTCACCATGATATCAAAATTGACAATTCTTATTTTCATGGAATATTGCAATGATTACTGTTTTTGATATATCCATGCACATCATTATTTATGTTTTACATTCATGTGCACTTGTAATCTTTAATCTATGTGTTTATATATATATATATATATATATACACACACACACACACACACACACACACATATATATAATATATATATACAGTATAAACTGGTAATTTGATACCCAATACGAGCCTTGCACTCATTCCCTGTATTTTTTTTCTTTGCATGACATGCCATGAATGACTTGACTGACAGCTCAGAGTCGACACCTTCCACTCCATAGATTTTACACTGTCTGTGCATCACTAAGCGTGTGGAGGATTGCGGGATGGCGAGAATAAGGGAAAAGTTAACCCCCTCCTCAAAAAAAATGGGAAAAAAAGCTGGTTGTGCATTCCGAATCCTTGCCTGAGGACAAATTTTACAGCATCAGTGTCACAACAGACGGATGACTTGCTACGAGTGTCTTCCCAATCTTTTTAGACAGTGAAGACAGACTCTGACTGTGACTTCCCTTCACGGCTCCCTCGCTGATTTACGTGTGGTGGGGGCGGGCCATCTGGGATCACCACATTTACTGCCTGCCCGGGCTGGCCCCCACTAAATGACTAACTCCATGAGATTGAATTTGTATGCTAAAGGTCAGAGTAGTAGATCATGACTGCATATGGGTAGAGAAATAAATTCTGGAACTTAAGTAAATGGATAAACTTGCTGTGCTTCTAGGGGTGCTTACAACATTTTGTGTTTTAGCCTCGTTGAGAGTTCTGTTTTAAGTGCTATGAGGAGATGCTTGTAGATAATTGGCGCTTACATATTTTACTGGGCTTTTATGCGTGTGTGGTCTAGGCAGATGCACCAGTCCTCAAGCAAAGCACATTTGAACTGCTGTACATGTCATTCCAAGTGACCGGTTTTGTGCCTCATAGATGTCCAAGATTATCCCCAATGCTTCTCTGAAAGTATAATGTGTTTTAACATTTGCCCTTGTAATTTTGCTCACTATTTTCCATAATTTCCATTCAAGCAAAGAAATGTGAAATTTCATTCAGATAATGATGCGTTTAATGATATTAAATGCCTGAACACGCTTCACAAAAGTACAAATCAAATGTATGGTGAAGTCCATTAATACTAATCTTACTGCAAGATGACAGTCCATGTGAAGATACTTTTTCTTTCTTTTTGGATTGTCCTCATTTTTCAGTCAGATATTCCAAGACAGCCATTTTGCTTGAATACATGTCACAATTTTTTCTTTCCTTGTGTTGCGTTGTTAGAAGAAGATTATATGTTTGAGACCACTCCAATGGCGAGGTGGTTTGAGGTCTATTTAGTGACCCACTTTTCAAGACGGGGGGTTGCTATCAGAGCTTTTCTAAGCTATTTTAATAAGGCTTGGTGAATGTAGATGTAAGTGTGCTGGGTTACAGTGACACTAATCAAAAGCATCACAGTGTGAGTGACAGAATCAAAGTGAACGCGTACAGAGGGGAATTTGCTGACAACCTGTTTTTCTGTAATTAAATATGTGTGGGAAAATACATGATATGATTTTCCATTCTGGCAGAGAACAGAGACGCAAAGAGAAAAAAGAAAGGAAAAAAATGTAAAAACAGATCTGCATCATCCCTTGGGTACATTATTTTTCTTAGTGAGAGAGAGGACAAATTATGAGGGATGGAGAGCGAGAAAATACATCTCATGATATTTGGATCTTTTCATCTTTTCATAGCCTGATAGTAGATCAGTACCACGGAACATGTAATACAAACAACAAAAGTTGTTTGTAATTTCTTTTTCTTGGATATTACTCTCATTTTCACTTTCCTATCTGCTCCTCCATGTTACTCAGGTCAATGGATTAGTGCCCTGGTTATGTGGATGGAAGCATTTTTCCTTATGTTGTGACTAAATTGTTATTGGGACCTGTAAGAGCAAAGGCAGGAGTACAGGGCAAAAGTGAGATTGATGAGTGTTTGGGCACTTTCCTCGAGACCCCTTCGCATCTGGCAAGAACAAAGGCAGGCGAGTGTGACAGCCGGCATCAATCTCTCAGTCAGGGGCAACATGAAGGGGCCGTGCATACAGGGACACCCCCAACCGCTCTCCATCCAGTTGGCCTGCAATGGCAGGAAGGGCCCCATGTGTTTGAGTGGCCTTCACTGTTAGTCCCTTTGATAAGAGCAGGGGTTTCCAATCCTGCTCCTGGAGGGCCAATGTCCTGCAAAGTTTAGCTGCAGCCTGCCCAAACACACTTGCCTGTAATAGATCTATCTATCTATCTATCTATCTATCTATCTATCTATCTATCTATCTATCTATGTCTGTCTGTCTGTCTGTCTGTCTCTGTCTGTCTATCGTTCTATTGTTCTATCATTGCATTATTCTGTTGTTCTATCTATCTATCATTGTTTCGTTCTGACATTATATCTGTGTAACTAAAGCTTATAAACCTTCAAACTTGCTGAAAGTGAAACTGAAAGTTTTGAAAAAAGTGGTAACACTTTACAATATGGTTTCATTAGTTAACGATTTTAGTTAACATGAACTAAGAATGAACAATACTTCTACAGCATTAGTTAATGTTAATTCCAACATTTAATACATTATTCAAATCAAATGTTGTATTTGTTACCATTAGTGAAAGAGATAGTTCACCCAAAAATGAAAATTCTGTCATCATTTACTCACCCACAAGTTGTTCTGCTGAACACAAAGGAAGATATTTGGAAGAATGTCGGTAACCAAGCAGATCTTGCCCCCCCATTGACTACCACAGTAGGAAAAATAAATACTTTGGAAGTCAATGGGGGGCGAGATCTGCCTGGTTACTGACATTCTTCCAAATATCATTCTTTGTGTTCAGCAGAAAAAAAAAAGAAGAAAAAAAAAATCATACAGGTTTGGAACTACTTAAAGGCGGGTGCACTGTGCAATTTAACGATTTGGTCGTTGTTTGACATGTTCACCGACAGCCGATTAATGACAGTTGCAATCAAATTTTACCTCCGACGAAATTCTGTCAGTGTCAGAAAATTTGGCGCACAGTCCTGCACTACGTTTGTCGTGTGACTTCTCCTACGACAAACATCAAATTGTCTTCGTTTTTCAAGATAAGCCGTGATCAAAATTAACGCCAGAGATTTCTTTGTTAACCACTATTTCAGTCCCGCGTGTAACGCAGCTCACTGTCACCGAACGTGTGTGGGTTGATGATGTAAAACTCCAGACAAGTTTTCAAGCGCGCGTCCGTTTTTAACGCGTCTTGACTGTCGTACAGTCTGACATATAGGACAGCTGAGATCCCACAGTGTGACATGAGGATCATGTTCGTACAGTCTGACAAGCAACAATCATAAAGGACTATTATAAATCGCACAGTGTGCAGCCAGCTTAAGGGTGAGTAAATGATGACAGAATTTTCATTTTTGAGTGAACTATCCCTTTAATGCACCGTGAACTAACATGAACAAACAATGAACAGCTGTATTTTTAATTAACTAACATTAACAAAGATTAATAAATACTGTAACAAATGTATTGCTCATTGTTAATCCATAATACATTAACTAATGTTAACAAATAAGATCTTATTGTAAAGTGTTACTAAAAAAGCTTTACAAAGCTTTGTCAAGCCAACATTCAAAGTTAGTCTTGGCTAACTTTGCTTTTCTAGTTAAACATAAGTTATATAAATTTGAATTTAATTTATTTCTACTCAGTTACTTTAGTGAATCATTTCAAAAGAGTCCGCACACTCCACCAAAGATCAACATCAGATGCGAGACAAAAAAACAAAACTTTACTGAAAAAAAAGTTTCGGTCACATGTGACCTTTGTCAATGCCAAACTTGTAAGTGTCTCGCATCTGATGTTTTTTCATCTTTGGTGGAGTGTGCGGGCTCTTTTGAAATGATTCACTATTTGGATATTTTTGCACCTCATTTGGACTTGTTTGAAGGCGCTGTGAGTTCCTGACTACTCTCCAATTACTCAGTTACTTTGAAATTTGACTTAATTCAAATTTCAATGTAAGAAAGTTATTATTCATCCTGTTTGCTACCTCCATTAAAATTAATTCAAATTTGGGAAATTGGGAATTGAAAGGACATTCTCTATTCAATTTTGAATGCTGCACAACTATGCTTTTTTTTTTCATTAATTTCTATATAGCTTACAAACAACAAAGACTCGGATCCACCCCACTGTTTTCATCGAATCTGGGGCTTTTAAATGGTCAGCCTGACTTGTGTTCGTGGTTCTGGCCTAAAAGCAGGAAGGCAGTGAATGCTCCTCACAGTGGATGACACGTTGTTAGAGTGTTCAGTCAGACCAGCCCATTCACCAGTACCCCAAATCTCACTATGCATGCGCTCTGATGTAAATTGCAGGTAAGGGGGGAAAGCTGCTGTCGGCTGATGTGCCTACAGTGCAGCGTGAAATCGCTGTTGACACTACCGATGGGCATTTCAGATTGATGCATAATTTGACCATGCTCATTTTGAAGGGTCCATTTTTAAGGTTTTTGGTTTCTCTCCATCAACAAGCACTATATTTTGTCAAGAGGTCCAGCTGAAGTGAATTTTTTACACTACATCAATTGTGAAAAGAGAGAATTCCTAAGATGTTAAACAATCTCTTAATTTCTGCTTGGGTTTAGTAAATTCTTCAGACTGTACAGATTTTCTCAGTGTTTTTTTTTATTTTTTTTTATTTTTTTTAACACCTTAAAAACAGAAAATAATGATGGGTTCAAAAGTAATTCAAAAGATAGAGATGACCTCTATATTTGTCTTCCCAAAGAGAGAAGATGAAAGTAAAATAAATATCTGCTGTGGGAATTTATTTGCTGGGTAAACTGCACGTTTTGCCCTCGGCACATACCAAAAAAAGAAATGCTAGAAATACAGGTGCTAAAACAGTGCAGCAAAACAATGATGT
Source organism: Mylopharyngodon piceus (assembly GCA_039654765.1). NCBI lineage: Eukaryota > Metazoa > Chordata > Actinopteri > Cypriniformes > Xenocyprididae > Mylopharyngodon > Mylopharyngodon piceus. The sequence goes on from CM077442.1 coordinate 20,238,808, forward strand.
TTTGGGACCTGTGGAATTTGTAAGATGCTTTCATCACTCAGTATGGCTTTCATGAATTGTACAGTACACCTTAAGGGGAAAACAAGAAAGGATGCTCACCCTTTGTATTCTTGTGTATGAAACACTACCCCTTGCCTCTTGCCTGCTGGTTTCTAAACTCAAGACTTCGGAGCCGCATAGTCGCACATAAGCATGTGTGCACGCACACACACACACATTCGGTTTGCATGCAGTCTTCAGTCTGTGAGACAAAGGAACTGCTTGTTGCCACATCTACTCTGCCATGATGTGACATGTTAAAACAGAGTTCTCTGTAATTCTACATTAGAACAGACAGCGAGCATAGATAGTACTGCCTGAGCACTGAACCCCCCTCTGTCCCTGAAGCCTTTTGCGGGGACAGCCAATAGAGACTTCAAAGAAAAGAACATGATAATTGCAGCTCCTATCAGTCCATTGGTCTCTGCCAAGGAGAGATGGATGAGTTATTTGCATGTCTAATGGCACTGTAGTAACTTCATGGCCTTAGGGAACCACTGGAAAAAAAAAATGAACATGACATAGTGGCATGTCATTTTTCAGGTCAGTGTGATGCTTACCAAGGCTGCATTCATTTAATCAAAAATACAATTTGAACATCATTACTCCAGTCTCCAGTGTCACATGATCCTTCAGAAATCATTTTATGTGGAGAAAAAAAAAAAAAAAAAAAAAACTTTTGTAACATTGTCTTCACTGTCACTTTTGATGTCAAATGAATGTGTCCTTATTAAATAATAAAATTGTGGATGCATTTGGCCAAAAAACATGACCTTTTTAATAATTATTTCTTTCTTATTTTAAATTAGTTTTTTTTTTTGTTTTTTTTTGTATAAATGTATATTAATATTAGACTTTTTAAATTAAATTCAATAATTTTAATGATTCTGAATTTTAAAAAATACAAGCCAATAAAATAAAATACACACCACACTTTTATTGAAAGTAACACACTAAAATTGGATGGAAAATATATTAATATTAAATATCAATAAATTATTCTTCATTCAGTTCTATGCAACAGAATCAGATTTAACATTTATTTTTTAACCAATTATCTAAATAATAGTATAGTCCTAGAAAATTATTATTGTTAGAGCATGTGAACAGAGCGTAGCAGATCAGTGAACAAGAGGTTAGCGTCATTTTACCAGCGTTGCCCAGCCCGGCTGTACCACACCATGTTACAGTACAGTAGGACTATTGCAAACTGAAACAAGTATACTACATAGAAATTTCATATCGGCACGTTATTTGAGCGGACTTTGCTTTTCTGTGGAGCGTTTGCATGGGCCATGAGCAACTGAGCGAAGCACACGTGCATAGAGCAGAATATTGAGTGAAGCGTCACACAGTGATAACAGTGATAAAGCGGCACTTATTTTCTGCTCATATGTTCTGCCTTTTTTCTCTTTGGGCCAAATACCTAAAATGGCATTTTCGGCCAATAATTTTTGGTGGCAGAAATTTCAGTGCATTCCTAATTATTATTATTATTATTATTATTATTATTATCTCTGTTGTTAATCTTCATCACACCCACCTGAAAATTACATGCCAGTACTACTAAAGTAGTAGCAATAAAGTTGACATTCTAATTTCATATTTCACTATAGTCTATTTTTTCCTTAAAGGTGCAGTAGGACATTTTCAGAGGGGCTAGCAATAGTGAGCTAATCATAACATCCCACCCCCCTTCAGAGCATCTCCAAAGCCACACCTCCCCCGAAACACATGAACACACGCACACACAGCTGCTCTCAGCAAAGCGTCACAAGAGACAGCATTAAACTACCTCATGTCTCAAAGCACATAGCATTACAATAATAATGAACCTAAACAACTTAGAGAGCTTGTTCCTGCCTGCTGCAGATTAATTTCGGTGAAGACCCACCCTCTTTAGTTACTGTTGCTATGTCCGACAAGAGCAGGTTAGTTTTGATATGAAACAAAGTCTCAAATTTAAAAAAAAAAAAAAAAAAAGAAAGAAATTTAAACAATAAATACTGTTTTGTGGCTCTTTAATGTGTCGTGACAGATCGCTGTAGCGCCTCAGTTCAAGCGACTTGTGAACTGATCATCTCTTCCTACTAGTTAATAGCATCAAATAAACATGAAAGAACATCAGAAAGAATGTTGTTTCAACCGCAGAAAGACGTCAGTACACACCATTTTTCAGGTTCAAGTCCACCCGACGTTAATCTACTAACTCCCCTGACTGCTTTGTCGGACATAATGGCGGATTCGGCGTTATGATTGGTTAGATCGCCTGTCAATCAAACTCCCTGCGAAGGGTCAATTCCGAGTCTGAGGACGTGAACAGCTCCGGTTAGAACGTCACAGGTTGCCATCTCTTAATTAGAGTAGTTATGGAGTGAACGCAGCATAGGCTCGTTGTTTTGATTCGGTAGATACTATAAACAGTGGCTTCTGTTTGTTTGCTGTGCTCCATGACTGCGGTCTGTCTGTATAAACTCTACATAGCATGAAACACGCTGATAACGTATGATGTCTGCGTGAACAGGGTGCGTTGACAGGCAGGTAGGACATCGTTTTTATTTCATTCGGACCAAATATAATGATTGGATGAACATTGTATGGTCCTATGCCTTCCACAGAAGGTATATATTTATAAAAATACATTTAGACCGTTTAACATAGTGATTGCTATCAGGATATTAAGAGACTTTCAACCATAACAAAAAATGTTTCTGTAGAGAATCACCTATTGCACCTTTAAATTATTTACTTGGTCTCATTACTATGAATTGTGGATGTCTACAAGATGTACAGTACCACCAATTCTCCTGTTAAAACATACAGTTTTATTGTTATTATTATTATTATTTTTAGTTGTGCTAATGTTAGTGGTTTCTAGGTTGTCAGATCTTTGGATATCAGATTATCAGATATAGTTTTTAGCACACCAGAAGTTCAGAGTCACAGCCAGTCTTAAACAGGAGCTGTCCCGGGCCAGACCTGACGTGTTGCTTGTGATGGTGTTACTTGTGTGAAATCAATGCATGTTTTAACAGGAGAATTGGTAATCACATCCTGTAGCAGTCCACAGTCCATTCCGTCACTCAGTAAATGAAGCAGGGGGAAAGACCAGACTACACTGAAATATGAAATTAGAATCTCAATCTCTATTATCCGGACAAAGATAAAGCTCCTTTATAACAGAGTCTTGTTTTTTGATCTGTAGCTGGATCTTCTTCATGCAATTCTATCTGTTTTTGATTTGATTACATTTGCTTTGTGTAGCAATAACAATTGCTCTGTTTGGTTCCTTCTCAGCACAGTAGGAATAAATCAGGAGCACAGGAAGGCTAATCATGTACCTGGGAAGGTTACAGAGAAAGCCACTCCATTCAAGGCACCGTGTGGTATTCATTAGTCAAGCATGCGTGCTTACTCTCATTGTTTTGCATCAGGGCATGTTTAATTTTCTCTGAAGGTAGGAATATTGTTTTATTGAATGCATCCAGTATCAAATGTAAAAATAACAGACATTACTTTATATACAATCAATTGATTGCATATATAATATTTTCAATTGCACATTGTGTTTGGTGGAATCGTGAAACAGTATTTATTGGCAGAAGAGTAAAGGTGACATCTCTTTTGATCAAAAACAATTCTCAGTGGGTACTGCAAGAATTTAAGAATAGACTTACCAGGCAGCATGCAAGCTTTTTCTTAAGGAAAGTAATTAGATTTAGGTATCATTCATTCATTCATTATGTGAATATCTACACTTAGTTTTTTCCATAATGCCCATTTTTAATGTCTGAAACAGAATAAATTATATATGAGAAGGAGAAGCAAATCTTATATTCTTGCTTATGCATAAATAATGATAAATAAACAGATATAACAGGTTTGGAATGACTCATGTAATACACTTTAATAATAATAATAATAATAATAATAATAAAATAAATAAATAAATAAATAAATAAAAGCCATAATTAATAAATAAAGAATAGTGTTGTTGAATGATATTATATTCTTGCAGTTATTAGTAGTTTCAGTTTGTGAAATTGCATAGCAGATGGTGAAAGTGGAGAGTTGAGAAATAATAGGGGAGGAGGGAAATGAGTATTGGATGCGACACATGACTAGATTTGAACCTACATCTCCCACATGAGCACCACGTGCCAAACACAAGGGCTGAAACTTCATTGGGATAGGCAAAATTGAAAGATAATATAGTAGGGAAGGCATGTTGTACTACATATTGCATATATAGCATAGACATGAATTATAGTGATGCTGATAATGAGGAGAAGTAAGTTAATGTCATTAGTGGCTGTTAAAATAAAGATGGCATCGCTTCTGAAATCCATTACGCGAATTTGCTCTTGCAACATGCATGATCTCCACGAACCCTTTTAGTAGGCACTATGCACAAACTGTGGTGCACATGGTCAGATTCACAGTTCACTTAGTGCTAAGCAGAGCCCTACACTTAAACCATGCCTAATTGACCGTTGATATGGTCCTTGGGTTGGGGCTCCGCTGACCTTTTTGAAGCAGAGTGACAGAGTGATATCTCTGTAGGTGATGTGAATCTTCTCTTCTCCACTCACGTCCTCTCTGCCACTTGCCCTGACAGGAGACAAAATCATTAATTTGCAATGTCCGGCTTAACGCTGTACTTCAGTGTGCAGCCGGTAGGCGTAAGGGGATTGAGGTGTCGTCATTACGGAGCCGCTGATTGTTCCTCAGGCTACTGTAAAGGGTCATCTCCAGCAGTCACTGACATATTTTCTCCTGAACTGACAATAAACGCTGTAGTCCACGGCAGTGGTACAGAGAGAGATGGGTGTAAAACCATTTAGCTCTGAATGCTAATCCAGACAAGTGTGCTGCCAGATTTAAGACTGCCCAGGATTTTACATATCCCACTGTTGCCGTTATTCTTTAACTACATATTTTTCAGAGTCATACTCAAACATTTTAATCAAATCTCTTTTGAGTTTAATGTAACATTGTGATTTTGTTGTTTTCTTTGACCTTCTTTCACCTTTTTAGCTTTAATGGAATGATCAGGGACTTTTTCTTCATGTAAATGGGAGTATTTAAACAAAGCCATGCACAAAAACATTACCAGACCCCTTTACATTATACTGTATGTGTTAAAAGATTTGGGAAAAAAATATGGATGCCGTCAGAAGTTAGAGCACTGGAGTTGCCCTGGCAACCCGGATAAGGACTGACTGCTTCCCCTCCGCAGCCGTACTTTCAGTCGATTGTTTGTACATTGAGATTAAGCGATCACTCGTCAGAATCAGACTGGTGTGAGCACAAGCTTGAAATGTTGTCTGTGTACATAGGGCATAGGGGTGAACAAATGGAGGAAGTGAAGTTTGCAGCTGTGACATTTTGTTAATTGCAGAAATCCATAATAATATATATATATATATATATAGTGTGTGTGTGTGTGTATATATATATATATATATATATATATATATATCATTCATTGGAAGGAATTACTGGAAGGAAAAAAAAAAAAAGTTTCCCTTCAGAAAAAGCACATCATTAATTTGGGCTCATTTAGGGGTTTTCGTAGAGTGAGGACTGTTGTGAAGCTGATGTGTTAATGAGATAGATATTTCATGTGGAATGATAGGACAATTAGGAGAACAAAAGTGCAAGGTGTGACAATTTAAGTGTGTGTGCTTTGTCAGTGTCTGGAAACGGCACCGCTGAGACAACATATGCATAAAACCATAGTTATTAAGCAATTGTTTTTTTTTTTTTTTTTTTTTTTTTGTCATGAAGTCCGCATTTCAAAGCTCATGCTCTCCTAGTTACTGCAGTATCAAGTGTACTTCAACCTCACACCAGTATATATATATTACCGCCTTATGGCAACGGTTGCCATATGTAGCTACAGTATTGATGTAAGTTTTGGGAGAAAAAAAAAATGTTAAGGCCATGGTTCACCCAAAATGAAAATTATCTCATTGTTTACTCACCCTCATGTCTTTCTGAACCCATATATTTTAAAATCCCCCTGTAGTCAATAATTTTATCCCTTAAAACTAATCTTTGATCATCAAAATGACATATTAAAAAAAAAAAAAAAAAAAAAAAAAATTCTTCATGCTTTAAAATAGCTTAAATTTAACTCTATACCTTTGCTTCATTTAGTATACACAGATCTATTAATATGCTAATTAGCCCCGCCTCCACTCACTCGCACGAGCTCAGAGATCCACTCGGTCAATTTACTGAGGTAAACGCTGCACAGTGGTATTGCTTTTTACATGTCGGTCGGACACATAATAGTAGTTAATATGATTAGCCTTTTGCTAGACTACATTATCAAACAGCTAATAATGTGTTGCTAATGTTACACAATCCATGTTCCTGTTCACCATCTCAGTCTGCCATCTAAAAATCAGCATTCTTAGAAACGTTTTTAACAACTTAGAGCATCAGTGGAGAAAGGCATACAGTTCATCATATACATCATATACACATATACATCATATTCATCGTAATATATATCATACAACCACTATATTGCTAAATATACCGGGATAACCTGGCTTCTCTTGAGACTCCCCTGCTTCAGAGCGGTCATAGTTAATGATATGCTAAAAGCCCACCGGCACGTTGATGTGATTGGTTGCAAGGTAGTTTGTGAAGTCAGAAACAATTTCAATTTTTTTTTTTTTTTTCTTTTAGATCACTGCAGTTTTAAAGAGAAAATACTCAGCAATGGTGTTGACTTATGAATTTGCACATGGTTTGTCTTAAAGCATATTGAAATCACCACATAGACATATAAACAACATTTAAAACGTCTCAGGTTACGTATGTAACCATTGTTCCCTGAGAACAGGGAACGAGACACTGCGTTTGGAAACGCATTGGGGAACGCCATCACGTGAACCGGTGTCTGAAAGCAATTGTCAAATCCTACCAATCCTATTGGCCGGCGACAGCCTATGACGTCATCATAGCGCGACCCGGCAGTATATAAGGAGCGCCTAGAGAACCAGTCAGTACCTTATCGTCTGAAGGGACTGTTCAGCAGGCAGCCCCGATGCATGGCTGGGAAACGCAGTGTCTCGTTCCCTGTTCTCAGGGAACCATGGTTACATACGTAACCTGAGACGTTCCCTTTCGAAAGGGAACTCTACACTGCGTTCGGAAACGCATTGGGGAACGATATACCCACGCCGCCATGCTGAGGGGAGTGCATGCCAAATGGCTAGACAAACGTCAGAACTAGCAGCTTCAACTGAAGTGCCAGAACCACTCCCCCTACGGGTCACACATAGGCTGTCAGTGACAGCATTCCCTATGGACAACAGCCCAAGCTATAAGCCTCAAAGAGGCCTTCCGCAGAAGGCCTACCAAGGCCGCTCAAAGGCTTCTGGAACCAGCTTCTTTTAGGAAAAGAGGGTACCTTTAAGGGAATGTGGACAGGGGGCCCGAGGGAACCCTAGCCAGTCACTTGTCAGGGGAACGTACTCGACCCTGATTGCCACCAGGGAGGCCTGACCTGGTCTACTTTACAGAAACCTAGTCTTGGCCAACAACCTGTCTGATCACAGAGTCTCCAATCACATTTCTTCAGAGAAGTAAGAGTGACTGCAAAAGAGGCAGAAACTAACTCAGACCAGAGCGTAGAGACAGGCATCCTGGAGAGCAAGACTCAGCGTTTTTTTTACCCTTACTAATGAGGGGAGTAATACTCTGCTCAATCCTAGGATCTACTCAGCGCGTGATTATTTGCACTGAGGAGGCTGTGCACTCCAAAGGAACCCAATAAGGGGAGTACATTTAACAGCCTTGGGGCTGATCCCCAATAGGGAGGCCTGCTTAGGGAGCTAAGTACTATGCAGGACAACCCTCAAACGAGGGGAGTACAGAGCTCGACCTAACAGATAAACCGTACTGTAGGCACAAAATCATGGAGGCCCAAGAGAGGGCCTGCCACATGACACAAATTCTACACGTGTAGAAATACATTACAGCAGCCTTGCTAAAGGCCAGCATGCGCTCAGTCTGCTTAGAGAACACCCAGAAATGGGAGGAGGAAGCTTAAAGGGAGGCCTGTGAAGGCCACACACCTGAACAGCTTGCTTGCTGATAAACAAATCCAGCAGATTAGACTGAGGGTGCCCACATAACAGTCTACCTAACACAATCCGTCGAGCAGTGCACTCAGTAAAAACACTTTTTACTCTTTAAAGCAAGAGGAGTACAGCATACGCCAACACGCCCTGCAGGAGGCCCAAAAAAGGGCCTACGACTTCCAGACACGTGGCATCAGCTCACGGCAGTGTTCTAAGCTCTAAGGGAGCCAAGTAGAATAACCAAACTTCTCAAGTGAGGTTAACTAGCTTAATTCAACCTGAGCCATCATACCACCAGGTCATGTACTCGGTAAAAACACCTTTTTACTCTTAAAGCAAGAGGAGTACAAACCTATGCCATCATGCTCTGAAGGAGGCCCAAACGGGGCCTACAACTCAGAATGACACGTGGCGTCACTTCTAGTGGCAATTACTAAGCTCTCAGGGAGCCACATATAGAACCAAACTATTCAGTGAGGTTAACTATTAGCTCAGCCTGAGCTTAATATCAAACAACACATTCCAACAGGCAATGTACTCAGTAAGGACTTAACACTCTTAAAGCAAGAGGAGTACAAAAAACTCCGCCAACATGTTCCGAAAAGAGGCCCAGACTGGGCCTGCTACTCCAGGAGACACGTCAGCCAATGGCAGTGTCAACACCCACAACAAGCCTGCGCCATCATGTTCTTAGAGGAGGCCCAAACCGGGGCCTGCGACTCCAGAAGACACGTGGCGTCAGCTAGTGGCATCAGTCTAAGCTCTTAAGGGAGCCTAATCTGAGAACCAAACAGTAAAGTGAGGTTACCTAGCTAAACTCAACCTGAGCTTAAAGCTACACATTCCAACAGGCAATGTACTCAGTAACAACACTGTAAACCCTGAAGTAGGGAAGTACAAAGAAATATGTTATTGTGCTCTGAAGGAGGCCCCAAAGCGGCCTACCACCTCAAACAGACACGGACATAAACCTGTGGCAGTGTCTAAGTTCTAAGTGAGCGAAACTCTGACAAAAACATCCACCAACAAGAGCTTGTGACACAACAAGCAACAGTGCGTAGGAGGCTTGTCTAACGAAAGCCTTCAACTCCAACAATGCAACAGAATTCTTGTGGCAGTGTTTAAACTCTAAGGGAGCTAAAAACAGGAACCAAACTGACTAGTGAGGTTCCCAAAGCGAACTCAACCTGAGCTATGCATTCCAGCAGGCCATGTACTCAGTAAACACCTTTACTCTTAATGCAAGGGGAGTACAAATTAATCACCATGCTCTGAAGGAGGCCATAAACAAGCCTACTACTACAGAAACAGGTGCTAACCTGTGGCAGCAATAGAGTATAGCTCACAATGTGTAGGGCAAAAACTTGAACTTAAAGCATAAAAGTGATGCTTTATTTTTTCATTCACGCCATCCTGAACACAAGGATGGATGCCTTATACCAACCAGAAGTTTACACATCTGTACTGAACCCTAGGGAACGGGAGCTAGATAAAGCTGACACTGTTACACTCAAACTTGAATGTTAATTCAAGGGGTTCAAGTGAAAGGCAAACACAGTATGAATGAAAATTCTAGACAAGTGGGGCCTACGCAACACTAGCATTCTCTTATCCACCTAAAGATAAGGGGCCTACCACCTGAGACAATGGCACCAGGGATACCTTAGCTGCTATCTGTCTTGCACCTACACTAAAGGGGTAAAGGGCTTTTTGGCCTGACAACTCAGAAAGAGGAGGCCAGAACTAGGAAACTATACAACCTAACAAGGGAAGTAATGATACATGGGGGAATGCAAAGCAAACACCTAACCCTAGTTCTTAGCCTAGGCCAGCTAAGCTGTGGGCCCATAGGGCCACACATAAGCATAGATCTGCCTGGGGGCTAAAACTCAGCCTACAATCTCATGAGAGAAGAGGCTACTCTAAACTCTAAAATAAGAGCTCAAAGGAGCAAAGCTCAAACCAAGCCAACAATGTCAGGTGGCCCAGGAGGCCGACGCAAAACATAGATCTATCTGAAGTAAAGAGTGCTAATCTCAAAACAACTCTAGCTATAACCAGAGGAGAAGCTACTCTACCAATGGTGGCTGTAAAGGCGGCCATTTTGTTTGCCAAACCAAAATAAATCGTTCAAGCCAACCTAATGGTTTTTAAAACTTCAGAGCCCTTAAAAACCCCTTATTCTATTTTTCCCTGTACACGCCCAGGAAAAACCATACAGGAAAACTTAAGGTCAGATATACTATAATGTAAATATAGACCCAGCTTACCTTCCTGCGGCTCGAAGACCGAAGACTCCTATCGTGTAAGGGATGGAATCTAGGGTCCTATTAAGCCTAAAGGAGCCTTTTACTATCAAGCCAGAAGGTGGGCCATCAGAATTTTATTCATCATGGGCCCCGTCCTCAGCCTGACTGTAAGAAAGCCTGAGCGTGTTACGTTTTAAAATTCCATAACCAGGAGGTGGAAGAAGAGAGGAGAGGGTAGAAGTGAACTACCCTCGCAGAGAGGAAACCAATCACTGACGCTGCCATTCAAGCGAGAAGTCACTTTAAGGGGCTTGGAAGGCAGGACCAGAGCTTTCAGTGTCAGGGCCTGCCCAGTGACGAGATAGTTCGCGAACGTCTTGTCAATAGGGGGCATCGACACATACCCATGCTGGCTCAATCCCTCCACATCAGCAAAATTCGCCCGCTGATGCAGATGAATACGAGCCGAATATGGTTTCTTCCATGCCTTCTCGATCTCTACATGAAGATCAGGAAGGAATGGAAGGCTCACGGGGGCTGCTTTGTTATGGCCAGAAAGGAACCGCTCGTCAAGCCGTCCGCGTGTGGCCCCTCTCTTAACGTGCTCCCACGGCAGCTGCAGTCTGCCAGAAGCGCGTTCCATAACTTCAAGCAGTTCCGCATACGCAGGGCAGGGAGGCTTTGAAGTTTCAGCAGGCTCACCTGCTTCCTCTTCAACAGCCATCTCCTGCTCTCTTGGGCTTGCAGCCAGAAGAGCACTCGCTGCTGGATCTGACGATGTCAAAGACAAGACATCGTCATCATCCAACAGCTCACCCTCGTCAGCTACAGAGGGTTGAGAGAGATTTACACCTCTTTCAAATTCCTCCGCAAGCTCCACCTGCGAGCCCCATGATTTCAGCCGCCGCTCTGCCTCAGCACGAGCGGGGCCAGAACCACCAGGCAGTGATGCCGGCTCCTCTCCCCTCGAGAAGAGGGCCAGATGAGAGCGGAGCGTCTTCATAGACAGACGCTTGCAATTCGCACAGACAGCACCCTCAAGCACTGTCCGTGCGTGCTCTTCCTCCAGACAGAAAACGCACAGATTGTGTGTGTCACCAGGAGTCAAAAACCTGGGACAGGGATCAGCACACTTTCTGAAATGTTTGTCAGACATAGTAAATACTCTTACCGGATTCGAAGTAATCGCCAAACAGACAAAACAGTCCCTGAAGACGATGAGATACTGACTGGTTCTCTAGGCGCTCCTTGCTCCTTACTTCCGGGTCGCGCTATGATGACGTCATAGGCTGTCGCCGGCCAATAGGATTGGTAGGATTTGACAATTGCTTTCAGACACCGGTTCACGGATTTCATCAAAATATCTTAATTTTTGTTCCGAAGATGAACGGAGGTCTTACAGGTTTGGAACTACATGAGGGTGAGTAATTAAAGACAGAAATTACATTTTTGGGTGAACTAACCCTATAAACTGTACAAAAAGGTTGATCTAACTTGAAAAAATAAGGCAACCAATCACAGTCTTGTTAAGTTAACTCAACTAATTCGCTCCAATTAAAGTCATCTTAAATACTTTTGTTCCACTAATGAGTAACAGGCAGTCATTTCAATTTAAAAATTATTGTCAAGGAAACTGTAGATTGTTTAGCATTTAGCAATGCAAGGGGCTACAATCCTTGTTCTTTCATCTCCATGTTTGATTTAAAAAACTAACTACATGATATAAACATTATTTGCCTCTTAAAACTAAAGACAAACATTTTAGCCTGATTGGCAAATATATTAAAAGTTGCAATGAGATGCACATATACTTCAACACACAAATCTGTGATGATCAACAAAACTTATGACAGCTAAATAACAGTGACCACAACAGCAGCAGCATAAAATGACAGTAAATGCAAAGCAATGATCTTTTTTTTTTTTTTTTTTATAATAGTAACCACATCATTTTTTTTGCTGCAGTGCATGCTGGGAACTGTCAAAACATGGTTTAATATAAAATTGTTTGCTCAGATAACTCAATTTGAAAAGTTGGGACAACATTTGGACAAGTTTTTAACAAATACTTGAGAATCTAAGTAAGGTCAACAAAACTTTTGTTAGCAAAATGTTTAGAGTATTCTTATAGTTCACTTAAGATAATAAACTGACCGTTAAACAGTACGTATTGCATTAGCTTGAAGCTTAAAATAATAATTCTCATGTTTTGGGCAGCTTGGATCACGTACCTTTCCCGCAGCAGCTCACTGTTTCCTCCACTATTTTTAGATGAATTTTGTCCATAGAAATGCGTTATTCAGTGCTGTAATTTGACATGACTGGCGGAAGTTTTCCGTGCACGATGGGCAGATGTGACTAATTCATAATGACATTCGTTGTCAACGATTTCATTAACGTTTATCATCGATTAGTTGTTGCAGCCCTATAGAAGAACAATGGTACATTTAATAACAGTAGAATTTAAATTTCCCCCATAAAAATAGGGTTTTTGCACGTTAATGTTAAGTTAATTTCATCTGCATCTCAACTCAAGCTCAGCGCTTTACTGTCAAATATGCATTTCCAAGAAATAAACTTGTAATATCATTAGTAGGGCTGCCCTCGACTAAAGATTTTTCTGGTCGACTAGTAGTCGTTCATTTTGAGCGATTAGTCGACTAATCGCACATTTATTAATAAATCATATAAATCATAATAAAGAGCCTTTAATGCCTACATATGCTAATCAGTGCTCAAGTGCACGCATAAAGTTTGCCACAACGCACCGGCAGAAGTAATGATTATGAATGTGTCGGGGAAAAACAGCAAGGAGATTGCTTTAACATTTTAATAATTAATTGATAAACTAGTGTTTTCTGTATTTTCGGCTGCAGTGATGAAGTTGATGATGCTGACTCGGCATCTCTGCAGTAGTGGACGCGCCTATGCCCCCGTTTCATACGGATTACATAACCTGAGAATATTTGTTTTCCATTTGAATTGGTTAATTTAAAAGTATACATTTCACTTTCTATAGATATATTTTTCATGTCTGTGAGGCAAGTTTTCTTTTTTCAGTCTTCACATATTCAAAAGACGTATTACTCTTATCTGTATGACCAAAAATGCAAGTGATTGCACCGGCACCTCCATGTTAGCTGTCATACAGTTAGCGCACTACTATTCAGCTTAAATTCACACTCTGCACAAACACTTTAATAGCCCACATTTTTTCTAGGTTAACATTAAAGCGAGCAGCCATGTAAAGTTGCTAGTACTAGTTTCAGATGATAAGTGTGCTGCAAGATTTGTCAGTGCAAGTTGCTTTCGATTAAAGCAGCTCAAACATGCATTTAAATCCAGGACTAGGCTTAAGCCTTGCCTGTGAAACCAGGGTTTTTTTTGTTGTTGTTTTTTTTTATTATTATTATTTTCCTGTTTGAAATAGAAATCTTGTGTAACGTTATAAATGTCTGTAACTTTTGATCAATTTTAGGCATCCTTGCTGAAAAAAAATATTAAATTCATTCTTTAAAAAAAAAAAAAATAATAGTTGTATAGTAATAGTAATAGTAGTGAATCTTATACATTTCACACTTCTCCAGATTTTCAACATAACAATTTCATACTTGATGCAACGCAAACGAAATGAACCGCAGATGATCAGTGATTCAACTCATTTCACTGTTGTTCCAGTTTCCAACAGCCTTTCACTGATACCTGTTTTTAGTGTCATTTACTATTAAAATAGAAAAAAATGCTCAATGAATGCATTGCAAGGGAAAAATACTACAAACCCAGGAAAGCTAAAAAAAAAAAAAAAAAAAAAAAAAAAAAAAAAATAATAATAATAATAAAAATAAATTTTAAAAAATTCTTTAAAAAAAAGTGAACTAAAAATAAAAGTGGGAATTTTTTTTTTTTTCTTTTTTTTTGCACAGCCCAATTGCCTTCTCGTTCTGGAACTGTGACCTGATGACTGGTTTCAAGTTGGTAACAGGGCCCTGAGGCAGGTGTGAGCAGAACGCTTTGACCTCCACCCTCTACTAGCGATGTATGAAGAAGTGAATGACAGATAGATGGGATACACAACCCAAGCATTACCTGGAAATCCAGGACTTAGCCTGCCTTTTTTTTTTTTTTTTTTTTTTGACTGTGAGATGAACATTTCAGCCGTCACAGTAAAACACTAGAATTTCGAAGAGACTATGCAGCTCTGCACTTGGCGGTGGGCTTTAATTCTTTTACGTGATTGATTACAGGCATTGATCTGGTCCTGCTCGAGTGGTATTAGCTACGTCTGGAAGTAGCCTCAAACCTCCTCCTCTGTTTCTCTTTTTAGCTCCATACAGATTTGGACGTGGGGAATAAGAACATCAAGTATGTGCTGGCAGGGGAAGGGGCGGGCACCATCTTTGCCATCAACGAGAGGACGGGGGACATTCACGCCATGAAAAGGCTAGACCGAGAGGAGAAGGCCGAGTACACGCTCACGGCACAGGTCATCGACAGAGACTCTGACCAACCTCTGGAACCACCGTCAGAGTTCATCATCAAAGTGCAAGACATCAATGACAACCCCCCACAGTTCATTGAGGGGCCTTACAAAGGTTCAGTGCCAGAGATGTCCCAAGTGGGTGAGTGATCTCCTTTCATCATTTCCAGTTGTCTCAGCTGAACAATGACATGAGGCCCTTTATCTCACAATGAAATGAGGCAGACAAAAGCTCTGACAAAATATACAAGTAACAGAAATAGAGATGTCATGATCTAAGTATAGACAAAAAGAAATATGAGATTGTGGAATTTCTCATTATTGTGTCTGGAGAATGATACAACAATATATGATGTGTATGCTGGTGTCCATAGTCATATTGTAACCTCACAAACCAGTGAACACAGTTCAACATTGAAGCATAATGGGGTCCACCACTAAGTCCAGTATGTTTTTTTTTTTTTTTTACAGCTACATACTGTAATGTATTCATAAGTTCTCGAGCATTTGTAGCCATGCATTCTAATGAATGTCTCCTTAAGACTTGCTTTAAATAGAGCTCATGCTCAGTTGACAAAGCATGTATGAGATTTCTCCGTACTATCCCGAGCCTGACCTTGAGATGGATCTTGAATATGAGTAAGGCGGTGAAGGGAATCTCATAATAGTGACACTTTAGGGATTCATTATAACCCCCATGACATTTCAAAAGCCGTGGTGCTGCAATGTGCACTGCATGTTGTTACGCTGTGAAATCTTTTTTTTTTTTTTTTTTTTTTTTTTTTTCAGGAAAGTATACAGAAGGCTGTTGGGTGTTTTTCAACTCTTGCGCAAAGGAATGGATGTTTAAACCATCATGATTTGTTTTGTTTTTGCGGTTGATGTTTTATACACAGCATGAAGTAATGTAATGCAGAGAGGATAACTATATCCATTAATAGATTGTGGATGAGAGAACTTGGAGTTACAGGAAGTGCCAATAATGGTCAATGTCAATTTGTCCAGGAAAACAGAACTAAATCTGCCCTGTGCTTCAAGTGTTTTCAACTCCTGACCAAAGGCTTACTTTTGAAGTGTAGAATACATTTGGGGGAATATTGCTCTTCTTCAGGTACATTATAACCCAGTCATGTGTAACACAGAGCTTCCTTGTTTCCTTTAAAAC
The DNA here is from genome assembly GCA_039654765.1 of Mylopharyngodon piceus. Classification (NCBI taxonomy): domain Eukaryota; kingdom Metazoa; phylum Chordata; class Actinopteri; order Cypriniformes; family Xenocyprididae; genus Mylopharyngodon; species Mylopharyngodon piceus. The sequence continues at coordinate 20,254,840 of CM077442.1, forward strand.
CTTGACTTCTTCATATGGGCATTTTCTCCTCTGCGTTTGTTCTTTGTTATATTTTCTGAGCACTTAGAGCATACAGAATTGGAGCTATAGGTGAGAGTCTTTCTCTCTGTTCTGCTTTCAGACTAATGCACTCAATTGAAATCCTCATTGTAGTTTTCTGAGGGATTTGACAGTGAAGTGTGGGATACAGCAGACGGTGAGGGTGAAAATCACAGTGGTGGAGGAGGGCAGGAAGGGGAATACAGCAAAAGATGCCTGAAGTTGAATTCTTTCACGATTGTTCTTTCCTTTTGTCACAGCTGATCAATTAAACATTAGCTGATGTTCTCTTGTTTGCTTGAAAGGCATTCTCAATGACTTGTTTTGGTCTTATAAAGTATTTATGTTGTGGGAGACACTCATAGAGAGAATCAAAAGCTCTTTGGCTGGGAGAGAAAAACAACAAACAGACAAATAAGGAAGCCTCTTTTATTTCCTGTCTCATGTACACAAATCACAGAAGTTTACCTCTCGCGCTGATGTCGCATGTTTTGTTTTCTAATAAAGGTCTGACAGTAAGTTTTTTGAAGAAGTTGTGAAGTTCGTTTGGGTTCCTGAAGTTCAGTTGAGGAACCCAAACCAAATTGTGTTCATTTATTTGTGTTCTAGCTCATAGTATTTGGCTATAATGATATGTATGTTACAGTGTTGTCAGAATGTTGATATTTCAATGAATATTTGGCTTCAATATTCAATACTCATTAAAAGTAATGCATACAGTATTGTGTTACTCCCTAAAAAAGTAACTAATTGCGTTAGTTACTTTTTTTGGAAAGTAATGTTACATTATTTTTGTATTTATTTTTCTCTCTTTGGCTGGTCTTGCTTGTTTGTTTTTAATAACAAAAACACAAAAGTTCTAGTTTTAGCAAATGTAAAGGCCCTTTTTTACCAAAAGTGAAAGGAATAAGCCTCAGGCTGAAGGAAGAGCAAATTCACGTCTGTACAGTAGAGGGCGCAGCTCAAACAAGCCTTTCATCTGTGCTGTCATTCTGGACAGCAGAAGAATAGGACGCAGGAGAAGCAAGTTCAACACTCTTACTTCAGCAGTAAAATAAAAATAAAAATCACTTGTTAGTGTGGTTGAATTGGATCATCAAAGGTCAGCAGCAAAATGACACTGGTTAATAAAGTGAGATCAAATACATATTACACAAAGTATATTTGTGTAATTTAACATATTTAATATGTTTGCGCAATATTCAGAGTTTGCATTTCACTGTTTTTATTCATTTTGAGGAATACTGAATCTGTTTTTGTGCAAGTGATGAGTAAATGCATGCTCACATTTAGTCTAGTACAATAACCATCATGTTTACACAGCGCACATGCCTCGGCACTTACCCTCGATTTCTCTCAACATGTGGACAGGTGTCAGTCAATAAAAGGGAAAACAAAGTAACTAGCGATACTTATTTTTTTGAGTTACTTAAGTAACTCAGATATGTTGTAAATTTAAAAGTAATGTGTTATTTTACTAGTTAAAAGTAATCTGATTATGTAACTTGTGTTACTTGTAATGCGTTACCCCCAACACTGCTCATTTTCCACTGTATCGATACGATCGTTACCAGCTGTGCTTTCACTGACAGTTTCTGTAGATAAGAAAAAATATTTGAGTGTGGTCAAAAGTAAATTAACTTGCTGTGGTATCGGGTATTGAATATATTACTATATAATACTATATAATAGTATTGAATATTCATATTTTTTCAAGGCAATGTATTAAAGTTAAAAAAAAAAATCCAGTGTTGTGACAACACTAGTTTATAATAGTGTTTTTATAATGAAAAATAAACCCACTTGAAGAGAAATAGAAACCAATGGTAACATAATTAACTATGGGTAGTTGGGTAGTATATGTATATATAAAATAATGCAATATAATACAATATAATACATGTAATACAAATCATTCTCTGATACAAATGGACTTTGCGCAATGTTGTCAGCAATCTCTAAGATCCTTAGATCATCAAAGCCACAAGACACCAAAGAATAAATGAGTCGAAAGGCCATGTGAGGCAAGACAAATCCTTCACCTTCTCAACTTTAAACATTTCATGAAAGCTCATGGATTCTAGTTTTCCCTCTAAAATATTGTATGTATATTCATGAGATTATCTCATTTTTCAATTTAACTTTGAATAATCTAAGACTATTACTTGTCCACAATGGACAATGAGAACTAATTTGCATGGATTGGACAAATCTCATTGGATTACAGAGTCTGTTTTTTCACTAATGGGGTCTTTGACTCTAAGGCCAGTACAAGCAGGCGAATTCCCCCATCAGGTCTTCAAACCATATGCTGGCATTACAAAGCTCCCTGCCTTCTGCTGCTGACAAGAGGATTGTTACATTGTTGAAATTAGCAAGTCTACTTGAAGTGACTATTGGGGTAATTAACATTGAGTCATCCATACTGCCTCCCTTCCACAGAAGAAGGTGTGAATGACAATAATTGCTACAAGGAAAAATAAAGCCGGAAAAGTTGTTTTTGTCATCTGAAAGTCGAGTGTGTGTGAGGCCTCGGCGACGGGGGCTTCATTATGGAGTCGGGTAATAAAGTCGGGAATAGACAGATGGCACATGGCTCCTCCGCCCTGCTTGCTGTGTGCCCGCTCTCTCCTGGCAAAATGAACCCGTGTACGGAGACACAGTGCGCAGGAATGTGTCAGGATCTGCTAAATTGGAGTGCTGATATAAAATTGAAGTGACGTTAATAGATTACCCAGAGTTCATTTGCATTTTCAGAGTTATTACGAGCTCCGGTAACAGGGCTAACAGGCGAGGGGTCTGTTCTTCTAATAACATTTCTGATTATGCACGCCATATTCCTGGCAGGTAAAAAATAAATAAGGTCTTGTCAGGGGGATTTTTGACAATGATTTGGAAGCTATTTTCTGAGACATATTTATGGAAATAGATAACACATATCCAGCATACTGCTCACACATTTTAAGCTATCAGCCCATGTACATTTACAGTCTGCACACTGCCTTAAATATGCTAAAACTTATTGGAATAATTTTAAATGGGCTTATTTTACATTTATATATTCCTGTGCATGTTTGTCAAAAGTCCAAGGTTTTTTTTTTTGTTTTTTTTGTTTGTTTGTTTTTTTTTTTCAAATGACTCCATAATAAACATGTCCTCTGATTAATAATAATTACTTACTTAGGAACGTACAATGGAAGTTAAAGTAGCCAATTTTTGGAAGTTTTAAAAGCAGAAATATAAAGTTTATCATTTAAAAACACATTGCTTCTGCTAGAAGTCTATTATTTAAACTATAAGTTGTCATTACCATTGTTTTATGGTTATGCTGTCAGTGAAATTGAAAAATTGCATATAACTTTACACATCATGTTAATGCACACATCTTGTGGCTATACAATGAAACGTCTGAGTTACTTGTGTAACCCCCGTTCCCTGAAGGAGGGAACAGAGACATTATGTTAGAACGACTGACGAATTGGGATCTCACCTGAGAGCCCAATCACCTTTGATTCTAAACAACACAAGCCAATGGACATTGGTAAGCGAGATTTGCATTGCAAACTGCGCCCCGCAAAGCGGTTATATAAGGAAGCACGCTGCACTCGCTCAGTTAAGTTTTGCGCTGAGGAGCCGAGACGGTGTGTCCCGGCCCTACAGTGGTGGTACAGCAATTGTGGCGATGGGACATGTCTCCGTTCGCTCCTTCAGGGAACGGGGGTTACTAAAGTAACCCAGACATTCCTTATCAGTTGGTCACTTTCAACGTTACGTCAGAATGACTGACAAATTGGGATCCCTAAAAAATGCCTCAATTGCTGCCCCTTCCAGCGCCCTGTGTAAGCTACCTAATCCCCCCGCGCCTACTGGGATAGAGAAAGGACAGGGCTTTAACGCAGAGATAGAGTCAATCACTGCTGTTCCCTCTTACCCACGCAGTGAGGCGCAGATGGCAGTTTGCGACACCCCCTGCCCACCTGTGGAGCCAGGTAAGTATTGCACTGCACACTCAGTCCCCACTCCGGGACACTGTGCCTTCCAGGTCGGGCCCCTGTGCTCAACCACACTGCCCCACTGCGGGTACGCCTATAGTCCCTCTGGTCCTGCTTGTACGCCGTCTGAAATCCTGGCTAGTGCTTCACAGCCCATCTCGCTGGCTCATTTGGACTATTGGCTATGTGATTTAGTATGCTCTGCTTCCCCACAGGTTCAGGGGTGTCCGGTTCACCTCAGTGGTGAGCAAGGATGCTCCTGTCCTGCGTCGAGAGATCGCAGTCCTACTGGCGAAGGACGCGATAGAGCTAGTCCCTCCAGCCAATATGAAGAGCATATCAGTACAAAGTCCTCCCCTTCCGGCTGTCCCTGTCGCCTTACGTCTTCACGAAAGTCACAGAGGTGGCCCTTGGTCCTCTCTGGGGACCTGGTGCTCAGGCACCTCAGCTATCTGTGGCGTCTGGTCAACTAGTAAAAGAGCAAACTCTCCCCTGTGCAGAGAATCTCTTTTCTCAGTTTTGAGCAACATGACAGCATGTCTCACACATGCACGTGCTCAGTCGGTGCTGAACTGCCTGAAATCGTTCAGAGGCAGGATGGCGGTTTTACTGCAACTGTTTCAGAGGTTCCTGGGGCATACAGTATCCGCAGCCACAGTCATGCCGCTCGAGTTGCTTCATATGAGACCACTTTAGCACTGGCTACACGAATGAGTCCCGAGATTGGCATGGCAACGTGGCACGCACTGGGTGACAATCACCCCGGCCTGTCACCGGCCTATCGCTGACAGACATTTGTAGGGCTGCGGGCTGGGCAACACCTTACACATTTGCAAGGTTTTACAATCTTGTTGTAGAGCCTGTGTCCTCCCGTGTATTCACCGCAAGTAGCCAGTAAGCACAAGGACCAGCTCGGTGACTCGCTTGCAGTGCCGTTCCCCTCCTAGGATGGGATACGGGCACTTATCTGCTCCACAGGTGATCTCCCCACCTGACGAACCCTGCGTGGAGTTCCTCCAGAACCCTTGGCAGTCAGACGTGGCGGGAGGCGTCAGATGCTAGGTCTAGCACTCGTGTGTATGCCCAGAAGGTCAGCTTCTGTGCTAGACTAGGTGCCCATGTGTTGTGATTCTCATTCAGGTGATCCCACATGTGTATTCTTCCACGGTATGGCTTCCTTGTTGGCGAGCCTGTGTCTTTCCCTTGGCAGAGCCCGCTCTGCCGTCTCTGCCGGTATTGACTCCACCCTAGCAACACTGGATCTACCACAGATACCTTCCATATGTAGCACTGCCCTAATGATCAGTCCATATGTGTAAACTCCACGTTACCTCCCTACGGCCAGGATGTGGCATCCGTAACATTCCTTTCCGTTTGGAATAGGCACGCTTTCCCAGTGTTATTGACCACAATTTCTGCTTATCAGCGCAAAACTTAACTGAGCCAGTGCAGCGAGCTTCCTTATATACCCACTTCGCGGGCCACAGTTCGCAATGCAAATCTCGCTCACCAATGTCCATTGGCTTGTTTTGTTTACACTCAAAGGTGATTAGGCTTTCAGCCAAGATCCCAATTCATCAGTCATTCTGACATAATGCCGAACATGACTGACTGATAGGGACCATGTATATTTTAATGATTACAGATTGGCCTCATTCACCTCCATTATAAGTGCCTCACTGTAACATTTTTTTGCTTTTTCATTTTTGTGGTAAGTGCTGTGAATGAAAGCCTAACTTGTATTAAACCTGTAATATTCCTTTAATACTTAACTCTTGTTCAGTACTTGGAAGTACATATTTTAATGGATGAAGCTCATGATTTAAACATATAAAATGTTACGTTCACCCCTGCATCTGACAAATTAGTGCCTTCAGAGCAGACGTCCTCAGCTGCCAACCCAGGAGCAAGCAGACATTATGTCTGGCTTAAAAGTTTATAGATATACTTAAATCTCTCCAAGAAATATAGCTGTAGCATTAGTTGAGCCATGATGTGAATTGGCCATAAAGTGTCTGCTCACATACAGTTGAACAAACAACTGGAGAAAAAAAAAAAAAGAAGCTTTGCTATCGGAAATGTGCAGGGCAACCTGTCAGGGGCTTACTTTATTAAAACTGCTTCCAAGTTTACCCTGCTTTGATAGTTTAAACATTCTGCAGATAAACTCCTCCCCTTTTGTAGCCTATCTTTAACACTCTTGGGCATTTTGAGTTGTGATCTAATTACACTGAGGTACGTATTTACATTCAGTATCACGTCTAATATTAGAGACTGCTTTTACATGAAATTGTCGGAGCCATAGGCAGTATATAATTACCAGCTTCTTAATAATTATATTTTGTTGTCAGTATCTCTAATGACTTCATTCCTGTCAAGACCATGAAAATACTTGATTGCTTGGCCAATTTTTATATATGTTTTGCTCTTTTGAATAAGCCATGATAGATGTAGCCTATATTTGTTGCTAGGCTCATTTTAGCATATAGTGTAAAGGCAGGGCTGTACTGTATGTAAATTTTTTTGCACATAGAAGTGATGCTACAGAGGTTGAAATGTTTGTAGCACAGCCACACAATTGTAGCAAAATTATAAAACTGAAGGGTGACCTGTTAAAAGGTCTAAGGTTTTATTATAAAATATTAATTAATATGATGAACATTTCTGATGGTAATTTCTTAATTATTGTCAGAAAATCTTATGCATTCACTGAGAGAGAAAAAAATACTGTACACTACACTGGAGAAAAGCTTTTTTTCCTATTTATTTATTTATTTTACCCAAAATTGTGTGTTGTGAGCATTAGTGAGTACACACATAATGTACTGTCTGTTTCATTAATACTCGTTACTGGTGGGTGCTGAAAGTCCACAAGTGAAACTCGTAGAAGTAATAAATCTTATGACGTTCCAGGAAATCTCTTATATGAACAAAAGCATCTAGCTATTGCTGTAGCATATTAAAAGATAGACACGTTTTGACTGATGAAACATTAATACAATAAACATATAATTGCAACAATATATGGTTTATCGTTCTTCTAGACAGCTTGTGTATTTTTATTAGAATAAAGTATATTTATAATGCAATGCTAATCAACATAGCCTTTATCACTGTATAGAGTACTATAAGACAATATCATTTTGCCTCATTCTGTGATGTGAAGCCACGTCAGATCACAAAAGGAAGTTATTTCAAACACTCAGTTAAATGTTGTCTTTTGTTGGTTTGTAAACGCTTCACATTATAAGTTTCGAAAGATGTTTGGCACCTGTTGCTTGTTCAAATGCCCATTATAAGAGACTCAAACTCACAGTGCCTGCAGAGATAGAGCAGCATTTACATTAATCCACTCTGATCACAGTGCTGCGCTTCACCATGAAACACGCTGCACATATATTTATTCATATAAAAATCGCAGCCTTTGCGATTTCATAATCACACTAAGCCAAATTGCGATTTCGGTTTAATTTCGGTTAATCGTGCAGCTCTAGATTAACCTCACACACTGGCAAGCACAAAACAAACTTTCACTTCAGAGAAACAAGATGCTCTGTCAAACATGCAAAACAGTAAATCTCATGCGTGCTACTGTGGTAAATTTATTCATCACGCAAAACGATTTTTTCATAGCAGTACAGCCCTGGGTAAAGGCCAGTAACCATCTAGAAAGACTTTCTCATCTTCATTAGTGGATGAAACATGGTGCATTCCAGCTAACAGGGAACATTCTCATAACGTTCTGGCTAGGTTCTTGTAAAGTTATGAACAAACGTTCTTCCAATAACGTTAATTGAATGTTAGTTCACAGTTATCTGGTCTTTCATAATGTTCACAAAATTGTATTTCTGAGAAAAAAAAAATAAAAAATACTACTTTTTTTTTTTTTTTTTTTAAATGTTCAGAGAATAATTAAAAGGAACATTCCATTAAAGAATGTTCCCTTAACATTCGCATAACCCAAAAATATTTAAAGAACGGGATGTGTTGAACGTTCAGAGAACAGAAATAACATTCATATAGCTTAATGGGAATGCTGGCAAAACGTTGTTAGAACATATTTTTGTGAGCTGGGATATATCTCTGGTAGTTTCCGAAGGTTTACTGTTTCGTACTTGAGCATGTAATCTGGTTTGTGGCGGTGGCAGATGGAAGAGGAAGTAGGGGGTGCTGGGCCTTTAACATGGTGTGCAGCTGGGCCACTGCGGAAGCACATCTGCTGGTCAGACTCCACGCTGAGGTTTGCCCATGGCCTCAGCTGGGTTTGAGGGTCAGTGAGTTAACCTACTGCAGCCAAACCACGTCCAGCGATCTTCAGAAAAGACCAGGAGGTAGTGGTCAGCAGAAATATGTACTGCTTCTACTCTGAAACTCTGTGTGCGCGTGTGTGCGTACATGTTTATATTACATTGTGGGGACCAAATATATATATATATATATATATATATATGTATGTATGTATGTATGTATGTGTGTGCGTGTGTGTGTATGTCTGTGTATATATATATATATATATATATATTGATCCTGGTAACACTTTAGTATAGGGAACACATATAAACTATTAACTATTACTTTTCCCTCAATAAACTCCTGATTTGCTGCTTATTAATAGTTAGTAAGGTAGTTGTTAAGTTTAGGTATTGGGTAGGATTAAGAATGTAGAATAAGGTCATGCAGAATAAGGCATTAATATGTGCTTAATAAGTACTAATAAATAGCCAATATTCTAGTAATATGCATGATAATAAGCAACTAGTTAAAAAACCCTAAAATAAAGTGTTACCTTGATCCTTTCTCTGTGAAAATATCTCACTCCCTTTCGTCTCGTTTCATAGTATATTCAGAAACAAGCCATTGCAATTACAACAAGCTGGACTTCTTTTTGCATCCTTTTGCATATAAAGCCCGACTGTCTTCCACACTTACTATTAGATTTATATTACTGACTTATAAATCCCCAGAGGTTTTGCAACAGGTGTGAGTGAAATGGATTTTCAGTTGAAATGGCCTTGGTGAATAAGATGTAAGCAATTTGTGCTATAAATGTGCTACTGTAGTACTGGTTTCAGCACGTTTTCTTTGAAACCACTTCTCCCTCTGCATGGACATCAGTGCCATACATAAAATGTGAATCACAAAGAAAGAGCTTACAAAATGATCCTACTCCACTCCACTGACTCTGCCCCTTATCCTACTGCAGTCATGTTCAACTGCTCATGAAAAGAGATGAAAGTACAATAGACAGTTTAATCCATTTCCATTTTTTTTCTCTCTCCTTTTTTTTTTTTTTTTTTTTTTTTTTATGAATATCAGGTCTAGGTGAAAAGCTAACTTCATCTGTCTTTCCATTTTTAACCATACATATCATAATTCACTGTAATTTCTGCTATCATGTACATTTGAATTATTATTTTAACACTAAGACCTAATGATATACGTCTTTATTAAGATTTAAAGTGAATTGAGCTATTAGCGTCTAACTTTCTACCTATCGAGGATTGACTAAAACCAGTGCAGTATTCCTGTACTAGAGCTAAACATAATACATCACAATGTATTTTCAAAAACTCTTTCATGCACAGGAAACGATGCTACTCGTGTTCAGCATAAAAGCGAATTTAATGATTATGTCAGAGAATAATGGAAAATATTTTTTTTAATACAGTATGCTTTTCAAACAAGAAAAAAGGAGTAGAGGTGGAAATAGACAACAAGCGATGAAAGAGAGAGGAGAGAATGTTTTTGCAGTTGGGTGATGAAGAGAGCCCATAAATAGCCCAGGCCAGCACTAATGGGCCCAGGGGGGTATTGTGTTGGCTTAGAGAGTGACACTGATGCCATATGACAGGGTAATCAGCGCTGAGGTGGACACTGACATTATCTGTCTCTCATGATAAGGGAAAGCATGGAGGTGAAGCTAACCTCACATCACTCAGACCTATCTCCCTCATCCTAAACGTGAGCTGAATGATAGATACATGCCATTATTCAATGCTCCAATGTGAGATGGAGTAGTCGTTGCAGTTTCAGTAGGCCTAATTGACCTGATTTACTGCAGATTGGAAATTATCTCGGAACAAAAGCCATGAAATGCAGCCAAGAACCTTCAAAAACTGTTGAAGCTTAACATATTTGCAGTAGTTTCTATTCAGTTGTTGAATTGCTTGGACTATAAAATGAAATATTTGACTGAGTAGTGCAAACACATTCATGGCATGTCTTAAGAAATATGTAGGATCCAAATTTGTGAGCCCCGACTATGTTTTGTATTTTTTACATTTTTAAATTTTATTTTAAAAAGATTGTATTTGGAGGCAGTGGTCAGCAGAAAAGTTTACTACTTCCCAGAGGGCAACCGTCATGGCCGTCATGGCTATATATATATATATATATATATATATATATTATATTGCCAAAAGTTTTGGGACGCCTGCCTTTACTTGCACATGAACTTTAATGGCGTCCCATTCTTAATCCGTAGGGTTTAATATGGAGTTGGCCCACCCTTTGCAGCTATAACAGCTTCAACTCTTCTGGGAAGGCTTTCCACAAGGTTTAGGAGTGTGTTTAGGGGAATTTTTGACCATTCTTCTAGAAGCGCATTTGTGAGGTCAGGCAGTGATGTTGGACGAGAAGGCCTGGCTCGCAGTCTCCGCTCTAATTCATCCCAGTGTGTTCTGTCGGGTTGAGGTCAAGTTCCTCCACATCAAACTCGCTCATCCATGTCTTTATTGACCTTACTTTGTGCACTGGTGCACAGTCATGTTGGAACAGGAAGGGGCCATCCCCAAACTGTTCCCACAATGTTGGGAGCATTAAATTGTCCAAAATGTCTTGGTATGCTGAAGCATTAAGAGTTCCTTTCACTGGAACTAAGGGGGCCAAGCCCAACCCCTGAAAAACAACCCCACACCATAATCCCCCCCTCCACCAAACTTTACACTTGGCACAATGCAGTCAGGCAAGTACCGTTCTCCAGGCAACCGCCAATCCCAGACTCGACCATCGGATTGCCAGACAAAGCATGATTCGCCACTCCAGAGAACACGTCTCCACTGCTCTAGAGTCCAGTGGCGGCGTGCTTTACACCACTGCATCCGACGCTTTGCATTGCACTTGGTGATGTAAGGCTTGGATGCAGCTGCTCGGCCATGGAAACCCATTCCATGAAGCTCTCTACACACTGTTCTTGAGCTAATCTGAAGGCCACACGAAGTTTGGAGGTCTGTAGCTATTGACTCTGCAGAAAGTTGGCGACTTCTGCGCACTGTGTGCCTCAGCATGCGCTGACCCCGCTCTGTGATTTTACGTGGCCTACCACTTCGTGGCTGAGTTGCTGTTGTTCCCAATTGCTTCCACTTTGTTATGATACCACTAACAGTTGACCGTGGAATATTTAGTAGTGAGGATATTTCACGAATGGACTTATTGCACAGGTGGCAACCTATCACGGTACCACGCTTGAATTCACTGAGCTCCTGAGAGCGACCCATTCTTTCACAAATGTTTGTAGAAGCAGTCTGCATGCCTAGGTGCTTGATTTTATACACCTGTGGCCATGGAAGTGATTGAAAATACATTTAATATGACTGAGATAACTACATCAGGTTCACTGAAGATCAGGAAGAAATAGCTATTTACACTATATAAAAGTATAAAAGTATAACTAATATTAACAAATACAACTCTTGATTTTAATAATGTATTAGTAAATGTTGAAATTAACATTAACAAAGATTAATAAATGCTGTAGAAGTGCAGTTCATTATTAGTTCATGTTAACTAATGTAGTTAACTAATGTTAACTAATGAACCTTATTGTAAAGTGTTACCATTGTATTTGAATTATCTGTGTTAAATTATATTATAATATAATGTTATTTTATTAGATTGATATATTTCTTATTTTACATCACGCTGTTCATATATTTAAACAATTTAAAATTTGTATAATTTGTCTGTGGATTTTATGTACCTCTTTAGATCAGACTGCCTTACATGAGCAGCATTCGGTAGAGGACAGCTGAGATTTTGGTGAATGCTTGAGTGTTCTAATCTACACTCTTGCCGTTGGCACTGCTTATTTATATCTGATATGACGCCTGGCCGCTTTCTCACAGACGGCCCTCTGTTCAAAATCTCCTTCATCTATTAATTATGCAAGAGACACAGTGTGGATATTTAATGTTGCGTCAAGGCTTTCTCTTTCACTCCTCACCCCCGGACCTTATTTCATTGTGCTCCTATTTCTACTTTTCTCTGTGTTTTGCTCTTAATTTCCATCATCTTCCTAGTACAGCGATGAATCCACAGTCTCTCTCTCTTTCTCTCTCTCTCTCTCTCTCTCTCTCTCTCTCTCTCTCTCTCTCTCTCTCTCTCTCTCTCTCTCTCTCTTTCTCTTTATGAACGTTATTAAGCAATGGCATAGCAGCAGTATGTACTCCCCATAGGCACTCAGCGTTGCCCTCCCAAATTAAAAGCGCTGATTACATCCTGTGGGCAATGTGTTTTTATTTTCTCTTTATAGTCCTTTTATTAGTCTATATTCTGATGAGCAGCAGTATTCACAGTAAATGCACAACCACAGAGAAGCATGTGATCAAGTTCTCTCATTGTGCCATAACACATAGGCTTTTCAAGCGAAGGACACCCAGAGCTCAAACGCCTTTGTGTTGCTTGAGCTAAGCGGGATGATGTGTGCGGGAAAAAAAAGGTGTTTAAGGAAAGGTCTTCATGAAAGGTCTTCTTGCAGGGGTCGCACCACAGAAGATTCATTGGTGGCTGTCTGGGTTGGGGGGACATAAATGTGAGGGAAATGCATTCATCACACAGCACAGATCTAAGCTTAGAGGAGCATCCAATCATGGCTCAGAATAAAAGGCTGGGCATAAAAGTCTGCACCGCAAGGTCATTTGAAAAAGAAACAGATAAGATGGAGAGATCAAACGGTAAATCTCTGCTGCATGAAGTCTTTGTGGTTTTCACAGGGGACTGGCCCATTAAAGCAGGCCTGTGCTCCACTGAACATCCCCTCCACGTATGAGAAACTGTATCATCTCCCCCTTCCTGTCCCAAATAGCTACACTCAAACATTTAAAAACAAGTTTTGGTGGTTAAACCTGTTGCGTCATTCAGTTTTGTTGAAGAATTCTGATTTTTATGGGTCTATTGCAATCCAAGCATCTTTGGCATCACTAATGTTTGGCTCTTACAAGAGCTACGGTGTCAAATCAGGTCTTCTGGCTAATTGGAAGCACCTTTGGTGAAGAGAAACATTTTTTTTTAAATGCCACACTTGATCAGATACTTAAGAAAGCCCATTTATTTTCTTTCTGTTTTTCCTTGCTTTTTATCCATCATTTATTTTAACAAATCCCTGTAGGTATATGCGTGTGCAGGTGTGTATACTGGTGTATATGAGAGTATGTGTGTTCCTTTTGATGGATTGCTTGTCAGAAGCCACCAGGAGCGCTTCCTATGGCTGACTGAAACATTTACTCACCAGTCACGTTCGCTGGGTTTGGTCTTACCTTTGAGAAGCTCTCAGCAAATGTGTTAACCCTTCTCACCCAGACCATTTTGTCTGAGGCCAAAGGTTTGGTTTGTGTGATTCCCTTTTCCCTCATACTACCAGTCAAGGTGTAGCCGAAGCCATCACTGCTTCCATATCGTGTGCAATTGTCATGTCAGAGGTGGTGCCGTTACTGTGGCAGGGAGATCAATGCCTCCGTCCACTCCCACGTCCTCCCAACTCCTTTGACCGTGATGCTTTTCATCGATGTCTGACTGCTCTGTGCACACAAGTGATAGTTATATGTCAACTTTGATGGTCCCATCATGCTTACAGGAAGTCAGGCACAGCGTTAGCTCATTGTCTCACCTTTACATCACACACACAGACACATACACAGTTCCACCTGCTCAGTGTTGCCGTTTATCACCTATCCTTTCCTCTTTTCACTTTTTCTGGTGAGGGGGAGCAGACTTGGCCGGCGTGCTTTGTGATAATCACAATCACTTCAATGTGTCATTTATTCTCCTGAGTATTTCAATACTTATCTCAGTCTAGATACAGCCAAAAACTGAGCTGGAATACATCTAGTATGTCAAGCCAAATGGTGGGCCAGAAATATTCCCTTTAACCACATTAATGGCATGGTTTATGACATTGCCACAAAAAGTAAATAAATGAAATTAAATATATAAAATTACGGAGTGTCTATTTACACTAAGTGTAACTTGTTGGCAAAGGCTATTTACACTAACTCCGCCCACCTATGTCTGGTTGGGCCACACAATATTATAAAAGACACACGCGCCACTCAATGTCTTCAGTGATGTAGGCCGTAGGGAGACGTGGAAGTAGCATTTGACGAGATCGACCCGAGTTCGAATCCGCCTTTTGCCAAACTCACTCTTCTCCCTTTTCACATAACATATCAGATTGGAAAAGCATTTATTTTCAATAAAAATGAAGAAAATATTTGAAAAGTGGAAATAAAGTGCTTAACAAGTGTTTAATAATAAAGTATTTATTGGGTAGGCTTAGGGGTATGTGTAGGGAGGGCTTTATTGTCCCAATAAGGCGGCATCCATTTAATAATTTTAATAAATATAATCATTTACACTGTTATTATTGCATCCTGTTAATGTACAACAATACTAAAGTGCAAATAGTATCTGCCACTATTTAGCATCTAACAACTATTTGCACTTATTGCAAAGAACTGCTACTTTTATATAGTGTAAATAGAATATATTGCTATTTTCACTTTGTGTAAATAGAATATTGCTAAGAAAATGCTGCTTTTGTCATTTAGTGTAAATAGAATCTATTGTTATTTAAACTCAGTGTAAATAGCATAAAAAGTTTGGGGTCTGTAAGATTTTTTTAAATGTTTTTTAAAGTCTCTTATGCTCACCAAGGCTGTGTTTATTTGATCAAACATACAGCAAAACTGCAATATTGTGAAATAATATTACAATTTTAATGTTTTTCAATGTTAATACATTATAAAATGTAATTTAATCTTTTTATTGCAAAGCTTATATAGCAAGCAACCATTACTCCAGTCTTCAGTGTCACATGATCCTTCAGAAATCATGTGAATTGTGAATTGTTTACTTGCCTTTCTGTCATTTGCTTTTTTCTAAGTGAGAATGAAACAGAAGAGAGCAGAACTCCAGGCAGATCATCTCTGGTGGTATTTTTCTGGTTTGACAGCACATGCCACCATTCTGACAGGCCTCATGTCTCACTTGTTATATATTTTCAATGCAACTAGATCAACTTTATTTTTATTTGACTTGTTTATTACAAACAACACTTGGAATGTGAGAAAAATATCCACCTTCACCATGTCCTCTTGACTTATTGTCCCTCTCTATTTAACTTACAACTTACTCTGTCTTGTTTCATTTTGTTCTGACTATCTAGGGGACAATTAAATATGTGAAGTGTAGCAATTTGTCTAGAAATTACTTGACAGCATCCTCCAAAAATCCCGCACATATTTCCTAAGAACTAATTAAAATGAATCAATGACATGCCACTTCAAAATGGCGGCATATGTCAAAGCCGTCAGCAGCAAGCAAAGGACACTCTTAATTGTTTTGTTCCTGTGGTTCTTGTAAACAGCTTGTCAAGGACTGCACTCAAGCATCCATGTTACACAAGTCTTTTTTTTTTTCTTTTCTACTCTGCCTCAAATGCCTTTCACAAACACATATTTTACAACCCTTGCTGCCCTGCTGCCACATTAACTCACCCCAGGCTGGTAGCATGTTGTGTTAAGTGTCGGTTGTCTTGCTGTCTCATCAAAGGCCATTAATTGTGGCATCAAAGCGATGGTCACTTACACTACATGAGCCTGAGGCCTCTTTTCCATGAGGGAAGCAGATTTCAAAACATTGACAACCGTAAGTAGAGTCTATCATGTCTTCTTCGCTGGCTGTTTAAGCAACTAGCCATTCCTTTAGCTGGCAATGCCTGTCATACGATAAACAGAACGCAATATTTGGTTAAATCAGATGTGCCAATCCCCTTTACAAAATCCAATGTTTTGAGCGTGAATGTGAATGAACAGCCATTATGAGAACAGATCAGGTGGACAGAGTGCTAGATGAGACTACTTTATTATTTATAGTCTCCCTCACTAAGCCTCTCAGCAACATTAATGTCCCTTGATAAACAACACAGAGGAAACACCCTTTTCAATTATACCTCCAGCTGTAAATCATGCAGGAATGAGTGGCGGCCTGAAAATTACACCCTTCCATATGACAGGCGGGGGAGCACACACCTTGATATCCTTCTCCTGCTGATAGCTTTTAGCATTTGTCGTAAATGTCCACCTGTATCGACAACAAGACAAGCATTGCTGTTATGAGCGTAAATTGGCCTCAGTCCAGCATGTTTCAGCGGACTCTAGTGGACATTTTGACTCACCTCCTGTACCGTGATTCACAGTTCCTGAGCAAGCCAGGGCTATTATCCTTGCCGGTTGGTTTAGGTCGCAATTTGAGAAGAATGATGGCTTGATGAGAGCCTTCAAGACTGGTAATGCATGTTGACCAATGCATTTCAATCATGAGGATCAACTTGACTCCAATCATTCTAGCTGCTAGCATGGGTCTGTTATTGTAACCCTCAAATTGTATTGCATGTCAAACTGACTCTCTGGCTCTTTATAATCTATTCCCAGAATTATGTCCTGTTAAAATTGGATATTAAAATCAAAATAATTGAATAATAATTAACAGGGCTCCAGATTAATACTGGTCCCCCATGTTCTACAGATGGTGGCACCAGCAGGGGGGCCATTAAAATGAAAAATTATAAGAAACCAGTAATAACAGTCGCATTGTTATTGTTTTGCAAATGCAATTAAAAAATAATATTGCATATTTTGTACTCACAGAAATGCATATTTCATTATTATATATTAGTACATGGATGCTGATTGGTCAGTGCTGCGTTCCAGCTGTGTTATATTCTGTGATATGGTATCATTTTTGACCTGTTCAACACATTGTTTTTTTTGTTTTTGTTGTTTTTTGTTTTCAACATTGTTATATAGTATGTAATGTTATACAAGTCCCTTTGGTGCCGAATTCTGAAGCCATTTTTGTTCTGAAAGTTCCAATTGTGATCCCATTCCAGATGCCACGGATTCGGCAGATGACATGAGTAAATAGCTTTCAGCAGGAAGCTGAGTGGTACCATGATGGGATACCCATTTTTCCAGCCATGGATCCTGACTAGCTCAGCTGCACACCCAAAACAAGCCCATTTAAGCCATAGAACCACTCATTATCCCAGATCTCTCTGCCTGACATTGCTTTGAAATGATAGAAACTGTGAAAAATTTCTGTGGAAATGGGAAGTGCAACATGAAACATATGCCATTGAAACTTTTAAAGGGCTATGACTCTGTTTATTGATCGGAATCTAGATATTGACCAGAGGTCCCTATGTTGGTGTGTGACCACATTCTGAGTGCTTAAGTCAAAGACCAGAAACCTCTTAAGACCTACGTGGGCTCTTGCCAGCTTCATCACATTCAGTTACTGCACTGATAATATCAGCCTCAGACAGCCTGACTAGGACCTCCAACAGTACTTTAAATGACTGTCTGATGCACACAAAACTGGCAAGCTCTAATCTGATTGGCTGACTTTTCTGTATTTCCTGGAGTAAAGACAAGCAGGTGTTTTTGTTGTTGTTGTTTTCCTTCTTCCTTCCCCCACCTGGAAACAAAGTCATGTTTACAAGGTACCAAGTTGACACAACAAGTGTTTGAAGTTATCACTTGATCTGCCAAATTTTGTCAGATGCCAGTAGATCTTTGAAAGCTATTTAGTTAACTGGATGAGCAGACTGGTATTATTCTGCTTTGTTTTCTGACACGAAACTCCAGAACGCATGGATTCCTACTAAAATGACTGTAGCTCATCTGTAAAATTTCTCTGAGTAATTGTAAATGTGACTGCACCTTAAGTGGACATTTTTAGGAAAGCAAGGCTGCACTGATGGTTCTTGCTCTTTTGCTTTGTATTGTTAGTTATTAATACAAAACCAACTCAAATTGTAATTATTTTGTTTATGAATATTGTTTTATAGCTATTTTTATTTGAAGACATTAACATAAAAGAATTAGTGAGTATTGTCATCATACACATTTTATTGAAATTTTATTTATTTATTTATTTATTTATTTTGCTTTGTTATTCTTTGTCAGTAATTGATATCATGATTTTTTTTTTTTTTTTTTATTTTTTTTTTTATGTTTTGAGATGATTTTCAATATTACTGAAAGTCTGGATCAGACCCCAGTTTCTTAAAGGAATAGTTCACCCAAAAATGAAAATTGTCATAATTTACTCACCCTCATTTTTGTTCCAAACCTGTATGAATTTTATTTCTGTGCACAATTAAAACGATTTTAATGCACAATGTGAAGGCAAAGAACCACCTGTTGTGAAGCTAACAATGAAACTGTGAGTTTAATTACTTCAAAAACAGCAATGTTACCCCCTCGTTTATGAGAAATGTAATGTAGTGATTCAGTAGCGAAGCTATTTTATTAATAGCAGTGTTGATAACAGGTTTCTGTTATCCTTAATGTTTCAGTGTGCAGCACAATCTCTGATCTATGTGTGTGAGTGATGTGTGTGTGCTTCAATAAAAGCAGCACATTCATATAGAAGGGTGATTAAACTGACTGGAACTACCTGTGCATTAAACGGTTTTAAAGGGTTAGTTCACCCAAAAATGAAAATTCTGTCATTACTCACCATCATGTCGTTCCACACCCATAAGTCCTTTGTTCATCTTCGGAACACAAATTAAGATATTTTTGATAAAATCCGATGGCTCAGTGAGCCCTGCATTGACAGCAAGATAATGAACACTTTCAAACACCCAGAAAGGTACTAAAGACGTATTTAAAACAGTTCATGTGACTACAGTGGTTCAACCTTAATGTTACGAAGCGACGAGAATACTTTACAACTACTATTTAACAACTTTATTCAACAATATCTAGTGATGGGCGATTTCAAAACACTGCTTCATGAAGCTTCAAAGCTTTACGAATCTTTTGTTTCGAATCAGTGGTTCGGAGCACCAAAGCCACGTTATTTCAGTAAACGAGGCTTTGGTACATCATAAGTGTTTTGAAATTTCAATGGTTCACCAGACTTTGGCAGTTTGATACACGCTCCGAACCACTGATTCAAAACAAAAGATTCATAAAGCTTAGAAGCTTAATGAAGCAGTGTTTTGAAATCGGCCATCACTAGATATTGTTGAATAAAGTTGTTATTTTGTTTTTTTGGCGCACAAAAAGTATTCTCGTTTTTTTCATAACATTAAGGTTGAACCACTGTAGTCATATGAACTGTTTTAAATATGTCTTTATTACCTTTCTGGGCATTTGAATGTGTTAATTATCTTGCTGGCAATGCAGGCCTCACTGAGCCATCGGATTTGATCAAAAATATCTTAATTTGTGTTCTGAAGATGAACGAAGTGTAGGGGTAGAACGACATGAGGGTGAGTAATTAATGACAGAAATTTAATTTTTGGGTGAACTAACCCTTTAATGCATGCCTTCCAGCCAATTAAAATCAATTACTCAGACAGACCATGGTATAAAAAAAGAATATGTTTTGAGAAAAAAAGATATTTTACAATTGGATACAATCAAAGTAAGTGGTCTCCAATGTTTTTTTGTTTTGTTTTGTTGTTTTTTTTTTGTTTGTTTTTTTGTTTCCAATCCACACATTGTTCAAAATATCCTCTTTTGAGTTCCACAGAATAAAGAAAGTCATATTGGTTTGGAAAGACATAAAAGTGAGTAAATGATGACAGAATTTTCCTTTTTGGGTGAACAATTCCAATAAGCAGTGAATAACAATGAAAACAGTTTGAATAATTTCCATATGCTGATTTTGTCATACAAACACCTGAAAAAATAGTGAATATTATTTAGCATTAGCAATACAACTGCAGCAGTGCATGTATATATCTCTTATCATTTAATATTCAGATCATTCAGTCGCAGCTCAAGCCCAGAAAGTGATATATCTGTGCTTTGAGCTATATCATGTAGAGACCACAACATTTAAAGACCTTCACTCAATAGAATGAAATGATCTGACAAGTATAATATAATTTTCCTTCTTCGAATTGATTCACACCATTCGGTAACTGGCACAGAGTGTGATCGTGCTAAAACTACTGTGGATATGCCAGCGGATAATGATGCCACCGCAGACAGAACCACAGAGAAGCATAGCATGGCCTAGGGCTATAGGAGCAAAAGCACTGAGATGTAAACAGCTTGGAAGTGGCCTGGCCCGGGGACATGCGGTGGCCTGCTCAGGGTGATGCTTCCCCCATATTCCTCAGTGGCTTCATGAATATACATGAAACCCCAGTCATGCAGGGGAGGGAAGTTCATGATGCATGGACACCTAACAGAGAAGATTCTGCTCTCCCAAATCTCTGCCAGAGTACAGCTGACAATACCGCACATCAGTGTTTATCCACCACCCACCCAAAGCCCAGTTCATAAGGAGGTTTGGTATTGATTTTCTTTCACGGCATCCATGTATGCAGTAAGTACAAAGAGCAGTTTCCCTTTATTTTTTCATTAGGCCCAATGCCCCGGTGCAGTGTTTCAAGCATGCAGTTGACATTTCTCCAGACACAAATACGATTTTTATGGCTGTTCTGTTTGAGATCCCCAAACAGCTTCGATGGCTGGAAAAGCAATGAAGCACCCTTGATTTCCCAAATGCGATGGAAGAAATGTCATAATATTTAGATTAATGTGCGGCAGAATTGCATCAAGCAAGCTAAGTATCATCTCCGACTGGGTCAGTGCAATCACAACTCTTTGTAAGGTTTGTCAGTGACCCTTATAAAGTTTTGTTCTAAAAAAAAAAAATAAAGAAAGAAAAAAAATCGCTCATTTTCACTTGTCTTTTTTTAGAAAATGCAGATAATGTCTCGAAATCAAGTTTCTGCAATTGTCCACCACCTAAGGGTGTCACTGACCCATGAGTCTTGGACTTTGCGGTGCAATACATTGCAAGGACAGGTTAATCTGGACTGATTTGGAGCTCAGCCAGTGGAAGGCTCCTCTAATCCCTCATTCTTTTTATCAGAGGAGGAGAGGCAAATTTCACTTCTGCACAAGAGGGGGAAAGGAGCTATTTCATGCCTCACTGACTCCAGTGTTTTTTTAGAATGGTTGTCTTCTCTTTTTTTAGCCCTTATTTTACATGCTGCATAGCGGCATTCTGGAAAACTTGCTGTATGTGTACTTTTTTCTAGGGGTGGGGAGATACTGGAAAGACACCTTGGCCAATTAGCACATTGGCCCTTAGTTGTCCTATGTTAACACCATTGCTCTTTCCTAGAAAAAGGAAGCCGTTAAACTTATTAATGCAGCATTCATCCTTTTATATGCATTGCAAAGTAAAGACATTCATTACAAAATTCCATTACATTGTTTTCAGCTGGCCTCCCACTCGTAGCAAAACAGAGTGTGGGCCGGCCCGCCGCTCTGCAGTTGTAAAAGCGATTAAAGACTGTTATGTACCTGTTCGGATGGTGCGCTTGATGTTCCTACTTTGAGTTTTTCAACAGCTGTCCGCTACACAGTAGCAAGAGGAAGAGACAACTGCGGTATCAAGCAGCTTTCAGCACTCCACAAGTCAACAGTAATGTCTTTATTAATCTCTCTGCCTCTAAGGCAGCTTTGAGAGGAAACATGGAGTAAATAAAGAGAAATATTCCAGTCCTAGATAAAGATAAAGGGATTGCTTTTATCTAAACATAAATCAGCTGTCTTATGCAAAGGGAGTCATAGAGTACCTCCCCAGGGCCAAGCGGAGAAAAAGATCATATACTGTTAGCGGTGTTTGGGAATGAGATAAGGAGACTATTGTGCCATCAACATACACATGCATTCTTAGAACACAAACACTGATATTCATGGGTAATGTAATTAAAGCATTTAATAACACAGTGCAGTATGTCAGGATCCTACTGAGTGAAAGGAAGTAGTGCATGACAAGTAACAGATATCCTGTGGGTTGAATCGCTCATATTTCCCTGATCATGTTTCATCCGTACTGTATCATTCGCATACATATACGCAACTCAGGGATGTGAACTAACAGTCATCAGTCATTGAGAAATGCTTAGAAATGCTTAATGTGTCTAACACAGACTTTCTGACACATATGATGCATCTCAGTCTACTGGCAGCACTTGTCACGTGTAGCAAACAAAGTATTTATTTTAGTTTGAGTGTTGATTTCAGTTATCTTCCATAACATGAAAATATTTATATTATTGAGTGCTGCAGTGCTGATAACATATTTTTCTAGGCCAAAACCCGGAAACGAGTTAGCATTTTAGCACTTCTGGATCCATCGTCTTGAAGTCAGTGGGTTTTTTGAATGGGCTTTTGGTTAAATGCCTGAAATAAGGTCTGTGGTAAGCTAAATAAATTTTCATGTTTTATTCAAAGACATAAAATACAGCAGTCTCTTGTTTTTTTGTTTTTTTACTTGTCCTGTAAAAGGTGGTTGCTAACAAGTGGTTAAATGGGACTGCAGAGGTTGTCGGGGAAATACAATATATATATATATATATATATATATATATATATATAGATAGATAGATGCCTCATTAGTGTCTGTTTCTATGGGATGCTATAAATAAGCCGTCCGCCATATTGGAACAGTTAAATCTGGTCTGTGATTTTAGCAAGTTGACTGTGCATCTGCAACCTAGTTATTCACATGTATGAATATCTATATTTGCAATAATGATTTTCACAGCATTTAGTTTATCGTTAATGTAATAATCCTGCATATGGATATTGCATATTGAGTTATAAAAACACAAACCAGCACAGGATATTCCATTTTGTCCGGAATCTATAGCTCTGTGGTTTTTATAGCCATGGGCTGCACAATGCTGTGACATTTTCGATGAAAATTCATTGATTTGTTAGTGAGTGATGAACAGCATCATGTTAACCATTCCAAGATGGCGGATGCATCGACATGTCTGGATTGGTCAAATGTGGAATCTGTGTATATGGTTTGGGATATTAAATGTCATCATCCAACCAGGTAAATTCATAAACTCACTAGTCCTCTTTCACAGCCTTGTGTTTATAATTACGCTCTTGCAAACTATTTTAACTCAAACTTTCAGGGAAAATGTTTTTAAACAAAGACTGAAAGAGTTCTCGGAAGTTGGTGAAGCATGGTGACGTTGAAGTCATGTGACCATGGTGTAGTTCGTTTATAGCCTACGTTTAGCTTTTGACTACTGTGATTGTATTTATGCTTCAAAATTCAAAATTGTGAAGATTATCATGATGAATAAAATGTGTAGAATCATAAGCTGTTGTTATCCACAGACCTTATTTTCTGCAATAATCCAAAAGCCAATGGAAAATTCCTATTGGGTTTTGTCGAGGGAACCGGAGTGATTAAAACTTCTTGGTTGGCCTACAAAAATACATCATCACTGCAGCACTCTTATATACCATTGACATTCAGCAAATACACATTTATATAATTTAAACAAGTTTTTGAATATTAAAAAATAATAATAATAATAATAATAATAATAATAATAATTTCACAAACCTCTGTGAATCCAGTTGTCCTTGATTTCAAACTATGCTGAGCTAGTTTGCCACTATAACATATTCATGTCATATTATCTGTGGATTGAATGTAAAATTAGTGTCTTTATTTGAGAAAATATGATTCCCAGTGCACATGAATTTACCAGATTCCTGTAGATTACAATGTTTACTTCCTTTTTTGTCATGTTTTTACGGAGCCCTTAAAGGGACATGGTGAAGGAAGAAAAAATTATTTGTCAATGCTAATGCGTTCTCTCGCAAATGTTTTGTGTTCCCCCGAGAAACTTTGCGTTCCCTCGCAAAACT
This sequence comes from Mylopharyngodon piceus, assembly GCA_039654765.1. Taxonomy (NCBI): domain Eukaryota; kingdom Metazoa; phylum Chordata; class Actinopteri; order Cypriniformes; family Xenocyprididae; genus Mylopharyngodon; species Mylopharyngodon piceus. The sequence continues at coordinate 20,278,865 of CM077442.1, forward strand.
TTTGCATTCTGCCGAGAAACTTTGTGTTCACTCGCAAAGAGCTCAAAAGGTTTTGAGAGTGAACGCAAAGTTTCTCGGGGGAACGCAAAACATTTGCGAGAGAACCCAAAAGCATTGACTTATTATTTTTCCTTCCTCATATTTTTTTCCACCACCATGTCCCTTTAGGGGCTCTGTATGTTTTTAACAATTTCTTTATCTGTGAAAAAACAAAAAAACAAAAAAAAAAAACAACTATAATAGGATGCAAGGAATTGCTATCTCTTTATTTGACAGTTATTTTACAATTTTATTATCAAGTTCAAATGATTTTTTTCATATTGATTCATTTTAAAGTTGTTTCTATTTTAGTGAATATTATGTGAAATAAATACAAATCGTACATAGGGGCTTCACTTGTGTTGCTCCAGGGAGACGTGGAGATGCACCTTTACTTAGGCCTAAATCAAGCTGTGCACACTGCAGTCCTCACAGTGGACGTTTTTTCTTCTGCTTCCGACAGCTCCAGATACCTGTAGCTGTAGCACAGGCACGCTTGCTGGTCAGACGCTTACCAAGCTGTCAGAGTGCTGTGGAACATGCTTTACAAACAATTACCACACCATCTGCACTGTCAGTGAGCTGTTTAGCATTAGCGTCTCAGTTTCTCTCGCACTCTCACTCTCTTTTGTGTGTCTTTCTCTTTTTGTGCTTCTTATTTTTCCTCTTTCTTCTCAATTCATCCAAGCCATGGGTTAATGAAGAGGAGGTTAGGAGAGCAGCTTGGATTGTTTGTTTGTCTGACTTTCTTCGTTTTGATCTTGTTAAGGCCTGAAGCTGTGATGTTTTTTCATCATGGAAGTCTCACAGCATGAGCGAGCGCTTGTGAACATCTGAAAAACAAAACACACTTTTATGAGTTTATTCCAGAGAAGCTCTTACACAGTGACCAGAGGTATTATTGAAACATCTGTAGGGAGAGAGAAAAAAAAAATATATTTGCTCTCAAAGAAAACAAGTTCACAGCGTGGACACAGCAGTGCAGTAAATGGAAATAATTCATTTATTTGTTCATTGCAAGTCATTTTTGTTTATTGAAGATGATTGTTTTCTCTTTTGCTTCACAGGTACATCAGTAACGAGAGTAACTGCAACGGATGCGGATGATCCGGTGTATGGAAACAGTGCCAAACTGGTCTACAGCATTCTGGAAGGCCAACCTTATTTCTCAATCGACCAAACCACTGGTAAGTGCGCTACATTAAATAAAAAAAGTCGACCCACAATGTCCAGATGGTCATGAATCATTCAAATTATTCAACATCCTTATTATTATGCTTATGAATAGCTTAGAAATAGGTGTAAGATGAATGTCCCTTTGTTTACCAAGACGAGTTTTAGGTGTTAGATCATTTATTATTATTATAATCATTGTTATTATGATCATCATTATGAGAGACGGGAAAGAAATATTAGAGAAAGACTAAATAAACAAGATCATTTTACCTGAAGGACACATGCAGATGCTGATTTTGTTCTGTAATAGCGCACAAAGCAATTTGCAGCTTCTGATTTAAATGACAGGGCTATCTTTGAATTCCATCTGCATTCTGGTTCCTTTTCAACCTTGACTTTGTTTTTTCCCTAATTGCATTTTCAGCTGACTTGTTAACAGTGTGTCTGTAAGCAACATGATTAAATAATGGTGAAATTACATTAATAAGCAATGAGATGGAAATGAACAGCTCGTAATTTGGAAAAACAACAGACAATAAATAAACAAGTCCTGTATCTGTCTAAATTGTATGTGCATATTAAATGAACAGACTTTAAATATCAATACTCTTTTTTTTCTTATGAGAACACTTTGTCCGCTTCATAACCCCATGCATTTCAATCACTCACTGTCAGCTTTGTCTAAGAATGCAAATGGTCGAGAGAAGGTGCAAAAGCCCAAATTGAGGTGCCGTGTGCTCAGTAACGTGTGATTACTGAACACATGCAGATGGCTTATTCAAGTGAGCCAGATGTTTTAATGAATGTTAATGAAAAATAAGAGGTAAAGGGAAAACAACCATTAGAAACCATTTGACACTTCCAACACCTCGTAGGAAATGAGACACACTTGATAAATAAGTAGACATCATGCACCAATTCATTACTTGGTTAATGGCTTGCAAAAAGAAAAAAAATGATATAAATAAATGAAAGGAAAGTAAACCTCCAAATACCTATGGAAATGAATGTTTGTGTTGCCTCGCTTCTGTGATCATCAGGAATTCATTTGAATATATAATGATAAATCAGGATGACAATTGAATGAGTATTGCAGTGTGTAACAGCATCAGATTCATTCAGTGTTGCACCGCACACACCGCATACACAGCTGAATCCAGCACTCTGGGCAGTCTGCAGTTCCATATTCCTATCGACAATCAGAGCACTTCTCTTTTAAAAATGCACATCCTTAGTTCACTGAAATTATTGTGGTCTGTTGGTCTCCATGACAGAACAAGAAACAAAGACATGTAAGTGCAGCATGAAAAGTCTAGCAGACGATGCATGCGTGCTGTGAATTATTCATGCGTAATGGAACTGGAGCTGGCCCTACTTACCCCACTTACCTTTCTTCCTGTAGAATGCCTTTGTTTCCTTAGTTCTTTACTTCTATTATTTGCCAATCTCTTTAATGTAGTTCCTTCTTATTATAACATTTCTCTTTCTTTACACAAAATCCTGATTGATTGTGTAAAATTTAATGTCTATGAAGATTCTCAGTCATTCAGAAATGTCTCACAGAACTTATTGCATAGCATATTTTTTCTAGTTTTTGAAGATGTTTTGTCACTTCCCCAAGTGACTTCATCAGAGTCATAGTGATTTAAGCTCATCACACAACACAACATCATAAGACTCGCAAATTGCTGTGGGAGTCTCCTCCACAAAAGTAAAAATCATGATCACAGTGTGAATTGGGGCAAAACATCTGTAAAGAATAAAGGATAGTGTTAAATGTTGGGAATCTCAATCTGCAACCAGTGAAGTCATGCGAATGAATGGCAAAACACCTATAATAAATGGGGGAAAAAAAATGTCTAGAAGATTTCAGATTCATTAACATAAATACTGAGAAAATGTGTACAAAACATTTGTTTAATACAGAGGGCTTTCATTTTATGTTACTGTGGGGTTTATTGTTTGAGTAGGTTACCTGTTGGTGTTTTGAGGATTTATTGTATTATTTTATTTTTTTTAGACAATGATAGTGCATACAATATCAAGGATTATAAGATACAGACAGCATAAACCACATTCAGTCAGAATATAAATGACTCCAGGTGCTGGGACAAGTCCTCAGCAAACAAACAAGCTAATTTGCAATGCCAAATGAAAGCAGCACAGGCAATGCATGGCGCACACTAAGCTGGTCGGGGTGTCAAGGACAGGGGAAGAGCTAACAGATTTGGCAGGCTGCAAACCTCAGAATGTGCAGTGACTTGTTCATCTTGTTCATCCTGTTCAGTATGAAGATGTGGTATATTCTTTTTTTTCTTCTTCTTCTTCTTTTTTTTTTTTTTTTTTTTTTTTTTGTCATATCTAAAAGAATTAAAGGGTTAGTTCACCCAAAAATGAATTGCTCACCCTCATGTCGTTCCACACCCGTAAAAACTTTGCTCATCTTCGGAACACAAATTAAGATATTTTTGATCAAATACGATGGCTCAGTGAGACCTCCATTGCCAGCAAGATAATTAACACTTTCTGATGCCCAGAAAGCTACTAAAGACACATTTAAAACAGTTCATGTGACTACAGTGGTTCAACCTTAATGTTATGAAGCGACGAGAATACTTTTTGTGCGCCAAAAAAACAAAATCTATTGATGGGCGATTTCAAAACACTTCATGAAGCTTCGAAGCTTTACGAACCTGTTGTTTCGAATCAGTGGTTCGGAGCACGTATCAAACTGCCAAAGTCATGCCCCCCAGTGGTGAACCATTGAAATTTCGAAACACTTATGACGTAACGAAGCCTCGTTTACTGAAATCACATGACTTTGGCAGTTTGATATACACTCTGAACCACTGATTCGAAACAAAAGATTTGTAAAGCTTCGAAGCTTCATGAAGCAGTGTTTTGAAATCGCCCATCACTAGATATTGTTGAATAAAGTTATTTTGTTATTGTTGTTTTTTGGGGGGTTTTTTTGGTGCACAAAAAGTATTCTCATTGCTTCATAACATTAAGGTTGAACCACTGTAGTCACATGAACTGATTAAATATGTCTTTAGTAGCTTACCGGAATTACATTAGGGTGAGTAATTAATGACAGAATTTTCATTTTTGGGTGAACTAACCCTTTAAGAGATTTTCTTGATGCTTGTAATTTTGTTCTTTATAATGTCATTTAGTTATATCAATTCATATATTTATTGTGATTGTTATAGCAATCATTAGGGTGGCTCTGGCAGGGATGGATCGTGAAATGAGGGAAGAGTATCTTGTTGTCATTCAAGCAAAAGATATGGGAGGTCACATGGGTGGGTTGTCAGGAACCACCACTGTGACAGTCACTCTTACCGATATCAACGATAACCCACCAAAGTTCACAAAGGGTAAGAGGGACCATATTTTATAAACTACACCTACACTACCATGCAAAAGTTTTTTAATACTTTTTTCGACAAGGATTCTGTAGATTGATCAAAACTAAAAACTTTTACACCTTACTGAAAATTTATGTTTCAAATAAATGCTGTTCTTGGAACCTTCTTGGAGTTTTGCCATTACATTAATAAATTACATTTTAAAATATATTAAAATAGAAAACAATTTTTAAATTCTAATATCTTGTAATATTTCAAAACATTACTGTTTTTACTATATTTTTGATCAAATAAATGCGGTCATTGTGAGCGTGAGGAACTTGTTTCATAAGTTTCAAAACCTTATCGACCCCAAACTAATGATCAGTAATATACACTGTATACTATATACATATGTAAAAGAAATGTTTAGTACTTTTTGTCTAGTATTTTAGTTGTTTTATTGTGTGAGTGCTATTTGTCACCTGACAGACCAGATATTCTACTTTCTTGTACCTCATCTTTAAAGGCTCTTATGAGTTCAATATTCCTGAGGATCTTGGCATCGGGAAACCTGGAGGAAGAGTAAAAGCGAATGACAGAGACATCGGGGAAAATGCTAAATCAACTTACACCATCATAGGTGGAGACGAGAGGGATGTCTTTGAGATTGTCACTGATGCTCAGACTCAAGAGGGAATCCTCAGACTCAAGAAGGTAAGACCAGAAAAGTAGGCTTAATGTGCCATAGGGACTCTCTAACAGTTGTAAACTGTCTGTTACAGAATTGTCACGGAGATGCATATTGTGAAAAATATGAAAAGTGGCTCATTACTGATGACAAATGACTGCTAATATTGCAGAGACAGAACCTCTCAGTGTGTATCGCAGGAGTCGGAAACCTATTTGACACGGCGTGCCATTTTAAATGTAATTTTAAACACTGTGCCATACCCTCCAAAAAGAAAGAATTAATCATGCAAATTAATTAATTATGCAAATTACTGCCTTAGTGTTTTGTGTTTTACTTTTTTTAAGGTTTGCTACATTATTTTCACTGGCTGGTGTTGTTGTTGTGTTAGTTGTTCCCTATGAGTTATGTGTCATGTTGTGATAAGTTGAGTCCTTTTCTATAATTATATAGTTGTTAGTTGGCGTCTTGGTGGTTTGTGTGTGGAATGGGAAGGATTGTGTATGTCTGGTTGTTAAAAGCAGTAACTTCTTTTTTTTTTTTTCTAAAACTAATAAGCAACAAATACAACAGAACAAACTGTGGCCTATCATCCGATCAAATAGTAAAGAAAATAGTGTTTAACTTCCCATTCAGCTCATAACTTAATAATACAGGCTACGTGACTGTGATGAGGACTACTTGCAAAAGTTAGAGTGGCATGCAGGTGCAAGAGATATCAATATTTCCAAAATGCACACCTAACATAAAATGCCTAAGGTGTCTAACCCCTGCTGGTTTGTATGTACTCTTTTTCTACAGGAACTAGATTTTCTTAGAGATACTTACTTTTAGTTTAACACAGCTGAAAATCCACAATCCCTGGAGTGTGTACACCTAAAATTGGTAGTAAAACTGCAGTCCAGGTGTTCTGAGGTTTGAGAACTACTGTAACTCTGAACCCCTTGACTTTCTATGCTCAATTCTCAGCCCTTTTGTACCAGCGTATATTTGCATATGGAATGGCCATTGTATGCAAATAAGAACCCTTCACAGTGGATGAGAGGACAATGAAGCCCTTTTATCTTACAGGAACATCTACAGTGCAACTGTGCAGCAACAATGCTGCACAAACAATGTGATAAAAATATGGAAAAATGTACACAATAAATTTCTCACTCTACATATTTGAAGCTGCATATTGTGAACAACATGATGAGTATGTCATGTGGGAATTAGTCTGGAGGACATGGTCACGATCTCTATTAATACAAAGAATTATACCAGAGTTAAACGAATTGTGTGCTTTAAATAACCTGCATTATTCAACAGCTTGATACATCATCCTCAACTCTAGTTCTCCATAATCAATTTGTGTGCAATCAGATTGTCTTTTATTTTGCACAGCACCTTGAGAAGCAGCATTTAAAGCCAATACTAAAAAAGATAACACTTTATTTTAAGGTGACGTAGCTACGTTACATGTGCATTAGGGGTGTAACGGTACATGTATTTGTCCCGAACCGTCACGGTACAGACGTCACGGTTCGGTTCATGCAGTTAGACGACGAATACAGTCAGTCACAGGCGATCCACACTACAATCCAGAAGGGGGCGCGCACAGTAATGCTTTTTAGCCTAACCCCTTTTAACCAGCATTAACCACCAATAATCGCAATAAGTTCTGTGTTTTGTTACTTTCAATAACGTTTCAATACTTTCAATAGCGTGACAGATCGCTGTATAGGCGCCTCACTTCAAACGGCAGCGCGGAGCGCGAGTGAACGCGATCATCCCTTCCTCTTTAATACTACAGAATGAACATGAATGAACATCTGAAGGTACGTTGAAAGATACAGTACAACTTACTGAAACATATCATATCTCATGTAATCGCTCAAAGTAAAACAGCCGCTTGAAGATGTCAGTAATACAGTTTGTAAACAATATGTCACGTAGTATTACATTTACCTCAGAAAAGCCATTCAGTGTCAACAGCTTGTTAGCTCGTTAGAGTAATGAACTATTTTGCTAAATACAGTATATGCACTATATTAGCCTATATATTAATTATATTTTACTTAACCTGTTAGTTAATGTAAGGCCTAAATAAATCCTTCATGAAAACAAGTTATGACAGCCACTGTGTAAATGATTATATTTCAACAACGAATTGGAGAAACAGAAGTTAATGCAAAAACTGCCTTATGTGTAATTTACATGTTTAAAATACATACATTTTTTATTATTATTTGAGTGTTGATGATTATATCTAAAAATAAATAGCAACTGAATTTAATAATTTGGGCTCTGTTGTTAATTGTAACCTTTATTATAGTAATGTGCAAGTAAGGGCTCCCTAATAGTTTATGGCATTAGCAGAGATAGATTTTTTTATCCTTAAGAAATTTTAATTATAACTGAATACATTTAAAGACAGAGGCACAGTTGGTTCAGTAAAACATTGTTTAATAAAATAAGAGAAAAAATTGTTGTTTTCTCACCCTGCTGTACCGAACCCATACCGAACCATGACTTCAAAACCGAGGTACGTACTGAACTGTAATTTGTGTGTATCGTTACACCCCTAATGTGCATATTATAGTACTAAAAGTAAATTATGCATAAATAACTAACCCTGTACTAAGTACGTGTTTATTTAATATTACTCAGTACTTATTTGTTAAAGTGTAATTACACTGCACTGAAAAAAATAATTTTTCTTTCGCAAGTTTTTGCACGCATATTTTTTTAAGTAAATTTCAAATATAGAATTAAGTAACTCTACTTACACCAGTACCAGTAAAAGTTGAGTAGTTTTACTTAATTTTATAATGTTGATATTTACGCTTTAATTTCTACAAGCTTAAATTGAGTACTAATATTGAATTTACTTAGTTGTTTTTTTTTTTAATTCTTGCCTGAACTTGACTTTTTCATGTAAAAATTACGTTTGTTTTTTCTGTAGTATTTACTTCACCATAAAATCATTTTTTACAGTGTGTAATGATGTCACCTAAATAAGGTGTAATAATAATAATAATAATAATAATATTAATACAATTATTTAGAAAGTGTAATGGCCTCTTTAATATTAGAATCATAAAACAAAAGAAAGAAAAAACCTGGAGAAAAAGCAAGAAATAAAGTAATTTGGTTTGTCCCAGGTCTCTCACAGCTGAATGTGTAATGGCATGCCTGTTTTTCCTCGTCTTCTCATCCCATAGCACTTGGCCTGGAATCTGTTGTCTGCATTACTAATAGCATGATGGATGGCATTGCATGAGAAAAACAGGCAATCAACAGCCCTCTCCCTGCTAACCTCTATACCTCCAGACGGTGCTGGAGTTCAGGAGAGCAGAACAAGCTTGTAAAGCACACAACCCTTATTTTTCCTCACTTTTTTGCACCTGCCACTGCGCGCAGACACACATTTTCCCCAGGCGCTGGGGCTGAGCCAGTGTGCGCCAAATATCATCTGCAGCGGTTCGACCAATGCAGCCCTCACCAACAATTAAAATTTGGTTTTACTTCTGCTAAATATTGAATGGGCATGAGCCTTTGTAGCAAGGTTAAACATATTGATCTGAGTGATATGCCACAGGCTCAGACAGTCAAGATACTGCTTTGTTGTAAAGGGATGCACGCTTTCATCTCTTCTCTGCCCCCCTAAGGCTTTTGTGGTGATGGTGGTGGTGGAAAGGGATGCTGTACTTCTCCCGCTGCTGATCTTTGATGCTTCTAAATGCCCCTGTAAACACACACTCTCAAACCATGCTGGGAGTTTTTTGAGAGTCAGCTAGGTGCTCTAAAACAGGCATGTATGTACGTGGTAAAAGTCAATCGCAGTCAGGCGGTTCAGTATGTGTTCAGTGGACACATGAAAGTCTGAATTGCATCATCTGGAAACGATGGAGGTCAAGTGACAGCCATAGTCATATTCAGACCTTTCTGCACAATGAGTGCCAAAATGGAGACCCAGAGGGATGCAAAAGTGCCAATTTCACTGTAGAGAGTAAAATGGCATGCATGACTATCAAAAGAATGAGGTGTTGGCATGATATTTTTAGATGGAACAGATTTGCAGTGTCTGAGATAAGAGGAGCTTGTTTCAGTCTTGCCAATATGCAAAGCTGCATTTGAATCACGTCCTCAAAAAAACCTCAACTATAATTAACTGGTAACATTTCTAGCATGTTGCTTGGTGAAAGAGAGGAGTTTCTCTTTCTTTCTTTCTTTCTTTCTTTCTTTCTTTCTTTCTTTCTTTGTACCTCTGCAGATGTTGCCTTTTCAGATGTTTTTTTTTGTTTTTTGTTTTTTTTATGTTTAAGACATAAAACTCTATGAACTGTCACCAAAATTCAATAGACTTGAACAGCACTGACCTTTTCCAAAGCAAGCAAGGTGCCAGCCTGCAGCTTGTTCTGAATTTTACATTGTTGGGAAACTTCTGCTTGTAAAGTCTTTCTGGAAGGTGCTCTGTTATTCTTAGCCCTAAACAATTTTCTTATTTTACAGAGTTTCAGATGCTACACAGAAATGTAGTTCTATGTTATTTCTTTATTTATCAGCACTGGAAACTTTATTTTATTTAGATGCTTTTAACCTTTTATTAGATAGAAATAGCAATGAAAAAGACTGGAAACTATTGGGAAGAGAGAGGACAAATAGGAAGAGGTCACGGTGTCTTGAAATGTGGTTTCTTTGAAGGAGATATAGAGTAGAGAATTGAGTAAAAGTGCACCAGTCAACCATACCAAGAGCTCTGTTTTATACTGTAATATACGGGAAGGTATAAAAATAAAAAAGTAAATAAATGCTGTTCCTCTGAACATTCTATTGATTAAAGAAAACTGAAGAAAAATATGCATCACGGTTTCCACAAAAATATTAATTGTTTATACATTGATAATTGTAAGAAATATTTCTTGAGCACCAAATTAGCATATTAACTTGATTTCTGAAGGATCATGTGACACTGAAGACTGGAGTAATGGGTGCTGAAAATTCAGCTTTGCCATCACGGATATAAATTACATTTCAAAATATATTAAACTAGAAAACCGTTTTAAAACAGTAATAATATTTCACGGTATTAGTGTTTTTACTGTAATGGCCTCTTGTGTTTTCTTATCTATCTTGGCATAATGGTTGTAGCAAGGGAGAGGTGAAAATAAAATGAAATAAAATCCTCCCAAAAGCTTTGTGGACTGCAGCAGACAGAGGTACATGGGCTGTTCTTTTCCACATGCCCTGCTGTCAGCCGCACTGACTTCAAAGTGTGCTGATAGAGGAACTCCAGCTGCTCTCCTCTCCCAGCTGGGGCTGCTCTCGGCCCGGCTCCAGTGTCCGCCTGACCTCCCCTGTGGGACAGAGGCTTTTTTTGACAACATAAGCAAATTCTTCATTCTACCACTTCTCCTAATTCATAGAGCCTGTTTCTTTTTCATGTGTACGTCAGCGGTCAGGTCTAGTTTAGTTTGTTGTCAATAAAAGAGCAAAGGGAGGGATTTGAGCCCTTTATTCAAGTTAAACTGAGATAGAGAGAGATGTGATTCAGAATACTGTGGTATCAGTACAGTACAGTCATTGGGAGAGTAAAATCTGTGACATTTTTACTGGATGAAAATGGCGTTCTCTTCACTGTAGCTTGTACTTGCACAGGTGGGGTGAACACAAGGTCTTTCCTCATACACTGAAATCACAAATATTTATCCTAGAGTACAAATAATTCCCAAATTGTATTTTATCTTCTACTTCAATAATATCTCACCATTGGATAATTGCCTCAGAGAATACATTAACAATGTTAGCGTCATGGTATTGTGGGCAAGGATTAATTTTGTTTTCAGACAACACAAACATACAAATTGTATTTTTTATGATTTCTTAACAATTTGCAATGCAGTCCTTGTGTTTCCATTAGATTAACCTTATTTGCAGCCTCATTTAAATCCCAAACACATGCTGTCTCTGCCACAAATTAATAACACATCCCACGCTCCAGGTGAAAGTGTGGTTATTGCTACTAAATATTATTTTTGTTCACACTGCAATTGGGCTCACAGCAGCTTAAATCTTAGCCACTGCAAGGTGGGAGGAAGTCTGTGCAATTACAGCCAGACCTGCAAGCCCAGCAAACTGAGTCCGCTAAAACCAGGAAACCGTTTGTCTTTGTTTTTGTGCCCATTAATAATAAACATCTCTCTTTCTCTCTGTTTTCCAGCCTCTGGACTTTGAGTCAAAACATTTCTACAACCTAACAGTGGTTGCGACCAACATACGTGCCGATTCGATTACTGGTGGGCCCTACATGGACCAGGCCACAATCAAAATCGTTGTTGAGGATGCAGATGAACCCCCTGTCTTCACGAAGTCCACTTATCTCTTCGATGTGCACGAAAACGCTGCAATCAACACAGTCATAGGAGCGGTAGTGGCGACAGACCAGGATGCCCCACACAGCCAAGTCAGGTAAAGGCAATCATTTCTAGCCAATGTGTTCTTGACAGAAGAGGTCTGGTGCTCTGTTGTCCTCCTTGGCGAAATTAGGGCAAAAACTTCTTCATTAAAAAATGAGAAGATCAAGCTTGAGCTTCTACATCAATCTAATATCCAAGTACTCCATCACCGCTGCATCCTACCAGCCATTAAATGCTGCTGATGAAATTGCCTGTAGAGGTGCATTTGCATTCAGACTAAATGGAGCTCTCACCTCCACAGAATTGGTTGTACTGGGAAAGAGAGAGAGGGGGGATAAGAGATAGGACAATGACACAATAAGATTCCACCCCTTCCTCCCACCGATGTATTTCACTTCTGTGACTTCCTTCTTGAAAAATTACAAGGGCACCTTCAGTATAGGTTATACAGCCAATTTCTCTCAGTCCAACCTAGCATTCCATTAATTCTCCAGTGACTTGCGATGTTTCCGGGACAACACGCAACAGGTTGTGTAATTACACGGAGAACTGGGAGCAGGGGAGAAATCAGAGATTGGGTTTCAACGGTGCAATGGAGTTTACACCAAGTGAACGTTCTCTCGTGTGTTATATATTTAATCTAGGGCTTCACATTATATAGAAATAAAATCAAAATTGTGAAATGTGATTATTACGTCACAAAGGCTGCGATTAAAGTTAACACTTTATTTCGATAGTCCACTTTAGACATACTATAAGTAACTTTGTAACACGTCAACTAACACTTTATTAGAGTATTAGTAGACTGTAGTAGACTGTTAGGTTATTATTAGGTCTTAGGGGTAAGTTGTAGTAACATGTAGTTGCAAAGTTACTTATAGTCAATAGTTTTAAAGTGAAGCGTGTTCTTTTATACTGTGTTCCTTTACACTCAAGCAACTCATGCAGTTCACAGTAAATGCTGCTCCACACAAATCCATCCGATTTATAGTCATATTGAATGGGTCAAAAACAGTGAGAATGTAGCTTATGGTAACTCAACTGGAGAGTGGAGAATTTTATTATTATTATTAGTAGTAGTAGTAGTAGTAGTATTTCATATACCCAAGTGTGAACACCCAGTTTTTCCCAAAGCGTTCAGCCCTAATGAGCTTAGACATTTTTCATGTTTGCTTTTAATAAACAGCTTTTTAATAAACAGTGTAAAATCATCCTAAACATTCCAGAATTTTTTTTTTTTTCAAATAGAGCTATTCAAGTATTTATTTATTTATTTATTTTTTAAATTGCAATATATATATATATATATATATATATATTTGTTTTTGTTTGTTTGTTTGTTTTTGTTTTTAATAATTGTACAGCTCTAATTTATTAATTCAAAGAAATCCAGTGCCCATGTCTTCAAGTGTTGATGTCTCCCTGTTGAACAAGAAATGTTTATTTTCTATGGTAGTGTACTTACTTTGTATTTCATAGTTATTTTCTTTGGCTGTTGCTTCAAAATATGAGATATAATAATTTCCGTGTGATTTAAGCATTCCAGCACTGACATCTGTGCATAGTGATTGGAGTTTAAGACTGCATTATTAGGAAGAAAATCTGTTGCATTTGCTGTTGCCAAGGTGGGGTGTTGCTGTTTCTTTTTTCTTTTTTTCTTTTCTTTCTTTTCTTTTTTTTTTTTTTAATTCGCCTTCCTGGGTTGGAATTCATTTTCCTTGCTGTCATTTGTGCACCCATTGGTCTGACATTCAGGCTTTTTGTATCGATGCGTTTGTGTTGTTTGGAAGATGAATTACTTCTATCCTGAGGCCATCGAGTAGATTGTGTTAAGCTATACATGACAAGGTCCACTTAAGCATTAAAAGATGAATTGTCTTTTCTAGTGTGATCAAATGATTTTTGTTGTTGACTTGAACCATAAAGTGGTAAAGTTGCATGTCTTACCATGTGGAAAGAAGAGTTAAAGTCATTTTAAAAGGTAAAAGCCACTTTGTAAATAGAAAATCAGATGAAAAAGGATGACTGACTTTATCTACCAAATAGCCCATGCTGAATTTCATAGAGAAATATGATAACTATACCTTACCTCAAATGACAAAATTTCTGCTTGAATACAGCTAATTGTGCACATTGCTGTGGATATCACATCAATAGGAGAAGCAATCAAGGTGAAACGAGCAAGAATTTAAAAAAAAAAAAAAATGGTGTAATTGTGGCTTTTAAAGGATTTTGGTAAAATGAAAATGTCAGTTTTAATCACAGCTCGGCATGGAAACAGTCATTTACAGAAACATTGTTCCTCATCAGTCTGACCTCTCGTCTGACCACCACTACCTTCCCCATCTCTCTCTCTCTCTCTCTCTCTCTCTCTCTCTCTCTCTCTCTCTCTCTCTCTCTCTCTTCTTATAACATTGCAGGATTTCTCTTGCTATTGTGAAACTGACATGCATCAAATGGTGCCAAGCTGTGTCCAACTTCAAATTAGCCCTGTTAGAAATATTGTCTATCTGTCAAAAGAAGTGTGGGTGTAATCAGTGGGGATATTTTAACCTTCTCTGACAGAAGTCCCTCTGGCTCCAGATCTTGTTGTGGCACCTGATATCTAGCATATGCTAACACTGGTGTGACTGCTCTTGATGGCGATTGTGTTATATTGATGTTGTATGCTTTACTTAAAAAGAGGAAGCAGAGTCATTTGATTTGGTTACTGCCCATTTACAGAGTGCAGCTTACTGAAAAACATTTGGTACAGTAGAATAAATTGTGCTTCTGTCAAAGTCCCCTTAATTACCCTTTTACACAACAATAATAACTAAAAGGCCTAGAGAACATGTTATATCATGTGCTTTTTGGTAAAAAGGAATAGATATTTAGTTTTTAATATAAAAGTTTATTAGTTTATACATATATTTATATTAGTATAATATAAAATTAAAGGAATCAAACTTTTTTTTTTTTTTTACATCACAATGGAGAGTCTTTCTTTCTTTCTTTCTTTCTTTCTTTCTTTCTTTCGCCATTTCCATTTGCGTAATGTAATAAAATGGTCACACTTTACATTAGAGTGCCCAGTATAGCTGCAGTATAATTACATAAGCAAGTAGGGCTCCTGAGTAATACTAATCAACAACATGCACTTCATATGTAATTATTTTGTGGAGTGACTTGTGATTAAATGCTGTTTTTGCTACCATAATTAATTATATTAACGTGTAATATGTGCTTTGGCTCTTAGGGTGATAAAAGAAGGTGGTAATGTTTATGTTGTTAATCATGTGTGTAAAGCATATCATGTAAAATGATTTAAAAAAAAAAAAAAAAAAAAAAAAGCTTAATGTAGTAATGTCTTAACTGATTTTACTCAACACAAAAATATTATTTAATAAATAAATACTAATTTATATTAATTAAGTGGAGAAATAACTTAAATAAAAAAAAAACAAGATATTTTGATCAGACTGTAAAACCTTTTTTTTTTTTTTACATGTGAGTTGTCTCACATTGAACTCACCTTAACTTAGGTTAAGTATCCTAAGTATCTGATACTTAACCTAAAGAAATGTTTATTTTTACTTTTTTTCTTTACACCCTAAAAAAGAGGGGGGAGGGGGGGGGGATAATTAATTAAAAATTGTATTATTTATTTTCTTTTTTTTTTTCTCCTACTCCATTCCCCACTGTAACTTTTGTCAGTTTGATTGACACATAGCAGAACATTTCAGGGTCTGTCTCTTGGTGGTACGTGGAGCTGTCAGAGCCTGACTGAAATCCACTCAGCCTCCTGGAGACTGATCCCAGGTGGGAATCCTGTCTGGCTGCCTGCACAGAAGTAGAGCACTCCTCCTGGACTTCCAGCCTCAGTCTCAGGATCTTTACCGTGCCTGAACATTTTCCTCACGTTCACTATCTAGACCAATGAATTATTTTTATTTATTTATTTTACAACCAATTCTTCATCCACTGGGGCCTTTTTGACAGCTATACCTCACACACAGCTTGTTTTTGAGACAATGCCCAAACAGACTTTACCTTGATAATTCAAAGATTAGTAAATTATAGGTGCATATGAACTGGGTTGAAAATACGCCATATATTTTATGTGTAGTCCCTGATTTTTTTTTTTTTTTTTTTTTGACCTATGAAAAAATTGATTTGTGATAATCATGACATTTAAAACATGATGCTAAAAATGTTATTTTAATATGATATTTTGTGTGAATTTTTTTTGGTTTATGTTTGCCACTGACTTTAATATTCTATAATATGCTTTTAACAAAGTGTATATTATTCCACATATGGTAGATACAGAACAACTGAGAGATTATATATATATATATATATACACATTATGGGATCATTTTACCTCATATACTAAGGGATGTTGTTTTATTCTCTCTCTGTTTTCCTTCTACAGGTATTTTATTGATAGGCACACAGATTTAGAGAGGCAGTTTAACATTAACGTTGATGACGGGAAGATCACATTAGCTAAACCTCTGGATAGAGAGACGGATATGTGGCACAATATTACCGTGACAGCCACTGAAATTCGTAAGTACAATTTCCCTTTCTTCATCTTCTTGATTGAAACATTAAATGTTTTGTGTTTCAGAATGATTGTATAACAATATCAGAGATCATTACAGTAATGTGCACAGAGATCATTAAAATCTGTGTAGAGGCACTTCAGACCAATAAAAGTTTTACATCACAATTAACATCTTTTTTTTAATTATCTCATCGGATTTACAATAAATGCGGGTATATATTTAACATCTCAAAAGGCACTAAGATAAAAAAAAGGTCAAAACCTGGGTTCTAACTTTAAATGAACCATAACAGCCAATGTAAAATAACGCATTATCTACTGTAACACCTCAGGTATTAATTTACCATTGACAGATTTTAAGGTTTTTAAAGTTTCCTCTCAGAAACTGAAGACACTGAGATTTTACTGAATTAAACAGCTCAGCAGTCAATTCATGGACATCTAATGAGTAATTTCTACTCACGCCAGAGCTGTTTGCTGTACATAACAGATAAAAGAACATCTGTTGACTGGATAAAGAACTTATTAAACACAAGCTGTGGACCAGAAATAAACACTGCACAAGCCATCCATAAACCTCGAGATTCATTTTGATTGGCATGTACAGCTACATTATTCGGATATGGGAGCCAAAATATTTTCACTGGAGGAGGAAAAAAAATACTGATGTTGTATATACAATTAACATAAGATGTCTTAGAGCTCAAAGAGCAGAATAAACTGAATTATTTCAGGGCTTCTCACATAGCAACATTGTATGTGTGCAAAATGTCCATCTTTTTCAGTGTTTTGAATATGATGACCAACAAAATCAGCATTTTTTTTTTTTTTTTTTGGCTGATGCCTTTGTATGGCAAAACATAATATCTGTTCAACATTGTGTACAGCATGGCTTTGAATATGAGTCTGCGCTATTGCATTATGTTTAAATGTCTGGTCTAGGCTCAGAAACTTTTTTTTTTTTCTTCCTATAAGGGCGATCAATGAGGGAAATTAATTGACAGGTCAAATGCATTTCAAATGCTGTTTGCTGTTCTAAGTGTCACACATAACAGTTGCCATGTTCTAAAGCCAAACGAATAGATAATTGCTTTAAAAGTCAGCGGTTGCAACCCTAATTAAATATAATCATTTACATGGGTCCTCAAAAGGGACTGTAAATTACCGCCAATGAATAATTCCAATGAAAAGTTAATCTAATTAAATTGCCCTTTATTGTCTTCTAGACTTCAGCTGCCACCGTTTTATTAATATTCATTTTTTTAACCTTCATGTATAAAACATGCACCTGTACAGGGGATTTCAAAAGCACTTTGAATGTGTTTTTTTTTTTTTTTCTCCACCGTAATCCTGTTTTGCATACTTGATAATGTCTAAAGCTCAAATGGATGCTGCGTCTCATCTGTCTCTCCATCAACCCAGAGGATGGAGGAGGGGGGGGTGAGAGAGAGAGAGAAAGAAATGGGTGTGAGGCAGAAAGAGAAAAGAAAAAAAGAAATAACTGGGTCATTTTATTTACCTGGGATTTGCAATAGCTCCCTTCTATATTTGGCCACTGTACTTCTGTTTTCAGTGCTTTAATAGCTTGTCTCTTTTTGTATTAGGAAACCACAGCCAGATTTCCAGAGCCATAGTTGCAATCAAAGTGCTGGACATAAATGACAACGCCCCTGAGTTCGCCACCGAGTATGAAGCTTTTCTCTGTGAGAATGGCAAACCTGGACAGGTAAGAGGGCATCAATCAGGCTCGCCAGCAGCATCTCCCTCTCACAGCACCTCTGTAACGATCAGCCACGATAAATTATAGCCTATTGATTTAAGAGAGAGAAGTAAGAGACACCTAGGTGGGCCTTTTTAGCTACTCTCCCCCGCTCCCTTTGCAAAAAATGAAAACAATCAGATCCATTCAGGCCCAGTCAGAGCCTGCATCGCTCTAGCCGACATGCAGTGTCTGTGACTAACAGTGTCAGTATGTACTTCCTCATCCTCCGCCCTCTAACACACTCACCGTGAGAACATTCTCCATCCATGTGGGGAAAAGAATGACCGGAATGATGATGGCGGGGTCCCGCTTTTCAGGGAGCTGTTAATCATGAAGAAAAAGAACTTGTCTTGAACGGGGGTGGCAGATATATAGATGGACTTGGCACAGAAAAGTGGGCTGCCAAAGCCGCGCCCCTTAGCTTAGGGTCTCTACTCTTATGAGTGAATGAGACAGATTTTTCATCCCGTGTTGTCTGCTGTCATTGTTTGGCCTCATACGATGTCAAAAGTGGAGTAATGGATGACCGGTCCCTCTGTTCGTGTCTGTGTCCACAGGTGATTCAGACCATCAGCGCTGTGGACAAAGACAATCCTTCCCAGGGACACACTTTCCACTACCGCCTAGAGGTGCTTAACAATCCCAATTTCACCATCAAAAACAATTTAGGTAAGACAACATGACTGTAATTGATGAATTGTGCAATATCGACATTGAACCAACCTAGGCTTATTGTAAAACAAAAAAACCTAACATTTTTGAAAAACTTACCTGTATACAATTCACTGCAGTTTCTAACTGAAATGAACACTAGTGGCAGTAAAACACCAACAACATTTATTCCTTTTCACATAAATTATGATTACAGTGGCAAAATATTTCACAGGGTTCCTTGCACAATGTTGTGACCTCAAAACACTTTTACTATAGTATATGATTTATAAAGTAATAACATTTTGACGTTTATATCACTTAACCAGCTCCATATGTTTGGCTTTTCTAATGTAGTAAACTTGCTTTGTAGCTCACATGGTACAGCATTGCACTTGTAATACAGCTTTTAGCGCTACTCATTGGACTTTTTACTTTTAAATTGTTGCGAATGGACAAGAAGCAATGTATTATTATGCACAAATGTCACCACAGGCACGTTTTTCCATTGAGCCTTAGTTAGAATTAACACTGAACTGACTTAAGCTGAATAATGGCACTATTGTCTTTGTAGAGCTGCTTTACAGCAAAATTAAAATTTGTCTCATTTTTGGTGAAGTTTGCATCATTGATTCTGTTATTGTAATTTTTATTACTGTGAAGCTGCTTTGAAGCAATTTTATTGTATAAAGAGGTATATAAATTAAGATGACTTGACTTGAAAGAGAGCAGGGAAATAATAATGAGATGAACAGAGAGAGAGAGAGAGAGAGGCATCTGCAAGAGCAAACATTGTGTGTCAAGCGCAGTCCGGAGGCGTGCGTTTGAAGGGGAAATCTGGCGGAATTAGTGTACCCAAAAGTTAGCAGATGCACAATTGTCTGGTCATCAGCTATTTTGTACTCCCCAGTGCATTTTGAAAGAAAGCAAATGAACAGAATCCAAGCCGAGGTTTAGCGATGCAACTCGATGTAGGGTGACTTACTCAAAGTTGAGGCTGTGCAGCAGATGGTTCTAAATTTGTTTGCTAAATACACTGATTTTTTTCTTTCTTTTTTGTATAACCTATCCGACCTTCCTTTTCACGCTGTGCTCCTGCTGTTCTCACTGCACAACCTAGTATTGCACTATGCTTTCGAAGACTTGAGGGAGAACTGTATTGATCTAGTTCCATTTGGCATGTGGTCTTATGGCTGACCGTTGAAGGAGCTGTTGTTTTGGCTGCTCACCAAAAAGAGGAAACGTGATATTTCTGAACCAGACGGATCAGACGTTACATCAAAAGAGCTTTGCCTTCCAAGGGACAGTCATGTTTTGAGTTAATACGAAAGTGAGGAAGAGTGTGAAAAGGAAAGAAATTGTGGATCTCTCTGTAAAGCGCTTCAAGTGAAGTGACAAGGGAAAAAAAAAAACTATATAAATATACATAAAGATCTAAAATGATTGATTGATTGATTGATTGATTGGTTGATTGGTTTGTTTGTTTGTTTGTTTGTTTGTGTAGGTCTCAATTGTATAAAACCAACCTAAAGAGACAAAGTATAAAAAATAATATTAAACAATTTTATACTTAAAACTATGGTTTCTTATTGTTTTTCAAAGGAACGGGGTAGTTTCAGGTATCAAATTGAAATTTCAGAATTTAAGAACAGCACATCACAGAACTAGTAGAATGAGGCTTGTTTTCTGTTTCAATTTTGTTAGAGAAATTGTGATTTATAATGAGTGTATATTAATATACAAAGCAGATTATTTTATGGTAATATATAGATATTTATTCTGCTGTTTATGTGCTGTGATACAATGTATATAGACAACAGAGTTTTAAAAATAGACTCATGCTATAAAGAAATAATAATTATTATTAATAGTAATTTCAGTAACGCTCTTTGGTGAGTTAGCATATAAATAAAGCTTGTAGTATCGTTTTAATCATTAATTAAAATAAATATATTTGCATTATAATATATTATAATTATATTTTTATAATACATTATAGTAAATACATTTACATTTAAAAATTTAGCAGACTCATTTATACAAAGCGACTTACAAATGAGGAGAACAAAAGAAGCATTCAGACTAACAATAGGAAACAATATGTAAGTGCAGTGAATAGTCCCAGTTTGTCTAGTACAGTACACATAGCAAGTTTTTTATAAAAAATAAATAAATCGATATACAGAATAGATTAGTAAGTGTTAGTATCAATGGGTCACGTGTTGATGAAAAAGATGCGTCTTTCGTCGTTTCTTGAAAATGGCTAAAGACTCAGCTGTCTTTATTATATTTTACATCTGTTATTAGAATGAACAAGGAACCCACAGAGAGAATCGGTAATAAAAATGTTTCAAAGAAAAAATAAAAAAGAAAGATGAAACAACACTGATAGGAAAAGAACTGAACAATGGACTACTAAGACAAAGCCAGACCTTGAGAATTGTAAGATGAAGCAGACAGGCGGAATGTCATTAGTGACAATCTCAGTGATATCTTGAGAGGCAGCATGTATTATGAGTCAGCCTGAGTGAGTTCAGGTTAAAGATGGCCACTCCATCACAGAGACAGGAGAAAGCTCTGTAAGGACACCAGGCTTTGATGCACAGCCTGAGGCGTCTGGTGCACTAAGGCCGCTTTCTCATCTCTTCTGCTGTGCGCATATGTGAGTGTATGAGTGTGCATGTGTGTTTGATCGCGCTTGGCATCAAAACTTGTGCAGAAATTTGACAGCATGTCCAAATTTCTGCTATATCCTATTTCTTTTCATCACAGGATATGTTGTTACTTGTGATTCATGATTAAAAAGCACAATGTTGTGTATTGGTTGAGTCCCTTAAAAGGATAGTTCACTCAAAAATGAAAATTTTGTCATCATTTACTCACCCTCTTGTCACACCAAACCTGTATGCCTTTCTTTTTTTGAACAATGTTTCAAAGACTTGTCCATATAATAAAAGTCCAAAACAGCACTGATTGTATGCCATACATACATGCATTAGCTTTTTAAATACATTTACTTGCATTGTTTCTAGCTATGCATACTACATACCTTCTGAGGTAAAATCTAGACTTCACACACTTGGATTAAGTCACATTCTGTTCTAGTCATAACATTATAAATCATATTTTCCCCATGTTCAGGAAATGTACCATATAATTATGGGTGGAATTTTTTTCAGTAGCAGTTAATTGCATGATTATCCATCCTGAAGTCTCGTCTCAAAGATCATGTGCAATAACGATCTAGATAATGCACATCACGGAGGCACACATGCAGTCTATGATGGTTCCCACATGCAGGTTGTCTGAAGCAGACCTCTGGAGCTGAGCTGGGGAGGTTTGTTTGTGATGATAACTGTAATTGCAGTGGATGGTGACATGGAGAGGCTGATGTGAGCTGGGAACTACCAGGACCACCTCAGCTATCGTGACCTTAAAAGTTGTGCTTCGGGGTATTGTGCCCTGAAAAAAAGAGATTGAAGACTGAAGCACAACATAATAGCTCCCATATACTGTCAGAATATTATATTAGTCTTCATTTTGCTGTAAATGTGACTAGTATGAAATGCTCAAATGCACTCAAACCTAGGAATATTTAATTTGACCATAACTGCGTTGGCACATTGAAATATAGTCAGATAATCATAGCAACTAATAAGGAATGCATATCAGTGAATATTCTTTGGTGAAATAAGATACATTAGTTCAGGACAATGTTCTTCACACATAATGACACATAAAAAAAATGAACTTTAATTACATTGATAAATCATCTTGCAGCATTTGCAGATAATTGCTTTGTGATCTCAGGGAAACAAAAAGAAAGCCATATTTACATTTTTCATTAGCATGTTTATGAGCGGAAATTAAATTCCGACCCTGTTCAGTTTACCGATATTTGTTCCAGTGAGCTCCGTGATGTCCTTTCATTCTGTAGTTTTAAATGATGTACTTCCAGTTGTTCACCCTCATGAGAAGCAGTAAATAAATACATATATTAACATTGCCCTGGTTGCTCCTAAGCGTTTTCCATAACATGGTTATCGTGTTGCATCCGTCTGAGGTGTTATCTAAACCTTTTACTCAGTAACTGATTTTATTTTCTTTCTTGAAATAAAAATTGAAGGCTTTTACAGAGATATTGTTCAGCATATCAAGTGAAGGAGCTCCTTGAGACACTGGAGAGCTTCAACATATGCTTTGAGGTATGAGGGGGCAGATAATGAAGTTACAACTTCTGAAAAGAAGCACCAGTGGAGGCTCCAGTACTTTGCTCGGTTTCTTTGTCTGCCTTCCTGAGACACTTTACAAGAGATTGACAGCAGAGATGAAGCTATTTATACCCATCTGTTTATTTATTGCTGGAATAGACGTTGTCTTGTCGTAAATTTAATAGTGTGTCGTTTCCCTACCATTTACTTGCATGAATTGCCTTTGATTTCATACATCACAGCCAAACTTTATCTCTCCCTAGATAACTCGATCAGCGTTCTTGCCAAGCATGATTCCTTTCGGCGTCAGAAACAAGAGACATACCTCCTGCCCATCGTCGTGACTGACGACGGAGAGCCTCCGATGAGCAGCACGAACACTTTAACTATCCGGGTGTGCGGCTGCAGCAGGGAAGGCATTGTGCAGTCGTGTAACGTGGAGGCTTTTGTTCTACCCATTGGTCTCAGCATGGGAGCTCTGATTGCTATTCTAGCTTGTATAATTCTACTTCTCGGTAGGTCACTTCAGCTGCCTCTTTTAGTCCACATTGTGATTTGCATGTAAAATCTGAATCTAAAAAGCACTTGGTAAAAGAATGAAATCAAAATATCAGAACTGCACAAGGCAAAAGCAGAGATCACTAAGTGGATGTTCTTGTGCCTTTCAGTGATCGTGGTCTTGTTTGTGACATTGAGGAGACACAAGAACGAGCCTCTTATCATCAAAGACGACGAGGACGTGAGGGAGAACATCATCCGTTACGATGACGAGGGAGGCGGGGAGGAGGACACGGAGGCCTTTGACATCGCCACCCTGCAGAACCCAGATGGCATCAACGGCTATCTGCCCAGGAAGGACATCAAGCCTGACCTGCAGTTCATGCCCAGACAAGGTCAGCACTCGGGTCCGAACGGAGTAGACGTAGATGAATTCATCAACGTACGGCTTCACGAGGCAGACAACGACCCCACGGCTCCACCATATGACTCCATTCAAATCTACGGCTACGAGGGCAGGGGCTCCATTGCGGGCTCCCTGAGTTCCCTCGAAACGGCCTCCTCGGACTCGGACCAGAACTATGATTACCTTAGAGAGTGGGGTCCGCGCTTCAGAAGACTGGGCGAGCTTTATTCCGTGGGCGAGAGCGACAAAGAGACTTGACCTCCAATCACTACGGACCTTTTGCTTTTGTCCACGTGACTTGTGTATTATGCTACGGGGATGTTAGACACTGCTGTTAAAATGGGGGGGACGCCTTTTTTTTGTTTAAACTTCTTAGAGAGACCTAATAGCATTAGTCATCTACCACATCAGAGTGCATCGTAACGTCAGAACTTAACAGTGTCTATAGTAGGAGGTCAATGATTCTTGTGGAGTGTGAGTTTAGATTACCGTCACTGAGTGTCTAGCAGTATTTTGGGTATTTGTTGTTCACTGTGACCACCAGAGGCATCAGAACTTTGATTCTTGGTAGTCGCTTGAAAAGACTGGATGGAAAGAGGACATTTGGGACACCTTGTAGCCCGCTGGGGCAGGAGAAACAGGACTGCAGAGGCCTCAACATGACACCGCTCCCCAGCGACAACAGATCTCTTGCCGTCATTCAGCCAATCAGATAAAGGAACATTTAAAAAGAAGGTAAACTAAATAGCAATATATTGTCTACGTTACTTATGAATGTATGTGTGATTTAACAAATGCGAGCGCAATGAAAATACATCACACTGGCTTTAGGATCTGCCTGCTGAGATAAGATTCGACCCTTTGATACTACGTGGCCAGATTTCTGGAGTACACTGAAAAAGCCTCAAGGCTTGCTTTATACAACCCTTTGTATCCATATGCTTTAAGTGTGATTCACACTCAAAGATGATTAGAGTGTGTAAGACTGAGTTGAGGACAACAAGAGAATTGTGGAAACAATGAGGCCTTCGTTTTACAAAAGCAAGCATTAAATACAGTCGTATTCCAATGTTTTTTGGAACATTGATGTGTTTCTTCATTATTGTGTATGTTTTATATAAATATAAAAATATTCATCGCCAGTCGTCTGTTTTGTGCTGCAGGTTTGAGTATATTTGTACTTTTTATTTTTTTATTTATTTATTTATTTTAGTGAAATTGTTATTTTTATTAACTTTTTAATTTAAAGTTTCAAGCTTTTTCTCTTCAGCTTTGTTTCATTCTGCTGCATCACTGTTTTTTAAAAGCTGAACTGAATTTCTGTGCTGAAATTCACATGGTGAGATTCGTTAACTACACCGAACTGTGAAATCCACAGAGGATTTGTTCTTGACCGGGAAAGATAAGTCAATTTTATTGACAGTGTGTGTGTGTATATATATTCACATACTATATACAGTGATATCAGTGATCATTCTAAGCACAATAGCTGAAAGCATCTAGTTCATGTTTATATTTGATCCCTGCCATTTTTAAAATCAAAAGTCAGAAACCATCGAGTAAAGAAATACAGAAACAGACATGCGTAATGTGCTGCACTGTATGATATTAGAGCAAAAAAAAAAAAAAAAGAAAAATATGTACATAGAGTCATTGCTGATTCTCTTAGCTTTTCTTTGAAGTGATGGGTTTTGTCTATGCACGTTAGCTATTGCACATGGAGATCTGGCACTGGAGCTGCGTGCATATTCTGTTTGTATCGATGCGATATATGGCGATTCTCTTGGACGGACAGTATATATAAAATAGTCTTTCATGCAAATCATATTTTCTACTGTGCTTTAATGCTCATACACTTGTATGTTTAATTAGCTACTCTCTGTATTGTAATCTAAGATATCCATGTATTGTTTCCTACTTTGTGAAATATATTTTTATAAATACTTGTGGGTGTAACTTTTCTTAAGCCAAGTCACAGGTCCTGATACCTATACATGTGATCTCTTTCTTGCTTTTATGTTTAATGAAAATGATTCTCTCATTTGGCATAAAACTAGGTCTGTTGATTAAGAATAGAAACTAAATTGATTACACAAGATGCTTACTTACTCTTTCATGCATGAATTATGACAACCTCAGTCAGGATTTTTTTTTTTTTTCCTTATGGGTTTTTTTTTTTTTTTTTTTGCATTTAGGGCATGAAAAACAAGATTTGAACTTTTTTTTCTTTTTCTTTTTACAAATATTTTCAGATATTTTTAGATTGTCCAAGATATTTTCATACTGTCCACTTGAGTGCAGTTTTGGTTTTAACTGAAGAGATACTGTATTAAATATAATACAGTAATAACACAGCAATACTGTGTGAATGTAACATGTCAATGAATAAAATTATATAAAATCATGTGAAAACTATAAAATACATACAAAAAAATATAATACAGCTTCAATTATTGCAAACGCAATTAGGTTTGTACCCGTTCGACCAGCAGACGTAGAACTTCATACAAGTTGAACTTTGCATGTCTTTGATTTTAGAACACGAGGACGTGATTCTGTCAAAGATCTCTACGACCAGTGAAGGTACAACTCTGTGGAAACCCAACTCAGACTATGTAGATAACGCTCACTCTCCCTCCAGTCCGCTGGGGTATGTTTACCCTTATTAACTGATCATTATGATTGTGTTCAAAATCGACACATTTCTACCATAGCTCTCCTTTTTGAGAAAACCTCAGACTGAAATCTACATTGATCTACACTGATCTATTGATGTTTTCAGACTGAGAAAAAACTAGCGATCAGGTGTTTTCAATTTCAATCTCATCTGAAATGAGAAGTGTTGGAAGTAACGCATTACAAGTAACATGCATAATGTAATAAGATTACTTTTTGATGTAACTGGAAATTACATTCTAATAACACAAATACGTTTTTTTTTTTTTTTTTTTTTTACAGCCAAAACAATGTACTGCAGATAAAGCATTTTCAATAACAACAGTTACAGTAATAGTATGAATTGTAGCTGAAATATTGCACATGATGTCCAATTAGTGGACAGACGATTAATCAGAATTTCCTCTCAATCTAAAATCAATACTTGGAAAATTTAACAATGATATGACTCCTTAGATGTTACGTGATGCTACATAGGTATATATATATATATATATACCTACGAGAGTCTCCTACAGGATAGAAGAAATGGATTGATATTCCGGAGCAACTTGGCATTTCTGACTGGCTGTCAGCCATCTTGGTTTTGAGAAAAATCCACATAAAACAGCTTGCCATTTGGTGGCAGAGTATAGAATGATGCGCTAATGTCCACTGTAGAGGATGAAGTGCAATTTTTGCCAACAAAACCCATGCAAGAAATTTTTTGAATAGCTGTTCACTGTAGTGACCTCTATGTGTGAAAGGATTAATCAAATGAATCGCATCTATCATTTTTTTTTTTTTTCTGTGTAAAGATTAAGTAAATTAAATTGTAAAAATTCAAAATTAAAATAGATTTTTTTTAAAAATTTTTTTATTTTAAAATCAAATAAAAAAAAATCAAAATAAAACATTTACTAAAAAAGATCCCCCTCCAGCAAGGCGCATCCTCACACCGTAATGGAATATCCAAAGGGGAGGGCCGGAGGGGGTTCAGGAGGTGGATGGAATGGTGAAATGGAGGATGATGCTGGAGGTGGCTCAGGAGGAGGACAGTTGAGCTGGAGGATGAGCCGGGTGGTGACCCAGTCCCCAGCCAGGATGGTGGACATCGGCGGTGGCGCTGGAGGGAGGAGCCATGGTGGTGATGTTCTCAGTGCCACCTTGGGGATGAACAAGGGCGACGGTGATGATGGATGAGGAACCCACGGCGTAGATGGAGGGCAGATGGAGCGGGTCGATGCCGACGACCCAGGCGACCGCGACGGAGCAGCAGCGACGACCCTCCGAGATGGATGCAGGGATCCGGAGGGCTGAGGTGTAGCTGGAGCGACCGAGGGCGGAGGCGGAGCCTGAGGGAGGGCGGAGCTAGCCGGAGCAGTAGGGGTGGAGGGCCGGAGTGCAACGGATGGCCTGCAAGTCCGTTGCACAGGTGACGCGACGTCCGTCCCAGGTGAAGCCGACGGTCCGAGGAAGCTCCGCGAAGCCGATGGCTCGAAGGTCCCAGCCGACGTCGAGGGAGGGAGGAGCGCAGGTGAAGGAGTCAGGGCAACGGGTCGAGGAGGAGAGACGAGGACAGAAGCCGGAGGCGGAGCCACGGGATCCTTACGCCCAGAAGGAGGTGGCTCACAGTAGGCCCGCGATGTTACCACGTCACTGAGAGGAGATGACGGTGGTGCAGCGGGACTGATGGGGGACAGCTCAAGCAGGACAGCAGACGTGGTTGGGGTCAGAGAAGAAGGCTGAGATGATGAGTTGACCAAGACATCTAGGAGAGGATGTGGGAGAGGGAGGCTGGGAGGGACCAGTGAGTCCAGTATAGAGTTGTTAGGGAGCTGGGGAGTTGAGTTGCAGTTGAAAAACTCACTCTCAGTGACGGGCGGGTGGGCAGGGCTTCTGACCTGCCCTTCGTCTCTGACACCTACTCCCTCGACGCTGGATGGGACCGCCGACTCGAACCTCTCCTCAGATGGGAACCCCTCAGGCTCCGGGGTGATGTCATACTCGGCTGATCCTCCTGGCGCGGGCTCTGACGTCACGGTGGAGTCGTCTACTCCATCTGCGGTGGGTCTCTGACTGGGAACTGGGCTCGGCAGGGTTCCAGATCGGGGCCGTTTGCACTCCAAACACTTCAACAGGGCTTCCTTCCAGTTCAAGCCGGTGGTATCTGGGAGATTGCTGGGGCCGTGGAAGTTCGCCCCGATCCAGAACAGGGTCTTCAAGGTTTCATCCTCCAGCTGGCTGGTGACGGCATGGTGAAAAAACAAGGATAAAAACGACAGGAGATCGTGGCTCTCTTGAGCTACATAGATGAATCTTTCCCATTCATCCATTTTGGGAGGTCCGGTCTTCTGTAACGCTTTGCTCGTGTAGGAATACACGTGACGAAGAAGATAGATTCAAATGTAAGACTTTACTAGGCAATCCAATGGAAGATACAGGAACAGGAGACAACACACAACACATACGAGACCGGACACAGAGGGGAGGAAGGTGACTGCTTATGAAGGGAGTGCTGATGAGTGATAATGACGGTGAAGGTCTTCAGGTGCGGGTGATGATGATTGCGTGCAGGTGCTGAACAGAAGGGATGCTGGGAAACATAGTGCCGGTGCTGGTGACTGTGACAATTGACTTAATTTTATTATTAATCTAACTTCCAAAGTAAAATCTCTGGGGGTACTTCAAGTAAATATATTAGGTCATAGAAATTTCAGCTGACAAAAAAAAGTTGGGGAATCCATGCATTATGTGTAAGTAAGAAATGTTGTGAATTCATACATTTTAATGTGTTTGAAAGACAAAAGCCTTCCAAAGACAGTAATACATGATTAAATGACCCACCGAGTGATGATTCAAATAATAATTAATGTGTTCATCAGGAGTTGATTAGATTGCAATGTTGCAATATTGAGAAAACAATTCTTAAAGTGAAATGATTTCTGTAAATCCAGTGATCAAATGCTTTGTGGGTTTGCTTTATGCAGTTTTCAGTGATCGGTTGGTCTGTGTGTGCAATTCCACACACCTGGAAGACCTTCTGAACATATAAGCAGTAGACGTTTTTAGAAAGGTAAATTTAAAAAAATAAAAAAGGTGTAGGGAGAATCAATGAATTGATTATGAATATTATATGAATATTTTACTGCAATTGTGAGAATAACATGTAATCATGTAATCAATAATAAAGTAACTGTAGTCTGATTATTGAGTATTTTAAAAAGTTATATAATTTAATTACAAGTACTTAATTTTTGGAATCTGATTACGTAATCTAGATTATATGTACTAAGTTACTATCCAGCACTGAATAGACATTACAAAAAGTGACTTTAGAAGTCAATATTGTTTGTTGGATTTCTATTTTATTGAACATAATCCCATCACTGGCCAACAGCCAGCAGTAATCCATTATCCAGTCGAGTTTGTCAGTCGTGTCCAAGGTAAACTTAGAAATCCATTCAGGATATATTTTTCTGTTCCATCTGCATTATTGTGTAATTGTTGGTCTTTGAAAACATGCATTAGATCGGGGTGGGCAAACTCGGTCCTGGAGGGCCGCTGTCCCTGCAGAGTTTTGCTCCAACCCTAATCAAACACCTGAACCAGCTAATCAAGGTCTTCAGGATTACACGCAGGTGAGTTTTATCAGGGTTGCAGCTAAACTCTGCAGGACAGTGGCCCTCCAGGACCGAGTTTGCCCACCCCTGCATTAGATGGACTTCTTTGGCCATTTTTGATGGGTTATTTTTAGCATCTCATGCTATGAGCTGCGTGTTTTTTAAGAGACTGTGTCAAGTTAAAAACTTAAGGTCTCTCCGGGTGTTTCTTTTCTGTGCACTCCATTTAGCTGTTTTCTAAGACAACGGCACGTCCTATGTGACCGGCTTCTCACTCGTTTTGTCCTGTCTTCTCTTGGTAAGTGTGTTTTGGCAAGGCATGCTGCATCTAGTAGGCTACATCTATTTTATAAATAATACATTGTAAAAAATGAATTATACAAATGAGTAAAAGCTTTTTACCAGGGTTAGAAATATTTTGCTAAGAATTTATGCATTTATTGCCTTGTGGGCAAGTTGCTTTGTCAGGTGTATATATATATATATATATATATATATATATATATATATATATATAGCTTTAGCTTTGTCAGACTGAAATTCTTTGTGAGAGATGCTGATGCTGATAGATTTTAATTATCTGTCCCCAACAGTGTTTTCCAACAAAGTGGAGGCTTATGAGTCATAATCTGCTCCCCCGTTCCCTTTGAAAGATTTGAATTTATCCTCTAACCTATCAGATATTATATTGTTTTCATGAATAACAAAAGCTCGTGATCTTGTCAATTACTGTGCTGGAGTGGATTTGTCATTTGCTACACTGAAACTAAAAACAGCAAGAAAAAAAAAAAAAAAAAAAAACATGCATCCTTACAAGATTACTGTGCACCATCTCAAATGATCTGTACCCAATTTAAACGCAATGATTATTTTCTTCTTTTACTTTTATGCCCCGGGTTAGAATTATAACATCAAAATCAATATTAGAATGTTGTTGTGGTTGTACAATGTCCTCAAGTAGGTTCAGGCAACACTGATAAAATATTGAAAAGATATAAGCAGTGTTTTCGTGCATGAGTTTTAAAATCAAAATTAATCTAAAGAATTACATAATAGTGCAGAAGTCATTAAAAATGTTGGATAGTGGCTAACTGTTGTACCCTTGAGCATGGCACTGAACCTCAGGCTGTTCCAGGTGCACTCTCTCTCTCTCTCTCTCTCTCTCTCTCTCTCTCTCTCTCTCTCTCTCTCTCTCTCTCTCTCTCTCGTTTCACTGGGAAAAAAAAAAAAAAAAAAAGGATCTGTTAACCAAGGAGAGAGAGATAAGTATGCAGTAAAAAATTTAAAAAAATAAAATCTTTAATTGTTGGAAAACCATTTTTGAGTTTCATATATATATATGATGAATGTAGGTTAGAAAGTAAGTTAGAGACAAGTAAAAACTGCCCACACACTCAAGTTTTAATTCTGCTCTATTTTCTGTTCTATGCACGAGGAGCAGGCTGGTCAATTAAAAATCATTTAATTTAAGTGGGTAATACTGTATGACTTCAGATGTACTCTCTGCATATTCATCCTTGGCATTTTCTATGCAGACTAGGTAATAAATTGGAAAATGGCATATGTCCCCATTAAAAGGACATCTTTATAGAAGTCAAGCGAGTTGGAACAGACCATTACTCTGCCTCTCCCACAGATCACTGAAGCAGTGGAAATACACAGGCACCATATGACCACCCTGACACGTGTATTAATATTGTTGACAACTTTCAAACTTCTGATATGCCATAGAGGATTTATTCTCTAATCCTACAGCAAATGTCTTTGTGCCATGTGCTGATCCAAGTTACTGCTTGATGGCAAAAGTTTCAAAAGTGCCAGTAATACCAGAAAATGTGAGAACAACAACAAAAAAAAGTTATACTTTTAAGTAGCCCTTGTTAAAGTGTAATTATACATTTAAGTAGAGTTATATTAATTAACTACATATACTTACCATAGGTTTAGGGTTTGGTTTAGGGTTATTTGCATGTAATTATGCTTATTTTTTTGTTATAACTATAGTAACTGCATGTGTAACAAAATAAAGTGTTACAAAAAAGTTGAAGTTAAGCATTTGTTTCAGAGACCAAACTTGTCAACTTTACTTTTTATTCATAATAAAAGTTATGATAATGATATACAATATTATATAATTGGAATGATATATATTATTATATTTCTAGTATTAATGCATTACCTCTTTACTAAAAAGTGAATAATGAATAATAATAGTGTTATGATTTAATCAATAAATTAAAATTTTAAAGGTTGAGTTTAGTTAGTTCTAATCCAATACAAACTAAAACTTAAAGTCTGTCTACTTGTTCTGATGTATTCGGTACATTTCTAAAAAGGGCTGCGTGCTTGGCAGCTATTTCGTTTAGCTCCAGCTCCAGACATGGGGAAAAAAAAAAAGTTCCATAATTTTCTCTCTGTCTACATCTTTCTTGGACTGAAACAGCTTTCTCTCTGTGTTCATCTCCATCCTCCCACAGACATGGTTTCATTTGGGAGACCTTGGATGTGACTCAGCCACACTTCAAGTGTCCTGGTATGCACAACATCTTCTTCATATTTTTTAACATATTTATGAAATAGTTGGTTTTTTATACACTCTACTTTGTGATAGCAAGTTCACAGTAACTCTTGATGGATCTTGGATATTTATCAAGGTCAAAATTGAATGATGATTTAAAGTGACTAAATAACGTTACTGGTCTGTAAGGCATTGGTGGCATATTCATGCATATTCATCAGAAATGCAGATATGTTTGACGCACTGACGATGCTAATTAAAGCAACCCTGATGAAAATTAAATGGACAAGACCAAATGAGGATAAACATTGATGGTGGGCAATAAACAACAAAACAACTTTTGGGGAAAAAAAGAATCTGTCACCAGAATGCATTTATTATTTCTTTCTTTTATGTATGTATGTATTTTTTATGTTTTTTTTTTTTGTTTTGTTTTGTTTTGTTTTTATCTTACATTTTAGTTTTTTGTTTATTCCTGGTGATTTTTGAAATTAGATACTGCAAGAAATATAGTTACTTTGCAAAATTTGCTAGAAAACAATACAAGTGCTCAGAGCTGTGGTCAGTCCTCTTACTAAACAGCCATTAACATCAACAACTCAGCTCTGGATGGCGAGAAATGTCAAGCTGATGAATTATACAGCAGTAGAGAAATATGAAAGCACTTTGAGGCTGGTGCTCCTGCAGAGAATCAGATAGAAGGCAAAAACTCTTTTGCAAGTGCTGTATGTAGAAAATCAATGGGTTCTGGTCAGAGGCTCTTCACCACAGTACCTACCCCATTTCAAGAGCTCAGGCGCTGTTAATGATAAGACGAGGGGGCACAATCAACCGCAAGCCATTTCACATCTCCGCCTTTGTGGAAGTTGGGTCAGCTTAGTGTCAACTAAGTCTCCTCACAGACAAACAACGAAAAAAAGAGAGTACCAGCCACAGCTGATCAAATTAGTTATTGACCAAATGCCAAGAATTGAGTGCTAGATGCCTTTTTGAGCCAGAGCCCAGTTAGTCTTTACCAGAATCCTTGTCTGTGTAGTATGAAACGACATTAGTACGAATTATACTGCAGTAATACAACGTGCACTTCCAGTACAAAGCACTTACCAGATCTTATGTTATTTATATTATACATACTAAACAAGATCTTATGTATAGTCAGCTGGTAACTCTAGACAACTACCCAGCTCGCTGTATGTCATTCCATCTTTGCATGACTACTTACTATATTGACATAAATTATTGATTTCAGTTGAATTTATTTTATTATGTAAATTTTATTAGAATGATTCTGAATAAGCACTGAATATTAGAGTATTCGCTGCTGAAAATTCAGCTTCACAATCATAGAAATAAATTTTATTTTAAACTGTTAAAATACAAAACAGTTATTTTAAATTGTAATATTTCACAATATTACTGTTTTTGCTGAATTTATTAATCTTTATTTGTAGCCTTGATGAGCATAAGAAACTTTTTCTTCTGACAACAAAGAGAAAGGTGAGGTCTGCCACAGACACTAAAAATCTCATTTACTTAAAATAAATAAATAAATAAATAAATAATAGGCTGTGTTTTATCATCCATTTCCAAATGTGCAAGCTAAGCGGTTTATTGTGCAATGAGGTATTAACTTAAGGTGGGAGTGATGTTTAGATGTCCCCCCTCTCTCTCTTTGCACTCTCTTTGATAGTACCATCCATTTTTCATGATCAATGTAATGCCAATGAGTATAATACTAATCTACCTGAGAGCTGAGAGAGGGCGGATGGACACCACGAATAGCAGACAAGATGAAATGAAAAAGAGCATAAATATTGTAGTAAATTACACGACAGATTGAAACCTTTCATGAAAGTGGAACTAGAAATCTCTGTGATCAAGTTCAGCTTAATCAAAAGACGACTGGAATATGGTTAGCCCTAAAAATATTTTTAAAGATCTAACCGGTAACACTTTAGAATAATGGTCCATTGTAGGTCACAATGGGGGATCTAGAGATCACTAGTAGTTCTTGATTGTTTTTTTTTTATTGTTTTTTTTTACTCAGAACGTGGTCATAAAATGCATCATTACCCAAGTGTTACCTAGTCACTCTGCAGAAACTACTAGTGATTGAAAAACATATATATTTTTTTTCACTTTAAAATAATGGTCCAGATCACTAATAGTTCTTTAAGAGTGACTAGATAACACTTGAGTAATTAGTGATGCAACATGTTGAAAGTAAAAAAGACAATTGCTCACATCTCAGATACGTTAAAGAATTAGTTCACTTTAAAATGAAAATTACCCCATGATTTAGTCACCCTCAAGCCATCCTAGGTGTATATGACTTTCTTCTTTCAGATGAACACAATCGGAGTTATATTAATAATCAATCTGATGCTCCCAAGTTTTATAATGGCAATGCACAGAAACCACCTGTTTGAAGCTCAAAAAAGTGCATCCATTCATCATAAACGTACTCCACACGGCTCCGGGGGGTTAATAAAGGCCTTCTGAAGTGAAGCGATGCATTTGTGTAAGAAAAATATCCATATTCAACACGTTATAAAGTAAAATAATTAGCTTCCGCCAGACTGCCTTCCCTATTCAACTTACGAAGAAATTGTGTCACACCT
Source organism: Mylopharyngodon piceus (assembly GCA_039654765.1). NCBI lineage: Eukaryota > Metazoa > Chordata > Actinopteri > Cypriniformes > Xenocyprididae > Mylopharyngodon > Mylopharyngodon piceus. The sequence goes on from CM077442.1 coordinate 20,314,019, forward strand.
CTCGCAGTTCAAACCGCTTATGCTACACCCTACGCCTTCCGTATTCAACAGCGTAACTAACGGATGGATACACTTTTTTGAGCTTCAAACAGGTGGTTTCCATGCACTGCCATTATTAAAGTTATTAATATAACTCCGATTGTGTTTGTCTGAAAGAAGAAAGTCATATAGGATAGCTTGAGGATGAGTAAATCTTGGGGTAATTTTCATTTTAATGTGAACTAATCTTTTAATGATAATTAATTAATTAATTGGTAATACTTATAATTTGTCATAGTTAGTTATTAGTTCTGAATGAGGCCAGTCTTATTCAGTAATTATTGATTACCTAATAAGGAGTCCTAAATTTGCTATTGCTTGATTAGTTTATCTTATTTCCATATTAGTTAATAATAGTAGCTGAAGTGTTAATGTAGTACTACTCATTTTTCCTGCATTACTTTATGCATAGTTACCTTTTAATGATGGACCATTATTCTAAAGTGTCATTTCCTGATTTTGACGAGTTAGACGCATTCCTGGGTCAACATATTTTGTTGATCCTGGAACAACATTCCTGTCCGAAAATGTAATCCTAACCATATCCCTATCCCTAAACCTAACCCATAAGTTATCCCTAAAATCAGAGGGAAATGATAGGTGAATAACACTGATGTAGAAGCACTTAACCCTGATTGTAAGCCTAAACTTGACATAAACTGTAAACTTGTCCCTCAAATCTAATTGGCTGAATGGAATGTTGTTCCAGGATCAACAAAGATGTTGATCCAGGAATATGTTATACTTGGTGAAATCAGGTTCTGCTCTAAACCTCTAACCTTTGTAAGTGGCACTGTGTTAGGCTTTGTTATGAATTTATTTTTATTATTTAATTATTATAAAAGAAATCTAAAACTAAAGAAAACACTAACTCAGAAAAATACTGTAGGCTATAAGTATTAGACATGGACAAATGCACTGGACCAAAATGATGACGCTAATAAACAAACAAATAACTGCTGAAATGTTTACAATCTTGTGCTGAAATAGGGATGAATTAGTGATTTGCTTACTGCAGAGAAAGTCGGCTCACTTTTTAACTCAGCCATCAAAGACAAACTCAAATCCTAGTAGATTACACTATTTTGATAAATAGGGCACATTAAACTGCATGTCTGGACAATATGGGTGTTTTTGCATTTGTTTATTCGCAGAGGTTAACAAAAGACCTCTGGCTGATTGGGCTTCTGCTCTCAAGGATAGTGAAGAGACCAGAACAAGTGGATCAGTTCTGTGCTAAATCTGTCCAAACACATCTGCACACCAGCACATTGTTAATTAGGCAGAGAGACTTTAATACTTTAATCAGAAATTGTAAGCTTAAAAGAAAAAGAAACAGAAAAAAAAATATTTTCTAACTGACTCTCAGCTTAGAAAGGCATGGACTGATTGAAAAGTATACTCTAAACTAATTAAACCTGGGAGAATATGTCAAAGGGCAAAGCAGGCAAAATTAACCACCCAGGCATCTCATGTGTACTGCTGCAAATGATGCTATATGCAGGATTGAAATAGCATGCATTGAAGTCTATGTTCATTCATCCGCTGCAAACGTTAGTTTTCCCTTTGTTCAGTGTCAGGGAGCACCCTATGATTACTCCAGAGGTGAACCTTGATTAGACCTCACAATGCCACAGGACTCCATTTGTGATTAAAATCAGTATTTAACAATTCATCTAAATGGCACCTCAAAGTGACTCATTTTAACTTAACGAGCACAAGCAACATGGATCAAAATAAATGGTTTAGATGAAGTGTTGGAATTCAAGACCGTGACACTAGGGAGAGTCTGGCACATGGCTGTACAGCTCAACAATTAACCCTTTAAGCCCAAAGTGTACTGCCGGCGGTACACCACCCACCCCAGGCCTTTTTCAAAACTACTGCCTTGATCAACACAAAATATGTGTCATTTGAAAGCTTAGAGTCTGAACTTTACAATGAATGTAGCCAATTTGATTAACTCCTAACTAACTAGTTGCTGATGAATAAAAAAAATGTTTTCATAATTTATGAAAAATTTTTTTGTACTATGTGCTGCAATGTGTCAAAAACATCATACAGTTCAGATAGTCATGTGTCATGTCATTTGAAAGTCTCATGGAGTAGAATACAACAAGCATAATTGTTTTGAGCTTTGACTAAACTTGAGTGAGTTTTTGTACATGAAGTCCCACAAGACCAATACAGTATCTCACAGAAGTGAGTACACCCCTCACATTTTTGTAAATATTTTATTATATCTTTTCATGTGACAACACTGAAGAAATTACACTTTGCTACAATGTAAAGTAGTGAGTGTACAGCTTGTGTAACAGTGTAAATTTGCTGTCCCCTCAAAATAACTCAACACACAGCCATTGATGTCTGAACCGCTGGCCACAAAAGTGAGTACACCTCTAAGTGAAAATGTCCAAATTGGGCCCAATTAGCCATTTTCTCTCCCCGGTGTCATGTGACTTGTTAGTGTTACAAGGTCTCAGGTGTGAATGGGAAGCAGGTGTGTTAAATTTGGTGTTATCGCTCTCACTCTCTCATACTGTTCACTGGAAGTTCAACATGGCACCTCATGGCAAAGAACTCTCTGAGGATCTGAAAAAAAGAATTGTTGCTGTGTGTTGAGTTATTTTGAGGGGACAGCAAATTTACACTGTTATACAAGCTGTACACTCACTACTTTACATTGTAGCAAAGTGTCATTTCTTCAGTGTTGTCACATGAAAAAATATAATAAAATATTTACAAAAATGTGAGGGGTGTACTCACTTCTGTGAGATACTGTATATATGAGCTCATGAGCTCATGACTTCTCTGAGATATTGTATGTAAATAATATACGGATGCTGCATTTATGTCACGTTTTTGCTCGTAACTTTACGATTGTGGAAAATGGCACAGCATTATTTACAGCAGCATTATCTCTCATGATTAAAAGGAGTCCAAAATCAACATTGTCGATCACGAGATATTCCTCACGGAGTTACGACACATAAAACCCCATAGACGCTAACTAAAATCAGATATAGCTTTCACATGGCATTTTTGCTTATAACTTCATGAAACATGCATAGATCATAGAAAATAGCACATCATTACTCACAGTGGATGCTTCCGATTGAAATGAGTCCGAAATCAACATTGCGTAGATCACAAGATATTCCTCAAGGAGGAACTTTTACTTTTGATTACTATATGCTATCACCACAAAATTTGATTCAGATGCAACTCACATGTAGGGAAACTTCGCCAAAAAAGAATTGTCCTCCTACCTTATGTCCTTCCCGGGTTATTGCATGTCAAATAAGAAAGACATGTAAAACATTTTATGTATTTTATCAGCAGTTTCTCAGCATGAGAATGTCCAAATGTAAAAATCGTTCTATCAAACAATTTTGACTCTCCTTGCTATAGTTTTGGAGATATGTGTCTACTTTTGTGTATGTCACTCAGAAAAAAACAACTCTAAAAATGCCTTCAGGGCTTAAAGGGTTAAACTTATCTACAGTAAACTTATTAAATGGCATAAATGAGCCAATACATGAAGAATTGTAGTGAGGAGCAAAATTGGAGTAATCTTGAGTGATTTTTTTTTTTTTTTTGCTTTGGAGATGTGACAGTACAATGTCTCACTGGGCTGCTTTAATGCAGGATAGTGTTTTGCATCTGATGTTTCAGAAGACATAATCATGTCATGAGAGAATTTTGCAGCAGGCAAGCAGGACCTCTTCTTGCAATACAAGTCTAAAGGCCCTGATATACTTCAAGCGAAATTAACTGGTGTAATGTAATTTTGAGCAAAATCAGGCCAAAGTGAAGTTCGTTTCTGGAGTTCTGAATTTCGCTCTGGCTGGTAAGCACCTTCGGTTACATAATAGGTAGGTATGCTCGGCTCTGCCTTCTTTGACATAGAAAATTTTTGTTCAGCCCATCAAGGTCAGATGTCCATGAGTAAAAACATGAGCACACTGGAGAGATGCTTTAGAGTAGAAATTTTTACTTCTTACTTGAATGCGACACCGAAGGTGCTGAAACCCTATTGTATTCTATAACAGCAGAACTGTCATAGTTAAGTTAAAAAAATCATATAACTTCTGATTCCTTCAGTTACCATGAATCATACTACATTAAAATAGACAAATAATTTGTCTCTATGTGAAATATGATCAAATCATATTTCACATAGAGACAAATTATTTGTCTATTTAATATACATAGAATAATACTTCCATAAAGAGACACTTAAAGATGTGTATTATATTTGAAAAGATACATTCCTATTGTATTACTGTATTGTCTACATGAGCCGTTGGTGCTTGGACCCCATGTTTAATACTGTAACACTGTAGCTGTGTCCGTATATGTCTACTTCCATACTATATAGAAGGTAAAAAAACATTATGTATGCCGAGTAGTATGTCCAAATTCATAGTATTTATAAAATGTGAAAAGTACCCGGATAACCAACAAATTCCAGCGAGATTCTGTAGTGTGTTCGATGGACACTTTACTATCCCATGAGGCCATGGGAGAGGATTTGTGAATGGAAGCGCCACAACGCTGTAGGTCACATGACAATGACAAAAGGGCGAATGTAGTACGTCATTCATACATTCATACTATATAGAACATACTTTTTTAACGGTCACAAAGTTTTAAACCCAATGTAGCACCTACAAGAATGTAATTTCAGACACACTGAGTGTCTACAACCCAGCCAACATGTCCATGTGGGCCCCACATGGGTTTTATCTGGGTTTTATGAGTGTCATCTGGGCATGAGGTCAGAGTGGGCACTTTAATGGGCTGAATGTGGGCCCCAACTTGGTTCAAGTTGTGGGCCACAGTTAGGTTGCCCATTATTTTTTACTTGAGGGTCCAATATGGGCCACATTTGGGCTATAGGACTGACTGACTGACTCACTGACTGACTCACTGACTGACTCACTCACTCACTCACTCACTCATTTTTTTTAAATTTATTTCAAATTTGTTTATCTTGCCATTATGGAAAACTGCCATAATTGTATAAAACATTTTCAACCAATTGATTATTTTTTAATTTGTTTTATATGATAGTGTAATAATTTAATATATGATAATAATCCGTGATCCTTGACTTGATCCTTTCTTTTTATTTATATGCATCTATAAAAAAAATGTGCTGAAAAGGAAAGCACTTGCATCACCCCATGAATCAAGATAGTTGTTTCCAAGATAGACGTTTCCACTGAAATTACCTGGAACAATTTGTCCCAGGAACTTTTTTTCCCCCAGACCTGTTGCTGTCTGCATTTCCATTACGGTCTAAAGCACCGTGAAGATTAGGCAAATTAATCCGGTGACGTAAGACTGCGCGCAACTTTCCAGTTCTCGCTGAATTTCGTCCTTAATAAAGCCTGAACCTTGTCGTCAGTCCATCGGCCATATTTTTCATACCCCATTGTTGATTCAAAAAGCAAACAACTCTTACTGCACGCACCACAACAGACTTTTAAAAATGGTGGTTGAAATAAAATGCTGCGTGGAGTCAACCAATCAATATGCTGCGTGAACTCAACCAATCAGCATGTTCAATGCCCAAGTCCGATCCCTAAAAGTTCCTGAACTTTGAAAAAAAAAAGTACTACCTTGTGAGCAGGGACTTTCTGAGTGGGAAATTTTTACCCAGAATTTCATTTAGACCATGGTCCCTGTGGGAGAAACACACCAAGTACCACCCCAAAGTCCCTAGTCCCTGGGGAAAGTTCCTGCAGTGGAAACACAGCTGATGATTGGCTTGTGTGCCTTCCCACAAATCCCACCTTCTCATTTAAAAACAAACTTTAAAAAACACGGTCACCCCTCACTCACGACTTGAATACTATCACCTTCGTGTCAAGGGACATAAACTCTCTATCAAGGTAAGATATGTATATTTCATTTTATATTAAAGGGGACATATCATGAAATTCTGACTTGTTCCATGTTTAAGTGCTATAATCGGGTCACCGGTGCATCTACCAACCCATAAAACGTGAAAAGGACAACCCAGTAACTTTGTTTTGGTAAGCCTTTCTCTGCAAGCATGTGAAAAAATGAGCCACTCAGATTTCGCTCCCCTTGTGACGAAGGAAGGGGATCTTATAATTTTACCCCTCTTAATCTGCACGTCTCCACCCATGGCGCCGTCATTTTTGTTTTCGCAAGCGAAAACAGTGTACCAGTTCTACGGCCATGGCAAAAGTTTGAGCAAAGCATGCTAACTGTTGGCTGCACAGACGAGCAAAGAACACTATTTAGAGTCTTGTTAGCTTGGATAGCCTGCAAGTTGACTCTGGCAAGCTCAATTGCTAAAAAAGGAGCGTTTCTGAGTGATAAAAAAATATTAGCCCATTCACAGCATTTGATAGCAATCATAAATGTTAGCCTGGTGTGTATGGTCTGTTTGGCAAACAGGTACGCTATGTATAGTAGGTGTCCATACAGGTTTTGCACAAAAGATTAACATGACAGCACATGCTAGTCAATGAGTTGAATCAACTCCACAGCAACTACATAAATTTATCCAACCATTCAGAAACGTCCAGTTGCATTCTAAAAGTTGTAACTTCTTCCTGAGTCTCTCCATCAGTGTCCGACTCCAGTTTGAACAATGGCCACGTACACACTGCAGCTAAATTCGGTTGTCAGTTCACCTTTTAGTGCTTAATCTCGTTCTGTACACACACAGTTCAGTAAAATACGGGAGTGACAACCGCATTCTACAACCGTATTAACTCCCGAAAAATACAGGTAGTGACAACCGCATTTACAGAAATTCTATGCAGTGTGTACAGAACTGAACTGAACAACTAGTTGTTAATGACATTAACGTGCATCGGAGATGTGTCTCTTCTGTATGCGCGGTGAATCACAAGGAAAGCACGAACCTTAACTCATCTGTGTTGCCAGATTTTGCTAGAAAAATCTGCGAACAAGAACAAGCCTATAATAAACCAAAATAAATCCAAATGCTTTATGCTGAAAATAAGAACAAAATATCACGACTCGTGTTTGCTCACTTGAAAAACTCCATAAACCCAGTCGCTTTATGAGCCGAGCTTAAACAACAAGCCCAAAACGCATAAAAATGAGTGATCATGGCAACACAGAATGAGCGTGCTCTGTGTGAAACAGGCTGTACAAGCATAAACACAACACGACGCCTCCATCGACTGTTTAGTCAAAGATTATAGAAATAACACTTAAAGTCTCTTAAAGGGACTTTTGTTTAGTTAAATTGCTGAAAATAACGAGTGTTTTGTCACTGTAATATTACTTTGGTGACAATAACGGATACCAAACACGCGAGACACCAGAACATCGCTATGGTTTCCAAGCTGTCAATCATCGGAGTTTCGAGAGTGAGTCGTGTTCCGTACACACATGTAACGATAATTTAGGGGATTCACTCCCGCATTTAAATGCGGTTGTCACTCCTGAAACTTACAGTGTGTACGTGGCCAATGTAAGGCTGAACACCGTTACTGACAATCATCATTTTGACTGCGTATGAGATGCTTCAGCTTTGTTGTTGTTGAGCAACATAAGTGTGAGCTGTTAAAGCTCCACCCTCTTTTGGAAAGTGAGCAGGGAGCAGCAGCTCATTTGCATTTAAAGGGACACACAAAAACAGCGTGTTTTTGCTCACATCCCAAATAGGGGCAAATATGACAAGCTATAATAAATGATCTGTGGGGTATTTTTAGCTGAAACTTCACAGACACATTCTGGGGACACCGGAGACTTCTATTACATCTTGTGAAAAGGGGCATAATAGGTCCCCTTTAACCAAATTTTACTGTTGCTTTTATGTAATTTTGAAAGATTTTAGAATTCAGTAATGGCAGACTCAAGAATTGTGAATTAACTAACTTAACAAAGCCAGCTCAATGGTTACACTTTATTTTAAGGTGACGTAGTTACATTGTACTTACTCAAATAAGTACTGAGTAATATTAATTAACTGCATGTACTTACTATAGAGTTACAGTTAGGGTTAGGGTTTGGTTTAGGGTAAGTTACTTGTAATTATACAAAATTAACTGTTATTACTACAGTAAGTACATGTAGTAACTACGTCACCTTAAAATAAAGTGTTACCAGCTGAACTACTGCAGCTAAACAGCAAGAATGAAAATGATAATATTGGCAGTTTACTAGCAAGTTTTGTATGTGTCTCATCCAATGTTGCATCCACGCCATGTCGTAATTACCATAGTCTCAAGATGACAACACGTGATGTTCTTTTCAGAGCTTTTCACATCCACGGACTGGGAATTATGTGTTTCTGTGGAAACACTATCAACGGCTAAATGAATCTGCAGCGGTCAGGTGGTACAGTGGTCACGTTGTACAAGTAGGAGCTCTCAAACAATTCCATTTTACAAGCTGTAATTATGAGCTCTACGAGGACGTCCACACTTTTTACAAGTTGAAATCACATAATTGCAGTAATTGTGACATGACGTGAATGCACTTTGACACACTAAATTGATTTCATGGAGCTCGCTTCTAACAAGCTGATGATCTGATTCAGGTGTGTTGAAAAGGGGAGACATACAAAATGTACAGAGTGGTGAGTCACCAGGACCAGGATTAAGTCATTTCCTTTACAGTTGAAATATTTTCACATGTAATTTAAAATATATAGAGCACCACATAAAATCAGCTGTTTTTAGGAATTTGATCATTTAGAGGTGGTTTTAAAGTGATTTTTGCATAGTAGCTCATTATATGACTCACTGGAATCTTTAAAGAAATCAATAAATGTGGCCCAATTTTCACCCACTGTGCCCCCCCCAATAAAAAAAACAAAACAAAACAAAAAAAAACATACATAACGGGGTCATTTGTGGGTCCAGTGTCTCATCACCCATGCAGGCCCTATAGGGTTTTTGTGTGTAGCCCACCTTGGCCCCATTATTAGCACCCATTTGGGACCCAATTTAGCCCATATAATGAAGATGTTAATGGGCCCCACTTAGAGCCCACTATGGACCCATAATGTGTCCCTATAGGCTAACATACATGGAGCCCATGTGGAGCTGATGGACAAATTTCTCTCGGCCCCATTTGGCTTGCCCATGCAGGGCCAAAGTGACAGCCCATCAAAACCCACATAGAAATGTTGGCTGGGAATGGAGGCAGCAGTTGTTGTTTCGCACAGCAACTGCAGAAGCTGTCCACACTAGATGTGACAAAGCGAACGTTGCAAATCAATTTGTCTGAAGTTGCGCATCAGAAATATAATGGGGCACCAGTTTAATGTCCAGAATTGTCTGTCACTTCTCGCCACGCAGCATCCAGTGTAGACAGCATCACTGATTATAATGTTTTATTTGCTTTTGTCGTGTGGCGCCGCTCGTGTAGACATAGTGTAAAGCTGCTTGCTTTAAAGCAATTTGTTGTAAAGTGCTTTATAAATAAACGTGACATGACTGGAATGCAGAATTGCAGAGCTTGTGCAAACATATCCACGTCGCTATGATTAGATGCTTTCTTAACTGCTGTTTTCTCACCGCTGTCATTTTTGTTGTGATTGAGAGGAAAGTGCGCAGTACATATTCACCTAAACGCAGCTACCAGCGGCATGGGTGGCGCCAAGATATTTGCTAACAGTGCACCGCTAGGTATTACGATCTTCTTTTTACCCCTAAGTGAAGAACGAAAAAGAACTTCACCGCAAGTATATCGGGGCCTTAATGAATCTACAGTGCAGTATCTGCAATCACAAAACCTAGTTACATTTGCTATTTGTTAGGGGTTTCAAAATGCCTACTAAACATTTAAACGAGTGAGCATTCTTGGGAAAATAATTATTATAGCTACAGATTATACTTCTGTATGAAGGTTATTCGGTAGGCAAATCATAGGAAACATTTGAAACAATTTACTTCTGCCTTTGTGTTTCTTCTGATTAGTTGAAAAAAATTCTGTTGCTAGGTATCTGGAAACCTGAAAGAAAAAGAATATAAGAAAGAAGAAAAATAAATAAACAAATAATGGGAAGAAAATGGGCAAAATTCAGTGGAATTTGTTTAATCTAATAGTGGTTTGTTTAGGAAATGGTGTTGCTCTGATACATCAGTGTTCGTTCACAATTAAGAATGCAGTTGGCATCACTTTAATGTATGTGCCACCCATTTTAGCTCTGGGATTTGGAGCAATATGAAATGTGACAACAGAAGTGACAATGCATAGGAACTCTGAGGAAAACAATGTCAACAAACGGCTTTGAGATGCAACACTGAGAGGCGTTTATGTAAATAAAAGAAGAACCCTATTCTGGTAAATGACACTGCTGCTAAGGAAAAAAACAACATTGGGGAAAATGGCACGCAAATGATGAGAAATACAACTGATTTAACTTCAGAGGGAATTGAAAGAGACTCAGAGGTATGAGCAATAACAACTAGCTTCTTTACTATTCAGAAGTAAAAACAGGTTTATTTCAAACTAATTTCATTTGCTTTTACATTACGGTATTCAGTAACATTTCCTCAAAATAATCTAAATGCTCAGTATTCTTACATTTATTCTATGATTGTTTGGTTCACTTTTTTTAATAGCCATACTCATTTTTTTTTTTTTTTTTTCAAATAAGACAGTACTATCTAAATTTATCCTTGGTGAACGTCCAGTGTGCAATTAATTGGTTTCAGCATATGAGAGAGTGCAGTGCAGTGTGTGTAAGAATGCAGTGCAGAAATGTTTGTTTGAACTGCATGTAGTGCTTCTCTTTTTATTTACTGTACATGTGTTGAGGAACACTGGTGTAAACGTGATTTGTGGTGTATGCCAAAAGTTACTTTGAAGTTTTGAGTGATACTCAAAACCAAAATAATTTTTGAAACTCTGGTCAAAACCATCTTTGGTCATCACAGCTACAAGAAAAAAGTTCTGACAACAGTTTTCTGTTGTGTGCTTTTTTTCCCTTGTAAAATTTAGGATCAAAGAGCTATTTCACAAAGAAAACTTAACATTGTGTGTTTCTCACTCCCTTTGTGAACTATTTTCAACATATTAGTGCCTTACAAAAGGCCTTAAAATGAGCTTTTAAAATTGAACTGTGATTTCTCATTGAGTTTACAGTGCTATTAAAAGACATTTATTTTATTTAGTCTGTTATTGTTTTATGTGGTGACAGTGGGTTGTTAGTTTTAATTTTCCATTATGTGACATTAATTTTCTTCTAACCATAACCCAAAGAAACACTGTAACTAAGGTAAGCATATAGCTGGCCATTTAAAATGCAAAGGCAACATGGTTGGCTGGTTTTGACATTTATTTTTCATTTTCCATAGGCTCATTGAAGAGCCACTATGTCTCTTTTTACACACATGATCCTCTCTTTCTAATTAAATGAAGTGAAACAGCCTTGTGTAGCAGTTTCATGGATTTCATTTATGTCAGCAAGTTTCCAAAGGCACCCATCTGAATTTCAAATGATAAATGTAAATATAAATCCCACTCTTATTGTAGCAATTACATTAAATCCCACATTATGGAAATAAAGACAAAACCAACAAAACATAATTTAATTTTCTGCATTTAGTTCCTCATATGAGTACAAAGAGAGGAACAGTGCATTTAATTTAGAAATTTCTATGTGCTTAGTCTTCACTGAAAACCCAATTAAGTTGACTAAAAGTCAAATATTTATATAACACCAATCCTCTAAAATGTTTTTCTCGTAGGTATAGTTTTTGAATGGAATATCAATGTGCAATAAAATACTGCAGCACTACTTAAAATGACTGTGGTATTTACTGTACACTGCTCTGATCCTTGATAACATAAGAACATATATACAGTGGATGTAAATGGATAACAATGAAGATGGAAATCCTAATTCTAAAGTTCTGAGATATTTAAAATTTAAGGGAAATTTATGGGGTTATTCAAGGATTTTTCAACAAAATGCTCATTAAAATGATGCAGCATCTTTTCACTAAATCTGGCTTATGTTACATTAAAAGACATATGGGCAGAAAGCCAGGACTGGGACTGAGTTAAATTAGGATATTTAAGTAGCTTTTATAAAAAATTCCTTAGAAAAATACATAACTGGTGTCCATCTTGAGACAAAACAATAGCACTGACATATTTTAAGATACTTCAGTACAAGTTATTTTCAGTTAAGACAGCTCCAACATGCATTTTAGTCTGAGACAAGCCTTAAGCCTTGTCTGTGAAACTGGGCAATAGATTTTAGCCTACAGGAATACAAAAGAATCATTATTCCAATGGACACAGCAGCAGTTATAAATAGGCTCATGAAGTTCTTTGGTATTTCCAATCTCTATCATCAAATTGTCCCTATTTGTCTTATTGATCAGTATCTGTACAGTGGAATGAACATTTTTCCAGTACGAGGACTTACGCTTTTAGAAAGAAAGAAAGAAAGAAAGAAAAAGAAAGAAAGACATGAATGAATACTTTATTCTGCAAGGACACATTAAACTGTTCAAAAAGTGATGGTAAAGACTTTAAAAATTGTTACAAAAAATTGTTGAAATTTTGAATTTTCTTTTCATCAAAAAAATCCTGAATAAAATGTATCATGGTTCTCGCAAAAATATTAGCCAGCACAACTGTTTTGAATATTGATAATAATAAAAAAAAATGTTTTGTGAGGATCATGTGACACCGAAGAATGGAGCAGCTGAAAATTCAGCTTTCAGGAATAAAATATATGAAAAAGAAAATAGTCATTTTATTATTGTTTTTTACTGTATTTTTGATCAAATAAATGCGGCCTTGAGAGCATGAGAGACTTCTTTCAAAAACATTAAAAATCTTTTGAGCTGTAGTGTATTACTTAATTTTCTGGCATTTATCATTGTACCTTGCATTTGGTCTTCATTATTAAATACAGCTCATAGTAGAGGCACTGTCCATAGCATTCAGCAACCTGCAGGTATTTTTCTGTACTTGTCCTCTGATAGGTTTTCCCAAAGATGGATTTGCACCTGTACTGTACATTTCAACGGGCAATTTACAAGGTAACACCCTGCTCAAAAGATGTGGCTTTGACCAAAACTGCTCTCAACAACACACTGTTCAATTGCTCCATTTTATGTTCAGTGTACACAGTTTCATTTCCACATTGCTGGATGTTGGAAGCACAGATGTGCTCCACAGGGCTCTGTTCTTCTCTACAGTCAGCATTTTTCCTAAGTACCTCACATATGTGCACCTCCGGCCTGGATCCCATCCATGTTGACGACTGAGAAAGGGATTGCTGACTGTTAATTGTGTGTGTGTGAGGGAGAAAGAACTGAAAGGTGGAGAAATAGTCAACTCATTGTCATCTAAGTGAATGGGGGGTTGGTAAAAAAATGAAGAAGGAGGAGAGAGATGGATGCTACAGCTCAAACACTTCGCATGAGCCAGAGGGAATTAGAAAATCACAGAAGCATAAAATTGCCATTGGCAAAATAATTTCATCCTGGTGAAATATAAAGTACTTCTAACCTCTGAAATGTCCCGTAACACCACTGCCTTCACTCCATCTATATTTATCTCAATCTTTGCTATCTGACAGCTTGTTTCAGAAGATAAGTTTGTTTTTGCCTCAAAGTGGAGTAAACCTTATCAAGTATCATTTGACTCCATGTTGTTGGCATATGCTGTGGATGAGAAGCGCAAACTAATGATCGCCTCTAGTGTGTCGATGAGGCTTGGATATTATCTGCCACCGGAGGACAAAACATTGGTTTTACATGACAGATGTGATATATTTTGTCACTACACTGTCACTCAGCTTGTATTTATATTAATGCATTCGAAATGCAGTTGCAAGAAAAAGTATGAGGAATTATTTCTGCATAAATTTGATTGTCTGCTTAATACAAAAAATAATGATACATTTCCTTCACTACATTGTCTGTATTAAACAAATGTAAGCATTCACAGTGAAGGGTGACAAGTATGTGAATCCCAATACAGATGACGAATACTGCTTGAAGTCCAATCAGTGAATGTTAGTCAAAGATGCTCTGCCCTGTGGAAAACACAAATTTGCTATTCACAAGATGCACCTCATAACATCTACGATTAACAATCTTCGACTTGTAAAAAGCTATAAAGGGTCACGGAAGCATCTCTGAAAGTTTTCATGTTTATCAGTCCACAGTGAGACAAAATGTCTATAAATGGAGAAAGTTCAACACTGGTGTTACTCTTCCTAGGAGTGGGCGTAGACAACTGCAAAGATGCTGCGTGTCTGAAGAACAGAAAAGAGCACCTGGATGCTGCTGGCAAAATATTATTTGGACAGATTAAACCAAAGTTGTGTTGTTTGGAGGGGAAAAAAAACACACACACAATGGGAAAAAGGCACAGTACACCAACATCAAAACCACATCTCAGTATGGTGGACAGGCCATCATGGTTTGGAGATGTTTTGTTGCTTCGGGACCTGGACAGCTTGTTATCAGTGATTGAAAACTGAATTCTCAAGTTTATCAAGACAGTTTGCAGGAGAATGTGCAGCCAGTTGAAGCTCAACAATTTGGGTGATGCAACATGAAAACAATCTAAACCGCATGAGTAATTCAACAACAGAACTGTTTCAGAAGAAGAAAATACACCTTCTGGAGTGGCTCAGACCGGCCCTGAACTGACTGGGATGCTTTGTGGACAGAGAATGATTCACACCAGATATCCCAAGAATATTGCTGAACTGAAAGAGTTTTGTCTAAAGTAATGGTGCACATTTCCTCCTGACTGTTGTGCAGGTTGGATTCACAAACACAGAAAATGTTTGGTGAAAGCTATTGCTGCCAAAGGAAGGTCAACCTGTTATTAAATCCAACGGTTCACAAACTGGTCAGTAAAGATGAAAAAGTATTAGTGCTTTATGCTTTGTTGTTTTAAGTAGAACTGCGTTTGTCTATTCTTATGACTTTAGCACTATTGGGGTATGTATGACTCAGATTGGATTAAATCACAATGTACTGTATGTCTGTGGGGAAAAATATATATATTTTATATATATATTACCTGAGCTCCTGTCCGAATAGGACTTTAGCAATTTATGCAGAAATCCATGGTAAATCTTGCAGCTGTGAATACATAGCACAAGTAGATTTTCCAAGAGATAATGAAATAAATGTCAATATAAAGAAAAGAACATTTTAAATGAATTTCCATTGTTAAAAACAGCATAGTGCCACCAGAAACCCAGCAATTTTTTTTTTTTTTTTGTGGTGTGCTGACATGAATGCTACATGATCAGCGAAACAGATGAGATTGAAGATTACTGAAGATAAGAATATCCCCACATCTAATCTCCAATTTGAATCTTTAGAAACAAAAGTGTGTGCGAGAAAATTTAATTTGAGTACGTCAATAAAGGATTTCAGACAAATAACTGTGATGCGGTTACAATGGTTGGACAAATTTTAATTAAAATATCCCTTCTGGATTTCATCACATGTTGGATATTGACGCTGCCACTCAAGGGAATGCATCAAAATTGAATATTTTACACCACAGAGCTGCTGTGCTTCATTGATGTATACCATACCTCAAGGGGCTAAGTGGACCGGAGAGCAAATCGGGTGAATCATTCTGTACTGAGCTTATAAGATTCCAATAGTGTATTTCAAGTTGATAGATGCTGTCCTTGAGAAAGTGTAGCAAAGTAGTCACTTAGATGTATTGGCAATGTGTCCCAGAAACATACCCAATGCTCTAAATACTAATGACACAGTGCTGCTGATCTCAGTGCCCTTACTTCACTTTTTGATGTTGATTTAATTAACAGCCATGCAGTGGTGTACATTCCAGTAATCGACTGCCTTAGAAGAACAATTATGTAAGTTAAAGATATATGAGCAATAATACAAAATACTAACTAATATAAATGTCTTGGTAGAGGTTATTAAATATGAATGCCATTTGTAACCTAATACAGAGCTTAAGTCAGACTATAACCTTAAACAGTGGATCTCAACTTTTTTCCAAGGCCCACCATTGTCCACATTAATATTTGAAGGCCCCATGACTTTTCCAGTTATTCATATATTTACTGGATTTTTAAAAATATATATTTTTACTCACAATTTATATAGGTATTTTAACCTTAACTAGTAAAATGTACAGTAAATTCATAAAATAAAACAAACATGGAATTATAAGATTTTATTGATTTTATTGACTTTTCTAGGTCTATGGAAATCCACTGACCTAAAATATAGTCTGTGGTCATGACTGTTTTTTGGAAAATAATACAATATGGAAGACCGAGGCATGCAGTTATGACATCCAGGCCCTCTCATGTTGTTAAATATTTTTATTCAATCATATTCTGGGTAGTATGCAGGCCTATTCACCTTATTTTGCAACACGGGAGTAAGCTATTTTCTATTAATGTGAAAGACTTCCGTTTCATTAGCTGCTATAGGTAAATAACTAGAAGATAAAGTGCAGAAAATGGATAAAACTAATTACGCTACAATGGATGACAATGGTGATAATTTAACTTAAACACTGTACTAGTGAGCATGCCGTGTAATCATGCACGAGTTCTATCTGAGTGGGAAATGAATGGCTCGCAATCAGCTGTCTTTTCAAAAGAGTGCTTCTTCTTTTATTTATGGGGATTTACATTATTAATGCATATCGCCACCTACTGGGCGGTTGTGCAATCATTTTTTAAATCTTTTCTTTTAATTTTTAAACTTTAATCAGGTTTTTATTACTGATTAATAATTGACAATTGTTACTGTGAACAAGAATTGTTTTTTATGCTAATATGTAAAAAAAAAAAAAAAAGAAATAAAACAGTCCATGCTTGCAAAGATAATGGCTGTATAAGTTTACTTAATTATTTTTTAATGTTTGCGCTGAATGACTCTGAAGTAGTAAACTATCCTTGCACATTCAAGTTACAAATGGCTGCACCCGCTCTTATGTTAAAAATAAGGTAGATATGTTCGGGGTATACCTTCACTTCTTAATTTAAGGTGCGTTTACACCATGTTGTAATTACCATAATTATGAGATTTCAACTTGTATAAGGAGATGAACAGCTCCAAATAGAAAGTCACTTGTTGTCGAGACCACAGTTGTGTTCAACTTGAAGCAGAGATGGGCTGTGTCTGAAATTGCCCCCTATACCCTTATTCACTATTCCCTGCATTAGTCCACTAATAGTTCACTTGAGGGAGTGATGAGTAAGCCAATTCGGACACTGAATGTGCCAGAAGGGCTGCCGCTTTTGAATAGTTTGTGCTTGCTGTTTAATAATTATTTGAAACTTAGCAAACTGGCAGCTCCATAGTATGATAAAAAGTATGATATGAATGTATGAATATGATAAATCTTAATTAAACAATTTAATAATCAATTAAAAAGGAATTTACCTGTATGATATTATGCTGTAGCCACATTTGTTCACCGGTTTGGAAAATGGATGAATGAATGGCTACTGTACGAACACAGAGAGCGGTCGCAACGAGCTACCACAAGTAACATTTCCAGATGTGTTTTCATACATTATTTTTGGTGTGAGCACTTACACATTAAAGCATTTCAGAAATTATGAATCTGTAATATATCTGTTATAAATAATAAATATATAAATATAAATTATAAAGCCACATTTGGTTAAATATTTATTTTCATTGAGTTTTACTTTGACTTTCACCATTGTGTTGATTCCAAGCTGGTAAACTGAAATATTGCGCTTCATTTGAGATACGTTTTCCACACCGGTCGTGAGAGCAGCTATGGCTGTTCATAACACAGCAAGCGTTCACCATTCTAATGTGTTTTTATCTGTATAATATACGTTTTAATGTCTACCTCCACTATTACTCAGTCTCTTCTGTGTCCTAAAGTCCCAGAATGCATTGCGTTGTTGACGTCACATTCCTATTCTCTATAGGGGGTGGTTTCGGACACTGCCATGGTCTTATTATTGGGAGATACGAGAGTCCGTGGCTCTATTGGAGAAAGCGTAACGGCCAACTTGGATCATGTGTGCCTGATAACCAATCACAAGCTGCGCGTGTAAACAAAGTGCGCATCTTTACGGAAGTATTGCAACTTGAACGGACAGAGTCAACAGGAAGAGTAATCACTGAAATATGGACCTATCCCTCAACATTATATTATGGCTTCAGACGACTTATAGTTTATGGACTACCTTGTTGTAAGTGAATTTCATTCAAAGTTGTGCGACTCTCAATCATTGTTTGCAGATACCACAGAATAGTGTTGTAGTCAAGACCACCTAAACCGAGACCAAGTCGAGAGACCAAGACCAGTGTATGTCGACACCAAGACAAGACCAAGACTTTGGGGGGTTGAGGCCAAGACAAGACCAAGACCAGACTAGCACTCCTCAAATTCATCTGAAAGATCCACATTTACTGCCTGAGAAATGTCTTATTTTTAATCAATAATTACAATTAAAAAAATAAGACAATATATAGAGCTGTTACCAATTGAAATCACTAACAATAAAGTTCATCTTTACACTGCAGAGGTGGAACAGAAGTTGCATCTGAATTGGTACAGTTACAAATGCATAAATAATGTTGAGATTAATGTTTTAAAAATATTTTTTTGTTTATTGAACATTTGTAAAAAAAAAAAAAAAAAAAAAAAAAATCAATATCACGTTTGCAATTGTGCTAATATTTGTGAAAACAGCCCTCTTTCTTGTGATATTGCTTAATTATATCATATGTAATAATATAAATATCAAGATCTTATTACAAGTACTTTTTTGCAATTATATCTTGAATTTTGTGGGCATTTATATTAATTGGGGACATTTTTGACAATCCCTTTTTGATTTCTGACCCGGCACAACAGTTATTGACTGCATTTGAAGCAGGAAGTTTTACATCCAATCAAATTAATGATGTTAACAAAGAAATCAGACAATGCAATGGCAATTTAGCAATATCCCTGCAGTTGTGGTCTTGACCGGTCTTGAAATAAAATCCGCCGAGACCAAATGCGGCCGAGACCAAGACAAGACAAGACAAGACCAAGACCTTCAAAAAATGTTCTTAAGACAGGTCTCGAGTACTACAACACTACCGTAGAAATAAATAAGAAGTGCAGTAAACTGAATCATACATGTCCTGCAATTGTCTGTGACTTGTCTTACAAAATAGCTTTTTTTTTTTCAGTGTAAACTCTAAAAATGGATCAATCCAAAATGAATGTTTAAGAGCAAACGTGGAAGACTGGCCAATAGGCTGTCGATTCATTAAATGATAAGCCGTTTTCCCACAAAAGCAGTTTATTCAGCCTAGTGAAACCTCTCTTCCATTCACATCCATTCCAAAAAATAAAAAAAAAACAGCCTCTGGTCTCCTTCCTTGTGTACTGCAGCGTTAATAGGTGTTACGCTTTTTCCTTCTTTCTTTTTTTTTTTTTTTTTTTTTTTTTTGCAGCCTTCCCTTTAAGTGGCTTTTCTTGAAGTATACAGAGTACTTTGATGTCACACACCGATCGGTCTGCACAGCTCCGCTTTGAGTGGAACACACCTTCTAGTATGACATGGCGTGAAAGTAGCATCAGTTTCTCTATATTCAAATCATAACAATGACACGGGTGAGGGCCAATGAAGTTTATGGGCAGTATGTACAGTGCAGCTGTGAGCATTATCTGGCTCTTATCAGAGAACGATTTGGTGTACTTGTACATTGTTCCTATCAAATAAACTCAAACTAAATAAATAAATAAATAAACAAATATACTAAACCAGTTGCGTAATATTACATTGAAATTATATCAGTTTATACTTCAGAGATTTAACTTAACTACAGTGGCTATATGGTGGGGTAAGTTAAAATGCTGGCTCAATTTACCCTACATCATTTGGCTCACATTGCCCCATAGCTGCCATTTTGGATGAAACTAGCTAGCTTACCAATTCAGGCTAATATTTAGCTAAATGATTTATATGTTTTATACATTGCTAAATCACCAATATGGATTATATTTTTAGACCTGGACAAATATGCTTTGATGTAACAGCCATTACATCTGTTATGCTAAAATTTTACTTCGACAAGCCAAAAACAGTTTTTTAAAGTAAACACATCACACCAACCATTGTGCTTCTCCCTTTCACAGTGTGGCAGAAATGATGGGTGGCTCCAAAATATATGGTCACATGACAATAAAAGTGTATGGTTGCCAAGATAAAGGGTGGGTGGGTAGGTGGGTAGATATTTATTTATTTACACACACAAGGGGCTGTATGAGTTACACTGTATAGTTGATATATATAGGAATATAGATTAACCCTAGGAACAAGATTAACCCTCTATAGGGCATCGTCAGCTATAAATGACGCAAAGAAAATTGCATTTAAAATACAATAATATTCAACCAAAAAAAAAAATATATATATTATTATCATAGGACATCCCCTTCAGCCAATAAAATTAAAATCTATGTGCCATGGGATTGACATTTTTGCCAACAAAGAAGTGAAGAAGACATTAGCAAATGTTAGGTCACATGCTGTCAAGGCACCACAATGTGTTCGTAAAATCAATACTATCCATAATATTATGCATAAATGACATATGCATAAAGTCCTTTTAGGGAGTAGGCTTATATATTTTCTCTGTAGCTGGCACTATTGTTCACTACTGGCAGGAAGTATAATAGCCTTTTTGCCTGTGTTTTAGGTTGATGTTAGTAAGTTTTATAGAAGAAAAGTAGTATTGAAAGTATTGATGATAGTGATGGCAGTACATCAGAATATGAGGTCGTAGTAAGAAAGGAAGAAGTTGAAGATCAAGGAGGACAGAAGCAGTGAGGGTTATGTCAAAAATGAAGAATATAAGTCATAGATTGTTGTGGAAGTCAGGCATTTGGGTACATTACAGTTTAGAAGATAAATGATCCATACTACAACCAGAGGTCAGGAAAGATGCCACTGCCTATTGGCCTCACTACACCGAAAAGCTGGGATGCTCCAAAAATGATGACTAAACAGGTTGGTTACACTTTATTTTAGGGTCTTTTAACTAGTTGCTTATTATCATGCATATTACTAGAGTATTGGCTGTTTATTAGTACTTATTAAGCACATATTAATGCCTTATTCTGCATGACCTTATTCTACATTCTTAATCCTACCCAATACTTAAACTTAACAACTAACTTACTAACTATTAATAAGAAGTAAATTAGGAGTTTATTAAGGGAAAATTTGTAGTTAATAGTTTATATGTGTTCCCTATACTAAAGTGTTACCCACTGATCTGGAGTTCCAAGAAAGAAACCATGTTAAAGATATTTTGCTACTTTTTGAAACACTAAGACATAGTTTCATTACTTTCTAGGCAGTGAAGTTGCATCTGAATTTCTGTGAAATTTATGACATTTTCACATGTGAGTCTCAAATGAAATATAGTAGCACAAGATTAAATGGAATGTTAATAAAGCTTTTAAGGTTTTTTTTTTTTTTTTTTTTGAAACACTAAGACCTTCTCTCTACTTTTCAGATGAAAATGCATTTGAATGTGTGTGACATTTCAGATAATTTGCCAAAAATAATTTACCCCAATAGGACAGTCAGTTATAAATGACAGCACCCTAAAAAAAGAAAAAAAAAACAAAAAAAAAACGTAGCCTTAAGTAAAATATAGTCTTTTTTTTTTTTTTCTAGCTGTGATTTCATAATTAGTCCCATGGAGGGTTAAATGTTTAGCTTTTTTGTTTGTTTTTGTTTTGTTTTTTCATAAAATTTTTGAACTATTGAGATATGTGGACTCATGTAGTACTATTTTTACTCACACCTTTCAATCTTTTCTAATAAATCGCTGCACACTGTGCCTGTCTGAGAGAGCCGTTAAAACAAAGTTCACTCTATGAAGAATATGTCAGATTCCAGTCTGTGAAGTCCAAATCAAATTGTGAGTAATTGCAAAAAAAAAAAAAAAAAAAAAAAAAAAGTTTAAAGTATAAAGAATTATTAATTTAAGTATAAAGAATTGTTATATTGCAAAGGTCAGTCATATGTCTTCAAAACTCTCACACAAGTCCAAGAAATAAGCCTTTTGTTACCAGTGTACCATTATCTACTTTATCTTCTGGCTTTATGGGCATTAAATTATTTTAATTATTTAAAAGTAAGGTCTCTAGGAATAAAAATGCCTGGAGTAGTTAATTCACTGGATTACTTTAGAAAGTCTGATTCACAACTGAATTTGGCAGATCATGTCAGGTCCAGTGGAAAACAGGTAGATGGTAATCATACAATTTTAGTCCGCTTTTGTTCAACTTCACTACCTCTAACAAGTAGATCTTTAACCCACAAAGTCCATCTGATGGCCCACCTGTGAAGACATTTCTGATGTATTTTGGTAATGAGTCACTTACTCATCTTCTCAAACAATGGCACGTACCAGCGTTCAACGACGAGGATGAGAGACTGGTAGGGGATTATATGACCTTTCCTATTCCTCCCTTTATTGAAGCTGTCCTGCAGACTCTGCACCGGTGGTATTTACATTAACATTTCAATACATCCAGCCCAGCCAAAGATAAAATATTCATTTGACCTTTAAGGAGAAAGACTTACTTAAACACTGTCATGTCATTTAACCTTAAGAAATGTACAGCGGCAGGGCCCGGGAGCAGAAGTAACCCTCATTACTGTTTAGCTTCAGAGTTAAAGTCACGCTTCCATTGTTGCTTTGGAAGAGGACGTTGTGTAGAATTCATGCTGCCATCTGTACACACCATTTCATCTTTCTGCTCTCTAGATTTGGTAGGTTATGATGACGAACAAGGCGCCGCTAATTATGATGCATAAACACGAGAATGCTCCCTTTCTCTATCTTGCTCTTTCGCTCACACACAAGCACACAGAAAAACCGAGACCCCACATCTGCTTGGAGCGGAAACAAAATGGATGCATGCCCTTTGGGAGCCCAGGCAAATGAATACTGTTGGCAGAACAATTAGCATTTAAAAGGGAGAGTAACCTTTGCTCAATACATCATTTTTATTGCTGTGGACGTTCATTTTCACCAAATACAGGGGCCCATGTGTACGCGTGTGTGCGTGTGTTTGTTTAGGCGTCAGGGAGAAATAGAGAATTTGATAGTGTTTGGCTCAGGTAGCAATTGTGGTCCTAAAATATGGTAATTCTAGCCCTTTCATACATCATGAGTACAGCTGGTGGAGAAGAACTTGTCTGCAGTGCTTTCATGTTACTGTCTCGATTAATTATTGGTAGACGTTATGAACACTAATGAGTACACTATCCCTTTTTATGCCTGCCTGTGGAGTCGTTGCAGTAATAATTGTTTGGTCGACTTGCATTACTATTTGCATTTTTAAAATGCTATTCATAGAGACAGTGGAGACAGACAACGACGGGGAGAAGAATAAGGCTGTGGGTGGCTATATGGTAAGTTCACACGTCTAATGTAATGCAAAGTCCGAGTCAAGTCTCAAGTCTATTGTCACAAGTCACAAGTCTTTCAAGGACAAATACGTATGTCTCATTCCTTTTATCCTGTCAGAGTACAAAGAAAGTCTCAAAAAATTTATTAACATCCTTAAGCAGTAAGGCATACTTAACCAAAAGATTGTGTAGTTTTACATGATGTTAAAGGTAAAGTGTTTATATATATATATATATATTAATTTAATTTCAAAATTAATAGTTTATACATTATAAGTCAGGAAGAGAGAGACAGTTTTGACATCACAGTGTTTTCCTCTCTGTTAATGCCAGGCAGTTTTCATGACAGAATATTTTATCGAAATGGTAACAATATTCTGATTAAATATTTATCTTTGTATTTTCCACTGGTCTCTAATTTAGAGTCAAGTTAAAAGTCAGTTGTTTACAAGTTGTTTGTCAAGTCATTATTTTGTGACTTGAGTTTGACTGAGTCTCAGGCTTGAGTTTTCATCTGTTAGATGGTAATACTTGATCTGCAAAATGTCTTGTGTAGTTTACATGTGATATTCATACACTGTTTATTTGAAGTCCCACAGTGAATCAACCCCTTAACACAAACCATAATGTTGACCCTAACCTTTCTAGCAGCAACTGCAATCTTGTGATAGTTTCGCAGAACATTAGGTACACTCAAAAAATAGCTCTTTGGATGAACATGATTCAATCATGGACAGTGGTTCCACATGACCGAAACAAGTAAAACCAAATAGAATTGACCATGTACAACTAACTAGAATCAATGGTGTTCATTGAACTTGAATGAATGGTTTTAGTTTAACTTATATAAATGGTTTTCATTTAAACTGACGTTCAAATAATGCTTTGATTTACATAAACTAAATATAACTTTTCTTTACACGTACAATGTTTGGTGTTTGCAGTCCAAAAGTGATACTGGTTGATACAGACCACTACCATAGTGGTTATTTTATTATTAAAGCAATTTGAATTTTTGTTAGCAGGTCCTCAACCCAATCGCAAGCTCATCACTTTACCACAATGGTAACCCCCAAAACATTAACTTAACAGAAACTTTTAAATACCAACATAATAGAACATTAAACATTAACAAGTCTCTCCATTTTCTCACCTTGCTTAAAAATGCATACAAAAACACTTTATTTCAACATTTACTCTTCCAATTCAGCCCATTTGCAAAGCATGATGGGAAGTGAAAGTCTTGTTTGATTGGGTTACTTGATTGAAACATGTTATTTCTAAATGAAAACATCAAGTTAAGTCAAAGAGTAATCGTTTCAAGTCAATTTAACATGAAGCAATCACATTTGAACCAGAAACCTGATACAATGGTGTTTATTCAAAATAAATTGTTTAAATAAAGTGAACACCATCAAAAAAATCATTTTTTGAGTGTACATTGTATTAAATGTTTCATATTTTAATGTAAAAATAAAGTTTGAGCAATTCTTTTTGTACCAATGAATAAACACAATCATCTTACCTGATATTTACTGTGCTGAACAGTGTTTCATTATTACAGTTACAAGATTGTAAATTTCAGTGACCATAAGAAGGTTTGAGGTCAGAGAATCATGCTTTAAGAAATGTGAATGTGAATGAGTATTTCTGTAGAACCCCGCTGAGGTTCTGACCACATTTATAAAGGCCGGACCTTTACCATTTTCACGCACAGTATATGTTTGCAAAGAGAGTTCTTATTGCCAAGACTTTTTTTTTTTTTTTTTTTAAACAGGGTTCGAGACTGGAGCACTCCAAATGTTTGTAATCCAGTGTATTCTTCTCCCACTCATCTATTATTATTATTATTATTATTATCTGATTCTTCATCCATAACTATAATTAGTACTGCTTTGTAATAAAGCAACGTTTGGTAATTCTGTGAAACTAAGGAAGAGAGAAAGAACAACATAAAATAATAATAATAATAATAATAATAATAATGAGATGGGGATAAGTTCATTGAAAATGATGGACTCCAATGCAATCATTACCTTGATAATCTACAATAATCAAAACTGAAAGTCCTCTCACTATCTGAGATCTGAATTCTCAATACAATATTACAACATCCATCATATGCAAATGCTACGTCAGCCTGTTGCACAGCCTCAGTTTGCATTGGTAACGTGTGATTTATAAGAGATGTAATCTAATCTCAAATTGCAAACACTCTGTTTGTGTCCAAGCTCCTGATCCATCTCTCTTTGGTTGACATGTAAGCCCATCCTTACCAAAATGGACTGTACAATCACTTTGACAAAACGCTACAGTCGTTCAGACATGTAACGTCTTAAACACATTGACACCATATTCTCTCTTGCTAGCTGAACATACTTTAAAATAAGTAAACATGGCCAGGATAAATCCGGTGACTGTAAAGCCGCCCCTTTTTGTGTATTTAATTTCACACATATTTGCACAGGAAAATTACATTTTATTTATCTAATATAGCAGGGAATCCTGGGTAAATATCAAGACGGTGGATTTCCTCAGGATATTGGGCAGTAAACATAACCCTGCAGGTTTAAAGAGAGTGCATATACAAAAAAATTAAACGGACAAGTAAAAAAAAAAAAAAAAAAAAAATAGGGATTTACCTTTAATGATAAAGAAGTTTATTTGAGTTTATGTTATGAAAGAGCTTTTCATATACACATGTGTAAAGCATGCACAATGTTGCTCTCCATTGCATCAATAACAGTACGCAGTGGAAAACGGACAACCTTTATGTAGTTTCCAGCTATCATTAATGAGGTCTGTTAGAATATACTGTAACTAATATTTTATTTATTTATTTATTTTTACACAATCATCACTCTTATCAGGAAATCAAATTCTTTCCGAATTTTTTTTTTTTTTTTTGTATTGTTTTAAAATGGGTATTTGGTGTATTCTTGCATTTGTCAAAAGCACATTTGTGGATTCTCTCTGTGTTGTATGAAGAGGTTGGAGATTTTTTCTGCTATGAACTTGTTGAGAGAATCTTTTGGACTAATACAAGTCCCAGTACTAATATAATATTTATTACTCATACGTTAACAATGGCAACACACAAACTATGAATAATATATCTGTACAGTGTATTTGCTCACTGATTCTGGAGATATGGGACAAAACATTTCACACAAGTTCATCTGCCATTAGTTGTTGTTGTTTTGTTTTTGTTTTGTTTTTTAATAGCAACATTTCCACTTTGAAATGAATCAAAGATTATCACTTGGATGTTTTTACACAAATGTACAAATTTACATTATTTGATTTTATATCCTTTTGAAACTTTTCACATCTGTGTCCCTACTTTTTAACACTGTCAGAAATGTATTTAACGTTCAAAAACCAGGTAATAGCAAAGTCAGCCATCATCCTGAAGGTCATATTTCCATACCTTATCTGCTATGAGTTCAAAAAGGCCACACAGTCCCTGGTCTTTTTTTATGATTTATTTAATTATTTATTTGTTTGGTAACACTTTAGAATACTGTTCCATCATTAATGAATAACTACACAGGAACAAAGGAGTAACGCACTATTAACATTCTAGTTACTACTATTAACTAAAAAGAAACTCTGATTAACAAATTAGTAAGTAATAGTGCTCAGTTAAATGTGGTAGTTCACTATTAGCTAATTAGTAACTATTTTTTCATAACTCCAAGAGAACTACTGAGAACTATATACAGGTTCATAATTAATGTGAATAATGCAAAATGTATAATTAATTCTGAAGTGAAGATCATGGTAACCCACTAGTAATCACTTGAGTAATTACTATCCAATACTTTACAAAAATCTCAAAAGCTTACAATGATTTCAGTCATTACTAGAGAGTTATTGTTTCTCACTTTAAAATACTGATCCAAATAAATTAGTGATTCCTTCTGAAGGATTTGGTAATACTTGAGTCATTACTAGTGGGTTACCATTACCTTCACTTTAGAATTAATTATGCATTATTCATATTACCATTTTTTTTTTTTTTTATACATTTTTAAGTATTTTTGCTTGTATGTTCTTTTCATGTCACAACCATGATTCATCCAACCTCATCATCCAAAATGTGATGAAAGTACTTGACATAATTAATTCTCTCATTTTAAGTAGGTCCTTAGCTTGAAACATCAATAAATAACTAAACGTTGTCTGTGTTTTGTCACCACGAGCTGTTAATCCTGTCCAAATGCTATAGTATTTATAGTGTTTGACATGACAGTGTGTATATATATATATATATATATATATTTATTTATTTTTTCAATATGTTACCCATAGTAGGCTAGGAAAAACACTCCTTTTGTGATGAAATGGAAACATCCGGCAGTGAATACATCTGAACATGTTTAGCAGATTAAAATAATAATTACAATCCAAAATAATACAATTCTTTTTTCCTTGTTTCAGTTCTGTTGTCTGCCCACCTATGCTTTAACATAACCTGACTGCATGCATGTAACTAAGAAAATGCATTGGATTAAATTGGTCACAAGTCTGGATACCTTGTTAATTGTGGTTTCAGGCTGGATGTTGCCAGACCTAGTTTAGCCTGCCGTGAGATCACATCTTTAAAGAGAAAAACTTGTTTTGAACTATGCACAGGTATTTATTCCTTCATCCTTTGCTTTACTAATCATCCCATGGGCAAACACAGTTAATAACAAAGGCTGAAAAAATGAGCCCTTATCTTGTAAGAAAACAGGAAAATAGATATCCCCATTGTGCATAATTTAGCCCTGCTCTCATTTCTTTCAGCTTTCTTCTTCTTCTTCTTCTTGTCCTATACTCTTTTTTCCCCTTTTTCAGAGAGAATAAAGGTTGTGGAGTGGAGAGATGCATAGATGGATATGAGTCTCTCTCTCAGCCACTCTGGGATTGATGGTGCCCCCATGCATCTGAAAATTATACGAATAAATATGAACTGAGTGGTGATGTGGCCTTGTGGCACATTATGTTGATTAAACACTGTAAATAGAAATTCAGCTTGTATTGAGACCAGTTTATCGCAATCAGCCACTCACAGTTTTTTTTGTTTTTTTTTGTATTTTCCATTTAAAGCTATTGAATTTCTACTTTTTTTCAATTGCACATATTAAATTAAAGCGACAAAATTATTTCCAGATGGCAGGGGATAAAGTAGGCTAAGTGTGCCTCGCAAAGCTCTGCAGGAGCACCTTAAATAAACTTAAACTCTCTAAACTCCATAAAATCTGCAAACTAAAATAGAAAAGAAAAATAAACTGAACATTATGACAAAAAAAAAAAAAAAAAAAAAAAAAAAGAGCAAATACATCTTGTGCAGTAATTAGAATGAGATTAGTAATTTTCCTGCTTTAAATGTTTGCTGGGAACAATCCAACACCCAGCAAACACATTTACGTTGTGGCAACGTCTGTGGTACGTTGCATTTCCACTATGGCAACGTCGCGGTCTACGTGCCCACAACATTGTGACAACGTAGAATTGTAAGACGCCACAGGGCTGTAGCAACGTTATTACGCAACATTGAGCAACTGCGACACGACGTTCTGACAACTTAGTTTTTTAATGGTAGATTATAAATATTTCCCATTCTGCGTGTTATATTTCGTGGTTAATTTTTAATCACTCGATATTAGATCACTATATAATACTTTTTTTATATACATTGTTTATACTTACTATTATTTATGGGCACTAAATTAATAAATTATAATCAACCCCTGCAAATGTACACTTTGAAGAGTAAAAATGACATACAAGGTTACATAATTCAACTTTATTAAAACTGCATATGATATTCTAATTATCCTTCAAAAGGTATGCATTTATAAAAGCATGTAATATATGTGACAGCATATATATATATATATATATATATATATTAGTTTAATAAATAAAAAATAAACAGCAAAGGCAGTTCAGAACATTTATTGAACAAAAGTGGGCTCTGTACATGGCTGACAGGTGAGCATAGTCGAAGGACAGGTGAAAAGACTGGTAACCAGAATGAGTCCAGGAAAGATCAACAAATCCAGGAGAGATGCAAGCGCAGAAACCTTGAAGCATGAGTCCGAAACCTGTAGACATCTGGGACCAGAGAGAGTTGAACTGCAGGCACAGGTAAACTGGGCAGAGAACAGAGCAGATCAGAGCTTGACATGACAGACCGGGACTAACCAGAGTGACTAGTGAGCAGACAGGAGAAATTAGTCTTCTCAAAAGGTCCTGTGCGCGTGATCTCAAAATGGTAAAATTCTGATTATTGTTCGTAAAAGGCTCTATTTTTCTTACCTTAAAATTGATGAGCCATAACCTTGTCCTTCACTCTTGTCATCCATGTTTGGTGTGTTGCAGAAATCTAAAAGAATTATTTTGTGTTAATAACATAATTTTACATCTAATGGTTATACTCTACTAGCTGTCAAAGCCAGATGTTAATTGACTAGTAGATGGCTTACAAATTACGACTTTGTAAAATTGTACACCATTGTATACCATTCTTAAAAAATGTTAACAAATTAGTTAACCAATATTATCTAATGTTTCATTAGATAACATTGGTTAACTAAATTAGTTAAAATAAAGCAATAATGAACAATACTTCTGCAACATTTATATGTTAATGTTAAGTTCAACATTTACAAATTCGTATTTAAAATCAATTGGTGTACTTATTAACATGAGTTAACGCACTGTGAACAAATAAGAAAAAACAACGAACAGACATGTTATTATTAACTAACATTTGTAAAGATGAATAATAAAAACTGTATCAAATGTATTGCTCATTGTTTATGTTAGTTACTTCTACATAAACTAATGTTAACAAATAAGACTTTAAAGGGTTACTTCACTCAAAAATGAAAATTCTGTCATTAATTACTCACCCTCATGTCGTTCCACACCCGTAAGACCTTCGTTTGTCTTTGGAACACAAATGAAGATATTTTTGATGAAATCCGAGGGAATCTGATCTACACATCCACACGAATGCAGCAACGTCATTGCATCTTTTGAGGTCCAGAAAGGTAGTTGAAAACATGGTTAAAAAAGTCAAAGTGACTGCAGTGGTTCAACCTTAATGTTATGAAGCGACGAGAACACTTTTTGTGCGCAAAAACAAAACAAAAATAAAAACTTTATTAAACAAATTCGTCTGTGCCCTGTCATTCTGCTGCATTATTTTCGTTGCAGCTTCAGTGTTTACGTCCAAATGCGGGCTCATTATTGGCAGGCTTCTGTGTCAGCATCACACACATGCATCGTGCTGCTCACGTGACCAAAGCCGGCCAATACTGAGCCCGCGTTCGGACGTAAACACGGAAGCGCTGAATGTAAACAACGTAGCAGAATGACGGGACAGACAAATTTGTGGAATAAAGTTATTTTAGTTTTGTTATTCTCGTCACTTCATAACATTAAGGTTGAACCACTGTAGTCATGTTGACTATTTTAACCATGTTTAACTACCTTTCTGGACGTTCAAAGATCCAGTGACGTTGCTGCCTATGTGTGGATCAGATACCCTCGGATTTCATCAAAAGTGTCTTAATTTGTGTTCTGAAGATCAACGAAGGTCTTATGGGTGTGGAATGACAGGAGGGTGAGTAATTAATGACAGAATTTTCATTTTTGGGTGAACTAACCCTTTAAAGTGTTACCAAAAGAAAGTTCACCTTAAATGACATACAGTATTAGTAAATTACAACCATTTTTTGATATATAGTGTATTGTGTAAATCAGCGTATGTATTTATGCTTACCAAAAAATCCAGTTCTTGGCAAGGTGTCAAGACCTTTCCATGTCCGTGATGGCTCGGGTGCTGAAAATAGTATGCAGAATCATATTGTTAATAATACTACTATCTGCTGTTATAGACAAATGACAACAAAGTTATAGTTCACAAAATATAAAAAAAAAATATAAATAAAAAAAATAAAATAAAAATCTTTTTAGATAAATTCTTACTTGTTCTTGGTGAGGAGAGCAGGGCCTGTTGTATGGTGTTGATATTGCCTAAAAAAAAGAGAGAGAGATTTTTGTATCTAACATCACTTTACTTCACATTACTTACCTTATCTAATGCCTCCATGCATCAGGAATTACAGCTACACTGATCTGAGGTGAATTCCACAAATGTAAACATTCTGAAAGTGTTACTTACTTTTTTATTGTTACTTAATCTTTAATTGTATTAAATTTAACAGATTCATTAATAGACCCATTCGATTGTTTACAAGAAAATTAATAAATAGTGTAAGCTTACCTACATTGCTAGTTTTTATATAACACCCACCTGGAGGGTAAAACGAGGCCAAATTCAATATACACCTTATTTATGATGCATACTATATATACGGGGGGCAAGCAGATGAGTCTAGAACATAAATGCAAACATACAGTTTGTTGTTAGGCATTGCATTTATGTTCTAGGCTCATCTGCTTGCCCAGTTAGTGTGTGGCGTTCATATTCTGGGCTCATCTGCTCGCCTGTATATAGTATGCATCATAAATAAGCTGTATAAAGAATTTTATCTTTTAATCTCACTGTTTTATTACTTTAAGGTACTTAAAGTGAATACTCTACTGTTTAGTGATTGAAATACTGCAGCAGGTGCTGTATATGGACGTGCATTTTACTCACATATTTTTTTGAGATGTGATGTAATATTTGTTGTTTGAAACAGATGGAAAATTGTCAGGCCTGTCCTGTAGTTCTATGGGTGTTTTGCCCTCCAGGACTCTGCTCCAGTCGCCTGACTGAAAACTATGAGTAAGAAAATAGCCTGTTGAAAGAAATAAAAGAAAATCAATATAAGAAAAATTGCTTGATTTCAACCCTAGCAAAGATTTACATGCATAACATACACTACCGTTCCTAAGTTTAGGTCTGTAAGATTTTTTTTTTTTTTTTATGTTTTTGAAGGAATTCACTTACTTTCCAAGGGTACATTCATTGTATTTAATCAAAAATACAATACAAACAGTAATATTTAAATTATTATAATTTAAAATAACTAGTATTACAATTGTAATTTATTCCTGTGATCAAAGCTGAATTTTCAGCATCATTACTCCAGTCTTCAGTGTCACATGATCCTTCAGAAATCATTCTAATATGATGATTTGCTGCTCAAGAAACATTTCTAATTATTATCAGTGTTGAAAACAGTTGTGCTGCTGCATATTTACGTCTATTACATATCTTTACTGTCATATTTGATCAATTTGTGTCCTTCCTTGGATTAATGTATTTATTAATATACGTATAAATTCATGCATTTTCATTAAAAAATAATCTTACTGACCCCAAGCTTTTGATCGATAATGTGACATGCTCACTGTTGGTCTGACGAACAGCTTCTGTAATAATAAACAAGGTAAACAATACCGTGTTTCTCGATGGATAGCACTTAAGATGGTTTCTGTGTGCGAGGTTACAAACGTTTATGTTCGTTTCCCAAAAAAGGACTAACTAACGTTAAACATTAACAGTGGAGTCGCTGTTCATAAAGTGCTAAAATGTCAACCATTCATCACTCAAGTCATTTTTTCTTCACTATGGCTTATAACTTTTGGCGTGATGTTGAAATATTTGTCATTTACCTGACCAGAAGACGTTTTAACGTTCTCATCTGCATACTTAAAAGAAATAGGCAGCATTACACTGGTAAATTTTACTGGACTATTCTGTTCTATTTCGTTCAGTTTGTAGACAAATAAATGTCACATTAGACACGGAAAGTGTATGCTGTGTTTGAATATTTGCATATCTTATTTAGGGATAAAATAAAAGCAATACTCACATATCCTTCCTTGCTCGATGAAGAGACGGATCAACGGTCGTGGAAATTTAAAATCCGTGCTTCAGAGGAATCGGAGCAGTGACGAGTACACGTCGTCCAGTGGTAGTCCACACACCCAAGCGCAACCTTGAGCAATGGAACTGAGCGGTGGTCAGATGTCAACATTGTGACAACGCTGTAACAACCTTCACAACGCAACGTAGTTATAGCAACCTTTTGGCCACGTTGTTAAAACGTTGTTAGAAGGTTGGCTACGTTGTGCCAACGTTCTGTGTTTGTTGGGCAGTTCCCATTGACTTTATATAGCGTGAGGCTGCCTCTTTGTCATTTCTGACTTAAAACAAAAAATAGAACAATGTCTAAAAGCTGCTATGTGACAAGGTGTACAGCAAACAAGCCAAAAAACCCAGAAGTACGTTTTTATAAGCTGTCGACCCCAAAAAACGAATGTTTAAGGACACAAAAGTGGATACAGGCAGTGAGACAGAGCACGACGGGTCATATTACTATAAGAAATGCACTGGAGGGGAACATATTCGGCGACAGGTGAAATAATTCTTTGACATTGTTAAAAATAATTAATGTTTTTTTTTTTTTTTAGCATAACCTGTCGCCGATTATGTTCCCCTCCAATTTATTTCTTATAGTAATATGACCCGTTGCGCTCTGTCTTACTGCCTGTATCCACTTTTGTGTCCTTAAACATTCGTTTTTTGGGGTTGACAGCTTATAAAAACTTAGTTCTGGGTTTTTTAGCTTGTTTGCTGTACACCATGTCACATAGCAGCTTTTAGACATAGTTCTGTTTTTTGTAATAAGTCAGAAATGACAAGGAGGCAGCCTCACGCAATACAAAGTCAATGGAGACGGTTGGATTGCTTTCACCCCCGGTGGGCGTGGTTTTCAGATTATACTAAATGCGCTCTGTCTCTATAGTGCTGGGGCACGTTCAAGCTCAAACCAGTGCACAACGTTTTGCTACGGTTTCCGGGTTGAACGACATGTTTCCTGCAAACGGTGTGCAACGGGGTTTGAGATACGTTTTCTCTTGTTTGGTGGGTGTGTCAAAAATGTCAGCCCAATCAGCATCAACATGTATATAAACCACGCGGTATTAAAGAGACAGCTCGCACAATGGGTCCAAGTAAAGTCGTTTACAAATGTGTCCGCTGCAGCTCGGTATACGCAACAGTTGAAGGTATTAGAAGACATGTTTGTCGTAATATCAATTCTTGAAAAAGATCACAAAGAATGGCCCTTCTCAGCTGCCATAGTTGCAACTCTTGCGTCATCAGAACAGGGTGTTCAACGCACCACCATTTCCGTTTAAAAACATTTTGCAACGTTTTGTCGGGGCTGAACACAGCCCTGGTTTAGACCCTACTCTGAAAGAAGAACCAGTGAAACCTTTGAATGCATTAGCTTGGTTATTAACAAACACATTTCCTATATCCTTCACAGTTCTTGCAAGGCAGCACTATTGATATAATACAGTGGCGACATTCTGGTCGGAAGTTTGTTCTAAACACCTAACTGTAAGTATTACATTTTTGAAATTCATTCAGAATCAGAACAAACCACTTTAATTTCAACCTTACGTTCTTTTTTTGGAAACTTAAAATGAAAAAAAAGAAAAGCGCTTATTATTTATTCACCCCCATGTCATTCCAAACCTGTATGACTTTCTTTCTTTTGTACAACACAAAATAAGATATTTTGAAAAATTTTATTTGTCCACAATGAAAACTGGGTCCAGTGCTGTTTTGGACCCCACTGACATTCATTGTATTGGGAAAAGCAGAAGAAACATTTTTAAAATTATCATCTTAACCTCAATGTATCTCTTAAAGGGGTGGTTAACTGTTTTTTTTTTCTTTTTTTTTTTTCCTTTTTTTCTAGGCTTGAATGTGTCTGTGGTGCACAGTTTAACATGTCTTAATGCTTCGTTTAAAAAAAAAAAAAAAAAAAAAAAACGCTGTATTTTTCATATATTTTACCTTTATTCTACTCCGCAGTTTCCATTGTCATTTGAACGGCCGGATTGACTTCCTGCTTCTATGATACCACGCCCTCTGAAATACGCAATGGGCTCAGATTGGTTAGCTGGCCCAGTGTATTGTGATTCGCTGAAGCGTCCGGAAACGCCACGCCCCTTACTGTTAGTTGTTATATGTGATTCAGTGGAAATGTAAATAATGGCGTCTATGGCCACGTTCACACAGCAGCAGAATACGGTTCTCAGTCCTGTATTTGAGTCCTTAATACGGTTACGTTCACACACAGTAT
Organism: Mylopharyngodon piceus; assembly: GCA_039654765.1. Classification (NCBI taxonomy): domain Eukaryota; kingdom Metazoa; phylum Chordata; class Actinopteri; order Cypriniformes; family Xenocyprididae; genus Mylopharyngodon; species Mylopharyngodon piceus. The sequence continues at coordinate 20,349,590 of CM077442.1, forward strand.
GGTTATTTACGGGAGTGACAACCGCATTCTATAACCGAACTCACACCCGTAATTTTTCAGGACTCACAACCGCATTGTCGGAACATCCGCGCTGTATGAACGGAACCGTACTGGACAACTAGTTGTCTGTCACGTCATACAGTGCGAGAGAGCCGCTCTCATAAGGTGTTTTGTGTGTGGTTTCGCTTTCGGTAACTTACAGCGATGGAGATATGAGCTGTGCGTCATCTTAAGGTGTTAAGATCCAGTCACTGTTCTCCACCGGAGCGGCTCCTGTCAGTTTTGTGTTTCTTTTCCCAATTCAAATGCCGTGTCATGCGCGAGACGTCGCAAAGGACGTGACACGCGAGTGCAGCTGTTAAAGACTCCGGCTAGCGCGTGTTTACATGCTGCTTTTGGTTAATGAAGTTTTGATGGAAGAACTCGCGGTTCAATTAGTCTCTTGTCATGTCAAAAGTGATAATATTTTTCAGTTTTATGGACGTCGCCATCTTTAATATTACGTTGGTCACTGTCGTTATGGTTACTAGTAAGAGAATACGGGCTTGACTCGTTGCACGTTCATACAGACAGTGTTCCATACGCTATTGTAAGCTGCTGTGTGAACGAGACATTTCGAGACTCACACCTGTAAGTAAATGTGGTTGTCAGTCTCAAAAACTGACAGTGTGAACGTGGCCTATATTATCAAATTGAGCCCGAATCAGACCCAGATAGCAGTAATGATGAAAAGGGTCAAGCAGAACCTCTGCAAGCACGGTTTATTTACGTTTGTATTTGTGTCAAAGTGTTTAGATGCTGTCACTTGTAAATGTTACTGCTATTTGTTAGCTTTAAATATACGGTTTTATCCTGATTAAAGCTTTACTGTAGCCGAATACATGACTGAGTAGTAGCATTTTTGTAAAGGTAGCGTTTAATTTATAGCATGAACAACTGTTTGTCTATGAACAGAGAAGTTTGTTGGTGTTTGTTGGCGTTTGTTGAAGAAGTATGCAGTAGAATTTAGCTAACTGGCTAGTGAAGCAAAAACGCGTTGGTCTTTGTTTACGTCCTTGATGCAACCAAAAAATAGCAACAGAACTAAACATTTAAAAAAACATGTACAAACAATAAAACGTACTTACAGTTAGGGGCCCATAAACAGCAGTTTCTGCTTTTAAAGTGGGAACTGCTTCATCTTTCAGTAATAGCCTTGGTGCAAATCCAGCATTGAACTCGTGTAGATTCTGGAAGCTGTCTTCTGCGCCGCATCCAGTGTAGACAGTGTTTTTTACAGTCTATGGTGTAGACAATATCACTGATTATTATAATAGGTTCTATTATCTTTTGACGCGTCGCGTCCAGTGTAGACAACTCTTCCGCTTCCATATGCGCGCGACATGGCCTCGCCCACTTTGTTGCGTGTTCCCGGGGGCAGTGTTTAGCAGGGTTTTGTGATGTCACCAACCCGGGAAGAAGCTCGTTGTAGTCCAAACCGGTCGTTTTTGTAGGCATTAAACTGCCATAACTTTAAAAGACAATAACTCCATTTGCATTGAACTTTTAGCGCTGTAAATTTGCAGATACTGTTTATGCTCAAGCAGCAACATTACACACTAACTAAAGTTAAAAAAATGAAATCGCAATGAACCACCCCTTTAATACTATTCTCTTGCTGCCTTGCAAACACTGGCATTTCCCTCTGGAAATGCTACTAGTAATTTGGCTATTATTACTAGTAACCTTTATGTCCTATCACTCAATAGCCAGCTAAATATGGCTGTCACTCTATTTGAGCGCTTATTTCTGTTCTGCAGAGTTCAGTTATTTACATGAGTGTTCTACAACCTAATTTTGCACATATCCTGTTGGAGGAAAATATATGTGGACTTTAGAATAGGGAGTAAGAAATGAAATCAAACAAAAAAATGGAATCACCTGCAATACTTTAGGAGCTGAATATGAGAGGAGGTGGTTTTGCACTTCAATCTCATTTTATTCAAGCAAACTGCAAACAATTCCACAATCACAAAGGCAGGGAGGGCTTAGTATGAGAATCCTTGAAACCAGAAAGTCCCTAGAATTGTTTGTTTTTCTAAAAACAAATACATGTTTTACATGTATCAGGTAGCATTTTTATATTGGATTTCCTTAGTTTAAGAGTTTTGCTTTAACCTTTGTAAAACACTATGCATATAATGCATTTGAAAAGTGGTCTAAATATATGACTTAAAGTACAAGTTTTAATGCCTTCATATAACTTCATTTTATTTATTTATTTATTTATTTATTTTTTATTTATTTATTTTTGGTTAAAACACTTTTAACATTCTGTTCCATGGATCAGAAAATCAGGAAGAGAGGAAGAGGTATGAGTTCATGTAGAGGCTGTTCAGTGTTCTCCATGCTGCCCACCCTGTCAGAAAGCACACACCTCTAGGTTCTTTTCCACACTCAAGGTCAGCAGAAGTAGAGATTTAGCCTTAGGTTTGGCCAAGTCTATTCCAGTCCTTTTGTAACTCCTGTATATTTATTTATTTATTTATTAGATTTGTTTTTCCATCTCTAGAGATGTTTGAATGTCAGAGGGCTGTTGGTGGCGTGCCCTTCGGGAAAGTAGCCCCACTGCTTTGTTGGTGAGGATGTGATTCTGGAGTGTACGTTCACACTCAAAGGCCCGGGGAGGTCATGCGGAGAGAGGGGCAACTGCCTGTCACCGTCTCTCTCATTCAGAGATGCATCCACTCGATGTATCTGAGCACTCTGTCTCTTGCTCTTCTCTCCTGGGGGGTGGGGGGGCGGGGGGGCAGGTCTGCATCACCCCACCCTTGCACACCGATGAGCAATGATGGACTGAGTAGGATGAGAGTCTCAACCGTATTCCTAAATTCAAACTCGTTAAAGTTCATTGAAGGATTGTAAATTGTAGGTTGTTGGGTTGTCATCAACATCATTTAAAGATAGACAGAGGCCTTCCTTCATCTTTCTACAGTATATACACACATTGTTTAAGGTTTAGGGTTGTCCTTTACGGTCCAAAGAAGTCTCTTACACTAACAAGACTACATTTATTTGAACAAAAAGATGATAAAAATCAGTTATATTGTGAAATATTATTATAATTTAAAATAACTGTTTTCTAATATTCAGCAGCCTTCAGTGTCACATGATCCTTCATAAATCATTCTAAGATGTTAATCTGGTACATTTCTTATTATCAATGTTGAGTTGTGCTTTTTTTTTTTTTTTTTTTTTTTTTTTTTTTTTCATGGAACCATTTCCTTAAAGCTGCAGTTTTTTGGTTAAAAAATACCCAAAATTAATTTTTGAGCAAGTAAATAACCAGCCAGTGTTCAAAACTATCTCCTTACCTTAGCTCGATTCACAACGGTAAGCTTGTAATAATGTTTTCTAATTCAAATGGTACTGGTGGGTTTCTGCGGGAAATTCGGGCATGCAGCCGTTTGTCTTTGCGTCATTACGTCATGTCTGTAAACAGAAAGGAGTCCCAGCTAGTAGGCTATATGGCATGTGGAGGATGCTGCCGGCGGCGGATCATTTATAGCTTTTTTTTCACAGCAGCTGCAATAATTAAACTTATCATTTTGATGGTGGATTGTAATCCAGAAAGGTCCAAATGACAATCGTCATTGACAACTGGAGATTCACCCGTAGTCAAAAGCAAAAGACTTCAGACTGCGGAGTGGCTACATAAATTTAACTCTAGGTAACGCTAAATACACATAGTCATGCAATGATGATGTTGTTAACATTAACAATTTCAGAACAAAATATAACAATAATAATAATTTGCACGGTTTGACGTGATCCGAGCTAAGTGATCGTTAGATTTAATCACCATTGGCAGCACGATTTATTGCTTTTTTCTCAGTTGGTCAGAACAAAAGTGGCAGACATGTTACTTACTTGTTCAGATGACATTTTCCGTTGAAAATTCATATTTTGGTCATACTTCCAAGACGTAGAATCTGTGATTCCAAAGTACAGTATTCACACAGATGTGGTGACTGACAACAAACATTACATTCATCCGTGCTGAGGAGCTGTGCTGATGCACAACCCACGTAAAGATGATTACTCCACAAATAACTGCAATTGCAGGTTTCAAACAGAGATGGCGACAAAGAGGCAAAACTTACGGAGTACAGCTTTAATAAACAGAAAGTTTAAAAGAACAGCATTTATCCAAAATAGGAATCTTTTGCAACATTTTAAAGGTTTTTACTGACACTTTTGATCATTTCAACGCAGCCTTGCTGAATGAAAGTATTCTTACTAAAATTCTTACTGACCCCAGTAAGTATATATAACTTTAAGTGTTGTCTAATGCTTTTCCACCATTATTACCCAGTAAAAAAACAAAACAAAAAAAAGGTTCAATTCACCGAATACACATTGACCAAAAACCAGGTCATGTTGGAACTGGGGTGAGTTGTTTCCCTACAGTATGTAAAATATTATAAATATAATACAAATATGCACCAAAATGTATTAGAAATATTCCTTGTCCTGAAAACACATTCTGTTCAACATTCTGGCTAAAATCTGCTGCATTATTACTGTAGCTGACTCTTCCCTGCGTGTCAGTGTTGCTTTCTGTTCACTCGTACCAAACAACTATAGATATGAGAAATAGATAGAGATATGATGAAAATGCAAGTTTTTGAAGGAAAGAATTCTGAATTTTAATTCTGTAGCACTGCTCCAAAAACACACATTTGTGTATTTGAACTTTTGACTCTAAACCTTACTGTTACTGACACGTAAACCTCTTGTGACAACTAGCCCCGGATTTCTCTAAGGTGAAACGCGTGGTCTCTTTGGTGCAATCTTTCATGGCCCTCAAGGTTGTCAGCACATACCAATTCCATTCCAGCCTTTGTTTTGGAGGATAAATCTTTCACATGCTTGGTTTTATTGAGTTTACTGGCATGATTTGTTGGCCTCGAAGGTCTTCTTCCTCTCAGCTCAGATCCTGCTAACACAGGTGTCTACAGTCCACCATGGTCATGACTGTCAGCTATATATGATGAAAGATGTTGGAATGAATAAATACACGCACACACACAAAAAAACAGGTGCTTTGAGCCTTTCTCCCTCACAGCTAATATGAGCTAGACTCATAAAACTCTTATGGGATTTTCCCCCTGGAATTACAATGTGCTGCACATTTCTAAGATTCCAGGTTTTGCATGTTGCATTTTTAGTGAAATAAGCCAGAAGAAAGATGCAGTGTGTCAAGTTATGGAGTGGAATGTATTTCATTGGCACCTGTGTTGTAGAGAGAACACTGGCATACATTTAAAAGTTTCAGGTGCACATGTTCACACCCGCTTCAGGGCATTTTCTATTAGATTCAGTATATGCTGCAGTTTTTGAAGTACAATTGTTCGTAAACCTTTGCTAAGTAATGATACATGAGAGCACTGGCCTGAGATACCTGCCGAAAATCAGTAGATAGTGAGTTTCATATATATATATATATATATATATATATATATATATATATATATATATATGAACATATATATTAACCTCGTGTAAAGGGTCTGTATCTGTAGATGCAATACAAGACTCAATCCATTTTCCCCTCTGCTGTGATGTGCGATTGGTTTTCCATGTAAGGGGGGATTTGGTTCAAGCTCTTTTGTCTCTTGTCAGCCTCACTTCAGTGATAATTCGGAGGCTAAAAGTGCAATATTTTGCAGACGTGATTACATCTTTCACAGTGGACTGGTTCTATAAGGATGGACAGTTTAGAGTTAGGATTTTGCTAGAGGGCTTAAGTGATAAACATGCAGAAGGCTACAGGGCAGCTGTCTAAACCTACTCTGAACTCTGTTTCTAACAGCGCTCAAAGTCAAGGCAAAGCTGCCCTCCGTAGTAAACAATGACAAGTCCTTAATAAACAATCTGTCACATTCATTCCATATTAATGCCAGACTTGCATCTCCTGTCAATCTTCATTCTGAACTCCAATTATTTAAACTTTACTGAGCTGGAAAGGCAGTTTTTTTTTCTATTCCACTCAGTATAGCATATAGGAACTGAAATGCTCTTCACAAAGCTAAAAACATTCACTGTTTCTTTTTGAACATCCTGGCAGGCTATCAAATTATGCTATGAATAATATTACAAAAAATCTGTCTTAGTCTAAATAACATTGTTTTTTAAAAATTTTATTTTCTCATCAGACATTCATGATCAGAGCATTCCTTGAAATAATTTAACAAAAACAACCTCAGCATGGACAAAACTTTCATTTGAACAGGGAAGAGGAAGATGCACTGTTAAATTTAATATATTAAATTAAAAATTATTATTTGTAGTAGTAGCACAACAAATCATGATTCATCATTAACTTTTGTTTGCATGTCTCTAGAGAGCATCATGTTGCTAAGAGCGCGAAAGGAAAGGGTTGTGCGGAAAGCCCTTATATGGACATGGTTTGGGAATATTTTATGCAAATTGTGCAAAATTGTGGCCGCTCATTTAGAATACTCCAAATTCATTAACGTTTGAACGAGGTTAAGAACAAATCCATGTGCGTATGCACACGTTGTGAATTAGCTGGAAACTTTTTGTGAGAAGTTCTCCTGTGCGTATAAATACAAATAATCTAAGCAATTATTAGTGAATGTGACCCATTGATCTTCCACCTACACTTTTGTTCTCAGCCTTGAGAATAAAAGCGTAGGTAGTGGAATATTGTATCTCTATAGGGCAACTCTGAGGGTGTTATAGGGTTTTAGCAAGAAAACCATCCTGGTGCTCAGGCACACATTGACAGCAGGATATTTTGATATAGTCAAATTAGGCAAACAGTTTTCTCTCCGTTTGCTATATGGACAAGTGGTTTGTGCAATGTGTGGCACAAATGAAACTCTGTAGACCGTCACACACTGACCGTGCAGGAGTTGCCAGAGGAAAGGGAACCCCTGTGTGTTTTTGATTAAATTTGAGAAATGGTTTGGAGACCCCTTTGGTCTTGGCTGATGTGTGTGGTCTGAGGTCCTGCATTGAGAGTAAATAAATAAGAGAAAATGGCTGCACGCCGTGGTGAACGTGGGATGCTTTCGGCTGTTTTCTGGCTGCCTGCCCCCGCACTGGAGCAGCCCAGCTGCCACCTGCGATATTCCACATATGACATTTATCCAGGGGAGGGCATTGACAGATGATTCAAAGCAGCCTTGCACCACAGCCAAGAAAAGCCCCCAGTCACATTTGATGAGGCTGGGGACGATTGCTTTACCCTGGTGTGGCATTCTAATGTTTAAAACTGCAGCGCTCGGATCGTACAACAATAGCTTGTGTAAAGAGAAAATTGAGAACAAATGCACAAGGTGTCATACATACACCTACATTAGTCCTGTGTTTCTTCTTCTTTTCAGCTTTTCTCAACAGACTTCTGCACACTGATGTTTGCAAAGCTTAGTGAAAATACGCTGCTTTAGTTTTAGCTCAGGCTTTGCAGATGAAAAGTCCCATGTTTTCTCTCCATTTCACCTTTCTGTAAAAGAGAGCACAATGTGGACATTTTATGTCCAGGAAGAGTTCAAATGGACACAAAAGTCAAAACTACCAGTCCTCAATTCATTGCCTGCCTGTGCATCCACTTGGCCTCTGTGTAACATCTAAACACACAGTAAGCTTCTCTCGTCTATATTGAGCACACTAACAAATCAGGGTTTATTTTTCTAGACAAGGTAAAATAGTCTCCTTGTCTCCTTGTCACCACCGCCTAATGTTAAGACTGTTCGTAAGGCTAGATTGGACCTTGCTCTTATATGCCACCAATGTCTCAGGTTTCATTTGCAAGAGCATGTTGAAGGGAGCTTGATTCATAGCACTCCAAAAAATGGCAGATTATTTTTTAAAAGACCACAGAAGTTTTCATCATAACTAAAAATGATCAGTCATATTAAATAAATTGACTTTGTGTCATTAATTAAAACTGTCTTAGAACAGCGGATTATTCAAACAGCTGTGCTTAATGAGAGTAATATAACACAGTTGTCGTTTCACATTTTGAAAGTCAATTACAAAGCATAAGGAGGTTATAAATGTTAAATTAACAAAGGTGTGAACCATTAATGAGTCAGTAAACTGATTAAAAGCTCAAGTGTTATTTGGCAGACACCATTAAACTGTAATCGTTAAAGGGGCTTTTTTGTGCACAGCAACTTTCTTTTTCATCTCTGTTTTTACCCAGACATTCAGACATTGAAATCGTCTTTGTTTAACGTAGATTTGCTTTAATATTACATCTCCTACCCTTAGGAGCTTGCCTGTAAATGTCAAAAAGAGATTACAGGCTACAAGTCATCACAAGCTATGAGACCTCATATGACAGCTGTGACCTCAAAGATAGACACCATGATTCTACCTAACTGAATGAGTCAGAGAGTCCCAAATCACAACAATAACTCCTCAACAGCTACCATACATTTCTATGAACTAAACAGCTATGCCCAACATCGAGTCATCCGCAATGGCTGGAAGTGAGTGACATAATCGACTACTTAATGACGTACTTCTATTTTCAAATAGCGTGGCTTGCTGGTTTCTGGTTATCTATGTTTTTAATGTGCTGTAGTCACCTAGTTGACTAAACAGCTCTTAAAATGAGTGTTTGCAAAAAGGTTTTAAAAAATCTGAACATTTTCATAGACAGGAGAAGAGAGATTCTGATCATTACTGTGTAAAGAATTTTCCAAACTCAATTTGTCAACTCAAGTTTTAATCCAACCTAGGCAGATCTGAGAAAGCAGTGGCTATAGTTACCATACAAGATTATTTAATTACAGGGTTTTAGTGCTCTATAGTCACCTCGATGCTGCAGTGTATGTGGGATCTAATGAATAAGATAAGAGTGAACCTTTATTTTATTCACTATTGTTTTTCATTGACAATTATTTTACTATATGTAAATTACATGTTTATTCCAACATTCTTAAATAATATTTGAAGTCAACATGGTTAGGACTGTCACCTCACAGCAAGAAGGTCCCCGGTTCAAGTCCCGACTGAGCCAGGTGCTTGCATGTTCTCCTTGTGTTTGCTTGGGTTTCCTCTGGATGCTCCAGTTTCCCCTATAATCAAATTAACTTATAAATCAGGGGTGGCAAACTCCGGTCCTGGAGAGCCTCAGTCCTGCAAAGTTTAGCTCCAACCCTGATAAAAACTCACCTGCCAATAGACGGTATGCACGTGACGTCAACGTCGGGCGTTATGACTGCGGTTACTCCCACTGAGTGGCAAAAAGACTGAGTGGCAGCATTGGTTTTCAGCATGAATGCCGCGAAAAACACACAAAACACATCCAAAATGGGAAATAGCTTTGACACAAAATCTGAGGTATATTTTTACAGACTGCCGAAAGCTACAGAAAAAAGAAGCAAATGGATGGCTGAAATTCACAAATAACTGGACTCCAGGCAGAGAAACATGGATTTGCTGTTATCATTTTGTGTCAAAATGTTGGATTTTGCAGTAAAATCATACCCTATATATTGTATTGTTATATATTGTGTTGACAACTCATCAGTTAAATATTTACCATCTTATATTCTGCATAATTGGATATTTTTAAATAAACACTGTCAAAAACTATACAAGTTTTAGGGGTGGACGAAATGACGATATATATAACAGTGATCACTCCGATTTAGACCTACCTATATTGTAGTTATATAAAGCGTTCACAGGCAGATTTGCTTTATGTATTTCCCCGGCGTTGAAATCAGGCACATATAAATGTCTGGAAACACGATTCCTGGCTGCATGTCAATATCCATGGATTAGGTTTCTTTGACATTTTATAAGGAACACTTTGGAGCTCAACCTTTAGTGTAATCGTTTGTTTTACTTGCATTTTCGCAGTTTTCCCTATTAAATCCAGTCATGCAGTAGGTTCTTTTGCCACTCAGTCCAGCTGAGGGGGCGTGTTCTGGCAGGAAAGTGACGTCGATGCATACGCTCTATAACAACCCTTCAGTCCTTGATTAGCTTGTTCAGGTGTGTTTGATTAGGGTTGGAGCTAAACTCTGCAGTAATTTACTCACCCTTTTTTGTTCAATCCTGTATGACACTATAGAAGATTTTATCCATACAATGAAAGACAATGACTTTATGGACAAAACACTGATCAAATTGATCAGTAGATTTATAGATCAATAGATTTTTTTGATGAAAAGAAAGTTTGGAATGACACGAGAGTGAATAAATGGTGACATAATTGACAATACAACTACAGTAGCTGAATTTGTAGGTCCCTCCATGCAGAAAGTACGACCGGCCTCTGGCAGGCACACATGTTTGCGGATTGTCATGCAGAATGTGACTCACCCCATGGGCATTGCTCTGATTCTTATCACTGTGCGCACATCTGATGAGAAAACAGTGTCTGACAAACACAGGTACTTCTACATTCCCCTCGTATCTTTTTTTTAACGATTACATCAAAGCTGGGTAAGCCAGGTGGCAATATAGAGACAAATCTCGACCGCATCTACTCGTCAGAATTCCTGATATGAAATGACATTTGATTTACAAGGAGAGGGGAGAATGAGGACAAAGTGGACAAAAAAGCAAAACCAGGCAGCCTGAAAATTGGAAATTGGTTCTGAGTGGATGAACATTCAGGGGTCTAAGAGTTTGACAAGCCCACCTCCGGTATAGAAAACCAATATATAGGCCTGTTTGTACAAACTAAATCATACAAATTGATAATGGATGTGAAAAAAAAATTGGAAAATTGTATGATTTTGTTTTTTATATATATATATATATATATATAATTAGTCCCACACTTAATGAGCCATCGCACTCTAGCAGGTTCATTTCAGTTGAACCTCAATGAAAGGCTTCAGTCTTAGAAGGAGCTCCTAGTTTTAATCACCCCCTTTTCACTGACTTTTGTGAATAAATGAAACTTTTAGGTAGCCACTTTGCTGTCTATGTGTTATGCTTTATAGGCTGAATGATGGCTGACACTGCCAGGGCTTTACTGTCTCCGTGCCTGATGTGTGTTTACAAAATTGTGTCTTTTCACCATGCTGAACTGTCAGCAGTCACAGCGTCTGCTTCTCTCCTTCACATGGCAGACCCATCCATACTGACAGACCATTCCCCACAGAACTCTGGGTAATTGGCATTCAGAATCACCCGAATAATAGGGAAAGGGCTACAATTTCTGGAGACATCCCCTCCCTTCTCATTCCTCTTTTCAACACAAGCACGAAAGTTGTGTTGCCCACACCCAGTCGACAGTGGGGCTGCTTTGCATGCAGCGTGGTGGGCAGCTGGTCCCTAGGGGGCTGGGAGTGGCAGAGACGGCGGGAAGCAGCTCTCTATGCATGAAGAGAAATCTCCTTCAGGTCGGTGTTTTCCCCCCCGGTGGATTTCTGTAGGGATTTATGACCTGTCACCTCAGAGCTGGTGGGGAGGTGATCTCTCAGTGTCAATTTCAGCAGCCCTACGTGTCAATCTCAGACAAGGTTTTACTCAACAAACCGCACTAGTGGAAATATTAACGAGGGAAGAGAGAGGTGGCATATTTGCAGCCTCAGCTCTCTGGGTTGTGAAAGTCAAGGAACAATGACACTGTTAGGAATGCTGACTTGGCTGTGAAATTTCAGGGATTGTAATTTTTTGGAGAAGGTTTTGATAAATCTGGCAAAGGCAGCATTAATAATTCTGCTATATGCAGCCCAAGCTGCATTATTACAATATATATATATATATATATATATATATATATTGTAATTCACAAATGCAGACTTGCTCAGAATAAATAATATCCATTAATAATAAATCATAATAGTAGAACACAGAATCTAATCTAGTAGTTTCTCTCTCTCTTATTATTAGGTCATCTATTGAAGGACTGAATATTTCCTCTCTGGTATGAAAATCACAGCATCACTTTGATTTCTGAAAGAGATGCGGTAGATAAAGGCTTTGATATGTTGGAAGGAAAAATCAAACAAAGCTGAAAAGAATGTTTGTTTCCAGGAAAGATCCAAATTATGGCTACTCTCACAGCTTTATTTGAGATCAAAAGCTACTACAGATATTTTTCAGTGAGGTAAAAAGTATCTGTACTAAATCAAAGAACCATAGTTATGAGTCTTTGTGTCTTTAATCATACAATTGACCGTAGGTATGTCAGTTTCACCTCACATTGCAAAGGGTTTTTAGTGATCAAGGGGATTTCATTTGTAGATGAATAAGCCCAGCATTGAACCAACAACAAGGTCAGAATCAACAAGTGAGCTTACTGATAAATATATTTATGGTGCCTTTTTTCCCCACACGTAAGGACAAAGAGATCTAATCAATTATACAGTTTCTCTTCAGATCATTTTAAGATAACACATTTTATTGTTTTATGGAACACTGAGGTTGATATGCAATATTGAAACCTGGCCTACATCTATTTTTACCTCACTACTATATATGAGAGTTTTAAGAGGTTTTAATAATCGCTGCATATTCATGAACAGGAATACAATACTTTCTCACCACAAGCTCAGAGAGATATTTTCTTTAGAAACAAAAATGATTTATGTGCACACAGACAATCACTAGCAAGCTTTGCATTGGCATGGTTCAAATCATTCTTATCTGACCGTTATCAGTTCGAAGTAGTAAACGAAGAGATGTCATATCGATCACAAGTTCAGTATGGAGTACCGCAAGGCTCAGTACTAGGACCGTTGCTGTTCATTTTGTACATGCTACCCTTGGGAGATATAATTAGAAAGCATGGCATTAGTTTTCACTTTTATGCTGATGATACTCAGCTCAATATTTCTTCCCGCCCCAACGAATCTTACCAATTCACAAAATTAATGGAATGCAGCTGATATAAAAAAATTGGATGACTATTTCCTATTACTTAATTCTGAAAAAACAGAGATTCTAATTATTGGACCAAAAACCTCTGCACATAATAACCTAGAATACTGTCTAACACTTGATGGATGTTCTGTCAAGTCTTTGTCATCAGTTAGGAACTTGGTTGTGCTCTTTGATGCCAATCTTTCATTTAAAAGCCACGTTTCTAGCATCTGTAAAACTGCATTCTTCCATCTTAAAAATATATATAAATTACGACATATGCTATCAATGACAAATGCGGAACAGTTAGTTCATGCATTCATGACCTCAAGGCTAGATTATTGTAATGCTCTACTGGGTGGTTGCCCTGCACGCCTAATAAACAAACTCCAGCTGGTCCAAAACACAGCAGCTAGAGTTCTTACTAGAACCAGGAAGTATGACCATATTAGCCTGGTTCTGTCAACACTGCATTGGCTCCCTATTAAACACTGTATACATTATAAAATCTTTCTAATTATTTACAAAGCACTAAATGGTTTAGCTCCCCAGTACCTGAGTGAGCTCTTAACGCATTATAGTCCTTCACGTCTATTGCGATCTCTAAATTCTGGCCAGTTGATAATATCTAGAATATCAAAATCAACCGCAGGTGGTAGATCCTTTTCCTATTTGGCACCTGGAACAGTCTGGAACAGTCTTCCTAGCATTGTTTGGGAAGCAGACACACTCTGTCAGTTTAAATCTAGACTAAAAACACATCTCTTTAACCTGGCATACACATATCACATTATCTACTTCTATAATTCAAATCATGTAAATTGTTAGGCTGCATAAATTTGGTCAGCCAGAACCGGGAACACTTCCCATAACACCTGATGTACTCGCTACACCATAAGAAGAATGGCATCTACGCTAATATTAGTCTCTCTCTGTTTATGCCGAGGTTTACTGTAGTCTGCCAGATCCAGGCCGTATCCAGATGAGATGAAGGACCTGTGCCTAGACACGACGACAACACAGCCCTGAAGTGTCAACTAAACTAAAAAATCCCCTGCGAAGGCCTGCTTCCCTTTCCTTTCCCTATGTATAGGTAAAACGTTATCAAAATGATTCCAGTTTGCATGGATCCACGGAAACGACTAATGATTCTGTATTATGTGGACCAGACCAGTAATTTGGCGATGTCATTTTGTAAAGAAAGACTAGGCATCTGCGCACATACACATTCAAACGTGCATACCTATAGACTAAACGCATAAATGAACAGCAAGAATGCATTAAAAGTCTTCTGTTTTCAGTTAAAAAGGTATACTTTAAGCAGCCCCTAGGTTAATAATTAATGATTTTTTACAAAGGAAGTGATTCAATCAAAAACTTACTTTAGCTCGATAATAACTTTTTCCTAGAGCTGCTGTAAAGCCAAAACAATCTCTCTCCATTAATTTTCCAATTATCACTGTGAAGCTGCTTTGAAACTATCTGTATTGTAAAAAGCGCTATATAAATGAAGATGACTTGACCTGATTTTGGATCTTATCATCAAACTTCAACTATCACTGAGATCCATCATCTTTTATCATAAAGTCCAGCTCTTCTAATATGGCTTATATAAATGTTTCAGGATAATGTACAAATTAACAATGTGATATTATGCCAGCCTCAATAGAGTGCTGCAGAGATGTTGTATTTTTGTAGGCCAACCCAGATGTTTGCTTCACCCTGGTTCCCTCGACAAAAGCCAATAGGATTTTCCCATTGACTTTTGGATTATTGCAGAAAATAAGCTCTGTGATCAACAAAAGTTTATAATTCTTACACGTTTTGTTCATCAAGATAATCTTCACAAATGAACACAACTTTTATGAATTTTGAACCCTAAGTATAATCGACAGAAGTAAAAAACTAAATTAGGCAATAAACGAATACCACTAAGCTTCCAAAAATAATAAAACTATTTATTTAAAATCTACAAGTTGTGAAGTTTGAGTTAGAATAGTTTGCAAGAACACAACATAAACACAGCGAGGCTGTAAAAGTGCACTAGTGAGTATATGAGTTTACCTCTTCTGTGTGACGTTTAACGTCCCAGATAATCTGTTTAGATACTTGATAGCAACCACCTCAAGACTCATAAAAGCTTTAAAAAATCATGAGTGGGGTATTACTGAGCATGCTAACCACAACTTATTTCAGGCATTTAACTAAAAGCCCATTAAAAAAAATAATAATAATAAAAAATTATATATATATATATATATATATATATATATATATATATATATATATATATATATATATTACAGCCAGTTGTATTGTAGGTCTTTGTGATCTAAATGACCTAAGTGAGGTAATTTGTATAAGATTAGGAACTGATTATAAAATGAAAATACTAAATAATTGACCCCTGGTGCTCTATTTTTCATTTTAATGATTGTATTTACATTTGTTCTGTTGTTGCAGTTAATACCCTTACCTGCTTATCACGGCTCTACATCAATTGCAATCAAGCACAATGGTGCAGCATGTTCAAAATGACCTGAGTCAAGCAACTGATGGAAGTCTCACAGAGGGGCCATCCCTCTCATTTCCATCTGGCACTTGAGTCAGATTGTTTGTCCTCCAATCAGTCGATTTCAATGAGACATTGAATGCAAGCTGCTAGATCCCCCCACCGCACTCCACCCCACCCGACCCCCACCCCCACCCCCACCTCAGGGCACCATTGTATAACATGCTACGAATGACCTTCTGTGACATTCACATTCAAAACATTTAACATGTAGGCTCCCGTTCGATATATGCCACAGATGTCTTTACAGGTTGACCACAGCAGTGCTACGGCATATTCAGTAGTATTTTTATTCCACTGGAGTGGATTGATTCTGCATTTAGAAGATCCACAGACCTAAATACCAGTATAACAATTGAATTCAGATGAAGCCCTCAGATTGGGATCTCAATTATTTTACTTTTGCAGCATATGAGTTTGAATAATTGTGCAACATACAAAGCCTAGTCTAATATAGTAGTATATTCACATGACAGTTTGGGAATATCAAATTTTATGCCAAAACAACCCGCACATTTGCACATAGCAAAACATCTATTTTCCCCACAGGTTCATACAACACCATTTTATCAATTCACACCTTCCTCACACAGGATTGTGGGTCTTCTCTCTGGCTACCTTGATCACACTCTGAGAGAAATAAAAGTGATATACAAACACATTTTTTTTTTAATGTTCCAAAGCTTGAAATAGATTCTTCTCCTAGTTTTACAGAGGAAGAATGTGACTATAAGAACATATTGCGAAGTTGTAGCTCTTTCTGCCTCTCCACATCAAAGGCTTATGCTGACAGAGGCTCATGGTAAGAATGGTTGTTTACTAGGTAGATCATACCACCTGCCTCTCCCTTCCACCTTGATGTCTCTCTGAGGCATCTTTCAGCCTTCATTTAGTTATTTTTATTTCCTCTCTTCCATTCCTTTCATCCATTTCCCTCTTAGACACAAAGGTGTCTTTGTCACTGTCATTTTTCAAAAAAAAAAAAAAAAAAAAAAAATACTTTGGACACTTTGAAAAGTGCAGGAGATGGGAGGAGAGAGAAAGTGGGAGGAGGAAAAGAAGATTATGGAAAATTTGCCCCTTTAGAGCACCGCAAAGAATCGTCTCTGTGTTTGCTCTGTGATCTCATCTCACTGTGTTCCTCCCACTATTCAAGAGGCCTGTCAGCCCAATAAAGAACTCCTCTTCTGAGTACTGAACAGCAGCATGTACCATGGTGCTGTGCAGGCGCTTCTCATTTAACTAAGGATTCATTCACGCAGAGAGTTACATTTAAGTGTTGGAAAAAGTTACGTGATTAGTTGAAGTGCTTTTTTTTAACTTTCTTTTTTTGTTCAAGAACATTCAAGAGTGTACAGTTGCTGAAGAGCCTGAATTTCTGCATAAATTTATGACCAATTTACCCTGCACGATGCAACACAGAATGCATTTTGAAAGCACTAGGGTGAGAAAAGCGATGAGAAATAATGACAAACTCCTATATATTATGTGAGTTAAAAAGGATATAGCTTACCCAAAAATGAAATGTCATCATTTATTCACCATGATGTTATTCCAAGCCTATATGATTTTTTTTTCTTCTACACACAAAAGAAGATATTTTGAAGTCACTGGGGTCCTGTGTTTATTTTACCCCAACATTTTTCAGAATATCTTATTTTGTGTAACATTTTTGTTTTCATTTTTGGGTGAACTATCCTTTTAGCGATGACTTTGTTTCACTGGGTACTACCAGTTAGAGTATTGTCTTGTACTATATTATCAACATGATTCATATTTCAGCTGTGGGAACATTTCACCAATGTTGATATATATATATATATATATCACATCGTGTTTGTTCGTTGGCCATAGAGGAGAACTGGGCCCCTGACTGAGCCTGGTTTCTCCCAATGTTTTTTTTTTTTCTTCTCAATTCTGTCATTGATCTGACTGTAACTGAGCTGGATGATGACTTTTTTTTTTTTTTCAGAACTGCTTTATAGATGAAATTAACTAATTTAATAATTGATGATCTTTACAATGGAACTGAATCTACTGATTCGTACTTCTGATGCAGATTAGATTAGGTGCCTCAACAGGATCAACAGTGCAAATCAATGCTAAATGATGCGGTCTATTTTATTTTCTATTTTGTTTTTAAACAGAGAAATGATAAGGTTGACTTAATAAGGACTGGTTGTGGAAACAGCTGAATTGATGTTTCTAACCTGTCAGACTCTTTCCTAAAAATATGACCTCAGAGGACAGTGAGACACCTGGCCTGGCCAGAAATAGAAGTGTGAACGTACACGCCATGCACAACACTGTCCAGCAAAATCAAGCCTGTACCATGACACAAGGCAAAGGGGGCAGTCGACTGAATGATGACAAGTGAAGAGCCATTTATCTTCATTTACCCTCAATCCCCTTGTTCCAAACAGCCTGTTGCTGCCTCCTCTTTATAATAGGGCACTTGTAAAGCTGGATAATAAAGAGGGGTGTGACAGAAACCTTCCAAAGACACTCGCAGACTGTCAGAAGGAAGAGCTTACAACAGTGCTAAAGAGAATCCCAGTGACTCCGAGGGGCTGGTTTGAGAGGCTCAGTATTTCACACACTGTGCCACAGCCGATTGGCATCATTTTTTTTTACACAGTCTAATACTGCTGTAACAAATGAAGTGTGTGAGTGTTGTAAAGGAGGACTATGTTCTTAATCTTAGTAGCATTTTTTGAGGAAAATTACAAATGCGAAAATATTGTAACAGAGGAGACCGGGTGTCACGCAGATGGTGGTAGTAAGTAAACGCATGAGTTAATAACTTCTTTAATTAACTAGGAGAATATACACAGGAGAATACACAGAGCATAATATCACTAACCACACAAACCAAAGACGAGAACCGACAATAAACTGAACAGAACATGGTGTATAAATTCACAGGGAACCGTAATGATAGACGATGAACATAATCAGTAACCAAGGAGACTAACTAGGACAAAATCAAGACTAAACTGAACTAAAGCACAAGAAATAAAACACATACATGTAGGAACGAAAAGATAACTAAACAAAACATAATCCTGATACTGGGTCTAGTTGTCATATTTTATAAATGCTATATCTTAGTATCTACAGTATAAGGTTTTGAGTTGTCAAGTTTAAATGTTTTATTTTTTTCATTATTTCATTTATTTTTTATTTTTTTGGCTAAATCAAAGGACAGATTTTTGGTAACAGTTTACAGTACAGGTGCACTAATATGCATTAATTCATGCTTAACTAATGCACGGATAATCTTGAGTTAATGTATGACTCACGAATAACTAAACCATTTATTAAAGGTGCAGTAGGTGATCTGGGAAATGCTAACTTTTAAACTGCTAGCATTGAAAGCATACAATCCCACCCTCCCTGCAAATCGCTGTCCAAAGCCACTCCTCCTCCAAAACTCAAGAACCGGCACAGACCAGAAGCAAGACGATCAGAGACAGTGCGAAAAGTTAGGTTGTTGCTGTTTGCCTGTCATTTTTGCTCTGTCTGCACAGCGTACAAGAGATGTGCTGATGACGTATAATGTCTGTGTGAACAGGCTGCACAGTGGTATGCAAACACACATTGACCGACACATGCTATCCTTTCGTTTGGACCGAATGCAATGATTGAACATAAACAAATGCTCAACTGAGTGTGAATGACGCACGAGAACAAACCTCTTCCAGAAGCTTAAACGATCTGCGTAACCACTGAGGTTCATTCTTGTGTCTTATGCAGCAAGTTTGAGCTTCCGGAAGAGGTTTGTTCCCGTGCATCATTAAGCATCTGTTTATGTTCCCTGATCAAGGTTTATATGTGAGTAAAAGCCTAAATCAAATCTGTTCATCATGAAAAGCGATCGAGTCTCTTCAGAAAATTTGGTTTAAACTGCTCGATTCATATGGATTAGTTTTATGATCTCTTTATGAACTTTTTGAAGCGTCAAAGATCAAGTTGCAATAGCAGTCAATGGAAGCACCAACATCTCTCAGATTTCATAAAAAAGATCCTCAGTTGTGTTCTGAAGATGAACGAAAGTCTTACGGGTGTGGAACGACATGAGGGTGAGTAATTAATGACAGAATTTTCATTTTGGGGTGAACTAACCCTTGTCTGTAAAATAGCATTTTTCTTTTCTTTTTCTTTTTTTTTCTGGCAACTTACCCCATGCATGGTGACAGCATGCTCTGCAGTTGGGGCATGTTGTCTTAATAGATCAACATGTGCAGTGAAGTCTACCTTTTACCCTGTGAAATAACTGTTAAAATGTTCAGTGTTCATTTATGTAGTTGATGTGGGATATCTTAAAGTCATTGATTAGCATTCTGTCATGATAATCTTTAAATCACTGGTGTGGGAACTGTTGTAAGATGCCTACAGAGCCAGAGAATATATCCTGCATGAAGATAGAACAGGTATAGTTTAGTTTAATTACGGTTATAACTTATGTTGGCATCTTGCTTTAATGACATGCTATTGCATTTGTGTTATGTACTGTATTGCAATAACATGGCCTCACCCCCTTTGTTGCGTGTTCTCGGGGGCAGGGTTTATGTAAATTTTAGGATTAGTGATGTCACCAAGCCGGGAAGAAGCTCTTTGTAGTCCTTACCAGCCGTTTGTTATAGTCCTTAAACAGAGAATTCTTTAAAAGAAAATATCTCGCTTTGCTTTGAACTTTGAGCATTGTAACTTTGCAGATGTTGTTTGTGCTCTAACAGCAACATTACACACTAATTAAAGTTAAAAAAAGTGAAATCATAATGAACCACCCCTTTAAGGTATGGGCCATCACAGAAATTGACTTTCAAAAATCCTTAGAAATATTTGCAAGTAAAAAGTGTGACAACAAGCCTTGGTTTCTCATGCAGTGTCATGGGACAAATCCTATACCACATTCCTGACAACATAAATCTAAAATTTTTAGTCCTGATTGTGATTTTTAAAGGACAGAAAGATGTGTAGATTGAAGTCCAATACATCATCTTAACAAGGTGTGATTTGCCAAGGGGGTATGACGGGGGGATTTCCCTGCCTCTGCTTTTGATATCCCTCCTTCTGGTCGTTCATTTTTCATCCCCAGAGAGGATAAGTTTTTTTTTATCCCTGCTTCTGGTCAGATGGGATGCATTTCCAATTTCTGACAGTAGATGATGTAAGTTTTTCTCCATATTAAAATGTGCTACAGATTCTTCTAAGTAGTACAGTAAGTAATTGATTTAATATTATGTTATAATTTTAGTTCTATAGTTTATACAGTAAATGTCAGGTCAAGAGTTTTACTAGCTATTCCCGTCCTCGACTTGAGGCCTTGTAAAACGTGCACAGCATGGAACTAAGGTGGAGTGAGGATAATATAGATATTTTGGGATAGATGACTAAATGTGTTCAAAATGTTCGACGGCTTATTTTAATACCGTATGGGGCCTGTAAATTGTATAAATATTTTTTTTAAAAATCTGTTCAGTTATTATTTAATTCAGTTTAAACTATTATTTTCTGTATTTGTAGTTTATTTTTATTATTTAATAAGAATTCTACTGTATTTCTACATACATTTCTAAATTAAAATTTCACTGATGACATTCTTGTTCAGACACATCCCCCCCCCACCCCCCTTACCCCCCTCTGTTTTGTTTTGTTTTAAACAAATCACACTCAGCATATTAATAACAAATCTCTCTCCCTCTGTGTTCTTCTTTATCTTTATTTCAAAGATCAGACTGAACGCTAAAGACAGTTTAAATTATACATCAAGTGAGACGTTAAGCAAGTAATTCAATGTTGCATTGTTGTGTTATCTCTCATTCTGAGGGTGATAATTCTGAACTGATGGCCAATGGCGTGAATAAATTTGACACATTGTGCACCATTTGTTGAAATGTGCGAGTGAAGGCCAGCCAAGATTCAAAAATGTCAATATCTGATTTGTGAAAAAGCTGAGAAATGGAGCTCATTCCA
Organism: Mylopharyngodon piceus; assembly: GCA_039654765.1. Lineage (NCBI taxonomy): Eukaryota > Metazoa > Chordata > Actinopteri > Cypriniformes > Xenocyprididae > Mylopharyngodon > Mylopharyngodon piceus. The sequence continues at coordinate 20,370,987 of CM077442.1, forward strand.
CAGAGTGTGGATGCGATAATCACATCACGGGAGGGCAGATCTAGACTCCGTCACACTTTGTAAGTCTGAATTAAAAGAGTGAAGGGCCTCCCTGTGTTGCATGCCTTGGCTGTAAACAGCACAGTTAAATGTTATGTTCCTCATTATGTTGTAAGTGGGTTAGCATATTCATTTGCCACTGAAGTAGGTTATACCTAGAAGCGCCTTCATCCCTGATTAGCATGTCATCAACAAGCAGTTTGTGCCCACGCTGGCCTCTTGACAATTCACATGTGGCCAAGATAATGAAAATTAAAGCAAAAAATCAGAGAGAGCTTTTGGTCCCTCTCTCTGGAGATTTGAACACTAATTGTAGTGAAAAATGGACTTAATTTCTACACTCCCTCAGTAAGAGTTTCTTACATCCAAGCTGATGGAAAAGAACGAAATAGTATTACCACTAATTAAGGCTAAGCAGAATAAATTATGCAAGTGTATAATACTCCAGGGCAAATACTAAAAAGGAATTACATGATGGTGCGGTGGCACTAAAACTAGCGACTAAATTCAATACTAATAAAGCATGCTTCAGTGGGCAGGGCAACAACAAACAGTCTTGGCATAAAAATGTTGTGCACTTGAGGAATCCAAACGGTAAATCTGCTGTTAGTAGATCCCTGATTGTTTTCAGACAAGAAATGGCAAATAATAGGTGTCAGAGTCCTGCATTTCAGCCAGTATTTCTACTAAGGTGTCAAAGAAAAGGAATCGGGGTAAGTGGATGTGCAATTGGTATCACCTCTTTCATCACGATCCTCCAATGAGCTTCGAAATTCACAGACAGCTGTGCTGGAATTCCTGTATTCTCCACGCCTCATTGAGCACTGTCAGTTCTGTCCAGCGCGTCTGTCTGTGGCTACGGCTTCCACGCCTGGCCTGTGAAAAACTCGGCCTGCCCCATTGGGTCTAATTCTAGGAGACATATTTAGTGCATGATTTAGCTAGCAGACCTACAGCTGTGTCCCAACACTCACGACAAGGCCACTGGGCCGTCACACAAGTGTAATTAACCCGTTCATTATGAAAATAAGGCACCATCATGCATAATTCTGTCTCCAGCAGATGCAAGGATGTGCTTGGGTGAGCTGAGACGGTTCGTTCCACCAAGCATGTGATGACATCATTCTGTCGTAAGTTATCTCAGGGGAGCGAGGGGAAGTTTTGCAGTCAGACTGTGGAATTAGCTGAGGATTCTTCTCTTGGGATACTATAGGTCAGGTCTGGTCCTGATGGTTTCGTTAGAATTTTGTTGTATAAAGAAGGTCATTGGTCAGACTCATGGTTTTGTGAATACCAAGGCCACTCTTGCTGAGCTTTTAGACTCTAATTAAATGCGGTGATTTTTCAAAGTGGATTAGTAATCATGTCACATTTGCTAACTTTTGCACATGCATGTTTATTATGCTAATGCTAAACAAACTTGTAATTACCCATACTGAGCACAGAGCGTGTGATATTTATGAAAAGAGAGACACAGCTGGGATGGCCGGCACTCTGTTCTATTCCTCCTTCACTGTGTGTGTGTGTGTGTGTGTGTGTGTGTGTGTGTGTGTGTGATTTGTTGGACAATGAGACAGATGGACCTTTTAAAACTAAGCAAAATAAGTAAAGACAGCAACAGTCTGTTTAAAAAGAACCATTTAATGGACAACACAAACATATTGCAAACATATCCTTGTTTGCATGTCTGTATAATAAATGTTGTTTATACTACTACTACTACTACTACTACTAATAATAATAATAATAATAATAATTATGGTCCCACTTTAGGTGGCCTTAACTACTATGTACTTACTATCTATCTATCTATCTATCTATCTAGATAGATAGATAGATAGATAGATAGATAGATAGATCAGAATGGAGCTTCCAAGTAATGTTCACTGAAGATAGATAGATAGATAGATAGATAGATAGATAGATAGACAGACAGACAGACCGACAGACCGATCGATCGATCAATCGATGGAGTTTCCAAGTAATGTTCACTGAAATACTGCAGTACCTTCTGCCAGAGGTGGGTAGTAATGAAGTACATTTACTTGAGTATTTTTTTGGAAAATTTGTACTTTTAAGAGTAGATTTAAATGTGGGTACTTTAACTTGAGTACATTTCTAATGAAAAATCTGTGCTTTTACTTCGCTACGCTGGGCAATGTTCCTCTCGTTACTTTATTTTAATGCAATACTGTACATGTTAAGAAATGCGTAGTTTATTCCAAGCGCGCTGTCTCTTTTTTTCATGAACGATGCCCCATTCCCAAATGTATCACTCTTTTGAATCGATTCTGTTTAAAGACTTGATCAAACAATTTGGCAAAACTGTCTAAATTGGTTCGCGAATCAGTTTGAATGATTTGTTCAGTTCCCTGCACGCACTGAATCGTCTAAAGCGGTTTCTCACTCGGAGTGTTGGATGAAGTGGCAGTGGACCGACGTCAAATAAAAGCAAATGTGCAAATGCATCCTATTGTTTGCCAGCGATTAGCTGAATTGCGTATGCTGTCTGTGAACAATTCCACAGGTAGGCCTATCGATTTAATTTGATTTCAATTCACACAGCCAATACCCTACATTTTACAACCAAACAGATTATTACGCCACAATAACACCACTACAAAGTATGTAGCATTTCTTTCTTTTTGGACATATATCTTAATTTATACATTAAGCTACCATTGTTCAGAGAGTATGGAATGAACAACCGCCGTCCCGTGGTAATTTGTGGGTGCAGTGGCGGCGCCGCCGACCTGTTCGTCTTGAAAATGATCGCCTTTGCGTAACGTTGAACACAGTTAACCAGTTTACACGCGCCTGCAGAAATACATTTGATTACATTTTGGAGATCAGATGAAGAAGATCCGTCAATGTGCATTTGATCATTGTTTGTGTTCAGATGTTCAGCGGTTATGAGCGCAAGCACATGTAAAGATTTTTCACTCTTCCTCAAATGTAGCTGTATACGTTATTATTATACAAAGCAAAGGACATGCAATGATATTCAGGTTACAGATGCCAGAAATAAAGCGTGTCTCTACTGTGTTTGTTGCAAAGATATCTAATTATGATAATAATAATTTAAATATCTATCTTACATACTATTGTATTGTTGTGTGTGTGTGTGTATGTATATATATATATATATATATATATATATATATATATATATATAAACTAGCTACTTGAGTAGTTTTTTCATTGGATACTTTTTTACTCTTACTCAAGTAACTATAAAGATTATTACTTTCACTTTTACTTTGAGTAAATATTTCTACAAGTACTTGTACTTTTACTTGAGTACAGTTTTTGGATACTCTACCCACCTCTGCCTTCTGCCTAACTGATATTTCTTTCTGAAATTTAATTTAAAATTTTCTTTCTAAATGTTTCTTTCTAATATTTCTCTCTGACGGTGATTTCGTTCTGATACTTTCTGTGGTCTGAACCCTGATCAGCAAATCACTCAATTGCATACATCTGAAAAGAGCTTGAAAAATATTTACATGAACAGAAGTATAATTTGCTTTAGATGTGATCATTATCTTTCAAATTAAGGGTTCTGAAACTGTCAGCAGTAGAAGAGGTCAGTGGGTGCCCCAAATGACTCTATCCTTTATGTTATTCCTCTGTTGAGAATATGACAGCACCTGTTTAAAATATAACAGCTCAGCATGTGCCGTCTGACACACACTGCTATAATCTATGGTTCAAAGCATTTGCATTCCACTAAACCTCCTTGGCAAATGATCTTAAGGGAGAAAAGAATAGTAAGCATGTTTGATTTCATTTAAAAGATCTTGACATTTAGGATTTAACATAAAGCATAGTTGTGTGAACAGTGGCTTGAACAGAACAGTCAAGAGCAGAAGTCAAATTCAGAGGCTAAGAAACTTAATGATCATATCAAAAATCAAAACACATAAAAAAGACTAAAAGGTATCTAGTTTACTCCATTAAAACAAAGAACTGCATTAAAGAGCCATTTTTTTTTCTCTTCTCTCTCTCCAAATGCTCAACGGGAAGTCCTACCTGCTAAATATCACATGACCCTGCATATCTTTCAAATGTAACATTCCCGTCTTTCCCATGGGGCGTATTGTAGGTGCATTGCACACCACTAATGGAAAGCGGGATGGACGATAATGTGCGTTGCTCCAGCGTTTCCCGTAGTTTCAGCCCCCCCCCCCCCCCCCCCAGGCATCGCACATTGTTCATCAATGCTTGCCCAGTTCATTATAGCACTTAGAGACAGGCTAGGTCATAGCATCCAAGCTATGGGTGAGTGATACATGCACACACAATAGGCCATCACTTACCACACATCTCTGTTGTGCGGCAGCCTTGCCTTTTTGCTATTCATCACAGCTAATGTTTTAATATTGGCACTTTAACAAAAGAGAGGAGTTCATCTCCAACACAAATACACATTAATGTAATTTTCCATTTGATGCATGAGCATTGAATTGAACGTCAAAAAGGGACATGCTGGACCAAGGAAATGGATAATACTTCTATTCACAAATGACTTTTGAGTTTTAGGGTGTCTGAAGTACTAAGTCTATGAAAGATATAAATAGAAATGGACATTTGAATAAGGAAAAGAAAAACTGATGGTAATTTTGGCTACACTTCTGTGTACTATTCAAGAAAATGTTTCATAGAAATAAAATGAAATGCACATAGAATCAAGTCAAGAAGTCAACAAGACCAAGATTCCATTGGTTGGCTCACACATAACACCTTAACAATAAATAACACTGAACAGCCTGGTTGGGTTGAATCAATAGAGAAGCTGTCATGGAACTAATACACCCTAACTGTGAAAAATCGAGCAATATTATCCTCAATAGCATCGCACTATAGGAAGCTCTATTGATTGTGTGGTCAATATAAAAAATAGCCTCCAACATGCAACTTTATTCACCCTCTATTGCTGAATGTGCTAGGTCAACTTTCTTGGCAAAGTAAAGTGGAGGACATAATTCAGCAGATTTAAATGTATAATCTATAATGAACATTGTATAGCTTTATAATGGTGGCATGAATAAGTGCCATGCCATGTGCTCTGCAGCAAATAATGAATTCATGACTGCATGTAGCTGTCTAATGAGTGCAGAATTTAAATAAGAATTAGACCTAGAATAGAAGCGTATTTCTATATTCATTTTCTTTGGCTGTACTCGTTCATGCTCAGATCTTCGGCTGGAAAGAGGGAGTTTAGCTGATGTTGTGAGCATATTCCAATCAGTGTCCTCCAATCAGTAACTGGAATAAGATCCAACTGTTTCAGATGTACAAGCACCATCCATGCAATAATTAACCGCTTGATATTGCTGTCAAAACCCCATGCGTGTAGTTAAAGTATATGATCCACATGCACAGGGACAGAGTTTCTCTCACTGGTGGAGAACAAAATGTCACAGTGGTGCATAAAAGCCTCATTAAATTCCCTATTATTCACATTATCTTTAGAGTTACTCTGAGTATACAAATCCTCGCCAAAAGGACCAAGTAGTTTCAAAGGGAGTAGTGTACCATCTCTTCATCATGCAGAATAGATAATTGACAGGGCTTTGACAATGAAAACCATGCACAAGCCTGATGCACGCTGAAGGGAGTCGTGCATTACGTTACTACTTCCAGTAAGTCAATCAGTAGGATTCAGCATGCAGCAAGCTTTCCCTTCCATCTTTTTAAACTGAAATCAAATCTCTTCTTGTCATTAGGGAGACCCACATATTCCCTTGCTCTCTGTCAAATTATGTAGCAAGCTCCAAATGTTTGAGCTTTTGTCATATTTAGCTCATGCATTCACTCTGCTGCATATCAAATCAGAAAAAAAATAATAATAAAACATGTTAAAAATAAAAATGTGACAAAATATCACTCCATGCTGTGGAAACGTTTATTTCCAGTGGGGATTTCAGCTTGCAAGAACAATACCGGCACAGCGATGAAAGACTGTTGTTTGAGGATGGCTGTACCAAAGGCTGATGGTTCATATTACAATAAGAAAATTGCTTTTGCCTCCCTGTTTTATTTAACAAAATTGAGAGGTGTAATGTGAATGACACTTTGCAGTAGATGAAAAGGGTTAACGCTGCAAAATCTGCTTATTTAATGTATGTGAGTCATTATTAGGTACTTAAGTGATTAAAATGCTACTAACGATGGCATTAAACAGTAAAAAAAAAAAAAAAAAAACGATTACAATGTGAGTGTGTAATGTGATATTTCATATTACAGTGTTTATTACAAATATTGTTATCCATAGTAATAATTATGACAGTGTGTCAATGTCAAACATTTAAAAATAATTACACTTTATGTACTTGTATTTCATTAGCATTTCTAATACTTCCTTATGTACAGTACATAGAGCAGCAGTTATGTACCCACAAACTTCAGTGGACATATCGCAACAGGGGTTATGTGATACATGGATCAAATTCTTGTCAGATCTGGTATGACCTCAGCAAAATTGCTTATGAAAAAAGCATGAAGATAAAACATCACCTCATGAAGATGTCTGGTTTGAGGCAGAGACTCAGTAGGGGTCTTGTACTGTGCATACCCTCTGTCCTGGCACACCAATAGCCAGAGGATTCATTTACACTTAGAGTGCCTGATTTCATGCCTTTCTAGTCTTTGGAGATGTGCTTTGAGTAGAAATAAGACCATTTTTTGTTGTTCAAAACCAGTTAAGGTCCAGAATGACAAGACTTCTGTAGTTTATAGTATAGATTTAGCAAAGAAAACTTCCAAAGTTGTAACAGTTTTTCAGGATTTCAGTTGCTGCTGTCATTTATTTGTTAACCTATTAATTTATTTTCTATTACATTTATTAGTGGTGCACAGAAACACTCATATTGAACATACTGGATGAAGAGAGGGAAGTATCACATGCAAAACAGAGTAACATAAGATTGCTATTACAAATAAATGCTGTCCTTTTCAACTTTCTATTCATCAAAGAATCCTGAAAGTGTATTGGGTTCAGGGGTTTTCTGTTTCTTTGTCTGGGTTTATGGACTTTTGTTTTGAAGTGTATTTTCTGTTTCACTTGTTGCAGAGCTTCATGTTTCCTGTTTAGTTCCTGTTTGCCTTTGTTCTCTTAGGCTGCGTCCGAAATCGCATACTCTTGAGTAGGTACTTATTTTAAATAAATAATTACTTCATGACCGCTAAAAAAGTATGTTCTATATAGTATGAATGTGTCTAGTATGAATGTAATTCAGACCTACTACATCTGCCATGCTGTAATTATCATGTGACCCAGCGTCAGTTGCGTCGCTTCAATGCCATTCACAAATCCTCTCCCGTGGCCTCATGGGATAGTAAAGTGTCCATCGTATGCACATTTCAGAATCTCGCTGGAAGTCCTGTATAATTCATCTGGGTACTTTTTGCCTACTCTTTTATGAGTACTGTGAATTTGGATACTTCTTTTGTCACATACTATTTTTCACCTACTATATATTAGGGAAGTATGCAATTTGGGATGCAGGCATAGTTTTTCCCAGATTAGCCTTTTAGTTTTAACGATATACCTGATGCACATTGCCTCAGCCTTTAGGACACACTTTATAAGCCAGCTCATTGTGTCATTCATTGTCTGGCCCCAGTAATGTTTCCTAGTCTTTTGTTTGTATTACTTACGTTCCTGTGATTCTGTTGTCTTTATGGACTCTTTGGATCAGTAATGTGCTCAGACTCTTGATCGTGCAACTTACCTGGATACTCACCTGTTCCTGTTATTGTGTTTGTTTCCTGAAACTCTGTGTGTGGAAATCTCTGTGTGTGGACTTACCTGGATATTTACCTTTTTTTTTAGCTCGTGTTCTGGACTGTCTGCATCTCTGTGTGTGGATTTATTTGGATATTTGCCATCTCAAGGATATTATTTAGATAAGCGACTCTGCTTCTCGGAAGCCTTATGTTATTATTTACCTGGATATTTACCTCTTTGGATGCTATTTTGTTTAAAAGACTGTCTTATTTAACCTTGAGTTGTTTATATACCCTAAGTTTCTGAAACAAGTATTGATTATGATGAAACTATGACTATGAATACTCACCTTTGTTGTTTCTTCACTTCCTGTTCAATAAAACTCCCACGCCTGGGACCTAATAAACTCCTGTGTGTGTCATATATTGTTACAGAAAGAATGTATCAATATTAAGCAGCACAACGTATCTCAACATAGATAATCAGAAATGATTCTTGAGGAGCAAATCAGTATATTAGAATGAGGATCATGTGACACTGAAGACTGGAGTAATGATGCTGAAAATTCAGCTTTGTCACCACAGGAATAAATTACATTTTATATTAACATAGAAAACAGTTATTTTAAATTGTAATATTTTATTACAGGATGCTTAAATGCTGTTTCTGGAGGCACACGTTTTAATAAAGGATATTAAGGTTTAGTTCAAATGACCCAAAGCTGATACTGGTTGTGACTAGTTCTTTTTCCCATTAACTAATGAGAAGTGATATCGAATGGTCATGAGAAGTCAGAATTTTGTATACAATGGGGGAGAGTGTAAGGAGCTATTTGGCACATTTATTTTAATTCTATTGTAGTTTTAAATGATTTAATTTAATTATATTGTAGACATTCTTCTATTGCCTTTAGAACTTTTGGCACAAGTCTAGGAATTTGAAGTATCTTTTTCAAGTGAGTTATTCTTCTTTCTCTTCATTTTATTTCCTTTTATTGATTAAAAAAAATCAGGGTTTTATTAGTTTAAAGATGAAATAACTTGCTCTAAAGAGGATCTTAAAGCATCCTTCTATGTCTATGAATGTCTGCAGCAGTACAAAATGTTTGAAAGATTATTCTCTTACTGTATGTGTCAAAAACTCTAGTGTTGTTAGGCATTAAAAAATAATATCAGTAATCCCAGCTGTCAAATTCATGCAGTCATTAGCACAGTGCTGAGAAATAATAGGGTAATTGATAAAGTCTTCTCAAAGTCTCTTCTTTTTACTTTTCTTTTTCCTTTTTAATGGAGCAATGAATGACTATGATTTCATTATCTTAGAAAACTAACAGTTCACATTAAGAGGCAGGTAGTCAGCCTAATACAATATTACTCTCAGAATATCTTTCCAGACAGAGTATTCCATGGACAGCTGTTGGCTGTGATGCCTAATTACGGCGTGCCATTCCTACCATTGCAGCCTGTCAAATATGTAGCACTAAAGCTTAAAAACAAGCACACCATGAATCAATTGACGTTCTAAACTGAGCCAGGCAGGACCCTTTGGACAGCATTCAAAGGCTGTTCTGCTTGTTGTGAGCAGGATGAAGCAATGAAAACATTGTTGTCAATACCTTCAGCCACTTAAAAAGAAAACCAAAATGCAACATTATGCCTTGGGAAACAACAAGTACAATCTAGTTATTTTGATTAATTGCTGCTGTACACAACAAAATTTAAAAGTTCAATTTAAATTCTTCCCTTGTGGGTGCTGGCTAATTGTTGTAGTGAGCGCAATAGAGTTTAGTCAATTTCTTATTTCTGAAGAATATAAAATGAACAAAGATTGAAAAGATAATGAACAAAAATGATTCCTCAGTTCAGTTCAGCATTGCTTGACACAAAGAATTCACAAACACATTTCTAGCTCAAGATAGGCCTACTGATAAAAAAAAAACGAATGTCTGTGAGCGTTTGTGACCTTTGTTCAGCACAACTTGCACGTCCTGACCACTATCAGTGTAAGTCTAATGATCGACAACATGACATTTTCTATCGGTAAAATGTCAGATTCAGCTTATTGTATGATGGACAATACGCTGTAATGGAATTCACTCCTTTTTAAATCTTAGCAGTGAACAACATATAGGAACTCCCTGGGGAAATCAACCACAGCATTTAATATGTTCTGCCCACAGTCTGTGAAGAGGTGTGGACCTTGGCCACACTCGCGCTACAAGAGATGAATTCATCATGAACACATATCTTCTTCCCAGAGGGACAGTCATACGTTGATCACCACTTCATTTCATAGATAACCTGATCATGATGTGTAATGATTATTTAATTGTGTAAACATCACAGTTTCCTTGGGGAAAAGAATGTATGTAATTACACCATTTGAAAAAGTGATCATCTAACTTAAAAAAAAAAAAAACGGTTTTACACAAGGTGATCACGTTGGTGTCAGGACTGCTGCAGTTCAACGCAAGTTACTACAGAAGATGTGGTATAATGCTGATAAAATTTATTTTCACACCTTTTCTTTCAGTATATCAGTAATACTTTGTAATAAGTATATAGTAATAAAGTACTTAAAAATCATTTGCAAACTGTTCATTTATAGTTAATTTATCTTTTATATGTTGAAGTCTCTACATTGTTAATATATTAATAGGCTATACAACAACCATAAAAATGAACAGAACAAATGTACAAATATTACACAGATTTTAACAGACATATATATAACTTCACATTTGTGATTTTACGTTCCCCCAGCATTTTCCCAATTGACTTCCATTGTACTATACTGTAAGTGTCGCATCATAATTTAGATTTTTTTTCCCAACATTATGCCACAAATTGTGTCAGTTGAGCTTAACTTGTATTTTACCTGGAATATTCATTTAATGAGAGCATAATCAGGCCTAGACCTGCACCATTCAAAACCATAGGAACCATTGATTCCAGCCAGTGTCAATAATTGCACTGCCAAAACCAAGGTCCTCCTTAAGCGGAGATGGATAACATAAGATTAATAACACGTAATTACAGAGGGAAGATTGGATTGTCACTGTGTCGAAAGCAAAAATTAAATGCTTCCTGTAGGAAAGGAGCATGGCCGTAGACGTCTGCCACAGTGAGCAATGTTTCTATCGCTCTCATCCCTTCATTCTCTCTGACTGCCTCTGTCTGTACTTTCGAGGGGAAAATCCCCCATAAGAGTGAGCCCTCTGGAGCTCCCAGCCAGCTTTTGTCTGATACAAGGATGGTGTGGCACTGTGGTCGCCTAAGCAGGTGTATCTCATCCTCTAGTAACAGCATGGCAGATTGGCCCACTTGTTGAGCACCTAGAGCATAAATCTGTCCTCCTAGGAATGGAAGCCTTCACTAGCATTGAGTTATCAAAGCCAGGGCTCAGAGAATAGTTTGGGCTGCACAGACATATGTGATAATGAGGCAGCAAAACATGCAGCGTAGTTTCATCCTGGACCTGCAGCCTGACCTTTAAAAGTGACACAACTGCATTTAGGAGAGTCTTCAAATTACTTTTCTGTGGGCTAAAGGTGCCGACCCCCTGTAATCATTAAACGTACAGCTGACACGCTGTTCTAACTGCTGCATGCTGGGACAACGCTCGGAGAGGTGATGCCACAGAGGTCAATGTGGAAAAAAAGCAGCAGCAGCTATAGAGATTCAATATTAAAGACATATTCATAATGAGAGGTCTAGGGATAAACTGCAGTTTCTCAAATATCACAGCTTCAGAGCCTAAAGCTCATAGGAAGGGAGTGTTAAAATTATATTAAATGTTTTTATTCTTGTTTTTATTGAATGTTTTATAAATCTTTATTTAAGATTTATTAATGTTTTTGCCAGTTCTGTTCCATATATGACACTGTTCAGTATTTTAAATGTTTAATCATTTCTATAGTAATACTGTTCATGCCAGTCGGCTATCTAAAACATACATATTTCTTAGTGTGGATGAAGAGAAGTTTCTCTCTGAAGTCATTGGACGTAATCACATTAACTATGATTTCCTAACAGCTGCAAAGGAAATCCACTGTAAGAAGCAGAACTCATTTCTTGAAAACAGATTGGTGCTTCCTGATAATTAACACTGAACAAACAGCAGAATATCAGACACAATTTAATTCTGCTTGCTTTTGTTTTCATCATTCATCAAAAGCAGGTTTAAAATTTAGAGGCGAGCAACATTATGGGGATACATTGTGATTTAAGGGGTTAGTTCACCCAAAAATGAAATTTCTGTCATTAAGTACTCACCCTCATGTCATCCCAAACCCGTAAGATCTTCAGTACTATCCAAAGAATCAGAGGATGATTTTAGGATGCCCAGTTCAAAGAAAATTTAGCCATTACTTGCAACTTTTGATCAAAGTTCACAAAGGACATAATAATACGAATAATAATAATAATTATTATTATTATTGTCTCGTTTGGAGTCAGATGGTGACGAGCAGAGACAAAGATAAAATATAAGCCCTTTTATTAAAGGGGTGGTTGATTATGATTTCACTTTTTTTAACTTTAGTTAGTGTGTAATGTTGCTGTTAGAGCATAAACAACATCTGCAAAGTTCTTTTAAAGAATTCTCTGTTTTAGGACTACAACAAACGGCTGGTATGGACTACAACAAGCTTTTTCCCGGGTTAGTGACATCACTAACCCTAAAATTTACATAAACCCTGCCCCGAGAACATGCAACAAAGGGGTGAGGCCATGTTATTGCAATACAGTACGTAACACAAATGCAATATCAATAAAAGCAAGATGACAACATAAGTTATAACCGTAATTAAGCTAAACTATACCTGTTCTGTCTTCATGCAGCATATATTCTCTGGCTTTGTAGGATCTTACAACAGTTCCCACATGTGTGATTTATAGATTATCATGACAGAATGTGCTAATCAATGACTTTAAGATAGTTACCTCCACATCAGCTACATTCATCAACAAACCATTCAGAAACGTCCTGTTGCATTCTACATGTTGTCACTTCTTCTCGAGTCTCTCCATCATTTTTTGATTCCGGTTTGAACATAAAAGGCTGAACAGTTTCTGACATTTCAGCCTTTTCAGAGTCTGCGTAAGGTAATCGGAGGTGCTAACACGAGCTCTTGAAACTCCTCCCTCTTCTTGGGAGCAGCAGCTCATTTGCATTTAAAGGGATACACCAAAGCCGAGCATTTTTGCTCACCCTCAAAAAGTGACAAATTTAACATGCTATATAAAATTAACTGTGGGGTATTTTGAGCTAAAACTTCACATACACACTCTGGGGACATCAGAGACTTATTTTACATCTTGTAAAACTGGTATTATATGACCCCTTTAAACAAAGTAAACTCAGGTTATCTAATAGTACACTCTCAAAAAGGATGTGTTAATTAATAACACATTTTTTGTTATTTTTTGTGACACGTTTTGTGTCATTTTGTGTACATAATTGACACTAATTGTGTAAATATAACATATTAGTGTGTAGACAATGAGCAGGAATAACACATGGTTGAGTTAAAAGTAACACAAAATGTGTTGTCCTTAACTAGACACACAGGTGTGTTAGGATATAACACAGGTTGTGTTGTTTAAGAGTGTACTGAAATATAAACAAAACAGTGTGTAGAACACAACAATACCAGACAATGAACTGAAGAAACTGAGGGGCTTAAATACACAGGGTGATAAACAGGTCAGAACTAATTAATTAATAACCATAGCAACAAATGAAGAGCGGGAAAATTAAACAAAAGAAAAACAGGTAACCAAGGAAATACAACCTAAACGTTCATGAAAAAAAGAAAACAAACAGGAAGACAGTGACAGAACGCCCTGTGATGACAGACTAGGGTGAAGCCGGTGGGACAAGGGGGCCCAGTCGAGCCAGAAGGATGATGGTCCCAGATGAAGCCAAGGGAGTGAGGAGCCAGGGAGGAGCCGACTGGTCAATGAGCCGAGTTGGAACTAAGGGCTCTGAGGGATGAGGTGGAGGCAGGGACTCTTATCGTCAGGGTGGAGCTGGGGACTGGCAGCCCCAGGGCAGATCAGGGCTGCACGGCTGGGGTGATAGTGGAGATGAAGGGCTGCAGGGATCCAGCGAAGGTGGAGCAGACGGAATCGCTGGCTTCAGTGGAGCAAGCAGGAGAGGAAGTTTGGGTGTGGAGACAGACTTGTTGATGGACAGGGATGGTGGCGACAAAGACAATATTGTGCTGGACAGAACCAGTGGTGATGAAGATACCACTGCACTTGTCTGGGTGGGAAGCACTACCTCTGTCTTCCAGTCAATCAGCCATTCCTCCTCTTACAGCTCCACTAAAATTCCCACTAGCACAGATGTGATGGCCAGCTCACACATCTGGTCAGACGGGACCTCAGGCTTCGCTTCTCTTCTGGGATGGACGAGTCTGCTGGCTCTGGCTCCGTGGTGGGTACTGGCTCAGGCTCGGTGTCCACAGCAGGCATAAGCTGGGTCTCTCAGTCTGCGGTGGGCTCTGGCTCCTTATCTGCAGAGTGTGGGCTCTGGGTCTGGGGTGGTGACTGATGTTACGTGGCACTCCAGCTGGTGATCGTGACAGTGGCTCTCCAGGTCTCTCACCCTTTACCAACAAATGATTGATAAAACAAAATTAGACACATCAACAGATTGAATTTATTAATAAATAAAATGAATGAGAAAGTAAAGAGCAGGATGTGCTTGATATTAAAAAGAGAAATTAAAAGCGCAAGAGAGAACTGAATCTGCTACTGAAAGTGATGTGTAGCCAAGTATGGTGTCCCATACTCAGAATTCGTGCTCTGCATTTCACCCATCCAAGTGCGCACACACAGCAATGAGTAATGAACACACACACACTGTGAACACACACCCAGAGCAGTGGGCAGCCATTTTTGCTGCGGCACCTGGGGAGTGATTGGGGGTTATGTGCCTTGCTCAAGGGCACCTCAGTTGTGGGTAAGAGTGGAAGAGAGAGCTGTTCATTCACTCCACCCACCTGCATTTCCTGCCAGTACCGTGACTCGAATCCGCAACCTTCGGGTTACAAGTCAGACTCTCTAACCATTAGGCCACAACTGCCCCACTTTCACTTTTTTTTCTTTCTTTATTTTTTTAAAGTGAAAGTGATGGTTTCTGGGAGCACACTCTGAATGGAACACTGATAGTAGCCTTTGTATTCGGTTGCACGCCTAAATGGTCAAATATACACAGAAATATATCAAAATGCCATCATGTTGAGTATTCACGTAAACACAGCTGATGTAAGCACTGTGCATGTTCTGCACTAACTCACTCATACACACACACACACACACACACACACACACACACATACTCGGTTTCACTATCTTTGTGGGGACTCTCCATAGACGTAATGGTTTTTATACTTTACAAACCGCATATTCTATCCCCCTACACTAACCCTACATAAACCTATCACAGAAAACTTTCTGCATTTTTACATTTTCAAAAAAAAAAAAAAAAAGTTTATAAATCCATTTCCCTCGTGGGGACCGCTGGCTGGTCCCCACAATGTAGGTGATCTCAGGTTTTACTATCTTGTGAAACTTTTTTTTTTTTTTTTATATTATATTATTTTTACGTTTGCTCTTTTGGAAAAAAAATGCATTAACCAAAAAATAAATTAAAAAAATAAATAAATAAAAAATGACTCTTTGATCAAAAAAGGTTCCTGACCCCTGCATTATAGCATGATGGATCCATAGCCATGGGTTTGATTCCCAGGGACTGCATACCAATGCAAGTCACTTTATATAAAAGCATCTGCCAAATGCTCAATGAAAAAGAAAACTAACAAATATAAAAGAGGCCATTTCATAAACACCTTTATGGGGCACAACAGTCACCTAATGCATTCAATTTGTGCCTAACCGAACGGTCATTATATTACCCCATTATCCCGTATTAACTTTTCTGTGTAAATTCTATATTGAGCTACATGTAAATTTGGAAGTCATGGCACATCAGTGGCACTTATCTCTCCTTCACTTAGAGAGAGAGACAGAGTGAAGACGAGAATGTGTGAGAGTGACCTCTCTGATAAATTTCCTCTATTTTCGCTCTGTATGAGTGAGACCTGATGGGAAAGGCACTTCATCATTGAGAAAGGCTTTCACCATTCTGCCTTCAGCATTTCTCAACTTAATACGATGTGGGAATGGCGCTAATAATGTTTTGAGGTATGTTTGTTTTGGGAAAATGGTTTTCATATATCAGTTTGATGTGGGATTTCAGTGCTGACATCTGATTTAAGGAAGTTTTATTATGAACATTATCCATAGACCGGATAGTGTGTGGAAAAAAAAAAATGGCCGCTTTCAAGGCTTCTTGTGTTAATTGGTCATTATTTTTTCACAATCACACAGTTCACTCAAGTGCTGTATGTTTTTTTGTTTTTTTTTGTTTTTTGTTTTAGAAAATAATAGTCCTCTCAGCCAGTGACAGCAGCTAATAGATCACCTTTGTTTAAAATGGGCAGGATGCTGTGCATTGTAAAATGGTCATATATCAGGTTTACCGACAGTCTGTGAGAGTGAATACAGTAATATTACAAAAAAAGCAAACAAAATAAGTAAAAGTTTGTAAGATGTAAAAATACCCAACAGTGTTAGTCAGCAGGTCTGAGTTGAAATTGTAGACTTTACATGTAGTGCGTATGTTTGTGCAGGTATATGTGAGGGTATATACATGTGCAGAAACCACCAGGAGCACTTCTTGTCAGGAGTTTTGTTGTTCATTTCCCCCAGGCCTGCAACACTGCATGTTTCTCCAGCACCAAGTCCCCAAGTTCCACCAGTGTTATCTCTTTATTGCCTCCCTCTCTCTTTGCTAAAATGCCCCGTCGGCGTTGATTAAGGTACGCCAAGAACCTGCTTATGTGTTTAAATTATCTGCACCTTGTGCTTGGGGACAAACATTCACAGTGGAGCCAAGGGAATGTATTATTCCTGAGTTAGAAATTCTTTGAGGATCTCAGCTTTGCATCTTATTTGGTTGCTAAGCCTAGAGACAAGCCCCAGGGTTTTGGGTTCATAATTGGGCTGATTAATGCCTGATGTCTGATGGTGATAAAGTTAGGGTGAAAGGGAAAAAAGGCTCTCCATGTGTTGCTCAGCAGTTTATACTCAAGAGCTGCAAACAGATTAGGTGATCGCTCATGTGTCAGGCACAAGAGTAAAGAATAATTGTCTCCCTAAGCAAGCTTGTGCTTCAATAAGGCATTCTGACATAAATATTCTTTATTTGCATGTTAACCTATGAATTGTGTGACCTGAGGACACTAATGAATGCAGTATGTATAGAAAAGTGCACTATGGCTTTTACCTATGACATGCTCAACTCAAATGGTATCTTTATCTTATATGCTCTTGTGAACTGAATAAATTCTAAGCCAGCTGAATGCTGCAAATTTTACTCTTTATGATTATTGGTTGTCATATTGTGTGATATGACCCAAATTAAATTTTGGTTAAAGCCTATAGCAGACTGTGTAGCATCACTGGTCTTTTATGTCAGACCATATACTATTAGCCAGACTACACTTATGATTGTCATGTTCTTACATCTTCATGAACACAAAATGAAACTGTATGGTACCACAAAAACAAAAGAAAGCCATTATGCTAATGTTTTGCTTTTAAAAGGAGAAATAAAGAGACTAGGCTGAGCCACTTTCCAGTGTAAATGCAAAATAATCTAAGACGAGATTACATTTTAAATAATAAAAGTTTTATATTCACAGGAATACACTACATGGTCACCAAAACTTTACCAAAGTACGAATAACCCAATATTTATTATCTGACAACAGACAAGGCAAACAAGAGGGTTTAAATACACAGGAGAACCAAAACTAATTCAACATGAACCAATCACAAGTCAGGAATAATGAACAAGACAAGCGAGTTAAGAAGGCAAAATCAACATGAACCAATCACAAAGACAAGACTAATGAACATAAACAAGACTGGTAATTAAACATGAAGCAATCACAAGACACTGCTGGAAACACCTGAGGGGGGGTTTCCAGAAAACAGTATATGTGGCATACCCAGGTAAGCTTGCGGATAAGTATAGGGATAACCTCAACTTTTGGTTCCAAAACCTTAGCTAACCTTCAGGGTATGTAAGTAGCCATAGCAACTTATTCTCTGAACATAGCCCGTACCGGAACATGTCATGTTCCAGGATTACTTTACTATTATTAGGCAAATGCTACCCTTTTAATGAGGCTCCAGTGTGCATGAATGCACAGATTATGCATAATATAATATTATAAAGTTATATAATTTATATTTATAAAGCATTATTCTAACACAAACCAATGTTTATTTTATTTTACATCACAAATCTAAAAAACAACATTTTCTTATCACATACATCATTGATCTAAAGTTAACCTTGCTTTCTGGAATATCTGCCAGAGGTGCTTTTTAGGCTACGTCCACATTAAATATTGTACATTTATCTTTAGCAACACCATGAAAGTGAATAGCAGGCACAATAATGCCAGAACAAAGATAGATATACAGTTTGTGTTACATGTGTCATTGCTTTCGATTATCTCAGTTTTCACAGTCCACACTACAATGCAATAATGGCATTTTCAAATTTATCCACTTGTGACAGAGTCTTCAAAAAGCCTCTGTCTCCGAATCAATGTGGATGTATAGCCTGCATTCTAGTAAGTCTCAATCAGCGTGCTTTGAAGGAAGCATCAAGTGTATCCTTTGCATGCATCTTCCGATCACCTACAATATACAGTAACAAATTATCAAAATGTTTTAGAAAGAGAGGGTCTCCATATCTTTGATAATGAGAACAGCAATAAGTGACATAAAATATGTCAGACAATAACTTTCATTTTACTGAAGTGGTGCACAATATATAATTATCACATGACAGATGTAAGAAGTACTTAAATCTTGGTGTATCAAAATGATACAGCACTCCACAGAACACACTGTTAAGCCCCTTCATCAAACAAGCACTTCTTTAATTAAACCGCCACAGATTGCCATCAACTGACTAATGGACATCTGATTACAGCAAAAAAATAACAAAGGAATAAGACAGATTTTCTTTTTTCATTTTCAAAGAGAATGCAATTATTGTGTGCTTATCTCAAGCAATTCCCGATGGATTTTCCTTAATGATTCTGTTCTTGATAAATCTGCACAATATTATTGTGCAAAAAAAAAAAAAAAAAAAAAAAAATAGAAGAAGAAGAAGAAAAAAAAGAAATCTGTTGAAAATGATTAAAAATGTTTAATGTTCATTTTTGAGGTTGTTCAGCAACCTGTTCCCATTTACTTTTGTGTATGAAACATCTCTTTATACACTGCTCAAAAAAATTAAAGGAACACTTTGAAAACACATCAGATCTCAAAGAGGAAAAATATCATGCTGGATATCTATACTGGGTAATGTGTTAGGAACGAAAGAATGCCACATCGTTTGATGGAAATGAAAATTATCAACCTACAGAGAACTGAATTCAAAGACACCCTGAAAATCAAAGTGAAAAAATGATGCAGCAGGCTAGTCCATTTTGCTGAAATTTCATTGCAGCAACTCAAAATGGTACTCAGTAGTTTGCGTCGGGGCGTGCTCCTAATGAGACGATGGATGGTGTTCTGGAATATTTCCTCCCAGATCTGGACCAGGGCATCACTGACTTTCCTGGACAGTCTGAGGTGCAACCTAGTCAGGAACTGCCTGCATACTCTCGCCACATGAGGCCGGGCATTGTCGTGCATCAGGAGGAACCCAGGACCCACTGCACCAGCGTAGGGTCTGACAATGGGTCCAAGGATTTCATCCCGATACCTAATGGCAGTCAGGGTGCCATTGTCTAGCCTGTAGAGGTCTGTGCGTCCCTCCATGGATATGCCTCCCCAGACCATCACTGACCCACCACCAAACCTGTCATGCTGAACGATGTTACAGGCAGCATAACGTTCTCCACGGCTTCTCTAGACCCTTTTACGTCTGTCACGTGCTCAGGGTGAACCTGCTTTCATCTGAAAAGCACAGGGCACCAGTGGCGGACCTGCTAATTCTGTTTTTCAATGGCAAATGCCAATCGAGCTCCACAGTGGTGGGCAGTGAGCACAGGGCCCACTAGAGGACGTCAGGCCCTCAGGCCACTCTCATGAAGTCTGTTTCTGATTGTTTGGTCAGAGACATTCACACCAGTGGCCTGCTGGAGGTCATTTTGTAGGGCTCTGGCAGTGCTCATCCTGTTCCTCCTTGCACAAAGGAGCAGACACCGGTCCTGCTAATGGGTTAAAGGATTAGTTCACTTTGAACTGAAAATTAGCCCAAGCTTTACTCACCCTCAAGCCATCCTAGGTGTATATGACTTTCTTCTTTCTGATGAACATAATCGCAGAAATATTAATAAATATCCTGATGCATCCGAGCTTTATAATGGCAGTGATAGGGATCAATGAGTATGAGCTGATGAAAGTGTCTCCATCCACATCCATCCATCATAAATATGTGCTCCACATGGCTCCGGGAGGTTAATAAAGCGTAGCGATGCGTTTGTGTAAAAAAATATCCATATTTAACAAGTTATGAAGTTATGAAGTACAGTATCTAGCTTCCACACGAGCCGCCTTCTGTATTCAACGTACGCAGAAGTTGTAAAACTCTTGCAGTTCACAAAGCTTACAGTACGACCTACTTACGGAAAAACTTACGTGATGCCAGTTTACACTTTCTTCGTAACTTCAATACGGAAGGTGGTCTGGCGGAAGCTAGATATATTACTTCATAACTTGTTAAATATGGACATTTTTTTTTTTTTTTACACAAACGCATCGCTTCGCTTCAGAAGGCCTTTATTAACCTCCCGGAGCCGTGTGGAGCACATATTCATGATGGATGGATGTGGATGGAAGCACTTTCTTCAGCTCATACTCAATGATCCCTATCACTGCCATTATAAAGCTCTGATGCGTCAGGATATTTATTAATATTTCTGCGATTATGTTCATCAGAAAGAAGAAAGTCATATACACCTAGGATGGCTTGAGGGTGAGTAAAGCTTGGGCTAATTTTCATTTCAAAGTGAACTACGGCCTTGTCCAACTCTCCTAGAGTAACTGCCTGTCTCCTGGAATCTCCTCCATGCTCTTGAGACTGTGCTGGGAGACACAGCAAACCTTCTGGCAATGGCACGTATTGATGTGCCATCCTGGAGGAGTTGGACTGCCTGTGCAACCTCCGTGGGTCCAGGTATCACCTCATGCTACCAGTAGTGACACTGAACCTAGCCAAATGCAAAACTAGTGAAAAACAGTCAGAAAAGATAAGTAGGGAAAAAAATGTCAGTGGCCTCCACCTGTAAAAGCATTCCTGTTTTGGGGGTCGTCTCATTGTTGCCCATCTAGTGCGTCTATTGTTAATTTCATTAACACCAAAGCAGCTGAAACTGGTTAACAACCCCCTCTGCTACTTAACTGAACAGATCAATATCCCAGGAGTTTAACTGACTTGATGCTATTCTCTGATTAAAAAGTTTTCCTTTAATTTTTTTTTGAGCAGTGTATATTTGTGTATATTAATATTTTAGTAAACTGTTGGTTTTTAGTGTCTCTTATTGAATATGCAATACACTGAGACTTCAGTGTATTGCATATCCTTTGCATGTGAAATAGCTAAGTATTACATGTGGAACAGTGGAACTCTCTCGAAAACTCGAAAACACAAATTTACTATTACAGCTCTCAAGGTTAACTAATCGTGAAAAGTGTTGCATTACATTTAGATCTATGGCATTATATTTAGATCGTGGCAAGAAAGGTTGCAGTGATGAGCATTGTAGCCGATCACATACATGTTGAGTGCATGCATGCAGTGAACTCGTCATTTTAACTCTATTTCTGCACACTAACGAATGCTTTCACCATAACTAACAGTGCAAACATGATGTAAATAAGAGATTAGTTTATTATAATTGGAGTTTTAGCATGAGTCCAGAACTCAGTAAATGATAAACTCGTGCTGTTTGACAGCTTCTCCAGCAAAAGGGAGCATTCTTTGATCACTTTCTATACATAATTTAACCACAGGTTAAATAACAGATCATTTTCATCTTACTAAGAGAAACAATATGAAGTTGACTGTTTAGTCACTGGTTTGATTTACTGACACATAGACAAAGAACATCTGACTGCACATGAATCATTACATATCAGAAATCACTGGTCACAGATCAGGCATTAGATTTATCACGATTACTTACATGTTGTCACATTACTGTTGAGTCCATATCGTAAAAGTCTGTTTGGAAAGCCCGCATCAAAATACAAATAAATAATGCTCAACTGAGACATTCACATTGTTGAAAATAAATAACCACATTCCTAGCATTAGGATCCTTTGGAAGTTAATGTTATTTTTAGCCCACTGAGTGATCCTGTGCTCTTCTCTCACTGTCTTCTCACTAACATACCGGTGGGCGGGGCCAAAGTTGCAATGATGAAGTAGGCGGTGATTTTCTTCTGCAGAGGTGGTCTTTTATCTTTTACGATGACCTCTTATATGTCAAAAGCTCAAGGAAAATTTGATTTCTCAGTTCATGACCCCTTTAAATGCTTTGTAAGTGCGCCATGTAAAAGTATCCATTGTAGCAATTAGGATAACATTGCCATAAAAGAAAAAGAGACATTTTATTCTACAGCCATTTCTGCCACAATATCTCGCTTTAGTACATTATCAGTTGTCATTTTGAACTGATTAGACAGCTGCAGAAAAGTGTATCAGTTCCTCTCTTTTAACATGGCGCGTTCTCATCACCAGAGTCACTTAATACGTACCATGAAACGATTGCCAAGGACACTGGTGAATGAGTTGTGTCTCCTCACGCTCTGCCTGCGCTCTGAGGGAGTCCTTGAAGCCCATTCTGTTCTTAAAAAAAAAAAAAAAAAAAAAAAAAAATATATATATATATATATATATATATAAATATAAACTCTCCCCTTTGTTCCCTCATGCTGCAATTATTGACATGATTTTCCCTCTTTATCTTTGCATGACACTGAGGCAAATGTGAGCAAACTCTTAAGAGCGGTGGCCTGGAGAGAAGGGAGACGCAGCTCCCTCTTTCCGGACACACTTGGTATGCAAGGCACTCGACCAGGCAGCCAACGGGTCTCTGCTGCAAATTTACTCACATTTGTCCAAATTTGCTGGCGTGAGACAGGAATGGAAAGACAATCTTAGGCAATGCTATAAAACTGATAAATCATAAACAAACTTAAGTGAAAATGTTAATTTGGTGTAGCGATGAGGGGTACCAGAAGAATGATTTGCAGATGCATGAAGATAGATTGAAATGATACATGACACTCTCATCGATGGTAAAATCATGGCCATTATGCATAGCCATCTGCAAATGTTCTCTTGATTAAAAGTGATTGTTAAACTAATGATAATGATATCATTATTTTCAAGAGGGTGATATAATAGTGGAATGATATTGTGTTAATTGAGTAGATAAAAAACCAATATAAAGAACTCACTCATCTGGACAGGTAGAAAGGAACTACACCGTTACCACTCGCTTGGGAAAAATAATTCAACATAAGCCCACATATCTTTCAACTGCAACAGAAGCCAAAAAACTCAAAATATCTACAGATTCTACCAAACCATATTGCTGAAATAATACATCCACCAATTTCCTGTGATCTATAACATAGCATACTTGCTGGGGGTGGTTAATTTACAGAGATGACAGAGATCTACTGGCTACCCATGATGAAGCTGTCAGTAGTTGCTTTTTTCTTTGCTTTTTTTTTCTCTCTCAAGTTCCAATTTTCAGCCTGTCCCCTCTGTTCTGTCAGATTGCGGCAACGTGTGAGACTAATGGACACTCTGAGAGGTTAAAAACTTCCAAAAATAAGCATAACCTTTATTCTAGTCTCTATGACAGATTATACAACGAATGCAGGTTCTAGCACAAAACTGATAATGCTAAAATATCTATGCTAGGTATTTCTGGTATTCCATTAGATATGATCAAGCAGAGGTGTCATGCCCATTCAAACCGAGAGGACACGTGCTCCCTCCTTCTCCTTCTTCTTCTTCTTCTTCTTCTTCTTTTTTTTTTTTTTTTGTGTAAAATGGATTTTGAATACAACATCCAAAACTAAACATTTTTATATTTGATAATTAAGTTCCACAGTTAGTTATTTTTAATTGTGTAGCCTTTGGATAGCACAGTTTTGAAGCCAAGATATGCCATTTAAGCAGAATCAGGTAGTTTTTGCATGCTGATAGTTTGGAGGAATCAATCCAAAATTGTACAAAATATTATTATTTATTTATTTATTTATTTTTAAATACAATTAATGATATTAATATTACTAGTCATGTTTCCAAGTGAAGGATGAATATGTGCTCAGATCACACAAAGTTTGATTAGATGCATGCAGACATCAGCAACACAAGATAAGGGAAGCATTTTGTTGTCCTTAAACTTACTAGCCAATGAATTTGCATCTTTTCGCCTGCTATCCATGCTCCTATAAAGATCTGCAACAAATTTGTTGGGTCTCAACCTACTAGTGAACTACTGAACTAGGAATATACCCTTGCACTATGGCTAAAACATTATTCATTTATTTAGTTATTTATCAGGCAGCTTGCTTGCTACTGTATATAAGTCCATGAGTGAAAAGCAAACAATGCCATGGTTTTCAAATATTTGTTTATGCAAAGTCCTAGCTTGTGCCTTTGCATGTGAGATGACAATGATGTCAGATTGTTTGTATAAGATTAATTCTTATGTCCCTGATTTTGTGAGGAATGGATCAAAAGATATTCAATGCAAACAAGAGTAGTGTGCAGAGAAATGTTTTTTTTTACCATTGCAGAAAATAAAGTTCCGACAAGTTCATACAGAACAAGAGTGGCCTATTATAGAATTATTTTTGATTCATTTTGCATTTGTCTCAAATGTTTGGTGCAAATTCACAACTGATGCACACTATCAGTACCAAGCAGATGAAGAAAGAAAAAAGAAAAAAAAAAAAAGATGGCGAAAGACTGGATTGATTACAATTGTTAATCAAGATCCAGTTGAATGCACTCCAAGAAAGTGCACTTAGTGAGAGAGGTATGCTCCATCAACTGCTAGAATTCATTCCCTCCATGAGGATTAGTTTGTAAAGTTTAAATAAGTTCCCCTTAACTATTTAATGTTTTTGTAATAAGGGTGAACATAATGGAGCAGGCACACACCATAAAGCAGTATAGGGCCTTCAAGCTTCTCTGAGCATTCAACCCATTCTACTGCATTAAGTGAATATTAGCTTCGCACCACATTATCCAGTGAGATGCATCAATGCTTTTGTACACTCAAAATGCAATATTGCAACTAAAATGGGTTTGTGAACATCATGACTCTTAACACATAACGCTGCCATGACCAAAGATGTTTTTTTTTGTTTGTTTGTTTGTTTTTTTCCCCCACCATTTTGCTGAAGGTAAATTATTTTGGAGAGGACAAGGGCTGTTCCTGTTCTCGCCAATTACACAGATTATATTAGTGAAGCTGACAAGTTGAGTGGCATTTCTTATGCCACAGACTGTTTCCAATTACAATTTTGCATGCATTTTTGTTTTATTTTTAAACTTCAAATACTTGATATAACTGAGGTGTTTTCAAAGGAATAGTTAACCCAAAAATAAAAATTCTGTCTTTATTTACCTAGTACTGCTTTTCTGTGGAACACAAAAAAAGATATTTTGCAAAGAGTCCAGCAATATAATAACCAGTACCTGTCAAATTATTACAGGTTTTTTTTTTTTTTTTTTTTTACAATCGCTAGGACACATTTCTCAATACTTAGTTCACTTTTTCAAAACTCTTCACATAGTTCTCCTAACCAACTTTCATCTTGGCACAGCAGTTAATTTCACATTCAAAATGCTTAAAATCTACCAAAACACCTCATTCATGTCTCAAATCAACATATTATTTTTCCAGAACACTAGCAAAGTTTTTCACCAGCAAACACACTTTGTCAGTCATAAACAACCGCTAGGACCCATTTCTCAATACTTGAGAAATGGTCACTTTTTCAAAACTCTTCACACAGTTAGCACAACAGAAAACTATGTGGGCTAAACTGTGGATCATTTATCATTGATTTGACACAAAATGCATTCAATAAATACATCTTTCAAATTACATTATTTCTTTTCTCACTTTACCTACAGGCCAATTTGCACATGCTTGCATACCATTTTCAAAACTGTTAAACTTAAGTTCAAAACAATAACATTATACAAAACTGAATAAGACAGAAATATGCTGCATTTCTATAGTAATATTGTAATGAAATATATTCTGAATCTAAAAAAAATCAAATACTATCAAAGCAATTAGATGAAACAACACCTGCCAAGCATTAGTCTTTCAATTTCATTATCATCCATTCAGTGGGGAAAACTTCGGAATAATTTTGTACTGTAATGTAAACATGGTTCATGTAACATAAACTGCAGTGAATTATAAACAATAGAGAGTGTTATTCTTGTTTTGATAAGAAATTTTTACAAAAGAAAACGTATAATGCTACCTGATGTTAGTGTTTTTTAGGTCAGTGTTTTATGACTGACAAAGTGTGTTTGCTGGGTGAAAACCTATGCTTGAGTTCTGAAAGACTGAGTTGATTTAAGACATAAATGAAGTGTTTTGATAGTTTTAGTACATTTTGAATGTGAAATTAACTGCTGTACCAAGATGAAAGTTGGTAAGGAGAACTGTGTTTTGAAAAAGTGACCCAAGTATTGAGAAATGTGTCCTAGTGATTGTAAAAAAAAACTGTAATGTAATTTGAAAGATGTATTCACTGTGTGAAGAGTTTTGAAAAAGTGACCCAAGTATTGAGAAATGGGTCCTAGCGATTGTAAAAAACTGTAAATTGGTCCGATATGACAATATCCATGTGCATTATACCAGGTCTTCTAAAGCCATATGACAGAAACAGACCGAAAATTATGTTGTAATTCGCTGAAAAGTTTCTCTTTGTCCTAGCTCTGAAATGTCACTCATGCTTTCCTATATTCAGACATCACTTTTTGTTTGAGAGCTACGGTGCAGGCCAATATTTTCTGAAATTTTAGTTTTTGTTGTTTTTGTTTTGTTCCTCACACAGAGCTATCGGATGGCTTTAGAAGAGTTATGAAGAAGCCATATGGACTATTTTTATAGACCCTTTTGCCCTTTTTTTAGTGTTTGACAGCCAGTGATCTATTTGTGTGTGTGTGTGTGTGTGTGTGTGTGTGTGTGTGTGTGTGTGTGTGTGTGTGTGTGTGTGTGTGTGTGTGTGTGTGTGTGTGTGTGTGTGTGTGTGTGTGTGAAATAATAAAAAAAAAATATTTTGCAAAATATCTCTTCTGCAAAATATCTCCATTTATATTTTACAGATAAAAGAAAAAAACATGCAGGTTTTGAAGAACATGGGCACCTAAATGATGACAGAATTTCTTTAAGATTTTACATTATTTTAAAGTTTTAATTTTTCTTTAGTATTATTATCCTATTTAATAAGAATATATATATATATATATATATATATATATATATATATATATATATATATATATATATATATATATATTTATTTATTAGCACATGCACTCGTTCTCCAATTTCTTTTCTTCCTTCTCTCTCCTCGATTCTCCCTCACGCTCTGTCTGTTTCCTTGTATCCATGCTTTACATTCATAAGCAGAAGGTTTGGACAACTGGAGCAGGTAGGAAATGTCGGCTGTTGCAGCATGGCAGAATTATTAATGTCACCCTGTGACTTACCCATATGTTGTTAGGTGTGGAGTCAGCATGTGCATCTGTTTACTCCTTCCACCCAGACACTGCATAAATATTATGCACCTGAAAATCCACTCTGCAGCCCGAGATCAAATGATTCCAAATGTCTCTTTGTTTCTTCTCTGAAAACAAAGTTTGCCTAAAGACACATTTTGAGATTGGGCACTGGACTAACTTGATAAATGTTTAATTTCTCTGTCCCATGAGAAATTCATGGGCAATTCTGTAATCAAATAGAGGAGAATAATGTGACAGGAACAGGGGCAATTGTGCTCAGGAAAGTCCATTTTCCTGGTTGGTATGGAGATTCTCTGCTCCACTCTTCTCCCACTTTGGCAGCTTGTGTCAGAGTAGAGCCTGTTTGGCTGAAAATGAAAAGGCCCCTGATATTTGTGCTGGGAGATGGATTTCTTAGCGGCCTCTGACGATTCTGAATGCGAACGTAGAGAAGCGCAGCATTTTCCAATCATCTTGGCGAGGCCATTCAGCATCTGATCAGCGGGTGCCCAGGGCATAGGGTTCAAGCAATCCCCCATACCTGACAATCACATGACCAGCTGGCACACCAACCCTCACACACCGCCTGTGACCAGCTTCAGATGAAACACAGCAGCTGCCAGCAGAAAAAAAAAAAAAAAAAAAGGGAAAAATGGACAATAACAAAAACTGTTTCTTCCTAGAGGGGGAATGTTTGTGTAATGCATTTTGAAATAGGCCTACATAAAAATAAATAGGTTTTTAAAGCTTTATAATACACAGTTAAATTATTTCAGTTAATTAAGTTAAATACATAACTCCATGATTTAATAACTTGCAACTACTATAAACATATCCAGATTTATCATACAAATAGTACACTCACATAAAGTGATAATATATAGCAAAACTCAACCCTATAGTAAAAAATTAATATACCAAAATGTATGTGAAATACATTTATTTTATGTTAAGTATACTACAAATACATTTTTTATATTTATGTACTTAATAAAAAATACCCTGCAATTGTACTTTTGGTACACTAAATTGATATACTTAAAGTCTGCTTAAAGTCTCCAACTAAAGATATAATTGAGTATATTTGATTGTGCTAAAGTGGAACTATTGCAAGTTTACATTAGGTAGGCCTACACTTTAAATATATTGCATTTAAAAAGGGATATTATACAGTGATCATACTATCCTTACTAATAGTGATATTAAAAATAAATAAATAAATAAATAAAAAAAATAGGCTTAATATTAAGAAATGTGCATTGTTCAATAAAGAAGTACTGCAAATAAAGTTAAATTATAATATTTATATCAGTAAGTCTCAAGCGATATGTCAGCAAATATTTTAATGGGTTTGTAGTATATTTAGTATGAAATAAATATATTTCAAATCCATTTTGGTATAGATTTTTTTTTTTTTTTTTTCACTAGGGAACAGCTGGATTGTGTATCATCATCATATGCAAACTTATCGTGCAGCTCAAAACTGTTAATGTGGACAATTAGGCATTAAGTTAAACATTAACATAATTCATTTATGTAAAGCTGCTTTGAAACAATGTGTTGTTACACAAATAAAAATTGAAAATTGACTTCAAAAAACTAAGTTAATCTATTCTATAAATACAGTAAATACTGTTGAGAAGCTATACATTTTTATCAAATAACATAGCTTTGGTCCCCTTTACTGTCTAAACATGCATCATTAAAGATCATTTTGACTTTGTGAGCAAAATATTACAGAACTACAGAAGTGGTGTGCTTTATATGCCACAATAACAAAACAAAATGTATATATGTAGATTCATTCCTAGAAAACAACAGAGTGTTTTCATGTGGTAATATTATGGACAGCCTAACTGAGGAAAAGCAAGCTTTATTATATACAGGGGTTCCTGTAGGTCAACTGGTAGAGCAAAACATTAACAATGTCAAAGTCATGGGTTCAGTTCCCAAAAAACACACTTCCAGTACACACACGGAAAGCTGAATTCCAAAATACTGCCTGTTAAACAAAACATCAAAATGACAATTTGACTTTTTCATGAATTAATAATAATGAACCAAAGCTGGGAAAATATTGGTGATCATAGTTCTTCAGGTGTTAAATACATTATCACATGGACACATGGACTTTCTGCTCTTATTAGCTCACCTGTTTTACTGTGTGTGTGTGTGTGTGTGTGTGTGTGTGTGTGTGTGTCTAAATTAATGTAAAATATCTCATTAAAGACCTACTGGTATTAAACACTGCGGTAGTTTGTTTCTGAATTCTTAAAATACTTATATTCCATTTTATATTGCTGTCCTAATCATAAATGATTACAAATGAATATAATTACAGTGTAAATTAAATTACTGGCTATATATACCGGGTAGTAAATCATGGGCTCTGGCATTTCTTGTGTACTTTGCTCATACAGTTCTGATCATAATATCCACTGGTGCTCTGTGTCCTTGATGTGATTTACTCCTGCATTAATAAGT
Organism: Mylopharyngodon piceus; assembly: GCA_039654765.1. NCBI lineage: Eukaryota > Metazoa > Chordata > Actinopteri > Cypriniformes > Xenocyprididae > Mylopharyngodon > Mylopharyngodon piceus. The sequence goes on from CM077442.1 coordinate 20,401,123, forward strand.
TGTAATTTATTAGCACCATGTTGGCCTGTCTGAGACATATTATGCACTGATGTTTAGCCAATTATAGTGCCACACTGAGAAACTGGCAACAAATTGGACAATAGGGGCATAATTAAGGCTTATTGGTTGTTGTGCTGAGGTGGCATTTCGCAATTGTCTGATTTACAGCAGCAGAGTTTTGGCCGATGGTCATTGTCAGACTAATGCGTTATGGAATGGCACTTTAAAACCCTGCACTGTATCTTAAACAGACACTAACATAAAACATCATGCTGGCTGGCCTGAAGCTTATTCTAACAAGCATCTTCTTCATCCTTTTGGATTTTTAACTTTTTTTTTTTTTTTTTTTTTTTTTTGTGAGAGAGAGAGAGAGAGAGAGAGAGAGAGAGAGAGAGAGAGAGAGAGAGAGAAATGTTAGTTTTTAGTATTGGACCATTGTGATTTATCAATAATTCACAATTCTGTCTAAACAGGCCTCTTAGAAGAATTTACAAAGTTAAAATCTTTTATATTTGAATGTTTTTGCTGTAAGATGGAAGCTGAACTTTTTGTGTGTTGATTGCTCTGATCTCTTCTCTCATAAGGGATGAGCTAATTTCATTCTCCTAGCTGCTCAGCCGAGGTTTGCAAATAATGCTGTAATTTTCAGCTCAGAAGAACACCTGCACCTTTTGGGATTAGGGGAAAAGGTGGATGTCTGTTTAGAATGTACTGAGTCCCAGCACTGGGTACTTTAGTATAGGAGACAGCCACTAAAACAGCTTCATGTACAAAACAGAAGAATCAAGATACTGAGATTGTTTAAACAAACCATTAGAATATTGCTCTACACATTTATATGACTTTTCAATGAAACAGGAAGCAGATAATAACATGTAGTTTTCAAGGTTACTATGTAGGCTGTGCCAAAAAAGAGCTCTGACTCCAAAGGTGTTTACTAGAGGAGATAAATTGTCTGAATACTCGTTGTTTTCTTTGTCATTAACTAAGGTTGATTCATAGTGATCCTGAAAACGGCCACAATGGCCCAGCAGCAGCAGCAGGTGATCGTATCCCAGCAGTGCCATATGTTTTTCCTGGCCCATGTTTTGCCTCCTCCAGTCTCGCAGAAGGCGCATACACAAACAAACCACATTATGGTCAAGGGCCCTGAGGTGTAGGATCAGGGGAGCACCGCACACACACACACATCCACACCCGCTAGCACATAATGAAAATGCCCCTTACAGACACAGCTGATCACTGTCACTAAGTCTTTACTTTCATGCAGCACTGATAAATGTGGATTGTTTGTCAGTACATTAATATCTACTGCTCATATATTCCAACATTATATATATATATATATATATATATATATCAGGGTTTCTGGAAACTTCCTGACCTGTCAGCTATGTGTTTAAGTACGGAGCTCTTTAGTGCATTAAAACCCACAACTGTCAGCTTGTTTAACTGACGGCATAGAATGCCGAACAATGGCTTCAGCTGGGTGACTCACTGTCTGTTAAGATCACTCCGGTCTAATCTCAAGAGAATCGTCAATATTCCTGGTGTAAACACTACAAACTTGGCTTTCTAAATCTATGTAAATCCAAGGGATTACTTGCAGACAACAGTACACACATAATGACAGGGTGAAGGCTCTGAAAAATCAAGCTAGCATGTTTAAGGGCATGAGGAGACAGGAGGCTCAGAAAGAAGGAAACCATCAATAAACTTGTCCTGAAGTCTTTACTGAGGTTATATTAGTGCAATCTATCAATAATGTAGTGGGAAATCCATAATATACAGAGGAATTTCACCCCTGTGTGCTGTTCTTTTTATGAAGTGCAATCTCTCCTGCACAGCTCTGTTCTGTGGGTGCCATTTTTCAAGCACTCTGATGCGGAATGGTGTTGTCAAAAAATATAAAAACTCTGTATCGTCTGCAATTTTTATGCCATATATCCATCAACAGAGCCTGCCACTCAGTTTGAAGCCAACACTATTGACTATATATGACTCTCAGCAGCACCAAGTCAAACTGAGCAAATGAAATTCTGTTTAATGTGTTATTCATTTTTTTTCCCTCTCTCTTATATTGGACAATGGCTGTAATTGGACCAAGTTTTTTGAATTTTTTTTTTTTTTTTTTTTTTTTTTTTTGCTGTCACAATTGCTTTGCAATTGTTCTGTTCGAACATGCAAATGTGCACAAAACTGAAACTGAATATGGATGCAGAGAAATGTGCCTACAATAAAAATAGCTGACCTTTACAGAAGTCCATTAATTCGAGAAGATGTATTTGACTAAATTGATGCTACTTTCAGGGTAAAATATGTCAGCAGTGCAGAACCCATACAGTAGGGATCTTTTATCTCACTGCGCATGATGAAGATGCATCATCAGAAGATTCTGACGGTGACACAAATATCATATTATGATGCTCATAATAACCGTGAATCATTAGATGGCCTCAAACCACTAGTGAGGTATGACATGTCAGATGAAGATGAGAGTGACAGCATGTTCAGCACTTCTAAATGTTACTGCGTAGAAGCTCAGAAAATCCCCATCTCTCCCATCTCGCCTGCTTCAAAGTTCTTTCAAATGTGCTTCTCATCTTTGGATAGACGTGCTCCTTTTGAACCCACAGCAAGACAAAAAGAGCTTTCTGAAGGAATAATGGCTGTTTATATGGAGTGCGTCGTGAGGAGCTGTCAGGCGGTGCCTTTAAGTTGATTTGCTAGAGTGTCAGAGAAGCGGGACTTTGGGAGGTGAATCATGGATTGTCAGAAATCAATTCTCAGGGCCACTCTCCTGAGAGACTCAGAGCCATCAGGCATGAGAAAATAAATAAACCCAATCTTAAGAACACATACTTTGCAACATAATGGGGTATCCGTATGCAGTAGTATAATTTAGCCACAAAGGGTGACGTTTGGTCAACAGGAAATTCAATCTCTGGTTTTTATTTCCACAAATCTTTTATTATTTTTCTTCCTCTTAGTTTCTTTTTTATTTATTCTGTTCTTGCTTCAAGATAATAAGATGTATTGAACTCAGAAGAAACTCAGGAGCTGCTCGCTATAATGTCTTCGGGAAAACCCCAGGCACGTTAGGTATTTGTCATTCAATAGTGACGGGCCAATTTCCGTTTTCATCTCCTCTGCTTTGCATTTCCACTAAGGCTCATTAGGACTCCCGTATTACCGTTCACTGGGGCAGGTAAAATTGTTTGTCTCTAAATGGCAGGTAACATTGTTGCGATGCCATTCATAGCTGTGGCTACTAAACACATATGCAATAAGATCATGATGTGCAGGAGAACAACAGTGCACCTCAGGGACTGTTTCATTGTTCTCTTCTGTTTTTCAAGCGTACTGCTTGATGCATCGGAGCAAGATTTAATCAGCGCTTGTTTCAATATGGGTGTTTGTCATAAAGATATACCTGTTTTCTTTCTCTTTTCAGGGGCTGCATCAATAAGCTGTATTACTTACCATGCATTTATATTTGTTAAAACATTTGGCAAAAGCAGAGGGCTGGATTTGTTTAGTCCTCTGGGACATTTCTGCTGTAACTTTTATTGTCACTGAGGTAATATATGATATAAATCCTTAATGACATTCCATCTGATCGGCTATCATCAAATTTACTCTCTCCAAGGAAGTATGAGCCAGCCCTGATGCGGCTTCAGCTCTGATTCTGATGTGTTTACCCCTCATCTCATCGATTCAAAATTGAGTTATGGCCCACCTCTGCTTTGTCCAAACATTTTCAAGAAATTGAGCTCTCAAGCAAATGTAAACGGTATAGCTGCTTCAATGCTCCCTCTGTTTGTTGTTGTTGCTGTGAAGAAGAGAACTGAAAATGAACCCAGCTGTGCTGATCTGTAGGATGAGAAGTCCACAGTATGAGTTTACTGCCTGAGATTCAGCTTTCAGGGGATTGGAAAGTTTTCAGACTAGGGAGTTAAAAAACAGACTTGATGACTAATAACTGCAAAGCCAAAACTAGTACTTTGCCAATGACCAACAGCTCTCCCCAATTGCCCTTTAATGTCCCAGTGGTGTCACAGATTGCTGACACAAGCTGATAGTGAAGAGGCCATAGTCAGGTTTCCATCACAGCTCTCCAATCTCTTGATCCTTGATCTCTATATGAGGTAATGAACGCTTCAGCACTAAAAGGGAAGGACCACGGACAGCTCCATACCAGATACCATGGACAGTTACACAAAAACAGCTGCTTTACTGAATGTTAGAGCAGGCATTCCCAAATGTTTTCATGCTAGGATTGAACTGAACTAAGCAAGATTGATTTTTTTAATTGACTTTTTCCTTGTCATATTATTAGATTGCAAAGTTCACTCTGTATGTATGTTCTGCACTATCGCTGAAAAGCACTGCGACACACTTGTGCTGTGTCAGAAATATGAAAGTACAAGTCATGTCCACCAACTTAGTAATTCTGAGTCTTGAACTGTAAACTCTCAAGTGTTGGCTTTCTAAATATATGTTGGTTATGTGTCTATTAAGATTGACTTATGAGCAGCAACATTTTTATTTTGGGTATGTCATTTATGCCCCATGTGCCAAATTGGGGTGTGGGTGTGTGTGTGGGGGGGGGGAGGGGGGCTCATAAATATAACAATATAATATTGTTATATTTATGACATGGCATGAACATCGATGTTAGTTTTGAATGCTGTATGAGGCTATGGGTGGGGTTAGAAAGAAATAATGCATTATTAGATCTGACTTTTGTCTTAATAACAATGCTTTTATTATTAAATTAGATTTCCTAGATATTTGAACTATATTCAGTATCTGTAGAAGCAGAATTTCAGTAGGTGAATCAAATTACTACTACTATTATTATTATTATTATTATTATTATTGTTGCTATTATTAAATCATATATACTGCGGTATATGTAGAAGCAGGCATTCAGTCCAGCAGTCGAATAATAATAATAATAATAATAATAATAAAACTACATACATGTATTTCAATATATGTAGATACAGAAATTCAGTCAAGCAGTTGAATTGTATTTTTATTATTATTAAGAGGAAGAAGAACATGAAGAATTCAGATTTTCTTTGTCTATAACTATAGCAGGTATGTGTAGAAGCAGAAATCCAGTCAAGCAGGTGAATCTCAAACCTTGCTCTGCACCAGCCACAGGGGAATTAAGCACTTGCTGCAATACAATGAAATAGCCATGCCATAAATGAGGTACTTTCCAGAGGGAAGACAGTAAGGAAGAGATTAGTTGACTCCCTACCAGGATGCTCTGGCTGTGCTGAAGACTCACACTTTCTTCATGCCCTTCCTCTTCTTCCTGGCCCGCCCAGTGGTGTGCCACAGACAGGGAGTCTCTATATGCACCACTGACTTGAAGCCTTTCAGCACAAAAGCTGTGTATATCCTACATGTGTGTCCCAAAGCACAACAGGTAGTCGCAAATACCAAGTTACCAAATACCAGTATAAATAAATAAATATATGAATAAAAAAAGCCTTTGAATGCCATGTGCAAGCGAACAAGTAAACACGAGGGAGTATGTGTGTGTGGCGATTGGGTGCAGGTGTGTTCACCACAAAATTATGCTACAACTTCACATTCAATACCCTGTAATTTAAGGAGTTTGCTTTACCAAAAGTATATAATATAGGTTAGTGACACATCGTTTGCATGTTCAATACTCAGCATGTGAATATCTTAAATTTGAGTCTCTGCAGGGATGTTTAAAATCAAACTGTTCCTTTCTCACATCTTAAATTTTTTGTTAGTGTTGAAGGTCTATTGACTTCATCTTGAAAAGAGCTGAGCTCTCGCATTGATTTAACTCCTCCTAAAAAGCAAGCTCTGGAAATGAATCCTTAGTGGCCATAAGTGGGGTATAAAATTTTACACCCTCTGTCTTACATCACTGGCTGATCCATAATGATGGTTTCTGTCGGCCACTACATGACGAGGGACATGGGGGAGAGAAAGATTATTAGATGTGCTTGTAAACGCTTTGTGTTTGCTGGGAATTTAAACTAGACATATAGTTTGAGGCAATAGATTGTGATCGGTGGCCCTTCGTGATTGCTAGAGTACATATTGATTAAATTGATTTAGACACGCATCGATTTTAAACCCTGCTAGGGATATAGAATGAATATCGAGAAGGCTGACAGAGTTAGGAAAGGAACTAATAATGTGTTTGCCAACACCATTTCCCCTTCTAAACATGAAAATTGATTTAGACAGCGATATACTATATTTACAGACGTGTTATTAAGATGTGGTAAACTGGCTTGCTCCTAAAGCATTCCGCCTACATTACAATGCATTTGTGAATGTAGACACATCCATGTTGTCCACACACTCAAAAGGAAGTTTTGGTGAATCGTGAACTCCTATAAGAATATGCTCCATAACGTTTAAGTAGCCTGGGGACCGTATTACACATAAGTCGAACTGGTTCTCATGTTCCATAAATCCAAATATATGTGGATATAAGTCTTTAATTTTATTGTTCCATCATGCTCTGTGTTGCTCTGTGCTCTGCGCTGTGGTTTGGCCTCCTCCCAAGCTTTAGCTTCCTATAAGTAGATGGAGCAGGTCGGATTAATGATGAATCACCTCCTTACTAGTAATCAATCAGGTGGGATTTCTTGAGCCTCGGCGGGATTTCTCGTCTCTTAAAGCATCCAGGCCAGCTTCAGCCTACAGGACCACAGCTGTCTCTGCTGCCCCGCTGATAGCCTTTCTTAAAGGGAAATAGCCTCAGTGGCTCTCTAGAACAGGTTTTCATTCATCCATTTTAATGTGTTAAAAAATTATGTTTATTCATGTTTGTATCTAATAATCAGGGTTGGTAAAGAAAACTGTTAAAAATTACATATTTTCAGTTTATGAATATAAATTTGAATTGTTTTTGCCATAGGTGGATATCCTGGCATCAAGTGCACTTGGGAAACTTGTACCTTAGAGTCAGATGTTCATTATCATGATATGCTCGGAAACACAACACAGAAGAAGCATAAACAAAACAATTATATTGTGAGCCAAATAAATACATCAGAATGCATATTTATTAAAATGATTTCTATCACATACTTATAGGTATGTAGCGACTCATAATGTAATAACAAAGCACATAATGTATTAAGTAAAACATTATTCATGTAATAAAATGTTCATAATGTAATAATTTTCTCACAATGTAAAAAAAATTTGAGCTCAATAATGTAATAATGATTGTATTGTTTTTTCACATAATATAATAGGTTATTGTATGAGAAATTTATTATGAACACTCTGTAGCAACTTACAATGTAATCATAGTTCATAAGGTAATACCAGCACATAATGTATAAGTGAGACAACACATTATTACATAATTACATTATAATTAACACATAATTACATTATAATGATTATATTTCAATCAGTCACTTAAAGCAAACAGTGAACTGCACATCTCACCTTTAAAGTAAGTGAACTACATCATGTAAAATTAAAATAGCTTGTATAATCAATAATTATTATCCACTACAGACATGCACTCACTGATTTCTATATATAGATTACAGACGTCACAAGTCGACAACTTAGGGATCATCAGGAATTCTATGTTTCCTACTCATAATTATGACTTTGCTTGGTCATTTATGTGCCTGCAACTTGTAATTATGATATTTCTGACAAAAATAAATAAATTGGAATTTGAATTGGAATGACAGGAAGAGGAAATTTCTTAACTGAAATGAATAAAATAATCAACACATGTGGTGTATTTTGGGAAATGAAGTTAATTTATAAAATATGAAGAAATATATACATTTCTTTCTACTTCATATATGAGGCATTTAAAAAAATCCAACTTTGTCATTTTACACTTTTTTTTTCAAAACTTTCAAACAAAACTGTCAACTAACATTCACATTTTTTTATACATTTCAATTCATTTTAATTGTACTTCCTTACATTCAAATATCGACATTGTGTATGACTGCTCTTTCAGTTGCACAATAGAATACAATGTCAGAAACAATAATGATTTTAAAAGCTCTGCTTGAGGTTTTTCACTCTGTGCTGTCACCCAGCACACCTACTGTAGGCTTAATGGAAACAGGTCCATGTTGAGCCTCAGACCTTTTGTCTCATGCTACAGTAGTTCAGGATCACACATTATATGCACCTCTCACAGCGGAATCCAGCTGAATATGTTGTGTGAAATGGTCAGAGGAAAATCCTCAGTTTTTGTGCTGAATATTATTCTTTCTGTTCAAAGTGGAGAAGCTTACTTGTTTAACTTGAGAATAACTGTTTCACTATGAGAGCACACATTCCCCTACTGCTGGCCTTACAGTATCAGTCACGCCTAGAGGACTCCTGCCAAGCACTCTGCAGAGTGTGCAAACCACACACATCCACGCCACAGAAGCACTGAAACAAAGCAACTCATGCTGGGTACTGTTATGTACTTCTCTACAAATCTAAACCCATACTGAGTCATAGGGACTCTAACTCCTACTGCAAACTGATATTAGACAATCAATAAAACATGGGCCAACATTTTTCTAACCCTGGTTACTGTTAGTTATTGTATATAGTTCACTGAAATTCAAACACAACAACCTTTATTCCTTTTAACACAAATTATGATTACAGGATCAGATTATCGAATAATAAAGACTTATTTTCACTTGGCTCCTTGCAATGCATCACATAACCAGCTCCATATGTATGGCTTTTCTGACATTGCTTGCTTGGTAGCTCACCTGGTACAGCATGGCCCTTGCGATGTGGAGCACTCGGGTATGAGTTCTGTGAAACACAAATCTAACCACTTCTGCTTTGTCCAAATACTTCTATTGCGGTCCACTTTGCAAAGCTTCCATTTAATATTGTGGGTTAATTGAGTGGGTTTGTACACTAATTCTGGTGTGTTTAGGATGAATTCATCTGTGTTGTGGGCTAAATCCCATATTTTGTTAGTTAATCCTTTTGTAGTTGTTGTCTTAATAGTGTTGTGTTGTACCCCCACAAGTCTCACTGAAAGAAAGAACAGAAAATTGGCATCATATTTCAGCTAACAAAAGTCTGAGCATGCTCTCTGTCACACCCACTCTATCTCTCTCTCTCTCTCTTTTTTTTTTTTTTTTTTTTTTTTTTTTTTTTGAGCAACTATATGAATACATTTGCACATAACTGAGCCCAAAAGCATTGGTCTGTGATCCAGTTCATGCTGCGAATTTTGGCCTGAACTGATCCTTTAAGTAAGCCAGTCTCCATTGGTGGGCTGAGGCCCGGGAGGGTGCTGCAGTAGCAAGGAGCGATTAAAATGCTCGGCGAGGGCGATGACCTTCCTGTCTGACTGAGATCTTCCTTGCCACTGATGCCAATTACACTTTCATGCCATCAGCTTCACACAGACACCCTCTGAACTGCACCTCTGTCCTGTAATCCCGTAGACCTCTACCACCATCTTAGAAACCCTGGAGAGGAGAAGGACTTCCGAGCAATTACCACAAACTCGCTCCTTGTCTCCAAGGGTAATCTTCTATTTACATATCACTCTGAAGTCCTGCACCACTTCAAACCCCATTTGTGTTCCTGCTGCTCCAGGTCTTGAGTTAAATGTTCTCTTCTCTTTGAAATCTTGTGGTGGAGGCTATTGAACAAGAACATTGGAACGATTAATTAATTGGTAACTGTCACGTCCGTGCTCTGAAAACTCATAGAGGCTTTATTTTCCATTCCCAGAAACACTTAACAACTGGAGGTTAAGTCATGAAAAATGTCTATTTTTATCTAAATGTGACAGCATAAAAACACACTATTATATTGACAGTGACAACTCGGTGAGCTCCGGTTGCTGCATCCAAGCTTGTGTGCACTCTGTATACGTGGAGTAGTAAATGTAATCCTTTCTGTTCGTTAATGTAATAGATCCACCGACAGAAGCATTTTGTTTCCTCCCTTTCGGGTGTCTTACTGGAACAGTGAGGGGGAGGAGGGGAAGCGGGATCAGATGAAAACCTTTAACACAGAGACTGAATTGCTCTCTTTGCACATTTTTTGCATCAACATGGACTGTAGTGGTGGCTATCAAAGTGAATTGGTAATCAGATCCAATTTGAACCATTCATTTTAGATTTGATTGAATCATTTTATATAAATCACTCTTTAAGATTGATTTTTTAATTTTAATTTTTTTTACACTTGGTTTATGATTAAACTTGAGCACATCAAATAAAATAAAATTAAACTTCTCTGAGCCACAAAATAAGCTGCTAGTTTTGTTTCACTTTTTAACCCCTTATCATTCCTGTAAAATTCGCCTAAAACGCCTAAAAAAGGCATACCCAAAGTAAATCGCATGCTGTTCTTGAATCATTTGGAGTATATGCATGGTTTTGGCCTCTTTTGAAAGGTATGTGTACCGCAGGCAGTACAGTGGAATGCTAACAGGTTAATTTTGGCAACACTTTATTCCGATGGTCCACTTTAGACATTCTACTAAAGCAGTGGCATGTAGTGGTGTTCTGATATGAGGAGGCAAAGTCCTCACAGTTTTTAATATATCTGTGTATATATATATATATATATATATATATTCATGTAAATTCATTTTCCAGGTAAAGGGTTAGTTCACCCAAAAATTAAAATTCTGTCATTAATTACTCTGTCGTTACACCCCCGTAAGACCTTCGTTCATCTTCAGAACACAAATTAAGATATTTATGATAAAATCTGATGGCTCAGTGAGGCCTGCATTGAAAGTTAATTTACACTTTCAAATGCCCAGAAAGGTACTAAAGTTATATTTAAAATAGTCCATGTGACTACAGTGGTTCAACCTTAATGTTATGCAGTCTGTTAGATTACCTCACATCCCGATCTGTCATACGTTCTTTTGTGATGTTATGTCTCCATGAGCTGAAGCTATGCAGTCTGTACCGGAAACAGAATTGATTAGTTCACCTCTCGAGTCTTTGGGTTTGAGTCGTATGTTCTTTTGTCACGTGTCCGCTTCGCATCGTGGCCGCATTACCACTCCGGGTGTGCATTATTTTCTAATAATTCAATGACCCGTCGTCTTCCTTACATATATTAGGGCTGACAATTTAACGTGTTAATTAGATGAATTAATTACAGTGAAAAATAATGCGTTAAAATTATTAACACATTTGCCCCACCCCAGACCTACGTATGTCAACTGACATTTCATACAGTTTGTTTGATGACAAATATGATGCAGGGCAACAACTCACTGCATGATGGAGCCTAGAGAATGTAGTTCGAAATATCCCTAAAATTCAAGATATGGGGCAAAAAAATGCCTGTTTGATTTTTTTGTCTCATAATTTTATCATATGTGTTAAGCAACATCACATAAGCACATGTCACATGAGTGCTGTTTTTCTGTCCAGAATAGCATGAGTGCAAATGTGATACTGATTTTATACAACAGTTCAATAAATAAGAAGTTAATATTGTGTTATTTTAGACACAATATTGTCCGTTTTACTCAATTTTGCCAATGAAAATATAAAGACAAAGCAGAGCAACACACAGCAGCTTTTCATTTCTGAATCCGCATTATGAACGAATCGGGTCAGCCATAAGGCTTGTTGGACTTGAAGCAGCGCTGCACAGAACAGTATGACATCAAAGTACCGCGAGAGCAATTCAAAAGCATACGGAACCATCCGCTCTCTAATCGCTCTTGTGGTCACACACCGATCGGTCTGATGGTGATGATCCGCTTCACGTCGAACAAGCCTAATGATTCAATGGACCATTCATAAAGAGAACCATTTACTTCACTCCTGAATGAATCAGCCGTTTGAACGAATCGAATAAATGAATGACTCAATAACTTAAAGGGTTAGTTCACCCCAGAATTAAAATTCTGTCAGAACACAAATTAAGATATTTTTGATGAGTTCTGACTCCTCCATAGACAGCAATTTAACCACCACTGTCAAGGTCCAGAAAGGTACTAAAGACATCGTTAAAATAGCCCACATGACTACAGTCAACCTTAATGTTATGAAGCGACAAGAATACTTTTTGTGCGCAAAAACAAAACAAAAAATAACGACTTTATTCAACAATCTCTTCTCTTCCATGTCAGTCTCCTACGCAGTTGACGTAAACACGGAAGCGCTGCACTGTGTGCTTACTGCAGCAACTACGTAAGGATAATGACAGGGAAGAGAACTATTTTTTCTTAATATGTTCAACTTTTTAAATTAGCCCCAAATTTCTCAATGCACTTTTAATTTTAATCTCACTTTCCTAACCAGAAATACGGGGGGAGTACTCTGGGTTCGGGCCAAATACTGAGCTCGGAGCCCTCTCCTCGGACAGTATGCTAAATACGCATACTATTTACTATCTGATTATTTGTAAGTGTGAATTTGTGAAATTACAATAAGGCCTCTTTCAGAGAACAGGGCAATTTGGACCACAGACTACCTTGCTCACCCTCCACCACAAACATGAGGTCTGTCCTGCCACTTCACAGGGATTCGGTTTAATTGGTTAATTACAAATAAATGCTTAATTATAAATAAACTCCCCTCTGGTGCATCACCGAATTATCTCAGCGTGCAAATCAACCCTGCCACTCATGATATTTCAAAATCTGACTCGAAATCTCCTCAAAAACACATTAGCGTGGGCACTAGCTCGCTCTCTCTGTCTGTCTCGCCGGCTTCCTCCTGGAATGCCCTTTAATTACAGGTTTACATCAGTCCACAAGGTCTATGGGAGCTGAACAGCTGCTCTGTTCAATGGTCCATTTCAAAGCGACGTAGCCTCCTGAAGTACCTGCGTGTGTCAGGCAGATGTTCATTAGCTAGCCAGCCTTTCATCTCTGTGCTGATAACAATGGGCTGGCAGGGTTTCTTGTCCTTTCATGGTGGTGTCTCCTCCATCCTCTACAACCTCTCCTCCCCTCCTTCCCTTCTACATCACTCTGTGCCAGCATAGCCTGAACAGTCAAAGTGTCAAAAACTTTCTGAAGTTTGACAAAGGGGCCATTTGACTGCAATAAAGGATCGTATTGTTCTCACATCGCGATGAGAGGAGGAGTATAAGGTCATACAATACACTAGAGGATGTGTATTTTGTGTTAACTTCAAGGTGATTTTGTGTGCATTTGTGTGTATTATTGAATGAAAGAAAGCTAGAAAAAATAATATTTTCCCAGCATCAATTTAAAGGCAGCATATACTTCGTGGAAACTCACCACTGTGTTGAGCCATTCACAAAGAATAAATTCACAATAGGTTTGCTCACCGACATCCACTTCTAGCTTGAAAGCAATTTTCAAAGAAAGCCCAATGGACTTTAACAAATGGCACGCACTCTCAAATATCCATGCGGGTCAAAACATTCACATCTTCACTGGAGTGGTCCTTCTGGAACAGACAATAGAGAGTCATATATTGTCTGGTTTAAAATAAAAGGAATAAGAGGGCCACCCTGAAAATCTCTAAAAACATATTGACGTTGCAGGAAGTTTTATCATATAAAGTGCACACAAAATAAGTTCTGGAAGAGGGCATTTCAGAGTGAATGAGAATAGGAACAGTAGATTATCCTTAAATAATAATAAAAAAATGTCATGAACAATAGTGGCTTTTTTTCCCACACAGGAATTCTTAATGAATACTGTATGCGTAGGATACAGTAGGACTTACTAACTGAAGCTGCTTCAGATGAATGAGCAGTAATGACATTGAAATTTTTGAAAGCTGTAGGATGATCTGTAGCAAGAAACATTTTCTCCCTAAATTGCAGTCATTTATATTTCCATATATTTTATCTTACTCTGTTCTAATGTTGACATGATTTGAACTGCATTGTGTAAATAATGTCACAGCTAAAACAGTAATTCAAAGCAGAAGAGATGTTGAGTAAATATAATTAATTAGCAGATTGCTATGGAAACAAGTAATGCGATTTTTGTTATATATTACAATGCAATTTTCAAACTGATGCCTTGAAGTAGACTGCATGATGGGAATAAAGAAGTGAACAAAAGTGTGAATTCGTAAATATGGTCAAATCCAGATTGCAATTTTAAGCATGTTAGAAAACCCCTGAAGAGCACCCCTGAAGTCTGCAATGAACTATCCTCAGTTTCATATATTCATCGTTAAAAGTTGAACTACATGCAGTAGGAACAGATGATTAAGTGTCTTTTTGATTGTATTGGATCATGCCACCACATCATGTTTGCCTGCCTTCGTGAGGATGAATATTACAGCATTGTACTAATCAGTGAAACAACATCAGGGCCACAACACACATTTAGTATGTATGACTGTAACCAATCACATATGACTTAATGCCTAGTTACAACAACAGAACAATGCTAGAATAAGGAACCTATAACCTAAAATAACTTCCAAACTTCCAGATTCTTTAGCTTATATATGCATGATATTTTGAACTACGTCAGGTTTAGGTAAAGGGATGAGGCGAAGACTCAGAGATGCAGTGTATGGGCTCTTTATTTAAAGGGTTAGCTCACCCTAAAATGAAATTTCTGTCATTAATTACTCACCCTCATGTCGTTCCACACCCATAAGACCTTCGTTCATCTTCGGAACACAAATTAAGATATTTTTGATAAAATCCGATGACTCAGTGAGGCCTGCATTACCAGCAAGACAATTAACACTTTCAATGCCCAGAAAGCTGCTAAAGACGTATTTAAAACTGTTCATGTGACTACAGTGGTTCAACCTTAATGTTACGAAGCGACAAGAATACTTTTTGTGCACCAAAAAAACAAAATAATGACTTTATTCAACAATATCTAGTGATGGGCGATTTCAAAACACTGCTTCATGAAGCTTCGAAGCTTTACGAATCTTTTGTTTCGAATCAGTGGTTTGGAGCGAAAGTCACGTGATTTCAGTAAACGAGGCTTCGTTATGTGTCATAAGTGTTTCGAAATTTCAATGGTTCACCACTGGGGGGCGTGACTTTGGCAGTTTGATACACACGCCGAACCACTGATTCGAAACAGTAGATTCGTAAAGCTTCGAAGCTTCATGAAGCAGTGTTTTGAAATCGCCCATCACTAGATATTGTTGAATAAAGTGTTTTTTTGTTTTGTTTTTTTTTTTTGGTGCACAAAAAGTATTCTCATCACTTTATAATATTAAGGTTGAACCACTGTAGTTACATGAACTGTTTTAAATACGTCTTTAGTAGCTTTCTGGGCAATGAAAGTGTTAATTGTCTTGCTGGCAATGCAGGTCTCACTGAGTCATCGGATTTTATGAAAAACATCTTAATTTGTGTTACAAAGATAAACGAAGGTCTTACGAGTGTGGAACAACATGAGGGTGAGTAATTAATGACAGAATTTTCATTTTTTGGGTGAACTAGCCCTTTAATAATAATAAAAAATATAAAATAAATAATATATATATATATATATATATATATATATATATGTATGTATGTGTGTGTGAAGACTTCAGATGCAAAAACCTCTAAGTGCCATCTGAAATTTTCTTCTAAAATGAGCATTTTTATCAAGCTTGTATGTTTAGGGTCAGTAATTTCATTCTAATGGCAATTAATAGGTCCTTTTCAGATGGCACGTAGAGGCTATTGCATTTGAAGTCTTCTCATATATATATATATATATATATAAAATGAAATTAAAAAAAACAAACAAAACAAAACAACTACCGGTTCAGGACCAGAACCGGAACGTTTTTTAACTACAGCTCTTGAGTTCAAACAAAACTGAGACAGGTGTCTCCACTTGTATATGCAAATAACTTTGGGTGCTCAACATATCACAATGAATATAGTAAATTGCTCCTATTATAAACAATTTAATTAAAAGTCTGTTTTCACATATTGAAAAATGTCATGGTACAGCAATACCGTTAATAATACCAGAAATTATTTTTAGTTATATATATATATATAAAAAAAAACACTCTATAGTATAATAGCTCATTGTTTTATGTAATTTTTTCTTTTAAACTGCTAACCTGAACTTTTAATTATTAACTTGAATGCACATCAAGTCACTGTATCTTGTCCACGTCCTTGTAACTTAGAGAAGCACATGTTTTGCTTTCGGTGTTACTGCAAACGCAGTGTTTTGTGGATGGCCCATCGCTGGCAGGGACACGCAGGGTGTCAGTGCAGGGTGATATGTGGCTCTGATGTGCCGCTAGCACAGCCAAGAATGTCACAGTAAGAAACTCAAAGCTCCATCACAACTCTTTCTCTCAGTCTAGGGCTGGAGACCCATGGCAACAAATGACTTGTTTATTTCAATCTGCCCAGCATGACCATGAGCCTTTTAAGCAGAATATGATTAAACTGCAGTATGCAAGAGAGAAGTTTATCAACTGAGCTTTCAAACATGTGTCATAGTCCGTGTACTAAACAATGATTTCTCCACTTTTAGAACATCTATGCAAGACACTCGAGATGCGCTGAACAATAAATATAGTCCAACATTTGGCAGCAGTCAATGTTTTGATCCTGAATGTTTTGTAAAATTTAGTTGTTTGGCCAAAAGTCAAGCCTATGACTCTGCTTCAAATGAAGATGCATTAAACAGAGGCATTCCATTTATATATGAATTTGGATTTCTTCCAAACTACAGGCCTTTCCCGTAGCTTGATGCACCATTTTCCTTTAAGAGAAATGTGTTTTCACAGTTCACCAGGGAGAGTATTGAGCTGTTTACCCAGAGCAATATGATGCCATCATTAGTCGCCATGATCCATTTTGGCAAGTATTCTAATTGATTTTTCAATGCATCACTGAAATCATTGGAGGCCTCAGAACCCAGCAACTTTTCTCCTTGCAAAGACGACTTAACACCTCACAGTCACAAGCATTCATATAACCTTAATACACATAACAGATGGGAGGGAATGTCTTTCTCTTTGACAAATAAAGACAAGACATATTTGTTTTATGCTGCTCTTGCTATTAATTGGTTGTATGATGAGAATCTGTATGTATTTTATGTAAAATATGACCACATGTACGTTTACTTACATTTGCATAGATGCTACAACGCACAATACTGAGGGCATCTAAAAAGTAAATAATTTACGTATGATTAACTGTATACAGACGTGTAAAAAAATCTTTATTTCATCTATGAATTATTAATGCATGGAATTAATCTTTTGATTTTATTGTATTCATGATCAATGAGATTATGTTTTCAATCACATTTATTTAACACAGTTGACTCATTTACTTAATATGATATGATTACAAAATTTAAATGTTTTAAATGAATAAAACTTTTGTAATCTGTAAATTACTTATGTAATTACTTATGCAATTTTTGTGGGATTATTCATAAAATTATATATTGTAACTAAAATGATTGTCACTGTACATGTTTCTCCCTGTTTTGTTTCTTTATTTTGTTGAAAATTGGTTATGTTTAGGTTTGGGGATAGGGTTAAGGGATCTAAAATACATCTATAAAATGGCCAAAATGTAACTTTGTAAATATACGATATAAAGATTTGTTAATATGTTATGTTTATGTAGCTGTAAATACGCAATACTGCTTACATTTTATATGCTGCCAGTATCCACTCAAACATACAAAAAAGGACATTTTTGTACCTCTAAATGTTCTGTACTATATATATACACTATATATTTTTATCAAAAAACAACTGATAACGACGTGGAATTTTAAACTTACCATAAATCGTCTTTCCCTCTCTTCTGAAGAAGCTGAGAAGATCGCGCATCCTTGCACAGCAGTCGCCTGTCGTTTAACGTTACTCCCGGCGCGGGCCAAATGAACACACAAAGCGCAACAAGTCTGAAATATTACATGCAAAACATTAATTTTAACAATTATCGCTTCAACACCATCAAAATAAACCAACCTTTATTACATATCGCAGTTTCATTTCCTTAAGGAAAACTAGGTCATTACATTCGGGTTAATCGCGAAGATAAAAAAAATAAATAAAATAAAATAAAATAATGAATTAAAATGTGAATCTGTTGATAACCTTCCATTAACAAACTTCAAGAAACTTGTAAATATGACACAAGAAACCCACTATATTTAAAAACGTCTCTTTGATTCAATAAAAGGCCGTTGAGACATGAGGCGAATGAGGCAAAAACCGCGAAAAGTTCTTTTCTGACTTTTTTCGCCTTCAAATACATCTCAAAATACTCTTGGACAGAAACAAGTGAGAATATTTTTAATTATTTATCTTTACTTACCATAAACCGTCTTTCACTCGATTCCATCCAAAGACGCTGAGAAAATGGCGGCTTCTCAGTGCTGTTAACGTGACGTGCACGCTCTCCTTCACGTCCGCGTTCCCAACCCAGCACTGCTGGGTTAAGATTAAAAAGGATCTTCAACCCAAAATTGGGTTGAATTAACCCAGCGTCCTTACCCAGCAGTCTCAACCCAGCGTTTGGGTTGAAAAAAGAACCCAGCATTTTTTAGAGTGTAATACGCATGTTTAAACAATGAGGCCAGACTGGATTTGGACACTGGTGGGCAAGGTTTTTGTTTGTTGAATTTGTTAGTTTGTTTTAGTTTATTTTTTAAAACATTGAATTACACTAGAGGAAGAAGAAGAAGATGATGATGATGATGATGATGATGATTGTTATATTATTATGTAGATAAAAAATAAAGACAAGCAAAGAAAACAAGAAGTTGTTTTATCCCTTTACTTTAACATGCATGTTGGGGCAATAAGATTGCTGTATTCCAGAATTTGAGCACTAGCACATACTTCCTTCAGGCACATAAAGTCGAGCAAATGCTTTTTTCCCCATCATCCAGCCTCAAGGCATTACCAAGGACAAGAGAAGTGTGTGAGGTCACATGCTATCTGCAACCCTCAGGAGCCTTATATCTGTGGAGACTGCAGTCCAGAGGTTGCCCATCCACGCTGAACCATTGCTACAACAATGGGCAATTATTTTGTTTGAAAGTATTACTATTATTTTTGACTTTGTCACTGTAAACCAAACACTTTCAACATATACATATACGGCTGTTCTTAATAATGCCTCAAATAATATAACAATGGGCCATTTTCCCCACATAATTTAAGTTGCAGTATTAATAATTAGAAGGAGGTCTAATTTGTTCGGTTACTGAATCCTCCTTCGTCAGGACAGCTGTTTCTTTCTGCATTTGTCACATGAGCTGTTGCCATCGGCCTCAATCTGCTCTAATTAATTCTCTCCATATCAGAAATTTCCTAAACTTAATATCTGCCAACCATCTGGTCATGTGACTTGTCCTAATTATTAGAATATTTACTCAGTAAACAAGAACATCAATATAGATTGTGCATCTTTAATTACACATTTATGGACTTTACAAGAAAATATGGAGAGAATGACATCTAACCTCATTGCATTTTCATAATAAAAACATGAAGCTATTGCCCTATGCTTTTTGTAGCGCACATTTGACAAGCATCTGAAATAGCTGTATCACTGAATGCCAGTCCAAGGGAACAGCTTCGAGGAAATTGCATTTGATAGATGCCTTCAATGGGATTTAGAATGACAGCTATGCATCTGCTTGTATACGCAAAAAACAAAAAGCCAAGGTTTTCCCTTAGCTGCTGCCTCGTATAAAATTGAAAATTTCTCTTCACACAGTGTCACCGTGAATACTCACAATGGCTCAAGTTACAAGAGCTGATCTTAAGTTTACATGTGGGTGGAAAATGAAAATGTGAGGCTGCAAGCCATTCATTAATGAGATCCATGCCATGTTGTGACAGATTCAATATCTTTGTTATACTATAATACATTAAAGTGATATACTGTTTACACCAAAGAGGTTGCATGTCCCAAAAGTTGTGAGCTTTATTTTCTGTATTACCAATCACCATAGACTGCACACAATGCATTACTGGTATCTCTCATTCTGTTTTCCTTTCCTCCTTTCAGTCAATGTTGCTATGAAATCCAACTCCAGACATAAGCATCTGCCACAGTGTCACTCCTGAACTGAAGCTATGCACCAATTAACATACTATGAAAACACATACATCTGGTTGTCTAGCAGATATCAGTAGGACTATGATACTTACCTAAGAAAGTACTGGGTAATATAAGGTAACTACATGGGTTAAGGTTAGGTTTAGGGGTAGGTTCAATGGCTATAACCTAGTTATTACCCAGTTATTGCAATTACTATAATAAGGACTGTAAAATAAAGTGCTACCTAAATAACTAAGTACAGTATTTATGCCATGGCAAAAGAAAGAAAGAAAGAAAGAAAGAAAGAAAGAAAGAAAGAAAGAAAGGGTTAGAGGCTAGCCATTGGCAAATTAAGTCAAATCAAATGACATTGCAGAGCTTAAGTCAATTATAAATAAATCAATGGCCCTGAGTCAGGCTCCTGTGACATGTTTTGGGATAGACAGGCCAAATCTTGTTTGACTAACAGACAAAGACTCCCAAGACTCTCACCTATATTTCACTAAGTCTAGCACATTCTGAGTATTGCGAGGGAGGAATGAAGATGAGCAAGGAACCTCAACAAGTACTAAAAGTGAGAACAGATATCCATGTTTAAGTTTCATTATTAAACTCATTATGGCTTACTAGATTATTATATTAAAGTGAAAGAAAACTTAGCATAATCTTACATTTATTTGGTTTTCAGTTCAATTACACTTTCAAAAGTGTTTGTGTGCCTAATTTAACTCTTATACACACAGCTACAGTAATTACTTAAGTGCTATAATTACATGACAAATAAATTTAGGAACACTTTCACCCACAATGAATTCAACTGGCTTAATTGGTCCCACCGCAAGTTCTTTGTAACATCCATGAAATTGCCAAATGTCTGGTCCTTCCAAAGAATGTCTTTTTTTTTTTTTTTCTTTTATTGCATAATTGGATTACTCCATGTGATACCAATTATCACTGGAATCAAGAGATATCAGATATCAGCTTCCCATGTCTCCGTAAGCCAAACAAAAATTGAATAGAAGTGTTTCTTTAAAGTCATCCCCATCATTAAAATTAATTTAAACCCTTGGTTGAGTGGAAACGGCTCAGAGCAACTTACCAGCTGCCTTAAAACGTCCCTGACCATATCTGTGTACCCTAGTGGCTAGTTTGGATATTGATGTGAAACTGCCTGCCAGCTTGCCTCATCTCTGGCCACTTGCCAGCAACAGGAAAGAAATAATTATACTAAAGGCCTAACCCTCAATGACTAAGATGCTGCCATTCAAACAGACGGATGAACCCATTTCCAGGCTTGTTTGTTAAACTACATATAAATAACAAAAAAACACTATGACCTATCATATTCATCTGAATCACCACATGTATTTTTCCAATGCAAACATTTGTTTACATCTGTTTCAAATATAAAAGTAATTATTACATTACATGACATTATCACTTGCACACCAAAATCTGAAATTATATGCCTCCAATTATCCTTTGAGGGTGGTTTAATTGGCTAGAAGCATCTGGTTTTCCAAAGCAACTCCTACACTGCACACAAGACATACAATACACAACCACTGTGCATATTCTGCTTTGTCTACAACAGATTTAGATGTAATAAGTTAGAACAAAGCAAGCACTAGTCTATTTATTCATCTTATCATTTTCCTCTCTTTTTCTTTCTTTCTGTAGGATACCTGCTGATTTTGGGAGCTCCTCTAAATTTTGAAACATCACCCACAGAGAATTTGGGGGGCTGCAGCGTATCACACTCACAACTGAAGCTTTGCACCATTTTTCAAGTCATCTGAGCCACTTCGCCTGAGTTTGCCTCTTCTCCCGGTTTCTCCCAACCTGCCATAAACATACTCAACCTCCCACAGTGTAATCACATTCAGTACCCAAAAGGCACAGACCAAGTCAGTACTGGAAAACTGTGCAAAAACTCCAAGCGGCTGTTTCTTTGAGACCGACAAGTTCTCTGAAAATACTACCAGAAAATCAGCCCTCTAGAATTCACTCTGTTAAGAATGCTGGTGCTGTCAGTTGAGCACGTGTGAGATCAGGCGGTTGTTTCAGTGGACTTATATCTTCGACCTTCTATCATTTCCCAGCACATTTGACCACAACTTGTCCTGCAAAGTGCCCATGTTTGCCATTACCGGGATGCTATTTTAAATGTTATAAAAACCAGTTTGGGGACGAAGGCTGGAGTAGGGTTACAACTAGGAGCTTCGCGATCAATCTCGGGCCATTTTCCCCTCTCGCTCCATCTCTCCCTCAGGTTGTTGAAACACACATAAAAACCGCATATTAGGTAACATAGACCCATTTAGAAAGCAATTTAAAGCACTCCGCAACCGTCGCTGCTGGTGAAGAAGTCTAGCCTCTTAATTATCCTGTATCAGTGTTACAGAAAATGCTTCCAAATATTACTCTTTGTTTTCCTGCTGTCAGCCTCCGGCTTATGTAGCAGGCTTTTAAGTATCTCCTTGTGTTAGACTAAGGTTTCCAACATGGAGAGAAAAGGCAGAAGGTCTCATTGTTTGCCCTATGCCACAAATCGTATTTTACAGGCATTTACATCTTTGTGATGAATTTCAGATAAATGCAAAGGATGCACAGATAAAAATATTTTGTGGATATTATTGCGATTACTCTACAAGCACAGACCAGTGAACTAATGCAATTATCTCTTTCATGCATTCCATGCCGATGGTCTTCATTCCTATTGGCTGGTCATTTCCACGTGTCATTCCCCACCCAAAACGCTTCCCTAAACACCAAGGAGAAATTCTGAAAACCAGACAATCTAGCAGCCACCTACCAAGAAGGAACACTTTCAATCTGCTTAACTCCTACCACTGAATTTAATTTTAATTAAACAGTTAATGAGCCATGGGATTAATGCCAATGGCTTTTTAAAGCAAACATCTATAAATCATTAAGGCCCCATTTGGAAGGGGAAAAGGAAATGTGCCTGTGGCAGACTGGGATCTTCTCCCCTCTCTAGGGCCTGGTGATCCCGAGCCCACGCGTCCACAGAGCCGACATCATACAGGCAGGGGTATTGAGTAGCCAATGTTTCGCACGCTGTATAGGCATCTCTCTTTTCCTCCATTTCACTCACGCAGCAAGAGCTAAAAAGAGCCATAGACGGACTCAACCACAACAAACCTTCCTCCCTGACATTGCCTCCACATACTGAAGGTCAGCAGCAGGGGAACGGCATGACGATGGGGGTCCTACTAGGGCAAGTATGACCAAATGAGCTTCCCTGCCACACTGCTGGAGCCCTCTATTACAGGCCTGGAAACTGTTGAATGGAAGGAAAGGAAAGTGTGTGAACACATGGTCAAACCTTTATCTAAAAATATAGCAGTACTTAAGTGTTGCATCATGTTGCTTATAGCCATGGCCACTAAAACAAAATGTTGCTGTAATAATCATAAATGTGCAAGCTCCATCAGTGTATGAGCCTTTTTATTCTTTCTACAATGTATCACATAAATGAATGGATCTATTTATGAGAAATAATTCACCTTTCGCTAAAACTGACATAAATAAAGCAATTTGAATCATAACCAGATAAACATCAACATTTGTGTACATTTTAATGAAAATCTGGCTAATGAGATTTTTATTATTTGCCCAAAATTCACGAAATATCAACTTCTTCAAATCGCCCACACATCATATTGCCTCTAAAGGAATGCAATCAACATCTTAACGCTATGTCCGATGGGGCTCTCATTTGTAACAATTAGTGCTCAGTCACATGCATGCTTCATGGCTTAAATCCAATTTAAAGCATCAATGTCTTAATAAGTCAGCTTCTAATCATAACTGCTGGCACAGCATCCAATCCCGTAATGACCCATAAATTCTGCTCCATGACTCCATTGATCATCACCCTCAGATGAGATGAGCCAGTTAATATTATCAAGATGTACTTTCATCTTAAGTATCCATTCATGATTATGCTGCACATGTATCAGCATCACTGGTTAATCACAAGCTTGTGGGTTTAACTAGCAAACACACACACACAGTCACTCAAAGGGATCGATTTTAGACCTTACTCATGTTTTGAGCTATTATTTAAACAAGAATATTCATATTTGTGTAGTCCATCATATATTGTATAATATTTGGGCCAGAAAAGCCAGAGAAGAAACAGGCGAGAGAAAGCCTGTTGCATAAGGCAAACTCCTTTTAACATCCTAATTCACATTGCATTTTAATGAAAGGTAAGACATTAAAAAATCTGGCAAATAAATTTTAATGAAGAAATTTAGTGATTCCCCCCCCCCCCCAAAAAAAAAGAAAAAAAAAAGGATTGTTGTGCAATAACAAACCAAAATCTAAAACATGACGACAAGTGTTACATTATTTTAAAAGGTACAACAGAAATGGTCAGAAGGAACAGAAAGAGGCATTACTCAGAGACACCGCAGCTCCTCCAGCTCGTTGACATAGCCTGTAAATGAAAGGAAATTTAGCCTCAAGGTACGCAGTCTTACATTTGAGTCTTAAATTAGGCCGCTAAGCTGACTTTTGACATTTGACATTAACACTTGACATTTGACTTGACATTTGATATTCAACAGTGCTTTGATCTACCTGCATTGACACTATTCTTTAAGAGCTGCTGTGCAGCCAAATAATGTACCAGTTATCAATGTAAAGCTGCTTTGACACAATCTACATTGTAAAAAGCGCTATATAAATAAAGGTGACTTGACTTGACTTGACTTTAAAAGGCCAGTCTTTTTAAGTTTTAAACAACTAACTTGCAAAACTAATCTAAAACAGAGTTATGCAACTTCATTTTGAAATTGGGCTTCTTTTTTTTCTTTTTTTTTTCTTTTTTTTTTGTGAACTCCTTTGATTTATTATAACTCAAAGTCTGAGTGTTCATTGGATTTCATGCTGCTAAATTTGGATACCAAGTACCTGACAGCTCTCACAAATGCACCACATGCACACAGAGAAACAAACATAATACCCCCACCAGCCAGACTGTGTGATGGAGGCTCCTTACGGCTTCCAAGTGGTTTTGTCAGTTATTGTAAATTTTGCATTGTACTAAAAAAAAAAAAAAAAATTAAAAAAAAAAGAGAGAGAGAGAGAGAGTTTTGAGTACAGAAAAGAAAATCAGTTTCAAACTTTTCAATTTGACAAATTTAATGACCGTAGACCCCCCACCACCCACCTGTGGGTAATATATTTGGTGGTTTTTACACAGAGAGCTATTGTATTATAAAAGAATTGAATTCCCAGTCTCCAGTGGCCTGTGCTAAATTTACCTTAAACTAAATCACCAAAGCCTACTGGTGCTTGACAGTGAAGGCAGGTGCACAGCCTCCTCTCGGCTGTTGCCAGAGAAGGCAAACCACTCTCTTTTTTTTACATACCTTTTATACATATTATCAATTTAACCTTTTTTCTTTTGATTTTCTAAAAGTCAAACAACATGCCACTAGAAACAATTTTACACACACACACACACACATACATATATATAGATGTTACATTCCCTTTAATGTTTCATTCCTCAGAATACAGAGCCCTCCTCATTTCTCCCCCCGCCAATTCCTTTTGATCTCTTCTCTTTTGTGTTGACAGTCCATAGCAACTTTTGCCAGTTCAAGTGATTTTCAGAGGACAGGCTGATTCTGCCAGCTTGTCGTCATGAAAACGGAGTTGACTTTGACTGAAAACAGCATCAATGGCCCCTGCTTTTTTCCTGACGAAAGTGGTGTCTAGTGAAGTGTTAACAGTCCTGACACTGCTAGTTTTATGTGTGTCTTGGCATGTCTTCCTGTGAGTCAAACCCCTGACGCATATTTTGTGATAAATAAATAAAGCCAGTGGAGAGGAACAAATACATACTCCAAATAGAAGCTGACAGCTCACAAGCTAGTAGATGGAGCCCTCTCTCTTTTCTGCTGACTAGTACAGGCAGATGAGAGCAGCACAGAGAGTCTTGAATGAGTTTTCTAGAGCCCTCTGTCCCACTCATAAGACCAAGACAGGCCCCAGGAGACTGCCGAGCTACTATTAAGTGGCCTTCGACAAGACAACAAGCCATTCATGTAGAGATGAGCACACCTTCTGGGGAAGGTGAAGGGTTTAAGAGCAGAGATGGATGTTTTAAATAATAATGACTCACTTTTAGGGTTTATTGCTCCATTTTTCCTCCTTTCCCATTCCCTGCGGGAGGGCATTCATGGTTAAGCATGATGATTGATAATCTAATATCGCCAGCACTCTCGTTCACCTTTGGTCTTGTATGCAGGACTAATTGCAAAACTGTCATACAGATCTTGTGCCTAAACTCACCATTTTTACAAACCTGTCAAAAAGTGAGAAGCACTGCATTACACGGACGATTAGCCATAATTCCCCAGCTGAAGGAGGAGACCTCAGGCGGACTCCATAATCTACACTCAACACTCCCCACACGCACCCCCATTGCAAAGCACCCAGCTTTGTCATAAAACGACATTACAATATGCCTTTTCTGACTTGAACCGGTGTCTTGAGACTGCCTGGTAATGGCCTTGTAAATCATACATCAACTTTTACACTTCCTCATCCGATAAACAGCCTCCCAGATGATTCTGTTGGAGCAATATCCAGCAAAGTCAGAAGCTGGAACACTGGTCTACTAGACGTTTAAGATTCTAATGTGCTTTATTTAACAACTTCACTGTGTTAAAAGTGTTCCTGTAGAGAGCATATAGTGATAGCAAGACCAAGGTCAGGGGTTCAGTTGCCAGGGAATTTATACTCTGATTTTCTATTTTTACATATTTTAAAGTGCAATTTATTCCTGTGATGACAAAGCTGAATTTTCAGCAGTCATCACTCCGTCTTCAGTGTCACATGGTCCTTCAGAAATCATTCTGATATGCTGATTTGCTGCTCAAGAAACACTTATTATAAATGTCGAAAACAGTTGTGTACATTTTTTTTCAGAATTCTTTGATGAATAGACCATTATAGATGATGAATAGAACATCATCAGAAGATGATGGTTGTTGTTGTTGTTGTTTTTAATATTCCAGTTTCAAAATACTAAAGAAGTCTAAAGTTTCAACTAGTCCTTTTCGACTACTTGGTTTATTAGTGACTTGATACTCTTTACCTCGCATTTTGTTAAATCTAACATAAATTTACCCAAAGATAAATTGCAGCAAACGGAGAGTGGTTACAACAATTTGAGAGAAGTGGATTTATTTTAAGCATTTGTCAATGACTACATGGTTGATTTAACAGGTTTTATATACTATACATTTTTCAATGATGTGTTCAAAAGCACAAAGCAGTTTGGGGTAGAAGATCCTGATTGTCATAAGATTTTATGATCAAGTGTTTAATCTATTCACATTCATCCAATGCATTTGAAAGACGTGACAGAAATTGGTTTAGACACATCAGACTGCCGTAAAACTTTTACAGAACAAAGTCCTCTGTATTTTGACAGGAGCTTGGGGATTTGAAACTGCTGTTGAAACAGTCCAGCTCTTCTAAAATATCCTCTATGACATTTAAGTGTTTTATTAGGATGACAAGAGCATGGATAAGACAAGAGTTATGGAATAGAAGGACAACGCGAACCTTTGTGAATCCACTGTTCTTACAAGTCCTGTTAGAGGCCTTGAGATTCTGAACAATGAACAAGCGCTTGGCGTCTGTCACAGCGGTGGATGTTAGTTGTAATTATGCTGAGTGCGTCTCTCCAAAGCCACATGAGCTCTGACTGTTCCAGTCCTCCTCCGGACGACATTGAATGAATGTGTCCTCATCTGTGATGTTGACACGATTAACTTTCACCCACTGCATGTACTGTGTCACTACAGTCTTTAATCATCCCTCTGTCCCCGTGCCCTCAACCACACCTCCTCTCCTCCCCTCTAGCACATCAGCTCTTCAGAGGGCATGCCCTTAAATATTATCTACCTTTAGAATGGGAAGGCAGAGAAACCGCCAATTACCCATATTCATGCTCCCAACAACACAATTGCCCATTATTTATGTGCTGCTCTTTTCATTGCTACAACAAGACAGCTTTTACAGGGAAGAACAAATCTAAAGTGAAAGCTTAAAGCACTTGAAATAGTTCTCCCTCTCACCCAATTTTACCCTTAATCTTTCTCTCTCTCTTTTTTTTTTTTTACACCTCCCCCCTTTTTCCTTTGCTCATTTTTTTCCATAGGTGTGCTGTGGAACGCTTCTCTACTTGCCCGCTTATTGTGCTAAAGTAATTACTCCAGAGAAGAAGCTCATGAAGTGGAGAATTTCAAATGATTTCTCCATATTCATGGAGAGTGAAGCATGGAATATAGAAAATGATAAATTAGAAATGTATTTACAGAGAACCTGATGAGGAAGGTTAAAACGATTAGGCCCGATGGCTTTGCCAAGGAGTCTAAGGCAGACTCCACATGAGCTCTCTTCCTCTGATTGGTGCCCCCTGCTGAAAACGGTAATAACGCGGTTCTCTCCTCACAGTACTGAGTGTCAGTGGGATATTTACTCCATGCAGGCTTCTCAGGTTATTGAGAGGATATTTTGGCACAGCAATGTCCTATCTTGCATTTGGAAAAGGTCTCTCTACTGGATGGTTGGATGATTGCTTTCTTCCAATTAACCCCTTCTTTTTATACATAAATTTCATCCTTAAAGCTTTATTAAAAAAAGGTTATTTTTCCAAACCTGTGAATAAATTAAATATAATGCAAGTCAAATTTCTTGTATTTGCCTATTGTAATAAAAAGCCCAGAGGGTATCGGTCTATTGTTAAAGGATTATTTCACTTCAGAATTAAAATTTCCTGATAATTTACTCACCCCCATGTCATCCAAGATGTTTATGTCATTCTTTCTTCAGTTGAAAAGAAAGAAATGTTTTTGAGGAAAACATTCCAGGATTTTTCTCCATATAGTGGACTTCATCGGCTACCAATGGTTTGAAGGTCCAAATTCAGTGCAGCTTCAAAGGGTTCTACACGATCCCAGCCGAGGAATAAGGGTCTTATCTAGCGAAACGATCAGTCATTTTCTAAAATAAATAAAAATTTATATACATTTTAACCACAAATGCGTATTCCTCAGAATACGACAAACGCATTACGTAATCACGTTGGAAAGGTCACGTGTGACATAGGCGGAAGTACAGTGAGTAAATTATCAGGAAATTTTAATACTGAAGTGAACTAATCCTTTATTTACAGTTATATATTATTGTTATTTGAATTTCAGCAAACAATATTAAAAGAGCATTAAACATGTCCATGTACGCACATCTCTTTATCCCATCCCCCAAATTAATTTCATCACATTTCTATCTCCCCCACACATGCATACACTTTTCAATTTTTCTTTGAAAAAAATAAAGAAAGAAAGAAATGAAACGAGGAATTTGATTTGTGTAGACGTAAAATATATTAAATCTGTCAATCAAGAATGAAGGTACATTAAAAGTCTATAGAATATATGGACAAAAGTTTTCTTCCTGTGGTCTAATCCAAAGGCCTCTGCATACAAGTTCATCTAATTTTACTCATCATCTCTTGATGTTTTTCCAATCATAATCCATATCTGATGTACAGGTAAATTACTTTTATAATAATAATAATAATAATAATAATAGTAATAAAAAGATTTATATGAAAAAAAAAAAAAAGTTTATTTATCTGTGCTCTGAACTATTAACCAGATATGTTAGTCAGGGGTGTGTTTCCCACACAACGACGTAACTCGCTGAGTTAACCACCATAGAATGATGCATTGTTGAAGAAATCAACTAGCTACTCATGACTTTTTTTTTTTTTTTCAAAACTGTATTGTCCCTTAACTGTTTGAGATATTGTCTTTTCAAGATTTTTTGCTATAAATCACAGACATGGCATCTGAGGACTAATTCTCATTTTTCTCAGTTATTCTGCTTTATTTCCATATTCAATCATGAGGCTCATTCTTACGTACTAGAGAACGTACGCACAAGCGCACTCTTCAAAAATGGAGCTAAAAATCTCTTGACAAACTAAACGACTTAAATGAAATTTGTATATATATTCAAAATAAAATACTGTATATAGATTTTAATGAATGTCAGCTTGCTTATTTTGCTCAAAATAAGGATTTATTAAGTCCACATATCATACAAACAAGAAATTATGCTTCTAACCACAGGTCGACAGTTGTCGTTGCAACCACACAACTTTGCAAAGCTGTTTGTGAACCTCCGTTGGAAAACATTTACTCACCCTCATGTCATTCCAATTACTTTTTATATGTTCCACATAAAAAGAGAGTCATACAAGTTTGGAATGACATGAGGATGGGTAAATTATGACAGAAATTTCATTTTTTGGGTGAACTGTCCCTTTACTGATAGACCTGTAAATCTTACAATATGGTATTGATAATGGTGGTAAATCAATTTGAATGTGCACACTCTGTCAGTACACCAAAGTGCTCTAGACTTTACAGCAGTTCTAACACTTCAGTGTTTGAGTATCAATCAGAACATGTCCTCACAAAGAATCTTCTGTTGAGGAATATGATCATACATAATAACACCTTTGAATTCTTATTTGAATCTTGATATTGCCATTTATCTGAGCCAACATGATTCATTACCCATCATACTGTAAGATTATTAGCTATTAGGATGCTGTTGTAGATGATTTGCTCTCATAAGGGTCCATCATAACAAGAACAAAGAACATTGCAAATTCTAACAATAAAGCAGAATTTAACCATGGATGCAATGTTATTTTCATAAATTGAGGTTTTATATACACTAAAATTTACAAGAGCACATTTTAGCCTATTTCATTAGAAGAGTTTTATATCCAGAGCAGGTGATGGTGATGATTTGTCTATTGAATGTAAAATAATACAGAAGCACTTGGACATCATAAAATGTTTTTCAGGCATTGAAGATATTTCTTTAAATTAATAATAATAATGACACATTACAAAAGGGAACAAATGAAAAGCCCTAAGAAAATAAATACTGTCTGCAACCTTGCTGACTAAAGTGAGATGAAGACCATGGCATCGTCTTCAAATCTATAATTTGCTTAAAATGTAATTAACAGAATAGTGTAAAGATCAATGTGTTGTTAAATTATGCTGGCTCCTGTTTGCTGTCTGTGTTGAGGTAGGCTAAATGTCTTGTCAGCTCTTTTGAGCATTATATTGCATGTATTATTTTAAACAGGCCATTTATTGCAAGGGCATCCCATGACCGTGGCTCAATACGAGTCATTATAAAAGCAAACAAAAATGGCTGCAATCCTCTCCACAAGGATGTCTGTTAAATCCCTTAAAGAACTAAAGACACACAGTAGAGCCGCAACAACTTTCTGACAGTTTCATCATACATTACTCCACCATCTCTTGAAATTGACATTGTTGGCTTTGATCAAAGCCAAAACAGAGCCATGATATTCTGAAAGAAGTGTTTCATATGATTTCTGTGACAGACTGTATATCTTCAAAACACTACCAATGCTTGAAAGGATACACTCTGTGTGCATGCGATCCGTTATAGAAAAAGAGAGACGACAGAAAGGGAGAAAGAGAGAGAGAACGGACAATAATATAATAGAGAGAGGGAGAATGTAACCATGCTAAAAGCAAGATGTGAGAATGAGACCATTTGTAAGCACAGAGGAGAGACAGTGGTCAGTCTGAGAACACCACATCTGAAATGAATCCCAGCCCATTTGTATCACCAACGGAATGAGAGTCTATTTCTTACACACACATGATGAATATACAGTATTAAGGTTCAGACATAGAAAATGAATGGCTTACAATACAACGCAACAAAGGCAGTGATGTCTCCCCCCACAGTGTGAGAACTCCAGGCCTCTTGTGTTGGCTCTTTCCATTCATCATGATCAGGGCACAGTTTGAGGCACTGACCTGATTGGTGCTACATCTCCCATGTCACTCTGGAGAATAGACACTTTCTTTGTCACCAAGAATACCATCAAGCTTGTTAGGAAGAAGATAACTCTCCTTTAGTGAAAGGGGAGCTATCTTGGGAGGACAACTCAAAAGCAGCCTTATTACAACTTTGTTATTCTATTGCTCTTCTTTTTTCCTTTGCTTTGTTTTGTCAGCAATGGGATTTTGAAGAACTTTGATACAAAATATGCTGCTGCTTGTGGACACAGACAGTGGCTTAATGTTTAATTACTAAAGAACATCTTACTGTCTCATTGGTCTAAACCGCTCCTTTAAAACAACAATATAGTCTCTAAATCTCAAAAATTCCTTGAATTTAGTGTCAATGTCATCAGGACTAATAACTAAGTTTCATTCTTATTGAACAAAGATGAGACGGAAAATGCACAGAACAATAATTAAAAGATTTTACTTAAAACATACATCTTTTATGAGATTAATCAAATCAGATACACATAATATACATGTAATATTACATCTTCTATCTGCAGGACATCTGTCACCATTCTGTTTAGTTTTGTTCATGGACTTTCAGTTTTCATTTGTCACATGTTTCTTTGTTCAGATTCCCGCCACTCATCTGTCTCCATAGTTACTGTCATTATTAGCTCATATGTGTCAGCTGTGTTTAAAGGATTAGTTCACTTTCAAATGAAAATTAGTCCAAGCTTTACTCACCCTCAAGCCATCCTAGGTGTATGACTTTCCTCTTTCTGATGAACACAATCGGAGAAATATTAATAAATATCCTGACGCATCCAAGCTTTATAATGGCAGTGAACAGGGTTCACGAGTATGAGCTGAAGAAAGTGCTTCCATCCACATCCATCCATCATAAACGTGTACTCCACAAGGCTCCGGGGGGGTTAATAAAAGCCTTTTGAAGCGAAGCAATGCGTTTGTGTAAAAATATCCATATTTAACAAGTACAATGTACAAAGAAAGTGTAAAACTCTTGCAGTTCAAAACGCTATGTCCTATGCCTTCCCTATTCAACTTACGGAAAAAGTGTAACTGACGCAACGCCAGTTTACACTTTCTTTGTAACTTGAATATGGAAGGCGGTCTGGTGGAAGCTAGATATTTTACTTCATAACTTGTTAAATATAGTTTTTTTTTTTTTTTTTTTTTACACAAACGCATTGCTTCGCTTCAGAAGGCCTTCATTAACTCCCCAGAGCACACGTTTATGATGGATGGATGTTGATGGAAGCACTTTCTTCAGCTCATACTTGTGAACCCTGTTCACTGCCATTATAAAGTTTGGATGCATCAGGAGGATATTTATTAATATAACTCCAATTGTGTTCATCAGAAAGAAGAAAGTCATATACACCTAGGATGGCTTGAGGGTAAGTAAAGCTTGGGCTAATTTTCATTTGAAAATTAACTAATCCTTTAAGTAATTATCCTTGTTGTGTTCACTACTGAAGTTGTTCCTTCTCCTGCACTCCTTGTCCAGTCACTGTGATACCTACGTGTGTGTGAAGCTTGTATCTGTTTGGATTTTTCTGTTTGGATTGTTAAAAGTAATGTTACCTATTTGAATCTTCATCTTCTGTGTCTATGTAATTCTGATGTAGTGAACATTAAACCCACGTGACTAATCAGCTGTTTCCGGTGTATAATTTACTATTGGTTACTAGATTACCAATACCATATGCACAGATTTATGTTTTTGCCGGTGGGTGCCGACACTCCATCATGTCTTTTTCTCTGTGCACTTGTGCGCATAATGATTTCATTACATAAAAGTTATTCGCATCTCGCAAAGAGAAAAACACAGACTGCAAAACCATTGACTGCAAATACTCAAACCACTGCCTGCTGCTGCTTCTGATTGCTTTTAGAGGGAAAAACTGCTCATAACTGCTGGTCTAGGATCAGTTCTCTCTGTAATAATAGCATATTGGTTTGGCAAATGATCCAGTGCATAAGGTTTCTATTTACAATGTGTTTTGCAGCGTTTAAGCAATGTAGCCAATCACACTTGAACTCAATGGTCAATCAGAGGTGTTTAAGTTAGCGCTGAACAAAAACTCTGGTGTTTTGAGTGGTGAGTGGATTTTGAGTTTGTTTGTTTGTTTGTTTTTAAAAATGAATGGAGAATATCTTGTGTTTTTCAGTGGGTGCTCGGCCATTTCTGTGGGTACTTGGCGGTGCCTACGACCAATACCACTGTAATCCACTCAAACAACTTGATGGAAACACACCTAATGTGCTTTTTTTTTTTTTTTTGAAAAGATTCGCTTCATGTTTGGATGGAAACCCAGCTAGTGGTAACACACATAATAACATGCAATATTAAAGTAAAATGTAAACCTTGAAGCAAATATGGACGCCATGCTAAAATTGTTTCAAACACATTTATTGTCCTAGTGAGTTGCAAAGCATGCTGAGTAACCATTTAAAATATTATTTGTTTAATTTTGCATTTGTTTAATTTTGTCATCTAAAATAAGTTAAACTGACTAAAATGAATGAAAATTACACGATTTAGTAAATTTAAAGGATATCTTTGTCAAAATACAAGAACAATGACAAAAAAAAGGTGTAAAAATCAACACAGCTTGAAATACGATCTTGGAAGAAGAGAAATAGGTCTTTTGGAAGACATTGTAAGATGAGACCTAAAGAATCATCAAAAGGAAAGCATTGTTGCATATCTCAACATCAGATGTGGCCTATGGGCTCTAGCACCTGTGAAAACGCTGTGTCTGGAGCACACTTCAAGCACAAGCACCTTCTCCCAGATGGGCTCTGTAAGCGGGGCTTTGAATCTGAGGCTGTAGATTTAGGCATATAAATGGCACCGACACTTTATCGTCTACCTTTGTGCTTTGTGCTTTTCCCCCACTTGTACCTGATGTGAATTTCATATCCTTACTTCAATGAGCTCAGCACCCACTTTGGCCTCCTCCCTCATCACCTGTAGACAGACACAACTATGCCTAGGGACGAAGCTGCTGCGACTAGATCTGTCATCCTAGCAGAGGGCGTAGTTAACTTGGCACTAGAAGCCTAGTGGTACAGAAACTCTGCCATTTAAAATAAAAGAAACATGAAATGCCTTTTGATGTCAGAGAGGTTCACCTTGCTCTGAACAACAGCCCACATGGGAGCGACACGCCACGAGACAGTTTGTTTGAGGGTGACGAGATGCTCAGTTAGAAAGCGGCATTCAAAAAGCAAAGAGATACAAGGGCGACCACACAAAGACAAATTTAAACACCCAAACATTTATCAAGGTGCATTTATAGAGAGAACTAAAAGAACTAAGGCTTGAAACAGAACTTATCTCTGACTTTGGCTTTTCTAATAAAGTTTGCTTTATGGGACGAGACAAGAGTAATCCGAATGGAATGAAGTTGTCTCCCTGAACAGACTTTCCGTCACTATAGTGCTTGAGGGTTTGCTCTATCTGTCACATCTGTCATTTCTGTTATTGTGAAAAAATTGATTTTTATTTTGTTTCAGTGGAAAATGCCCCCAAATTCAGATCACTTATAGGAAGAAGACACAAAAAACACACTAACATACACAGAGAAGCGCAGACAGCTTAACTGTCCGAAAGAATCTTGCCCAGCAGTTCTGTGAACCCTCACTAACATACAAAGAGTTGTCAGAACAATGAGACATGTTTCAAAACCAATTTTAGTGATTCTGCTCAGGATTAGAACAGACCTCACTCGCATCCAATCATCTAGGCTGTACGGACATCTAGGACAGTGATACGACCCACCACTGGCATCAATTCAACTAAGGTTATGGTATGGTAACAACCAATCTTACAATACCACAACGTTAGAAACTTAAACATCTCTATTGAAGAGACCTTGAAAAACTATATTTGGAGAGCAGTTTCTTTTGACTGATTCCGTTTCACTCCCAGCTACAAGTAAAGCATTAACCGACAATATCAACTAACACACTTCTAATCATACAGACAAATACAATGCAATAATTATGGCTGTATAATTAGAAGAATTTTAGTAGATGTTGCTATAGTTCTGGTCATAACATGGCAGAATAGAGTAAGCTGCTGATATCTTCATGAATAAAACATAATAAAGCCATTCCTTGTCTAAGTTTTGATGGAATTAAAATTAAAAAAAGCAATTATTCCATCAAGGTGAAACGAAAATTCCATTCCCGTTAACTACGTTTATTGTACAACGACTTTAATTGATAGCTGTGGATTTTAACTGAAATTTGAGAAGATGAATTGGTTCCAGGGCTACAACTCAAGTAGTTGTTTTTTTTAGTAATCGAGTTAAAAATTTGTGTTTATGCTACAAATTAAGTTCCTCTAACTCAATGTAGCTTGTTGGTTGAACATAATTTCACTCAAAGTTGTCATAACTCAAAAAAATTGATGCAAACTGTTGTTGCATTGTAACTGTTTTTTGTTGAGCCAACACATTATTTTTTTAGAGCGAGATATTTACTAGTGAAGGGTTTGGGACTGCTTGTTCCTGTGATGCTATTGGCCAATCAGCATTGTCATGATGTCATTATCCTGTGGCTCTGTTCCCGAGCAAACACTGCAAGATGAACTTAACATATAACAGGTTGGTGATACGTGAACTTTATACTGTCACAAGAATATTCTGGCTGCATCCGAAATCGCATACTTCCCTAAGTATGTCCAAATTCACAGTACTCATAAAAGAGTAGGCAAAAAGTACCCAAATGACCTACTACAGTACTTTCAGCGAGATTCTGAAGTGTGCATACTTTACTATCCCATGAGGCCATGGGAGAGGATTTGTGAATGGCATAGACGTAACTGACGCTGGGTCACATGATAATGACAGCATGGCGGATGTAGTACATGAATGTATGTAGTATGAATTACATTCACACTATATAGAACATACATTTTTAGCAGTCGGGAGAGTAATCAGGTAGGAGAGTATGCGAATGCGGACACAGCCTCTGTTTTGATTTCTAGTCAATTTCCTCATTTGTTAATTAGTCCTATCACACCTGGGCTGCTTTCAGCCCTGACAAAACCTTGCAAAACGTTTTTTAAACGGAAACGGTGGTACGTTGAACACCCTGTTCTGATGACACAAGAGTTGCAACTATGGCAGCTGAGAAGGCCATTCTTTGTGTTCTTTTTGAAGAATTTTCGAAGCTTGATGAAGTCGGTATAAATACGTGTTTAATACTGCAAAATACGCTCAATGTTACAGTCACTGCCCTTGCCGTCCAGAATAAAAGAGAACACATTTGTAAACGACTTTACTTGGACCCATTGTGCGAGCTGTCTCTTTAATATCATGTGGTTTATATACATGTAGATGCTGATTGGGCTGACAAGAGAAGCTAACAAGAGAAAATGTATCTCAAACCCCGTTGCACACCGTTTCCAGGAAACATGTTGTTCAACCCGGAAACCGTAGCAAAACGTTGCGCACCGGTTTGAGCTTGAACGTGCCCCTGTTCTGTCTATTTAAGCTCTCAGTTTCCTGTGTTTCATTGTCCGGTTATTCTGTTTCTCCTGCATGTCCCAATTGCTGATTAAAAGACTCTTGGTTTATCTCTGACTCGTGCGTGTGTGACTACATGTTACATATATGTGAATTTATATTATAAGTATATTATAATATATAATTTCCACTGTCAAAAATGTAGTTCTATTAAACAAATAAAATGCATGACAACTAACAAAACCAATTTTTAGACCAGTTTTTCTAAAGAGACCCGACCCAAATGATTTCATAAATGTTGGGTTGTGATATGTTTTAACAATTAAAAAAAAAAAAAAAAAAAAAAAAAAAAACATTATACCAGAAGTATTAAAAATAATGATCACAAAATAAATATCCTGAATACTGTTCAATAGTCTGCAACAAGTTAAATCATCAACATCACCTCAAAAGCAATACTGAATTTAGTGACATTAATATTGCACTTTAAATACAACTGAGTCAATTTATTGCACACTAGAAATAAATCAGATAAGCAATGAAAATCACTTGTAGCAAAAAAAAAAAGAGAGAGAGAGAGAGAGAGAGAGAGAGAGAGAGAGAGATGCACAATGTGTCACAATGAGTCGCAACCATCACGGACCACTATCAATCCATTGTCACCAGGGGTGCGTTTCCCAAAAGCATCGTTAGCCAACTAACATCACAAGTTCCGTCGTTAATAACATAGATCACCGATTTGGTGTTTCCCGAAACAATCGTTCAAACAAACATTCGCAAACTGCATCGCAAACTTGTGTGGTTGGAATGACAACTCTCGAGCTGTGGTTAGAATCATAGTTTCTTGTTTTTATGACATGTGGACTTAATAAATCCTTATCTTGAGCAAAATAAGCAAGCTGACATTAAGTACAAATGTCAGCTTGCTTATTTTGCTCAAGATATGTATAGCTTTTATTTCGAATATATAAAAATGTAATTTAGGCTACATATTTTAGTTTGTCAAGAGATTTAAGCACCGTTTTTGAAGAGTGCTCATGTGCGTACGTGCTCTGGTATGTATGAACGGGCATATGATTGAATCTGGAAATAAAGCAAAATAACTGAGAAAGATAAGAATTAGTTCTCAGATGCCATGTCCGTAATTTATAGCAAAAAAAAAAAAAAAAAAAAAATCTAGCATTATTTCGATCTCCAACGGATTCATTTAAAGACGTTATTACTCCACCACCTGCATGACATCATTAACCAACGTGGCTGAATGACAGGTTTACGACAGTACGGTTTCGGGAAACAGTCGTGACTAGCTAGTTGATTTGTTCAACGATGCATCGTACAATGGTAGTTAAGCAGCAAGTTATGTCGTTGTACGGGAAACCCACCCCAGTTCCGTGTCTCTGTTTAAATAAAATCAGGGGCACGTGAAAGCTCAAACCGGAGCGCAACGTTTTGCTACGGTTTCCGGGTTGAACGACGTTTCCTGGAAACGGTGTGCAACGGGTTTGAGATACGTTTTCTCTTGTTTGGTGGGTGTGTCAAAAATGTCAGCCCAATCAGCATCAATATGCATATAAACCACGCGGTATTAAAGAAACAGCTCGTAAATGTAATTAACATCAAATAAATTCACAAGAGCAAGTATATTGTTTGCACATGTTTATTTACTTATTAATGGCAAAATAACTTAAATAATAAGAGCACAAGTAGCTTATATATCTGGAACTTCTTTAAGTCTGTCTAAATATCATTTAGTAGGCTAATTGCAATGTCTTCTGGTCCATATCCTTTCCTTAGGAAGGTGTGCTAGACACTGATTAATGTAACATAAAAATACTATACTTATATATTTTGCTATTGTATTGTGGAGTGTTACCTTCATAAACTTTCATAAACAAAGGCAAATGTTGGATCACAATAATTAGGAACCACAGTTTCCACAAATCTCTTCACTCGATTGTGATGTTCTCTTTTATTCTGGACGGCAAGGGCAGTTACTGTAATATTGAGCGTATTTTGCAGTATTAAACACGTATTTATACCGACTTCATCAGGGTCCGAAAATTCTTCAAAAAGAACACAAAGAATGGCCTTCTCAGCTGCCATAGTTGCAACTCTTGCGTCATCAGAACAGGGTGTTCGACGCACCACCACTTCCGTTTAAAAAACGTTTTGCAACGTTTTGTCAGGGCTGAAAGCAGCCTGTCTGCCTCCTTCCGTTGTGTGACACAATGATGGTTTGTCATTTCCTTCTTGTCAAGATCTCCATGAGTGAATTAATTGCCTTTTGATAGCATAGCAAGGGTGTTTAACCTCTGGCATCGCACATTAAAGTTATAATCCTTTTACTCCCACATGAAGCACTTAAACCATGTATACATGCTCAAGAATAGTATTATATGATTTAACAAATAGCAGCACCATAACAGTATTAAAAAAATCAAAAAACATAAAGTCATGAATAATATATTTTATAATAAATATATTTTATAATAAATAATATAAATATATATTATTTATGGTAACACTTTACAATAATGTTAATTTGTTATCATTAGTAACATAACTAACATGAACTAACCATGAGCAATACATTTGTTACTGTATTTGTTAATCTTCGTTAACATTAGTTAAATACAGCAGTAATACATAAAATACATAAAAATACAGCAGTTCATAGTTTGTTTATGTTAGTTCACGCTGCATTAACTAATATTAACAAATACAACTCTTGATTTTAATAATGTATTAGTAAATGTTAAAATTAACATTAACAAAGATTAATAAATCCTGTAGAAGTGCTGTTCATTGTTAGTTCATGTTATTTAATGTAGTTAACTTATGTTAACTAATAAACCTTATTGTAAAGTGTTGCCATTTTGATTAAGTGCTAAAATGAAGCATAATATGTAGCAAAAGCAGCAGGAAAAAATAGCAGGAAAGAAATTAAAAATCCTTATTTTTTCAAAAATACTGATTACAATAAAGAAACAATCCAACAGCTGAACAATCTATAGAGCGTGTAAACATCTTTTTTTTTCTTTCTTTTTTTTTTCAAGTCATCCTAGGTGTATATGACTAGGTGTATATCTTCTTACAGATGAACACAATCAGAGATTGTCACCCATTTATCACCCATTATCACCCATTGCTTAATTTCAGAAGGGCTTTATTAACCCCCTGGAGCTGTATGGTCTATTTTTTATGATGGATGGCTGCATTTATTTTGGGCTTCAAAACATGCCCCCGTTCACTACCATTATAAATCGTTGGAGAGCCAGGATATTTTTAAATATATCTCCGATTGTGTTCGTCTGTAAGAAGACAGTCATATACACCTAGGATGGCTTGAGGTTGAGTAAATCATTGGATGATTTTCATTTTGAAAAAGAAAAAAAAAAAACCTTGTGAATTGTTAGGAAAATAAAACAAGTTTAGAAAAGCCACAAGTATAGACATCACTGAAAAAAAGACAAAAATCCAGTGGTGATTTTGGTTTTCTTGATTTTCCACAAATTATCTGAAAGAGCAATTTCTTTTGCAGCCCAATAATAATGATGGCAAAATGATGAGGCAAGGCATAAAAAGAAACACCCACAGCTCAAAAGACTACAAAAGTACTTTAAGAACAAATGTAAATGTGAAGTAGTTCCTCAACCATGGGGAATGCAAGTGGGCACAACAAGAACTAAGAAGAATAGGCTGAAAATGTATTT
Source organism: Mylopharyngodon piceus (assembly GCA_039654765.1). Taxonomy (NCBI): domain Eukaryota; kingdom Metazoa; phylum Chordata; class Actinopteri; order Cypriniformes; family Xenocyprididae; genus Mylopharyngodon; species Mylopharyngodon piceus. Next base: position 20,442,247 of record CM077442.1, read on the forward strand.
AAATGTGAAGAAGATGAGAAGCAAGCACTATCTGTCAACATGGAATAAGTACTGTAAGTTCACTTTGTATTGGCATAAGTGACGCATTTATAAAAATAAAAAAAAAAAGTCATAACTAACATGATGCTGTCACTCTTTTATTGTAGTAACAAATAAATAAAACTGAAATTATGGTAGCAAATGTCTGTTTTTATTTATTTACGCTGTGATCTAAGGTTCCTTCAGTTCCTTCAAAACACAATAGACTATAGGGCGGGGATAATGTATACTAAAGAACAAAGATTCTGCCCACTGATTGATGAGATTGATTTCAAAATCACCACAATTTTAGGTGCTGCTAGAAACCGTAATGCCACGTCCTCCTCTATGTGGTGCAGGAGACACGATTAGAGGCCTTTATCCTTCTTCTGACTGGAACAAGACCTCAATCTCGCGGTATCTCCAGTTTAATCAAATCCCTGCTTTTTCCTGCCTCAAAACTGTCACTGGCAGAAAATAAGCCCTCCCTCATCAAAGAGGGTCTTCAATTGGTTTCCAGGCTAGGGGAGAATTTTATTCAGAAAGTTGGAGGCAAAGAGGGGAGGAAAAAAATCCACCTGCATCCCACATCAGCCAAATTACTTCTGACTTTTAATTTATTTCTGCAGGAAATGGAAAGCTACATCCTAACCACAGTCAATAGGGGAGCCGAGGAGAGGGGTGTAATCAGGCCGAGATCCGACTCCTCCACCTCGTCCCTGTCAGCTTTAATAGGCTCTCCAAGAACACAATCTGCTCCCTCCGACACACTCCCACGTCTCCTAAAAACAGAGCCCTCTACCCATCGGCCCAAGGCCATGTCCCCCTTAATGACAACTGATCATTCCAAATGTCACACAATGTTCAGGTTCAGACATGACGAGTCCCCAGTGATGATTTCTCAGCATTCCTCAACGCAGCAAGATTATACCCCAAAAATGTGGACATCTTGGTGCTTTGAGCAGATTTTCATTAGTACTTTGTTATATTTGAAACATTAGCATTAACAGCAAATGAGCTGATGTTAGTTTTCTAAAATGCTAATATTCAATGAACTGTTTCCTTGAGTGGAAATCCACACATCAAGGTCACAAATGATTGGTGGCACTTGCAAACTTGAGGCTCTCTTTCTTGCAGAGGAGTGTATTTGTATGGATACCCTGTCAGTGTTGTTCAGAAAAAAAGAAAAAAAAAATGGTCTCATAGATGGAAAATCAAAAAGTTTCTATCACCTCAAAATGCAAAATGATCACTGAAATTGAGAATGAGATGAAGAAGAAGGGGAGGAGTGTAGGAAAAAAAAAATGTATGAGTTGCTCTTTTCATTTCATTTGAGCAAGAAACAGAGCGATGCTTTTGATGGTATAGCCGCTGGGCGCAGAGCTGAATGGAAATGGATTTGTGGAGTGTCCCTGACTCACAGATCAGGTTTTATCTTTGTGCAGTTTGCTATCCTCCAGACTAATGAACCATCTTTGAGAGGAGATTAAATGGCAGGAAAAAACAATCACAGCCCCTGGTCACTTCCATTCTGCCTGTGCTCTCGGCATATCACAAACCCTCTTAGTGTCACATTGGACTGCCTGCTGTCTAAGTGCTGTGTCCGTTCAGGGCAGACTACCACTGTGAAACAAACTACCAAAAATGCTCTCCTAGAGTAAAATGTTACGAGCTGAATGTTTTACTCCATGAGTCTTTTCTTAGCTGTACTACACATGCACATGGTCACGTATAGAGGAAATGAAGCACTCCAATTGTTATTGTCTCCTTTCAGTGAGTTTTTCCTCCCTTGTTTCTAGTTGACATCTTCTTTGTGATGGGTCTGCGTTGAAATCGGGGCTGTATGTGGGTGGGTGATGTGCTGGAGAGTTTCTGCTTTGGTCTACGCACCCGCTCTGACAGTTGCACCCAAGAGAGATTGGCTGATGTCCAGGAGCACTCACCTGTCAGAGAGTTTGAATGCGGCCTGTTGCCTTGGAAACCAAAGTGCCCCAAACAGATGTGCCGAATAAAAGGTGAAGAGGTAAACAAAAAGCTACTTTTTTATGCATCTGGCCAGTATTTTCACATTCATCCTTCACATATAGTCTCCTGATAGCTTGTTTCAGCAAGCAGATGCCCCAGCGCAGCTCATGAGCCACTGATAATGATTGTGCGCTATTAATAGTGCATGAGATGAGGTCAGCCATCAGTTCTGAGTTAATGAGTGTTTTACCACAGCATCGGTATGGCTTAGGTAGAAAAAGTTGGGAAGATCTTTGTTTTACTTCAGTCGTAGATTTAGGAGCACTTTATCTTTTCATTTATTTATTTATGTATTTTTCACCCTGACACAGATAATAATAAGTGAAGGTCTTGAGATGGCACGCCAGAGTACTGGTGCGAAGTCAAGAGTCTGTGTCCCAGGATTTTTTTTATTTATTTTTTTTCCTCTTTTTTTGGCAAATTGGAGCTTGGGAAAGCACAGATTTAGCCAATAAATGCAGTGAGGAATTCAAGTGGCTGACATAAGCTATTCTTAAACTAAGCCAATGTATGACTGTAGCAAGCTAATAGAGACAGAGCCAGCCATAACAGAATGGCCATCTAGTGCTCTTCACTCTCTATAGGGTTATTTTTGGGAACACACCACTTTAACTTTTTTTTTTTTTTTTTTGGTAAATGCATTTGAAATCACTAACATCTCACTACAGTTTGCTATGGTCGGAATTGCTTTGCTGGAACTATGACCTCCGGAGAGATGTTACAGCTGTGGATCAAGACAGTAGAAGAACTTGTCTCTATATGTGCCAGACGTAGAGAGAAATAACTCATGCCCCGAACGACTGCCCCCTCTTATGAAGCTGCTTTTGCTGACATCATCAAAAGGGGCCTCAATAATCTCCTGGCCTGCTGCATTAGCTGTTTGGTAATTCACACAGTCCCCGAGATCAAGGTTTACAGGCTGCTGCTGGCACATTGCCAGGCACAAAGGGCATTTTTGAAGAGTTCTGGCATACTTAAGAGACAAAATGAGATTGGTGTGGGCTTGCTCTGAGGCAGTCGTCAGCCCTTTTAGGCACTTCCTCAGCGGGAGGAATTTGAATATTTGACTCTGGAGGTGCCTGTGTCTGTCTCATTAAGGCAGTCTGATCACTGATGACAGGCTAGTCTAGTCACTTCTCATCTATTTCTGTCTCTAACAATAAAGCCTAAATATTTAAGCACATTACCTGGGCTTCCCATCGGGCTTCGAAGGCTTAATGCGAACACGAGCAGAATGACATTTAAATAGTCGTCCCGTGACACATGATGTACATGAATTAGCCTGAAACCTTGAAATCGACCGAATATCGGTATGATACTTTTGTGTTGTGACTGAGGGAATATGTGTTGTCATTATATGGTGTTCTTGATTGAGCAAAGGGGGCACCGCACAAGAGCCTCTGTAAATCAATTTTAGTGGTTTCAGCCAAAGCCTCTTCATACCACTTGTTTATGAGAGACTGAACCTCAGTTTCACACCATCCTCGAGTGCTGTTTTCATCATTGGCTTTATTTTACAAGGAAGTGTCCGGGTTAATTCCCCCGACTACCCTTCTCTTCCTCTGTCCTGTGAGATCATTTTTGCAGCATTAGGTGCTGTGAACCCTTGACTTCAATTTCCTCTCAGTGGCGGAGTGAGATCAGGAGACTACTTCAAAGCTGGATACCATGCTCCAGCTCATGTGGCGGCGTTAAAAGCCGGGGCGCCTTCGAGGGCCACTGTGGACTCGGCCTGCACCCGCCCCTCAGAAGTCTTCGCCGCTCATACTTTATATGCTGAAGAGCTTTTGACCTCTTTTTTCATGCTAGAAGCCTCAGCATTTCAAATGGTTCATTCATTCTGAATGTGATGATCAACCCATTTCACCCTAAAGGCCTTGGTGGAAAAAAAACAAAAAAAGCTAGATTTGTTTTGTAGATTCCCGAGCAGTTGGAATGCAGGGTTTGCGCTTGTTGCACAGGTGCATTTGCTCTCTTTCTGCAAACACACACACCAACAGGCACACACACATCCCATTGACCAACAGCCATTAGGCACCAACCTGGCGCTCTGTGTTCATTGAAGCTTCACTAATGCATCAAACACATCTGTAATTTATTGTAATTAACACCATCTCATTTGGATAAGTAATGACACAGCGACTTTTGATGAATGGCGATTACCCATTTGGTGAATCATCTCAAAAGAACAGGTGTTGATTATTTATATATTTAGTAAAGAGTCGGTCATCAAAATGCAGAAATCATCTGCCGGTGCCTAGGCGAGTGACTGTTAATTGCTATCTAGTTTCATTATCTGAAATGCACCCGAGGAGTCAAACATATTTTGGAATGTATTTACATATTTTGGAAGTTTACCTATCAGATTAATCTAGCAGTCTGATTTTTACTCTCAGCTCTCAAATTATTACAGTGAAGTAATTTTTTTTTTTTTTTTTGCTTTCAACACTATTCTTATCTATCTCTATACATCTGCTTGCTTGCCAAGCCATCCAGAGTAGAACTAAGGATCTGTTGAGGTCTTTCTAGGTACTGCATTCATGTAAGTACCAAGCTTTTCCTTCTCACCTCCTCATAAATAGAAAGAGGCAACAATCGACTTGCAGGTATCAACCATGAAGAGGAGGCAGATGGCAAACCCAGCTGTTCCCAGGTTTTGGAGGGAGGCAGGATCCTGACTCATTCTCCCCAGGGCCCCACAGGCTTCTGTGGGGAATTTACTGGGAAGCTGTGCATATTGGCGGCCTCTCCTGCTTTACTGGTCTGGGGGCAAACACTTCCCATCTCTCCCCTCTACCTCCTACTCTGATCTGTTCTGTCATAAGTGTGTGCTTAAGGTGGAAGAAGATGTTCTAATGAAAGTGAAAGCAGTGAGCATAATTGCATAAGCTTTTAGGTAGTTATATAGCTATTAAACACTGGCTCTTTTCAGTTTCTCTATTGCTGCTCTATAAGCTTCAATAGCCTTTTGTCATCATAAAGGGCTCACTAGAAATGTCATAGTTCAGGCTAACCCAAAATTACTAGGTTATTAAGTCTGTGATAGTGTACAGTATGTTGTAACGTATAGTCCACTGAAGGTGAGCAGAGTTGAAGTGAAATGAAGTGCAGTTATTTTTAACAATGGTGACAGAGTAAACAGAATCAAATGATGACTTGACTAGAACAGACTTGGATATGAATCATGAACAGAAACTCACCAACAACAGGGGCCTATACCATGATGGTAGTTGAATAAACTAATGGTTACTGCATTAGTTTTGAAGTTGACAAAACCAAACCATTTCAATCAGGCTTTGTTGGTACCATGACGCTCATCAACTTTCACCATGGCGATCATCAACTTTCTCTGTCAGCATAGGCTTTGATCCTGAGTTTATGGAGCATGTGCATGTAAAAGTGTGACATCAGTAGCGAACAGCCAATCACATGCCTTGAAACATGGAGAAACTGTGATTCACTTCTCATGAGAGAATCAGCGAGATTTATTTCTTCCTTTTGCAGAGGATTAAGAGATTGAAGAATATGAAGTACATAAATTTATTTACACAGAAAGAAGAAAATATCTTGCTATATCAGTGCAAGTGAAAGTTGTGAAGTTAGTTTATATAGTTAGTTTATATAGTTGATTTTATATAGTTGATTTTACATACAGTATATTGTATATATATATATTCTCTGTTACTATGTAGTGACCTTTAATTTGGAGCAAGAGAAACTTTATTGCATCAGAGATGTGTCACTTTATTCACAGCTATTTGGTCCAGTTTCAGTCTGAGATCTCTTACCCAGAACATAACCTGCCCCGGAGCAGGTTAGCCGTGAAGCATAATGAACACTGCTAAAAGCCGAGCCACTTTCATGGTGCCTAAAACCCAGGGTTGGCGCAAACTAAACTGAAACATACCTGGCTATCCACCTAAACCGCTTTGATGGTATAGGCCCCAGGTTAAATAGAACAAAGCTAGACCCAAGACAATGGGAACATGAGGGCTATAAATACACAAGGACTAATGACATAAGACACACCTGAAAGCAATGAACCAATCAAAACATAATACATGAGACAAAGGGACCAGATGACATGATCACATGAGGAACAGGGGAATCACATGGCATAAAACATGACAAAACTAGGAACATAGCAGGCTTGTTCGACTTCAAGCAGCGCTGCACAGACCGAACGGTGGCTGACTTGAAGCAGTGCATGCCGGTTAGAAATTTTGTCCAACTTGAGACAGAGCCGACGCCATGTGACTGTGACGAAATGGCATCAAAGTACAAAGTACATCAAAGTATTTATACTAAATAAAACTGATAAAAAAGTATACCCCACTACATTGGTATTTAAATAATATATGCTTATGTTGAACTTTATTCTTGTAAAAACAGACACTATAAGTAATACATAAAGTATTGAATGAAAATGTCTCTAAAACATCAGTGTATTACTTAAATATTGCATTTATTTAACTTCAGCTGTGATAAAGTACGCAAACGCAGCGCGAGTGTCACTACGGGAAGCAGAAAGTGTCCGACTTCACGTCTCCATTTTCAACTCCTCCCTGGCTCCCTGCCTGCACTTGGCTACTCTCGTCGATCGGTTACATCCAGCCGCAGCCGATGTCGAACACACCTAGTATATGAGACAAAGGGACCACATGACATGATCACTCGAGGAACAGGGGAATCACATGGCATAACCAGGAACATGACAAAACTAGGAACATAGCTACCGTATGACAATAACAAAATAAAAGACATGAAAACCTAAACATGATTCAAAACCCAAATCCAAACATACTGTAAGTAAGTGTACTAAAGCATCAAAACAGTAACGTTGTTGACTAAAGCAAATTTCAGTGCAAAGTAGGTAAAGTCATAAAGCTTTTTGGTGTGTGTGTAATTGCTTTCCCAATGGTTTATTGACCTCAGCTGAATAGACTACTCAAAACCCAAGCACATCTGTAGTCTACTTACAATAATGGAGTGACTTATGAATATCATAAACGCATTTGATAGCTGCACCTCACTTCTGCTGTTTGTAATCACAGTAAAAGGTCTTTGGCTCGGCCACGTCTAGACTCCAAACGTCAAAGAAAAACGCAGTTCTACATTTTCTCTGTAAGAGCTCTCGCTCCTGTCAGTCAGGCCTGAGAACCTACGCATTTACCAATCAATACAGAGCAAAATGGATACTCTGAGGAAAATGAATTTGGTCAAGTTTAAGGTGCTATTAAGTTATATTAAAGTTGAGAGATTTGATGTTTTAAAGAAAACATTTATCAGACTACTTCATGCTTCACATGGAAAATTTCCTCTTGCTGCCCGAGGTAAACAGAGGAGTAAAATGGGAGAGCCTTTAAGCCTTTAAAGATCACAGATCAATCACGATTTATCAATTGAAATAATAATAATAATAATAATAAAAATATCAATAGCTTTCCACTACAGAATAAAAGCAGATATGTAGATGTAAATCTAGAAGTGACTTTTAGAGGGGACCAGGAGTCAGCAGGTGTGACAAAGCCATGTGTTTTTGTCAACCAACTTCATGTAATATCAGGCAGTGTGTGTTATAATCTTAAAGCAATTAAAAAGGACAGCTGGATGGGATTCAAATATACTGTATACTGTATATACTGTACAAATACACTCATATGGTGTAAAGCACACTCACTGCGCTGCACTTATGTAAACAAAGAAACATTCTCCCGTCACATGCACACCAGGTTCAAATGGGAGAGGACACAATTTTGAGTGAATACAACAAATAATATGTTTTTCAGATAATCAAATGAATTCAGAAGACTTGGAATAATGCACACAAAGCATACTTTTATGGTATGATTTATGGTATTAGCTTGACAGTTAGAATCACCATCCTCTCCTTGTGTTTCACAGAAGAAAACATCATAAGGGGTTGGAGAGATATGAGAGTGAGTAAATGACAGGATTTGAGCTGACTATTCCTTTTATATTGCTTTTATTTATTTATTTTTGATACTGCTATAGCCAAAATTATGTGTTCTGAAAGTTTTGCACTACAGAAAAAATAACAGAATAATATAGGTCTACATACAAAATGTTTTTCAAAAAAAAAAAAAAAAAAGTACTCAAAAACTAATATTGTTGTCTCCTGTTATCAGTATCAGCTTTATAAATAAATAAATAAATAAGCTTATAAATTATATAATAAATACAAATTATGTGGGGATTTTATTATTCAATAATAATAATAATAATAATAATAATAATAATAATAATAATAATAATAATAATAATAATAATAAAAACAAAACAAAAAAAAAAACAACGCATTTAAACAATGTGATTAAATGAATGCCAAAAAACAAACATTCACTACAAGTGAAGATAGCTTGAAGAGAATAGAGTGACAGAAGGTATGAAAGAGGGTCATTTAGTCTTTCTGAGATGTTAGGGAGAAACAAACTGTTTTGGTCTCTTTGCATATGTATGTGACTTATTGCCCCTTGGGGAACCACTATAGATCCAGAGCCCCTCCGATGGGTGACAACAAGGGACTAGATTTTGCAAATTTTATATGGGCCTGTCTGTTTCCTGATGGATCTCTCAACACAACTTGCTCAGATTACCTCATCTATCAAAGCCTTCAGGTATGGCGATGTAGATCCCGGCAAAAGGTGAGTCACATGCGTTAAAGTGTTTGATATATGGAAAGAAACATTCAGTGCCAGACTATAAAGAAGACTATGAGCAGTAACAAGGAATACTCTTTTGACTGAATTGCTATAATGAGTATTTTACCATACATTTTCCCTCATAACAAATTACTCAGTGATCATATACTGGTAGAATTACACAGACTATCATTAGTTTAGTGACTGAGAAAAATAGGAAAAAAGAGAATGAGGGTGAGTATGGGTGGGCTTCATTTAATAACAGTCTTATACTGTGCATTATGTGTATGGGAAAACTACAAAACTACATAATTTAAACAGCTAAACGCATATATTCTGAGCTGACTGTGCAGTTACTTTGATAAAATATCGGCTTAAATGAGAGAAAAAGAAATGCACTGAGGCTATGGGCACGGTGGGCAGTCCCCCAGAGGCATGTCTTTGGAGGATTTATGCACAAAGTAACAGCTATAAAGCAATACTGGTCACAGAACAGAGAAGCAGGGTCGACTGGCACAGGTTTAATCATCATGAAATCAGAGCACCTCTGCTGAACAGATTAAAGTCAAACCCTCCACTCTGCACTGATCTCACACTTAAGAAAAAACGAGATGCCATTTTCCAGGCCCTATTTGAAGTCTTAATGGGCGAAGCTCTTGATGAAATCAATGTCATGTGAGCAGTTTACTATCAAGATATTCTTAAACTCCTTTAATGGGTTTTAATCAGCGCCTCTCGCTGTCAGTACAACTGCTATTCTAAGCAGAAATTACTACAGTGCCTCAAGCATCCCATTATATGAAATGCTATGATTAAATTTACATACTTTCAGTTTCACTCTTCCATAAACAGACTTTTACACTGCAGCAGTTGCAAGTGTTGATCTTGTTCGTGGTGCTGCATTCACGCCCAATTACTTTATCGGCTTACTTTCAGAGGGAACATGCGAATATAGATGTGTATTATGGCTACAGGCACTTATAGATAACAAATAATATGTACAATACCCAAAGAGGTTTTTCCAGGATTATCAAATATTTTCATATGACAGTTTTCTTTCTTTCATTTCAGCGCATTACATCAGCCCAATGATACTACGGTTTGTTTATTCATGTTTTGTATTTTACTCTTCTTGCCTTAACAATGTTCAATAACAGTAACATAGTCTATGTGATCACTGTGTTTAAAACAATATCTCATGCCTGGCCATTATCACACTCTTCTACAGCCAGTTTAAGTCAGTTGCTGGATTTAATCTTAGGTCCTATTATACACTTGGTTCCAGACTTCAAATTTGATTGGCCCAGCACTGGGACATTTGTATGCACATTATAGAGAGAATGTCAGTTGTGCTTTAGAAGTGGGGGTCAGACTTCCTCTGCAGGTTCCATTGTTCCACCAATACAGCAGGTGGCAACAACTGACAAGTATCTTTATGAGCGAGTCATTGATTCATCAATTCAACTGATTTGCTTTAAAATGCTGATTCATTCAGGAACAAAACAAGTGGCTTTTTATGAGTTTGTCACTGAATCATTCACTCCACCGATTTGGTTGAACGTGTCAGTTCATTTAAGAACCGAACAAATGACTAGCCGCACCACAGAAGCTTGAGGCTGTCAACACTCGACGCCTCAAAGCGAACACTGCAAATCCATTAGTCCTGTTGTTGGAAGTAGAGCAACCATGTGGAGGATGTCAGAGATAGAACGGGCCATCTGTCTACTGTCAGTAACTTGTCACACTGCATCCAGTGTTGACATAATCACTTATTATAATTACCCTATTTATATTTGCTTTTGACGAAATGTGACTGGTGTACACACGGTGTTACTATTTTGCCATATGTTTATATTGCAGGAACAGAGTAGTTTGCTGTTCCAAATTCAGCAACATTTTATGAGTCAATCACTGAATCATTTACTCAACCAATTTGTTCTAACACACAAATTCATTCAAATCAAATCAGTGCAGAAAGATTTTACTCTTATACACTCCCAAAATAAAAGGTTATCTCCATGTGTCCTTGAGAAAAGAATGTTCTGATTTACTTCACAGACAGTTGATGACTTGCATATTGTCTTAAATAAAATATGCTACTGTAACAATCTTCTTTTTTGCCATTTATTTATTTATTTTTAACAATTTTAGCCTTTTTTTCTCTAAGCATACATCTACAATCTTATACTGACATAGTATTTTTTTTTTTTTTTTTTTTTTGTCTCTGTCCAGTTGCCTGCACAGCTGTCTTTCTTTCCTTCACTACCACACACACATAAACACCTGCCAATAGTGAAGCCTTCAAAACCAAGGCTTTCAGAGATTTCTCCTTGAGCACAGGTCAGATGGAGTGTTCCACTCTGAATGGAAATGAGTAACTCTCACTGCCACCAGAGAAAAGATTAAAGTGGCATTTAGAGGAAAGGCATTTCTCCACTGGGCATAATAATAAACCTCCTCATCCAAAACAACAGTGGTGAAAATAGAGGGTTGAGCATGTAGACAACTGAGAACTCTTCCAAGTCTCTTCGCAATTCAAAGGGCTCCAAACTGCACCTACAAACAAAACAGAACATGTTAAGTATTAAGTGACAACAACAATCACATTCAAGATGTGCTTGACTAAGTTAGGACATGCTTTTTGGAAATGCAAAAAGCAGCTTTGTTTGATCACTTATTCATTGAAACTCTTCATCTTTGTGAGATCCATTTTAAATGGAAGATGCTACAATATAGAGCACTCTAGCGTTGGATTGGATCGACTGTGAAGTCGTTTGGAAAAATTATAAGAAAAATCTTAAAGGTTCAATTCGTTAACATTATTTAATGCAATAGCCTATATATTGGAAGGGAACCTTATTGTAAAGTGTCCCTCTCCATAGTGTATGTGTAGTGCACTTTGTGTGTATTAAAGAAAATAATGAAACAACAGGAATAAGACTTACTGAACTGGACTGTTTCAATACCGTGAAATGTTGCTCAGGTAATGTAAACCACAATTTCTGTCCAAAAATCAAAAAATCCTGTCATGTTTGGAGTAACAGTGCCTTCACACATAACAAAAGACTACAGTGTTTGACTACAACATTGAGAGATCAGCCTGGTCTCATTGTTAATACGTAGGTATTAATACGTAACTTTCAAAGACACAAAACGTACATTTTTGTACGTTTAGAAAGGTGCTACCCAGCTAGAAATTTTACGTTCCCAGAACATTCTCAGAATGTCCCCACTGGTGTTAAGGACATTGTCTAGTAACGTTCCCAGTACGTTCAGAGACGGTCACGATGTGGAGTTCTTTTAAGGTTTGGGGGACGTTATTTGGCGGACCTTCACAGAACATTCAAGACATTCTCTGAATGTTTAGGAAGCCATATTTTATTTGGAAATGTTCTTAGAACGTCCCTGCTGCCCTTGTCAAAAAATTGAATTGAAAATTAGAGCTAAATTGACTAACAAAAGTAGCTGTTCAAACAAAAACTAATTTTTCCTGAATGTCTTACAAAAAAAAAAAAAAAAAAAAAAAGCTCTTTACAGGTATTTCCTGTATTATTTTTATGAAACCTTTTCTTTAAAATGCAAATCTCTTGCAATAAGTTATTAGCTGACAACAGCACATGCATGAGCTAATGTAACTACTGTATCACTGCATCAGCAACTACACAGTCACTGCCTTTAAATAAAGCAACATGCAGCATAACATCAGTGGTCCCGGCTCATCATTGACTGAAGCACAGGCGCTACTCTCCGGCACAATGGTAACCTCACAAAACTCAGATAACAGAAACAGAACATTAAACACTAACAGATCTCTCTAGAGCTCAGCATCTTCACTTATTACAAACCACTCTGACTTTATTTCTTTCATACAAATCTTCTTAATGAGGTGTTGATGTTTTATCAAAATTTATAAATGTCACCGTTACGGAGGTAAGCGCTTGCTTTAGTTGAGCTCCTGACCCTTGATGTTTTAACTTAATTTTTTCTCCGGTTGTTGTAACTGTCTTTCTGAATGCACATTTGTTACAAAAAAAAAAAAAATCAGATCAAATGGATTTGGTTGCTCATTTTTGATGATTATATCATCATATAGTGGTCTTATTCACTGATCTCTGAATATTGTACTTCTTTCGTGTTGTGGTAGACCTATGATGATAAAATCCTGTCCTGCTTTGATATTTTAAAAGTTTTTATCATTGTGTAGAAATTATTTAGAAAGGATCATGTAGACTCACTCACACAGGCATCAAGATTCTGCATATGAATCTCAACAATGGTGACAAAATTTTCAGATAAACAGATCAGTTCTGAGCATCACAAAACAAGCTACTGAAGTCACAAAAAAGATTTTTGTTTATTGTCACCATTGTTGAGGTTCATATGCTGATTCCTGATGTCTGTGTGAATCTAAAAGACACTTTTCAAAACTCTGTCAGTATAATGACTTTCAAAAAAAAAAAAAGAAGACTCATAAAAAAAGAAAAAACTAACAGTTAATACACTCAGAGTTTAGATTCTAGAGAGAATCAGGACACTCCATGATGATTGAATCACCATCACTAAACAACCAAATTCATCCGATCAGACTTTCTCTTGCGTCTTTTTGCTGTAACAAGTGTGTTTTGGAAACACAGTTAAAGCAGCCAGAGAAAATCTAATATTAAAAAGTCAAGAATCAAGAGCCCATCTAAAGCAAACGCTCACGTCCATGACAGTGACTTCAAACTTTATTATTTTCTATAAAACACCCACATAGAAGGCGACATTCTCGGGACCTTGCGCAACGTTCCCTAAAAGTTCTCTAAAGGTGACGAAAATTCTGAACCTTTACAGAACATTAAGGATGTTCCTAAAATGTCCTCTTTTGGTAATGAAAGTGCTGCAGTTTAAGGTTCCTTATATGACTTTAGGGGGACATTCGAATTTGGTTAATTTTATGGTCGCATAAGAACGTTACAAAGAGGATATTTGGGACATTAACAGAACGTTCCCACACGGTCCTCTGTTGGTCATTTAATAAAGTTCCTGATATGAGTTTAGGGAGACGTTCTATTTTGGTTATTTTATGGTCGCGCAAGAACGTTACAAAGAGGATATTTGGGAAGTTATCAGAACGTCTTATAGTAATAATCCTCTAAACATTCCCAGAACATCCTGAATGTTCCCTGAAGGTCCACCAAATAACGTCTCCCAACCCTTAAAAGAACTCCACATCGTGACCGTCTCTGAACGTTCTGGGAACATTACTAGACAACGTCCTTAACACCAGTGGGGACGTTCTGAGAATGTTCTGGGAACGTAAAATTTCTAGCGGGGTAACCTGTCACCTAGTAACGTTCCCAGAACGTTCAGAGACGGTCACGACGTGGAGTTCTTTTAAGGGTTGGGGGACGTTATTTGGTGGACCTTCAGGGAACATTCAGGACGTTCTGGGAATGTTTAGGGGACTATTACTATAGGACGTTCTGTTAACTTCCCAAATGTCCTCTTTGTAACGATAAAAATATAACATTACATCAATATTTTGAGCCGCTAATCCTACACCTACCCATAACCATTTCTTAAAACTCTGTACTGTTATAAATAAAAGAATAACAGACAAACAAGCGTAATTACAATTTTTTATTGTGAAAATGTCAAAAGTGGTACCAAAAGTAGTTCAAATGATAATGAGTTACAGTAATATTTTTTTTTATAGGGTACAGAGCAGAATTTAAATTAATCCATGAAAATATGATGAATCCGGCTTCTCTCCGTGAAGGCGCACACTCATTACAAGCATATGGATTCTAAAGATATGGAGTACAGCAAACAAATAAAATGGATGTGATTTGTGAATTTATGTTGTGCTTTGGTGTATCTTATGGTTGTATTGTCAGTCGCTGCATAGGAGAAAACGCCTTCTGTGTCGCATAGCAAACAAACGAAATATTACAAAATGGTTAAACAATTACAGAAATTTTATTCATAAGGTTTCAAATTGTAGTCTTGTTTAACATTATGTAATCCTCCGAAACGAGCTTGCAGCACAAGTCACGAACAGAAATGTTATTTTCATATATGAGTAAACTGCATTCAATAAATTCGACTAAAAACATGTATTGATATGACAATTGAATACAGCAGATTTAAAACATTAATGCCATGATTTTAATATTAATACATGGGAATTCATATACATTCACACTTTACATTACATGATTTATGTTTTATTACTGTTAATACGTAAGTATTTTTACGTTTTAGTGCTATAAATACGTCAGCGTTGTACGTTTTTGAGTGTATGAAAACCTAAGTAAATGTACGTGTGGTGGAACCACACTTTACGTAAAAAATACACACGAATTCTCATGAGATCACGTTGGAGAGATTGATGCTCAGAAGCTGTTAGATGGAGGTGAGGGCTAGTCTGGAGGCGAAAGTTTGAGCCTTAGTAAAGGAGAAAGGTTAGACTTCAAACCATTTTGACGGTTCAAAGGTTAAATTTGCATGATGGGCACAATGAGTCCACCAGCACTGAACCCCTGTTGCTTCATTATATACATCTATCAATGTATGTATCATTTACATGATTATTGGTGTGTGACTTTGTGCATGCTTGTTTAACTACAGGGCAGACACTTCCATAGCTGACTGATGCTCTCATTTGCCTCTTGAAAAAAAAAGCTGTTTCTGATTGTTGACAAAAGATGGCATCAATATAGCCTACAGAGAAATGATCTAATTTATATGTAATTTAAAAAGATGTGATATGAAATGTATTGGAATTCTCCCTTCCTTATCGTTACAATGTTTCAGTGCTGATTAGATATTGTCATGACAACTAGCAGCTCAACAACATTAAGCAGTTCACTCCTCTGTGAAAGCTTCTCATTTATGTTGCTAGTGCTGTCATTTCTTTCAGGATGCACAGGAAATGATCACACATCCACACCTCAATGGCGCTGTAAATCATTCCGGCTGTGCCAATACACGCATATTCGTGCGAGTAAGCTGTACCGAGTCCCCCTCCTCTCCCAGTTTCCCCAGTGAAGACAGATTTCACCCTGGAAATGATGGACGGGTTTTGGTCGGGCGCTGTGGATCTGGGCCCATGCAGGGATTCTGGAATGGTTGTGAAGGTCAGGTCTCTTGACAATCTCCACATTGGCCTCTGACACAAATCTCCATTCATCAGTTTAACCTGTTACCCGGCAGCATGCCAGCTCTGCATAGATCAATCAGCTTGCATTGTAATTTCATCAGGCTTCCCTCCACCCCGCCTCCACCATATGCAAGTTCACCCATTTATCATCAAGGATATTAAGCGTGGGTATTTAAAAACACTTTGGAAAAAGCATCGACTGCTCTCCACAAGGGGGTAGTACATGAGAGCAGTCAAAGGAAGCGTAATGACAGTGAGTAATCATTCGTCACTAAAGTTTGATTGCACGCTCAGCAATTTCTTCTCCACTAGCATGCTCTCTTTTTCAAGATTTCATAAACGTCTCCTTTGCAGAAGTTTTGCAAATGTAAAGTTCGGCAATTATCTTCAACAGCCGCAGTGTTTTCAAATGCTGATTTTGAGAAGAGAGGTGGAAGCCCTGGGTTCTAAATGCTCCTCTTTATCTTTTGAGTAAAGCAGTTTTTTTTTCGAGGAACAGTGTCACATTCCATGTCTACGTCCCAATATTCATCATCCTGCCACTGACAGTCTTTGCCAGGATAATTGCATTATTTTACCCCCCTTCGTGAAGAATGTGTTTTCATTTTGAGAGGAATTATGCTGATTTTGTTGTCCCTTTGTTTTGCTCGCTTCAGGTCCCCTTCCCCCCGTCGAGTGAAGCATGGCTTGTCGGCATGCTTACCAATGACAAATGGGGGACGGTGTTGGGGTCTTTGGGGAGAGGAAGAGGAATCAGGTGCACAGCGGCTGGGATGAGGCTCCAGTTCTGCTAAACCCAGGGGCCACCGGCAGAGGAAGAGAGAAGCAGTCCGGGCTACAAATTAATACGTTCACGTGGGAGACAAAAATGGTCGCACTATTTTTCCTGCCTGCCGTTGCATTGCGATGCACAATCCCCACTGCACCCATCATACGAATGTTGCTGTGGAGGGTAATTCCAAATGCAGAAAGGCAGAATAGCTCCTACGCCAATGTGTTGACTGAATGCTGAGATCTCGGGTAGAGATTTCAAGCGTATTTTAAAATTCAGAAAGAAAAAATGATAATAATAAAGATAATAACACGCAAATAATTCCTCTTCTCAAATGAATGGGATTCAGAAGTGGACTTGACAGGTAAAGGAGGAGCGTGCGGCAACAATTCACCAGAATATTTTTTTGGGCTATTGCAATATCAGAGAAAGAAATGAATTTCAGCTATTCTGCTGAAGTAAATTCTGCTGAAGGTTATGAATGGGTCGGTGCCGATAGTTAATTTAACAAAGAAAACCATAAACTCAAGACTATTTACTAATGGCTAACCACTCAAGAAGAGGATCATCCGTCAAAACTATAGTGAGGCAAAAACTGATAGTGCAGTTGCATATTATTGCAAGAGCATGTAAAAAATAAAACCCTACTGCTTATACCAGCTCACACTGCCTGTTAGGAAATATCTTACAACTCATCTCTGTTCCTTAATGAATGCAAAAATTACTTGATCATTTCCACCCAGAGTGCCCATTTATTTGCAGCTATAATAAACTTATAAATTCTCACAAAGGAGTGTGATATGCGATCACCGGGGGGAAAATATCTGAAATAGGTGGAAGATTAATGCTGTTGTTTTGGCCCAGGGATGTAAAATTGGTTTTCATTGAGCAGCAGGGTTTTGTATTGACACACATTATTTTTCCCTCTGCCTCCTTACCCTTGTACAATTACTCTGGATTTGTCCTCTATGGTGCAGCATTGAATTATTTAATAAAAATTTTATTTTCAATAAGAATTTATTTTGGGTCATTGTAAATTTAATTTTTGAAACAACTGACACAGCAAGATCTTAGCTGTGCACAGAGGTCCCAGGAGGTATTTCAATTCATGAGGACGAAGTCTGATGTAGTTTAAGCTCTTTATGGGTCTGTAAGTGAGATCTGGAAAGTGAGTAACAACAGACAGATTAGCAGTGAATTCATCGATTACTTTGTGTCTTTAGTCCGTAGTACATACAAAGTTGAATTTATCAAGCAAATTTGAATGAATAAACTTATCTAATACAGGGATTTAGGCTGAAACAATACAATGAACAATATTTTATTAATCCATATTAGGGTGGTATTAATTTCGACATTTAACCTTTCAAGTTGTATAAATTAACAATGGATTGTGAACAAACATGAATTCACAATGAACAATTCTATGTTTATAAACAATATTATACAACATGCAGTCTGTGTTTGGAAGTTTCAGACAGACTGTCATTTTGTGCATTAGTAATGTGGGATTTTTCAGTGATCTTACTGCAGGTTCCATTGTTATGCCAGTAGGTGGCGACAAATGATTTAATAATTGACTTAAATCAGTCATTCATTGAGAATCTTTGAGTCAATGAACTGATTTGTTCATAAATACTAATTCATCCAGAAAGAAAAAAACACAAAAAACAAAACAAAAACAAAAAACAAGCGACTGATTGTCAGTCAGTGAATTAATCACTCAACTGATTTGTTCAAAATTACAGATCCATTTAGAAATTCCCACAATTGTGTTTTGCTCAGAGACACACCACAGTCAAGTCTGCTCTAGTCTCAGCCTTCAACATCACACTCATGGACCATTGGCTGAACATCTGATACATATGGCACACAAAATTGGAAACACTTTAGAAGTTTCGAAGTCGTCATCTGACTGGTTGAATAATACAAGATTTCCAGGAGATGTGTGTGTTGCATTCTTTAATGGTCCACCTAGAAACAAAGATGCTTTGACGCCAAACCCCCTCGTGGAAAAAGAAAGCCGACGTGTTTACAATTGTGACAATGAGCGCTTATCAGGATCAACTAAACGCTGGATATTCAAAAGTATGTGAAATATGTCAAGTTTGTGGCATACTCTTTAAAATATGTCCAAGAGTTTTAAACACTGGTCTGTTGAAGGGTTAGTTCACCCAAAAATGAAAATAATGTCATTTATTACTCACCCTCATGTCGTTCTACACCCGTAAGACCTTCGTTCATCTTTGGGACACAAATTAAGATATTTTTGATCAAATCCGATGACTCAGTGAGGCCTCTATTGCCAGCAATGTCACCGAACCTCTCAAGATCCAGAAAGGTACTCAAAACATACTTAAAACAGTTTACAAACAACAACAACAAAATAACGACTTTTCAACAATATCTAGTGATGGCCGATTTCAAAACGCTGCTTCGAAGCTTTACGAATCTTTTGTTTCGAATCAGTGATTCGGATCGCGTATCAAACTGCCGAACTACTGAAATCATGTGACTTTGGCGCTCCGAACAACTGATTCGAAACAAAAGATTCATAAAGCTTCAAAGCAGTGTTTTGAAATCGGCCATCACTAGATATTGTTGAAAAGTCGTTTTGTTTTTTTGGCGCAGAAAAAATATTCTCGTCACTTTATAATATTAAGGTAGAACCACTGTACTCACATGAACTGTTTTAAATATGTCTTTAGTACCTTTCTGGATCTTGAGAAGTTCAGTGACATTGCTGTCAATGCAGGCCTCACTGAGCCATCGGATTTCATCAAAAACATCTTAATTTGTGTTCTGAAGATGAACAAAGGTCTTACGGGTGTAGAACGACATGAGGGTGAGTAATAAATGATATTATTTTCATTTTTGGGTGAACTAACCCTTTAATGTAGGGAAAAACATGACACAGAAACAAAACAAACTGTGATTGTTTGCATTATATGTCAACCATGCAACCTCTGGGCAGTCCTTGGCCAATGAAAGCTGCTATGGAGTCCAGACCTTCTGCTGTCAATCTGAAGGTCTGGCTATGTGAGACTAATTCTGCTCTGGCTTTGTTTGGAACTATGTTCATTGGTGGAAGGGGGGAAAAAAATAAGACAAGGTAACCTGCAATATCATGTCTACAATGTAAGCATTGCTTGTGTGATATTGTTTAATTATATAAACAAATAATCATTGTTAGTTCATGTTAACTAATGGTAACAAACTGAACCCCATTCGTTAACTCTAAAACAGAGTTGCACAAGCAGGCTTCTCTACAGGCTCTTCCTCATGATGAGATGCTTACCATGAACATACACATTTCTCGTCTCAACTGATCTAGCCACACTGAACTTGAGCAATAGAAAAAGAGATTGGGAATAAAGTCCCCAAAGCCAGACTCTGACAGAGTACTTTGAGAAAATAACAGCCACAAGGACAGAAAGTCACTTGGTCTTGTGGCCACTGATAGCTCTTGAATTGTTGTTACCCACTAGCAAACGCAGGTCTGAGAACTCCGTTATGAAATCTCCACTCAAACTCACACAGGACTGGCAATGAAAAAGTCAAGTCCTCTAAACATCCCCTACATCGCTACTGGCATTTGATTCCCAATTGATAACACAGTATAAAGAGCATGTACATTTACAGTATTTGCAAATTGTACGCTAGCGTTCAAGAAATATTTTTATTATTCAGCAAGAGTGCATTAAATAAAGATTAAAACGACAGTAAAGACACTCACATTGTTACAAATATTTCAAATAGATGCTGCTCTTTTGAACTTTTTATTCATGAAACAATCCTGAAAAAAATTATTGGTTTAAAAAATCCATTATTTTAAATAGTAAAAAAAAAAAACAAAAAAAAAAAACACTAATATTACCATTTTAATGTATTGATCAAATAAATTCAGCCTTGATGAGCAGTAGAAAACATTAAACAAATCTTACCAGCCCCAAACTTAGCAGCAGTGTATTTATTTTGTTTGTGTATATATATATTTTGCAAGTGGATTTCAAATGGTGACAAAAGGACCAGCGCTTATGGCCTAATGGGTTTTAAGTGTTCACATTGTCATGGATCATTCTCCCTCTATTCAGACAGTTGTGTGTCCTTGGTGTCACAATCTATTCTGGACACCTCTCCATTCCATCATAGGTCTAGTGGAAAATTGTGTTTTGTGCTGTACTCCGAACATTTATAAGAGCTTCCTGAAGATCCAAATATAGATGTGAATCCTCTCTACCCTGTTGAAAATCACAGTAACAGAAACCCCAAAGAAAACACTGGAAGGCTTTGACGTTTTGATGTGTTTGCTTTTTTACCCTGATTTATAATAGCAGCCTACCTCCCTGAGCAAT
Organism: Mylopharyngodon piceus; assembly: GCA_039654765.1. NCBI lineage: Eukaryota > Metazoa > Chordata > Actinopteri > Cypriniformes > Xenocyprididae > Mylopharyngodon > Mylopharyngodon piceus. Next base: position 20,463,223 of record CM077442.1, read on the forward strand.
GTAGATAAGATGTGCAGACAGGAAACATTGCAGGGGTTGTGATAAGGTTGTAGTATGTCCATGCAGCACATGTCTTCAGCGATGATTACTACAAATCTTCTGCGCAAGAGGGAACAGAGGGCTTTAGACATACTTCACTTGGCACTGTGACTTGGAAAGAAGCAAGTAGTTAGTAAAATGGTCTCTCGGAAAATGGTGAGGTTTGTTGTTCAGAGATAGACACATCACATTATAATAGAGCCCACAGGAGCTAAGGAGTCCCAAGCACACAACGTTTTTCTTTTCTTTCACTAGCGTTTGAAGATCAGTAGCTTTACTGGGGTAAAAAGGCCTCCCATACTGATCCCAAAAGGGAAAGTGAACTTCTTTATTTGACTTGAAATGTTATTCCCTCTATAAATGTGAAGAGACCGCATTCAAACAACACAGCTTGGGCACAATGTCACCCACATAACACCGACCTCAAACTTGAACGAAGTCAAGCATGCAGCTCAACTGCTGAGGTAATAAAGACTCAATTATGATTGTTTTCTTTCAAGGCCATCTGCCTTCTGATTCCCCCTCCTGCTGGAGTCATGAAAGACGCTGGGATGATCTTGTTTAGAGATGACACGAACAACTCAGTGAACAATAGCGAAAATTAATAGGTTGCATATAAGCAGACTGCTGATTTGAATAAAAAAAGTTTCTTTGCCTCAGAAATTCAGTCCCATTCACTGAAGATGAGAAAATATGGAAGAACATCTCACCTGGTGCCATATAGTCAAAGTAATAAAACCGAAATATTGTACTCAGTGTGAGATGGTCTTTTCCAAAGTCATTTCAATCTTCCCACAACATGGTGCTACTGAATAAAACCAGCTTGAAGCAACCCTTAGCATTCAAACGTAAAACCCCTCTAGTAGAAAATCTCACAGATAATTCTTCATGGAGACAGAAACTACAGTTGATTTGAGAGTTAAATCAACAGATGGAATCTATCTATCTATCTATCTATCTATCTATCTATCTATCTATCTATCTATCTATCTATCTATCTATCTGTCTGTCTGTCTGTCTGTCTGTCTGTCTATCTATCTATCTATCTATCCTACTTTGTTACATTCAGATTCAAGATCCTGTTTGCTACCACAATTCAAATCCATACTCAGGAATTCTCAATTAAATTCTAAATAATGAATTAAAAGTATGATACATATTCTAAATCTAATCACTCAGCACTATTGAAATGCTCAACAGTTCACTTTCTAATATTCAAGGTCACAAAATAATGACTTTATTAATCAAGTTAAGAGTTAGAGAGTGTGTGTGTGTGTGTTCTTGTATACATTGTTTATGAGGACACAAATGTGTATAATGACATGGGTGTTACAACGTAAACATGGTTTATGAGGACACTTCCTGTGTCCTCATAAAGCAAATGGCTTAAAAAAACATACTAAACTGTTTTTATTTATTTATTTAAAAAAAAAAAAAAATCTGTGATGGGTAGGTTTAGGAGTAGGGGTAGTGTAGGGGGATAGAATATACAGTTTGTACAGTATAAAAACAATTATGTCTATGGAGAGTCCCTATAAACCACATATACAAGTATGTGTACACTTGTATATGTGGTTTACGGGGACTCTCCATAGACGTAATGGTTTTTATACTGTACAAACTGTACATTCTATCCCCCTACACTACCCCTACTCCTAAACCTACCCATCACAGAAAACTGTCTGCATTTTTACATTTGTAATAAAACATTGTTTACTATGTTTTTAAAGCTATTTTAAATATGAGGACTCATGAAATGTCCTCATATTTCATGTTTACGTCGTAATACCAGTGTAATACCCATGCCATTATACAAATTTTTGTCCTCATAAATTTAATCATAAAATTTTTTTTTTCAACAGTGTCCCAGAGTGACATGACAACAATGACTTACAAACAATCAGCACTTCATTTAATCCAAGCTGCCATGAGCCATGATGTCTTCTAACTAGGAAATTATATGCTGATGCATCACTAAGGTTGTAGTAATTTTTCAGACCTTGCTTCCTTATGATTTGCCCTGTGTTTGCAGGATTACTCGTCTCCCCCTTCCCCCTCAACGTGTCTCAGTGGAGACAATTAAAGTGTGACAGCTTTTCATTTAACAAGTGCTGTTTTAGCTTATAGGGATGAACACATGGCATTCTAATTATCGGTGAACGGCCCACAGACTCCTCACTATTTTAGTGTGTCTCTGATGTGGCCTGACGTACCTGACAGCCCAGGAACACTGGCCCTGAAATTACCAGGATTAGTGCTACAACAACCGAAAACCTAAAGTTTGAAGGGATTTCTGTGCCGATCACGCAGGTGCATGATTTCCCATTCACTTTCTCTTGATTCTTAGGCATTGGTGTATTTCAAGAGCCAGTGATGAACTGTTATGACTTTAGTGAGTAAATCTGGATGTATTCATTGACATATTGAAAGCCAACCATCTACACAGCAAGGAATCCTTCACCCCTAAAGTGAAAGCATGCATTTATCTTCTTTCTTGACTATTGGTCAACCCAGGATCATTGTATAATGTACCTGAAAAATGATATTACTTTGCTTCTTGCTTGTTTTGTGACACTTTCAAAGTGAAATAACCAGTCAGTGGTGCTAATAGCTCAATCGGTTTTATCAATGAATTTGGCTAGTTATTACATTGGTTGTTGTACATACTGTATCAGGAAAATGAATTGTCCGGTGAGTGGCTCTAAAAGGTTAATGATCTATTGCATTCGAAAAGAACGTACCGCCTACACTAAACCTTACAATAAAGCTAACCGATCGAGTTAACAAACCTGAGTTAAAAAACGCATTTGTGGAAGCAACCATGGCATTTTAGCTTGCATTTGCAAAGTCTTTGAGTCTTTTTTATCAATTATTCAAATAATTTTTAGATTCATTTCTGATGTGTTGTAAAACAAGGTGGGAAATGGACCAGGATCAAACAAGCTCTCATGCACAGTGATCTACGCAGTGATGATGTTGAGTCAAACAAAAGGTTTTCTCTGAGTTCATTCCATTTTGCTCTTGCATCAGATTTCCTATCCTGCTATTGCACTCCATTGGAGACACTGAATCCTTTATATTTTGTAGCATTTGCTGCTGACATTTGCTGATGTTGTGCGTCTTAAATGACTTGTCCTTAAAAGATAATGGATCAGATCAGGGAGATTGTGAGTGACCAGTCACTGAATTTATGAAGCCTTTAGCAAATCCACTAAAAATAGGAGCTAAACCACTGACATTAAATAAAATGTTGAGCCTTCTACCAAATAGCTTGTCAGCAGTCTGAGTATCAGGCTATACTGGCACAAAATAGGCCATATCATATTGTACATGGTCTTATAACAGCAGAGTTTTTTAGCAGAGATTCTTTTTGTTTTGTCTTTCACACCCAACTGAATAAATATATATATAAAAAAAAACAGATTATTTATTCAGCTACTAGAATTACCATATAGCTTTCAATTTCTGAGGTGTGCAACTGACAATTTCTGTGCAGTTTCAAGTGGAATGCCTCGCGTTGTTTTGCCGTTTTAGACAATCACATTTTATTTCACTTCACCAAATGAAGAAATTTGTTTTCATACTTACCTACAAACCAAATGATAAAGTTATTTTGTACAAGCAAAACATTGTTATATAAGCAATATGTGGTGAATACAATTTATACTGAGTTGTAATTTCTTTCTCCCATTAGAATGCATACACATTTAGTAAATCTTAACGCACATAGAAATCAACACTTCAGGTAGATTAGTGGAGGTCACACATTCAGAAAAGGTGCTTCAAAAGAAAAGATTTGACTTTATTCAGCCATCTTTATTCATTTTACAGCTAGAGCACATCACACTGTGTTCTAAGACATCCATTTTTACCCATTATGCAAGAGAACCCTAGTGATCATAGCTTCTGCCTGCTTTTATTCTCTCAGCTGCGCCCAAGGTTATCTCTGCTCATCTATTCTTATCATCTGCTGGTTGATTGATCTGTTACCCCTGCACCCAATCCACTTAATAGATGAGTAAATTTAAAAGCCATCACAGACAGACAGAAAAAGTGGTGAAAAAAAAAAAAAAAGTTATCATAGATTACCTCTCATGTTTTTGGTCTACAAGGCCTTGGACTCATTTGCATTCATCTGAAGTTAATGGCAAACTGATGGCATTCTTAAGCATTAACTGTTTTTCCAGCTCTCACTAAACATAATATTATGAATCATCTTTAGTCGCCTCATACTTCAGATCTAACATTTGGAATGTGCATGGTTTTGAATTTGTCTGATTGCTATGTTAATTTAAAACCTTTGACAACAAGTCTTTGAAATTTAACTTTAAAAGTTTCTCTCGACTGTGTTTTTGGAAGACATTTCTCTCATGAGGCAATAATGTTTCAAGTTCAATATCATATTGATGCATCAGTTAATTTGGGTGTAGGAAACGGAAATCCCAGATCCAATTTGCATTTCCAAGCAAAGCTTCACTGACACTGATATTTATTCCCAAATAGGAGGGGACAAATGATTACAACATCATAACCCTGCTGCTTCAACACAAGTTACTCTCTACCATACCTCTGGATGTGAGTGAAGTTCCTAAATGCAAAGGAGAGCTGAGAATAAATTTCTGTCTTTTGACAGTTCTATCTGTCAGACTTTGTGATGCAGAGATGTTTCAGCGAGGAAATACCCTGTGGATGTGAACAAATCAGCGTATTACTGCACAATTAATGTAGCTGAAAATCTTTCCAGCTGTTGATTGTTAGGGGAAGAACTTGCCAGCTTTGAGAAACTAATATCAGGTAAATTAAACGCATTGCTACTTTTAGGGAAGTATTTTATGGGATATTGCCGTCTATTTTAACAGTTCACTCTTTATATTGCTAAAAGGTGACCCAGCTGATAACTTTAAAGGATAACACATCTTACGTTTCTCTATAAACAGTTCTGAGCACCAGCTGAGACATCAAATCAAGATAGCACAAAAAGACTGAAATGTTTGAGAAACAGACTTCCATAAATGCTTTATTTATTGGACTGAGCATTTAAAAGGTTTTCTTATTTTTAAAGTGAATGTACTTTTTTCTCAACTAAACTTCAAAGAATCATGCAAAATCTATGAAATGATGAAGAAATTCTCATTAGTTATCTATGAGGCTCTTAAGAATGACGCATTTCTGTGTCATATTTTAATTACGGCCATTCTCATTTTTGATTGAATTTGAGATACTTTCATGGTTCTGTTTAATTTAGCAGAAAAGACTGTGAGAAGCCATGCTGACGAAATACACATTATCTGATGACTTTAGTTGCCATGACATGCTTTAAATTGAAAAAGAAGATCATTTATTAGACATGCTGGTATAAAGACAGTCTGGGATGATGTAAGATGACTCTTTTCTATGTGAATATTCTTTAAAATTCATAGAACCTGCTGTCAAGATGTATAATAGGTGAGCAAGGAAACATCAGAAGTCCTTCCATAAAATGTGACAGCAGGGCATTCAGAAATCTCATATCACCTGGCTTGTCCATTTCACCACTGTGCATATTTTGAGCCAATCCAACAGTCAATGAGCCCTCCTTTGGCCTTAATGAAAACTTTTTCAAAGGCAGCTCAATTTAGCCAGTTTGTTAAAGATTAAAAAGCGAGCAGGCACTCTGCTTGACTTACATGTAGGCTATATCTCTCATACTAAGGTTAAACCAGGGGTGCTTTCTTTGAGAAGGCAGCAATTCCCCGAAAAAAAAAAAAAAAAATGTGGATAAGAAAATAATTAACAGTACAAAAAGGAAAAAGAAAGAATGCCAATAACCCTGTCAATGCAATAATGCCCACAATCTGCTTGAATGGGTCAAACTGGCAAGGGCAGTTCAATTAGAAATCATTATCCACATCAAAAGTAGCTGGATTTTGTTCAATCAAAGCTTCAGATTTGTGCATTTGATCATCATGACACCTATGTAAGGTTTAAGGATTAATGGTCCACAAAAGAAGGTAATTAGTTAGATAAAATAGTAATAATAATAATAACCAAACCAGTTAGTACTAACAAATAAAAATTATTAGAAATATGCCTTACTCTACTATACCTTACTGTATAATTGTACTTCTTTTTGAAGAAATTTAAATAAATAAATAAAATTAAAAAAATGTATAAACTAAAGTTGGTGTGTATAAACTAAATAAGTTGATAAATTGATGTGACTTTGCTTAAAAATAGTATGTTAATAAAAAGGTACTAAAATTTTATTAATTACTTGCTATTAGTTTAATATAAAACTTGTGAAACTGCATAACTGAAAAATATAACATGGAATCACATAAGACAGAATTTTCTGTGATGGGTAGATTTATGGGTAAGGGATATACAGTTTGTACAGTATAAAAATCTTTATGTCTATGGAAAGTCCCCATAAAACATGAAAACCTAAAGAGTGTGTGTGTGTGTGTGTGTGTGTGTGTGTGTGTGTGTGTAAGCAAAGGTAATACATGTTAGCAGTGAGTGAACTCAAAAAAAAAAAAAAAAAAAAAAAATTTGTTGGATTTACTTAAAAAGTGGTTCCACGCAACTATATTGAGTAATTTGTACAAATAACAATTTAGTTGTATGAACAAAAGAAATTCAATTTAACTTAATATAACATAGTGCTCACAGCCTAAACACAGGAGTCACTCTTCTGCATAATGGTAACCACAAAATTCAAAAACATTATAGAAAGTCCTCTAAATGTCCAAAATAACTGAACATTAACATACACTAACAACATCTTTCCCTTTACTGAAAAACACATAAAATAACCCTTTAATCCCTAAATTTACTCTCCTGATGCAGTCCCTTGCAAAGCATGCTGGAAACTACGGATCCACTGCCCAGTTAGTTATGTCAAAATTAATTTGTGAGTTTTACTCAGCAATGTTAAATTGACTGAACAAACACTTATTAAGTAAAGCTGACAATACTTTTAGTAGAAACAACTCAGTTAAATTAAGTTCATATTGTTACATGAATAAAGTAATGTGAACAAGCATGGTTTGAACAGTGAAAGTTCATTTTTTTGAGTGGAGAATGAGGCTTTTTTTTTAATCCTTGAAAGGCCAAGTCCAGTGGTGACCATAGTTTGGACCTGTTGTCATGATTTGTTGGTTGTCACCACTTGTTCATTGTGTGGGAAAAGGGCATCGGTGCTGTAGGAACTGGAGGCAGGCTAGTCTTCACACCTCTCTCCAACTATCCAGCCATGGGTAATTTCACCTTTGAGCTGGTGGCGCGGTCACACAAGCGGACAGAACACAATCTTCTCTTTCCTGGATCCCAGGAGGCCTTTCTCATGTCCACACCAAGAGTGTAATGCTCTCAAAAAAACGTAGCAACAGAAAACTACCATTTTTATTTATTTATTTTTTTCATTCTCTGCCGGTGAAATACCAGACGCTTCCCAGCAAGCTCTGCCCTGCTTGTCATATATGGTTTTGGAGTACGAACAGGGCTTAGCGCTCCAAGGCAGCTTCAGGCAAATGTCACTTTAAGTTACGTACACCGCGAGAATCCTGGAACCAGACGAACGGTCACTGATCTATGAGAAATCAGGTCAAGCGCTGAGTGTCCTACCCTCTACTCAGAACTGTCAGGAGCAGAGAGAAAGCCAAATGATCGAGGGGCTGGCTGGAAATATTTCCATAATGGGTGCCCATGCACACCATTGCAAAGACACACACGCACGCACCCCCTTCTAGAGCACTGGAATGGTGACACTGAGATAATACATCGTCCACACAACACCAGGGGCCAAAGAATAATGTCGACTCGGGTCAGCAAACATGGCAGCACATCACCTTTAAGAATACATTATTATTAAAACTTTTCTGTGAGCACAAATGATATATTTTTCCATCTTTTTCAGAAGAAAAATCATCTTTTAGGAAGCATCAATTTAAATAAGTGCCTTATAGCAAACAAACAGGCAAGGACAATTGTGCTTTTAAACTAGTAGTGGCTGTTCATCCCCATGAACAAACATACAGTAAACCGTTTCATTGTCTTCACACTTATTTCTCTTGCAGAATCTCTCAAGCAGCTGGTACCTGAGTCCTTGAGCTACACCTAGTGGCAAAGCTTTTGTCTCTGATCGGCAGCTGAATAACATTCCCAGATGGTCTCTGTGAAGAAAGGCAGCAAGAGAAGCGGCGCAGTAAACAAAGAGGTAGAAAGATACTACATTACAGCCTGTCCACATGTGGAAACGGTCGAACGAGGACATGAGGAGGGAAGAAATGCATTTTAGAGCATCCGTGGAGGCAGTAAAACTGACCAATCACCTCAGGTGTAGCGGTTCAGGTTGTGTAGGCATGAATTGTGAGGCTTCTACGGGGAAAGTGAGCGGCACTAGATGCACTAAATAATTCAGCTTTCTGAGTGTGTCATTTCGGAGATACAATGTGTGTTTGCAGTGATTCACTCATTCCTTATTCAGAGTCACAGGGTTGTTTTAACCAGTGAGGAAGCATAATTCAGCTCTTTTATCTTTCAGACATGTTTTATGAACAGTACGGATGTATTTCATGTAAATGTGGGTCTGTAAGAGAGAGGAGTGTGTGTGAGTGTAAAAGAATCACAGCCAATCTAAAAAAAAACACACACTTTTGTTCTTATAAGCTCTATTTCCTGTGTAGATCCAACAAGCCACAACTAGGTGATTTCAACCTCACGTTCTTCAACTGAAGAGTCACAACATCTTGGCCAAAGGTGTTCATGATCACACCCCCCTGTGAGAATGTCAATCAAAGACAGCCGCCACTGAAGTGTAAAACCCCCAATCAATGAGTACAGCAGTGTGATGAGAGAAAGGAGGAGGACAAGGAGGCATGAAAAACACAGGGGTAAGAAACAGTTGCTCTTTTCTTTTCATTCTCTTTTCTAATCTTGGTAAATGTTTCTTAGCATGGTTAAAACACAAGCATTATGACCACTGTTTAAAATAACAGAGGAGAGGACGGATGCTTCTAGATTGCATTTGATTATTTACAGTGACTTTGCAAAGAATATCTGAAACAGAATTCAACATAACAAATGGACATGATTACCTTTCTGTCTAATAGAGCATAAGAGTCTTCTGTCCAGAAATTGCTTTCCTATCACATCAGTGGGTTGTTCATTTGAACCCAGACTGCAGTCATTAAATCAGGGGTCTCATTGTGATGAGTGCTGTGCAACACATGATCAGAAGTGAGCAGCAAGCGAATGTTTTTGTGGATAAGATTACATCTAAAGGGAAAGCCTTGCATTGAGTTTCGACAAACAAAACAGAACAAATGTATGTTATCAGGCAACAGAGTGATCAGGGTGGGCCGTCAACGCACAACATATAGACAATTCAATGCAAGAAAGTGTCAATATACATCAATGACAATGGCACTGTTAACCTTTTAATGACCTTTATTGATGCACTGTCATCGACAGTAATTTACTTATCGGTATTTGAAAGTCTTTGAAATGTAATTCTACCACAATGATAAGGAATGCACTGACACTAAAATGCTGGCCAGCATAGATAAGACAATAATATTTTCATAAACCAAAATTAAAATTCTATGTTTTTATTTATTATTTCACTTAATTTTAAAAGCTACAAGTGGATTTAGACATCACAACATTTTAAATGTACAAAATGAAAAATTAATTTCCCAAATATTACATTTAACATTTTACACAAACGGTTATTATCTTTGAAAATAATAACAAATTGAGTACCAAATAAGTGTCACGTCATGTTCTGTTTTGTTTGATTTTCTGTGTTTAGTTCCTGTTGACTGCCTGAGTTCATAGTTTCCTTGGCTACTCATTAGTTAATCATTCTGTCCAGTTTATGGTCTTAAGTAATGTTTGTAGCATTCCTAGTTTGTTTGTGTTGTTTATCCTCTTCAACATGTGAAAATCAGCTTATTAGAATGATTTCAGAAGGATCATGTGACGCCTGGAGTAATGACTGAAAATTCAGCTTTGCCAACACAGGGGGAAAAAAAAACAAAACGCATTTAATCAAATGTATTAAAGCAGACAACAGTTATTTTAAATTGTATTAATATTTCACAATGTTTTTAATTAACCACTTTTTGAGTACATTTATTAGTGTTTAAAAGATTAACTTTAAATTTGTATTGGATAATGACAAAAAAAAAAAAAAAGGAAAAAAAAATAGATTTGATCGTGATAATAATAAAATATATATACATAAAGTATCTAGCTTCCGCCAGACCGCCTTCCGTATTCAAGTTACGAAGTGTAAACTGGCGTCGGGTCAGTTAAGCTTTTTCCGTAAGTTGAATAGGGAAGGCGTAGGACGTAGCGTAAGCTTTTTGAACTGTGAAAGTTTTACACTTTCTTCGTACATTGAATATGGAAGGCGGTCTGGAAGAAGCTAGATATTTTACTTCATAACTTGTTAAAAATGGATATATTTTTTTTACACAAATGCATCGCCTGGAGCCGTGTGGAGTACTTTTATGATGGATGGAAGCACTTTCTTCATCTCATACTCATTGATCCCTATCACTGCCATTATAAAGCTCGGATGCGTCAGTATTTTTACTAATATTTCTCCGATTGTGTTCATCAGAAAGAAGAAAGTCATATACACCTAGGATGGCTTGAGGGTGAGTAAAGCTTGGGGTAATTTTCATTTGAAAGTGAACTAATCCTTTAACAATGATTGTTCCCTTGTTTTCCTTCATGTACTTTTTCCCCACTTGTCATTTAGCTCCTTAACCTCTGTTGACACAAATGGCAAATTCTCATACAACAAAAATTGATATGCAAAACCATGTACAAACCTCCTCCCCAGGCAAGTGATAGTGTAAATGCCACGTAAGGCACAGGTGAGTTAATTAATAAATGTTATTTTAATTAAATCAGTCAGGGATCCAACTATCCGCAGATTACTGTTTCCTATAATTAAGTAATTAGACCTGGCATTTTTTTGAACACTTACGAGGCAGAGGATGTTATCCACAGAGTGTCGGCACAAATAGAAACCCCCCTATGCCGTTGGCGGAGGTAAAGCAGGAACTGGACCTCCGCCGTAGAATAGGTCAATTGATTAATGCGAATTTGTTGCTGGTACTGCTGTCTTTCTGTTTCAGGAAGCAGTGTTTGTGTCAATCAGGCATGAAATGTAATTAGAAAGTCTGCTCGTTGAAAGTGGAGTCAAAATGAATCTCGAGAAAAGAGCAAAAAGGCCTTCTACCTGGTGGACAGCAGACTTGAATTAAAATTTCCGCTGCTCTTTTTTTAACATCGTAATATCTGAGACCATAAAAATGCATGAAGAAAAAATGTCATTAATAAGGAATGGTCCAGACAATCTTTTTATGCTTGCCTTTTTTCATCTGTAAAATTTAATTGCCAATTTATGTTAATAACACACAGAACATAATTGATGCATAATTATGCACAAACCATCCACAATGGGACAAACTTCTACGATTTGCTTTTCGGCTAGTGTGCGATTTCATGCTTGTGTCAGATTCCAAAAACCACAAAGTATCTTACCCCTGAGCACATTAGCAGTGAGGTAAAGTAAAGGATGTGGTCTATATTCATATTCATATATTCATATCATTCACTATGCCCTTCCATCTCAGATGTCATTGATTCCACTCGTCATGTGCATTAGTGCTTGCTTTTGGTGTCTTTCTCCATTAGGAAAAACATGATAAGTGCTATAAGTGAGCATTTGTTGGAAGCGGAACACTTCTTGTTTTTTCCAGGAAGTTCTTGGAGTCTATTTTTGAATGTCTAATTTATGCAAAGCCGTTCTACGGCCCTTTGAGGGCACAGTGACATAATGCCATAAGTCACTCTTGACACTGACACTAGCTATGGGGGACTGCCCATTTTTGAGGGCTGTTGAATCATTTAGAAAAAGTGTCACTTGTTTCTTATTAATTGCCCTCTTGTTTGTAGCCTCGGGCAATGACTCGCCAAGACAAATAACCCCTTCATGCTGTAAGTTGAATCCATGCCAGGTTAAACAACTAAGTACAACAAGCTCAGCACAATGCACTGATATCTCTCTCTCTCTCTCTCTCTCTCTCTCTCTCTCTCTCTCTCTCTCTCTCTCTCTCTCTCTCTCTCTCTCTCTCTCTCTCTCTCTCTCTCTCTCTCTCTCTCTCTCTCTCTCTCTCTCTCTCTCTCTCTCTCTCTCTCTCTCTCTCTCTCTCTCTCTCTCTGACAGAGCAATGTATGTCTTAAACTACAGACCATTAAATGCTCAAGTGTAGATGCTGTGTTGGTGCTTTCAGTTCTGGGAAACAGAAAACTTGGTTTGAGTTTAGCATGGAAACTTAATAGAGAAATGAAATACATTCTCATGACTCCAAAACTAACAAATTAATTTTAGTTTTAGTTTTTGATAGATGGTATATTACAACCCGCCTGAAAAACTGAATGCTATTAAACTTTTAAAAAATAACAGTTTTATCAACTTTAGCAATCTAAAATATTAAAATATACAATTATTTTATTTTATAATTATAAATTTAATTATAAAATAAAATAAAAACTAAATAAACAACAACAAAAAAACTAAACTTAAACTAATAATGATAGTCAAAACTAAACTAAATAAAACAACTGAAATAATATATATATATATATATATATATATATATATATATATATATATATATATAAAGATATATATATATGTATATATATATATATATATATTTTAATTTAAATTCCTTCAAAGTCAGCAAAAAAAAGCTCAGATTTTTGAGTGTGCATTTTTTGTGTACACTTAATACATTCCATTAAAGTGTTGAATTATCTGTATATACTATGACATGGTGTTCAGGAAAGGAGGTCAATTCTACTGACAAACCAGGTATTCTGGTGGACCAGTCATGTTTGTTATTGGGTTGCCCTTTAGCCAAATGTTATCTTGCAGGGAGATGAATCCAATAACTTGGTGTCCTTAATAATGGGAGAAGAGACCACAAATGGCTGGAAGAGAAATCAAAATAGCTCTCCACTGCATTTATATTGGTCAGCCAATAACTCCTGTCCAACACGGACTCAAAAACCAATAAACAGACGTGTTCACTGGGACTTCAGCAACCTTTAGGAATGCCATTAGATTGCCTAAATCCTACAATCTAACGTGATGTGAACCATTCACATCCCACTGAACACAAGGGTGTGGAGAGTGAGAAAAATGGAAGAAAATGGTCAAACACCGGCATGATACATATGACCTAATTGATCAGCTTTGGTAGGAATGAATGGATGATAATTATGCAGTAGGCTATGCCAGACGAGAGGGGTCAAATGTTTTAAGCGGGAACATGCTCATTCCTTGGAAGCACACTAATGGGATGCGTTTGACCTTGTGCCCTGGCACAGTGAAGGCAGATTAGGCAATGATTAGCACACTGACTGATGGGATGACAGAATACTCTATGACAGTTGCTCATTTATTGCATCATCAATTACAGATAGGGTTAAAAAGGATAAAAGAGAGATATTTCTCCACATGAAATTAAAAATGCAGAGTGAATTCTCAAAAATTGATGCACAACGATCAAACTATACTCACGCACTGGAATATAAATTAACTGACAGCAGATGTCAATGGTTTTATGTTTTATTGTCTCTTTAGTTGCTGTGTTGTGAGAGGGGGTCACTCTCTCAGATATATTAAAAAAGGACTGCAAAGAACTGGGAATAAACTAATTCACAGACATGGCTCCGAGATAGATCGGCATTGAGTTTTGAATTTTCACTGTCACTCAAATTGTCCCAATGAATCTGCCTGCGTGACATCTTTGTTTATCTTGAAACAAAAATGAAAGATGGACATATTCCTGCCCATCATGTGCTCCAAAGGGAAATATCTCTCTCTCTCTCTCTCTCTCTCTCTCTCTCTCTCTCTCTCTCTCTCTCTCTCTCTCTCTCTCTCTCTCTCTCTCTCTCTCTCTCTCTCTCTCTCTCTCTCTCTCTCTCTCTCTGTCTCTGTCTCTCTCTCTCTCTTTGCAACGTTACTTCTGTTCTGAGGGGTTATATCCCCAATCATACAGGGAGATAAGTAAATAAAGTTGTCCTGACATTTTGTAACAACTGTGACAAGAATTCCTCTGTACACGCTGACATTTTGAGACCATGACTGACGATTGCTGATAAGGAACAAGAAAGGGATAAGGTCATTCTCAATCCAGACCAAATGCATATTTTATTTGTAGTCTAGACAGTTTTTTTAATTACTCCAGTATCTATCTATCTATCTATCTATCTATCTATCTATCTATCTATCTATCTATCTATCTATCTATCTATCTATCTATCTATCTTTATGACATTTCATTCATACGCTGATTCAGATCATCTTCCCTATTATCTATAAATCAACTATGAAAGCATGGCTTTAAATAAAAATTCAATGCTTAAACTTAAAAACTGACCAATTTGGTGAATCATAAATGAACTGTGTAATTGTTTGTCTGTTAAATCAAAGTAGATAAAAGCTTCAATATGCAGTTTTGTAGCTCATTTTACAGCACTGAACTCGCTCCAGCTCAGTGCAAACAGCACTTCTTTACGTCCAGTGCTGGCAGGAGACTCACCTATACCCCAACAAAGCATTCACTATCCTTTGTCGCCTCATTTATTTTTTAAAAAGCATCAGAAGATTGATGACTCATTCCCTTTTCTACATTTCACAGTGCTCCACTTCAAAAAAAATCTGCATAATTTGCATCGGTTTTATTACCTATGTCTATGTTCCTTTGAAAGGGGAAGCGCAAAGAGAGCGCAGAGATTCCTGACACACTGGGGAAAACCCCTCAGTAAATAGACTGATAGTAATTAGAGCTGGAGACATTCTTCTTGATGAGAGAACAAAGTGTGCTGGAGAATGATGCCATTGCACACCCTTCTCATACCCTGGGCTTTATAGGAACTACTGTATATGAAGAGGAGCAATCAAACTTATTAAAGCAGAGAGGGGCACTGGGCTGAATGGAATAGCATGGGGTAAATCACACAGTGCCATTCTGATAATGATTTATTGCTAGGAGATTTTTTTTATTCCCATTATATTTTCGTACTCCACCTCTCAGCTATTTATGTCTCCACACCAATTAAACTCTTACTCTCTGTGAAGGGACAAGGGAGACATTTTAAAAGTCCAGACAGTATACTAGAAGGAATTAAGAATTACAGAATGGACATGCTGACATTATATGCTTGTAAAGGATCTCATATAGCTTTCATTGGGAAAACTGTGGTTCCCAAAGTCTGTCAGGATGAAACACTGAACATATGAAAATGATTATTTTTTCTTTCCTATGGCTTTTCTTCTTAAGATGCAGACAAACAAAATAAATTATGGCCAATTAGACACATGCAGCTGGGGAACATAATGGCAAATAAAATTGACATTTCTCTCAGAAAACACATCATGTCGAGTATCTTAGTAGAGTCGATTGGCCTATTTGAAATTGCTTATAATGGTTAATAAAGGTCATTATGAATTTCTTCATAATGGTTCATAAAGGTGCTTTATCGACTCCCTTGCCTTTCTGTCTTAAAAGTGTAATTCACTCAAAAAAATGAAATTCTGTCATCATTTATTCACCTCCATTTCATTCCAGACCTGTATGACTTTTTCATCTGCAGAACACAAACTTTTTAAGAACACTGGGGTCCAACCCAACTAAATTCCTTTGACTTTCATTGTTTGGACAAAAAAAAAAAAAAAAAAAAGGGTACATGTTTTGAACGACATGACGGTGAGTAAATGAAGAGTTTTCATTTTTGGGTAAACTTAAATAATCTATAAATCTATGGTAGGCATGTGACGGTATCAAATTTTCATGTTGCGATTAATTGCTAAAGCTTTTATCACGGTATACGGTATTATCACGATATTGAAATAAGATGCAAAAAAAAGTGTTGTCATAGTATAACAGGTTTAAGAACTCTTTTTGTAATAACAAAAAGATCTCTGAATGTTTATATATTTTTTTGTGTATTGTATTATTGTATTTAAAGTAAAATTTTCAAACAGATTAAAGTGCAAAAGAATTAGGCTATAAAGAACAACAGGTAACACTTTACAATAAGGTCTCATTATTTAACGCATTAACTAAGATTGAGCAATAGCTACATTTGTTACAGAAAGTATTATTTTTTGTTAATGTTAGTTAAGAAATACAACTGATCATTGTTAGTTTTATCTCAGGTCCATTAAATAAGTTCTTTTGATTTTAGTAATGTTATTAAACAGTAACTAAGAAATTAACATTAACTAAGAATTATTAATGCTTTATAAGTATTTTTCATTGTCAGTTTGGTAATAATGAATTAACATGTTAACTAATGAAGCCGTATGTCTCAAAGTTTTACTGAACAAAAACTAATAATCAGAACATTTCTAATCATTAGGGCATGTTGTAGTCCAGATTAAAATATAAAAATGTTTAAGTTTGAAAATAAATAGCCTATTAAGTCTTTAAGTATTAAGTATGTGGTGCTGTGATGAACAACACTGAGATTACAAAAAAATGAATGGCTGTTTGAAGCATTTTAAAAACTTCACTAGCACAGTTGCTTTGTTCGCGGGGTTTCCGGGGTAACCGCTGCATTCTGCTGTTCCATCAGCGCCCTCTGCTGTCAGAGAGTGAATGTGCACTTTCATCAAAGACTATCCACCTGTTTCCGGGGGGCGATACTGTAAAAAAGAACGTGGGTACAACTTCCGGTGAGGCGGCGGAAGTAGCATACTAATTTTATTTTGTGTGTTAATTAGCGAAGAGGCTAAGTGTTTTTCGGATCATTGTTTACTTTGTAAAGTTGCAAACCTTTATGAGAGATGTTGTTACGGAGCTCAGGGACATTTCAGTTTAGTACAATTATTAGTTCATTAATAATATCACAATACAATAAAATAGAATAACACAAGACGCGTCACACATACTATTATGAATGGGAGAAAGTGCAACGCGCAATATGGCGAAATAAGTCCCGCCTTCTAAATAAGAGCCAATCGCCAATTGGTAAAGTCATCGCATCACTGCAGCAGCCGTTAGAAGCTCCGGTTCCTATAGCAACAGTCAGACGCGCGCCTCCGAAATGAGACACAAGAGACGCGCATTTAGGATTGCGCATGCGCATTAGCTTGATCCAGCCTGGAAAATTAATTTTTTTTGTCATGATTCGAGCGTTTAGAAACAAAATGGATGAGACAGTTGTTGTCAGATTTCATTGGTGATTTCAAATATGAAATTTAATCGAAAGTTTGGCAAATAGCTTTGGAGAATTTCACGTTTCCCCATTCAAAGAGATAGAAGCTGCACTTGAATGCCCGAGAGGCATTTCAAAGATGGCCGCCGAGTGAAATGACTTGTCTTAAAGGGACTTTGCTTTCATTCAGCGTGTCTCCTTCACTCATTCCGCCATGTGCTTCTCATGCACGTTGGGCTTGTTTACATCTGAGCGCGTGTCCCTTTGACGCAGAATACAGCGGTGTTGTGCATTTTATACGGTTGATGGGGAAAGTATTCTTAAATGCATCATAAAATTTTTAAGAATTGGTAATAAATTATTATTTACGGTATTTGAAGTGCCCACGATGACAATATAGTGCATATTCATTATCGTGATATATCGCATTACCGAATATCGGCACGTCTAATCTATGGTCTAGAAGCTAAAAATTATAAATCATATTAACTATACAGTAATATTGATGACTAACATTTTTCAAATGTATTAATAATTGAGCACATCCTGGTATTCTTTATTGCTGCTCCATTCACTGTTACTATTCCATTCAGAGAGGTTATAATAACACACTGAGCCCAATTAGCACAAGGGTGGATGACATGGCTGGAAAAGGTCAAGGAGAAAAGCTAACGGCAGCAATCCAGCCATGGTTCACAAGTTCAGTTTGTTTGCTCTTTAAACTCTCCTGGCCCACCCAATTACTTTTAAAATGTAGGGGTTCATGGGAACACTGTCCTTGTTATATCTGAAATATGTCTGCATCATGCACAGAGAGTTTATGCATGTTTCTGTGTAAAAGCATGTGTGATGTTCTCATTGTGTAGGCAAGGCAAGTTTAGCACATTTTATACACAAATGTAAGAGCTTTATATTGGCATAATAAAAGAAATAAGGGGAAAAAAAACATAGCTATAAAAGTCTTATATAAAATTCTCCTATATGGAGGTAAGGTTTGAGGAAGGCCTGCTGTTGTTTAGTATGAAGATTACCTTTTTTTAAAGAGGTACAACTGCAGTTTTACAGACTTTGGACACCTGAATAGTTTAAGTCATATATTTTCTTTAAAAGGTCAATTTCTAGATAGTTAAACACATTTTAAAGAAGGATATGGGGAGTGTGCCAAGACAGTAAATGGTTTTAGATGATACACTTTGTCCTCCAAAGTTTTGTAATAATATTCCAAGAATACAATATTTTGCTTATTGAGACAGACAGACCATAGATGGATGGACAGATAGACAAACAGATAGATTCATCTATCCATCACAGTAAGTTAGGCCCCTCATATGAGACTAGTGATGTCTCAAAGCAGATTAGATCAGACTTTCCATACTGTTTAAGTAGGCCCTAGTCTGTCTGTCACCTTTCAAAACAGAAATAGAGGAAGCTACAGGCACACAGGGTTCTTGTTTATTCAAGGGACATTTGTGAATGTCTCTGCTATTGTATCAGGGAGAGCTGTTATCAGTAGGGCTCATAGGACATGTTGTTTTTTGTTCACCTATAGTAGACGAAGGACGGAGTGGGATCTGACGTTGTGGCGACGGCCGAAGAGCTCTGTCATAGGCAGTGTGTGTACATGTGATTATCTTAGGTGACACATTTGTCTTTCTTGGAGTTATCACTGCATTCAGAAAAAGATAGCAGTGCAACAAAAGGTGATAGTGGAGGCTTTGGGGAAAGAAACAAAACAGTTGTCACATTGAAGATTTTGAACATTCGTTTTCAACCCCAGCTTTATCTCATACATGTTTAGACAGCGTAGTGCAAAGATTGTGAGATTGTGAGTTCATCCATACATGCATATTGTCATATGTTCCTCTCTGATTCTCCTATGGAAAATCCAATTTTACACACCAGGGCTTCTTTGTATTATTTTCAGAGAGGCCAGTTTTCATAAAGACGTTCCAGGTTTTATTTACCCGTAAATACAGTGTGCTTCTGAGCGGCACGTAGTGTGCAGCATATTGATCCATCAAATAAATTTGCAGCTATTGTGTAGCTCTTCAGATCAGTGGTCACTAGTAATGCTGAAGAGTAAATCTATTTTACAACAGTATGGAAAAGGACTACATTTTCTGCTGTTGTGGAACTGCTACAGTCCCACACCTGCTCTACAGTGATTGAATATTTAATTACAGACTCGGTCACGGTTGTCTGTTAGAATGAGACGCTGTGTAATCATAGAGCTCACGGTAACCACTGCACAGACACACCGTTCAGTTCTCGCCAATCCAAAAGGCCGCTCTCCCTGAGGCTATCAAAATGAAAGGGAAAGGACAGAACTTCGACACTTATAAAAAAGAAGTGCAAGATGAAGCAAAGCGCTTTATAATGACTGATCAAGTCTAAAACAGCTCAATGGTCAGATCATTGTCTCTAAAAAGGCTCTTTATGTGGTCATTAGGTTCACACCTGCCTTATTCTCCTGAGGTCTGTCAGCACGATTCCATATTTCTCCCACCTCCGGTAGAGATGGTAATAGGTTTTGTTCTACTCTTTTGGTGCTCTTCTTTTATGCCCGAAGATAAATGTGTGTCCAACAACAGGTCTCCTTCATCATTCTTCCACAGCTCCTTTAGCTTCATATCCTAAAGAACAAGAACGAATACAATGAGGGACAAGAATGAATATACTGTATATATATATATATATATATATATATATGTTTGTTAGTGTGAGTGATGAACAGCATCATGTTAACCATTCCAAGATGGCAGACACATCAACGTAATCTGTTTAAGTCTGTTCTGGCATAAAATATTTACTTCAGATTTATTTTATTGTTTTTTTCTTTGTTCCTTTGTTCCTAATAGTGACATGATTTAAAAAAGAGCAGTGTATAAAGGCCTTGTCGAAACGCTTTGAGTAAATCTGAAGTAGGGCTTCATCCAGAGGGATTGATTTCTGTGATATATGTAATACATTTGAGAATACTTCATTCTCAAAAGCTTTTTTTTTTTTTCCCCATTACAACAGTGAAGTGAAAATAGGCAAGGCTTTGAAGTTATCACTAAAATAACTTCTTAATAAAATACCATTTATTAATAATGTTGGAAACAATATAAGCAATAAAACTAGGTGAGAGAGGAAAGCAAAATTAACTGAAATATTCATAATCTCGCATTCTTTTATATACACACTGCGCATCTGTAATTCATTAGAGGCTGCATTTCAACCCCCTTAATTGACTTTCCGTTCACAGGTGGATATGAAAGAAAGTATTTTGCTCCAGTTCTAATTCAAGAAAGAAAAAAAGAGGAAATATGGGAAACAAATGGAACTAAAACTCTTTTCTTTTCTTTTTTTTTTTTTTTTTTTTTTTTTTTTTTTGTTGTTGGATAATGGGCACCCTCTCTACATTTCATTCATTTTCCACCACCAACTTATGCTCAGCTGTCTGACCAGGCCCTGTTGCTATGAGGCATAATCACACTGCACATGAGGAAGGAGATCTAAACCTTTTCAAAGTACATCACAGATGCATTTGATAGGCTGGTTAATTATTACACAAAGTGAGCCAACAAATCCCAGGCAGATGGTCTGGCATAGCTAGGCTCACTGTGCTAGTCAATATGTAGGTAGGATGTTCAATACGGCTACATGGCAAGCATATTTTGGCTTTCCTTCTGGAGCCATGAGCTGAGAAAAAGTCCAAGAGAAATGTTTCACATTTATTTCAATTTTAATTTACAACATTGCACTTGCTGTGTGTGCACATTAAAGTTTTCATCATGGCTCTCGTAGGCTGCTAGCAGTAAATGGTGGCTGTATTATGCAAGTTTCACAGCACACATTACTCAAGGATTCCCTGCCTTCAGTCCTGCTCAGCGGCTGTAGCTTAAAGTGAGAAAAGAGAGAATGCACAAACTTGTACTTATTGAAAGCAGCTACAAAGAGGATGCATGTGCCTTTTCATAAAGAGTTTATACTGTTTTTATGGAAAATTCTGAACATAAAGCTCTAAAAAGTTTAAGAAAAATAAAATGTATATCTATTTAAAAAATGCTTTTCCTTCTCAGCAAGTCCAAGAGAGGCATTTCACAGTAAACTTTAAAGAGCTCTATATTCAGTTCCACATAATAAATGAAATATTTTCTCATAATACTGCATAGGTTTTCAGAGGTAATTAATTTGGCTATCACTCACAAGTGTTTCCCTCTGTACAAGCTTTTCCATTTCCACTATAGTGCAAAGCATTCCTTAACATAACCCCTTGTTTGCTGTTTTTATCTACCCAGGGCATTACTGACAGACACTTCCAATAAAGCATTCAGTGAAAGAGGTCACTAATTTGACGCTGCACTACAATTATCCCTATAGCCATTGATAGCTTGGTAGTCATTTTTTTGTTGTTTTGTTTTTTAAATGTTGCTTGAGGGATCTACTGGGGCAGGGAGCAGGTCTGGGAAGTGCTGCATCCACTAATGGCTATAGCTCCAAGAGGCTGGCCTGCATAAACAACAACCCGGTGCAATCAGCAAGATGGTGCACTTCTCTTCTAGGGGGAGTGTGATTGGGGACAATGTGTTTTTTTCATGTCTTCCACTTCACCCTTCCCTACAGAGGTTTAAACAGGGCAATCTGTATGAACATGCCGTAGTTGTTCTCTTTCTTTTACCATGTATTGTATTTTACATTCAGATTTTAAAATGCATGGGTTATCCCATTTATTAAACTTACGTTACACTCCATTTGTGTTTCTTTTTATCTCTTTTGTTCTAGTTTACTTCCACTACTACTAGTACTGCCAATAATAATAATAACAATAATGTTATTTTCGAAATTACCACTCTACTTCACATTGTCCAATGAAATTTGAACTTCTTGCCATATCACGATTGGCTGGTGTATTATACATGACAAGCGGCCATTGATGAATTATGTAATCTTTTAAAATATGTAATATATAGATTTTTAATTAAATCGACACACTAGCTTTGATTATTGATGAAAAAAAAGTTTAAAAAATTGTTTGGTTTATTTTTTTCTTGGCTCTAGGTTTCAATCAGACTGTGGAAAATCAGTCAGCCAATCAAAACGCATGCAACCCATAGCAACGCATTATGGCAATGCCTCAGACTGACAGATATGTAAAAATACTTCTGGCTTTTGAGCGATTCGTTACTATTGTACACATTGTCATGTTAATTATAATTTAAATGCATTTTGTTTTATTAAAAAAAATAATTGCACACCTTAGAATGTTCGACAACCAATCAGATTCGAACGTTCAACAGCCCTGTAGTATAAAATAATAATAATGTTTTGGGTTATTTATTATTATTATTTCATACATTTTAAAACAAGCGCAAGTGTGTTACAAGTTCATCATCATCAGGCTGATGGGTCATTTACATACTGCATGATCACAAACCCCCTTAAAAAAAATGTAAGGATGTCACTATTTAATATCGTTTGAGATAAATGTGCTTTGTGTTTTGAAGTGCTCCCATTTCACTACTGTAAGAACAATGCCAGAAGCCTTGCTGGTTATAGTAAAGAAGGATGAGCTCTTTTTCTCTCAGATGAGAGCCATCTGGCTGGGAGCAAGGCCAACGGATGAGTCTTGGGAACAGGCCTCTAAGAATTCCTGACCCTTGGTAGGTTGACTATGAAAAAAGACGGTATAAAACGCCACTGGGGCCTTGGGCTGGAAAGGGATTTGGACCCGGAGAGGGTGTGTGTCTCTGAAGAGGGTTCACACTTGGACTGAGGGCGAAGAATTACGAGAAAACAGACAGATGGGAAGAAAAAACGCAATTAGTGCCATGCTCTGGACATGGGGAAATGGATTTTTCATCCTGTGACCTAATTATAGAGTTTGTTTCGAGTGTGTATCTCTTTTCATTTCCTAATGAAGCACAATCATTGCAGTTTCTCAAAGAGCTACATCAGCAGATTGATGTTTATATTATCCAATGCTCTTTTTATTCTGGCACATAACAAAAGAGGTTGTTAATTTGGTTCTAAATTGATAAAACAACATTTTACTCATGAGCCCTTGCTTCAAACGTAGGTTCAGTCATACTTATGAAAGCGCTCAGGACTCCAGAGTCTCTCTCTAGAAGACTCGCTGTGTGGCTGAACCACGGCCAGGCTGCCCATTACACTGAAGCAGCTTGAAATCCAAAGCAGCAGGAAATGAAACCATCAGATTCCCACCCACATCCATCCACACAGCGGCAAGCTCAGCCAAGTCTCACACAGCAGAAAATCTATTTCGCACTGTATTGGGTTATAGCTCTAATCAACTCTTTCTTTGTAAACAAAGTGTTTAATTTAATACAAGTTTCAATATGCTACTTAATGGAAATATATATGTGCTGCAGCACCGGAATGGGATCGGAGATCCTCATAATGCATATGTAAGCCTGTATGCATATGTATGCCAGTGCATCAGCAGTTTGTCTAGTGTCATAGCACAAGATGAATAGGTAAATAGATACACAGCCTCAAGCTCACTGACTTTCTTATCATTTAACACAGACATTTGTCACCTTCTGTCATTTTAGCACTCGGAAGGCAAAAGTCAGAACAAAACATTTACCCGCTGCCATCGGGGGAGCCGAATGCACATGCGACACACCACTGCTTTCGTGAAGGGGGAGAGGCCAGCTGCCCATATATGAGGTACATAAAGTCTGCCATTTTTAAAAAATGACCAGGGGGACGCAACCACTTCAAACAGTGAACACAAATGGAGCAACTGTTTGGGGTCATATGCCCCCACTGCTTTCATTCCCTCACACCCCCACCACTCTGCACTCACCTCTACCTGCCTCCCTTTCCCACTCAGACCTTCGACACACCCCTTCTCTTCCTCTGTTTCTCTCTCTTTTTCATTCCACTCTGCTCTCTGCAGGCCACAACAGTCAGAAGGAAAACAGACACAGCAGTGCATTTTCAATTGGATCTTCAGAATTCCAGCAAAATAAAAGGGCAGATAGCCTTTGTGAAGTCATCTCACCCGGAACGAACCAACATCGGTCCCCTGCTTGGTGTCCTCCATTCCCACTCCCCCTCCTGGCCCCTGACACTCAATACACTTTCCCTTTCAAGCTTTTGTTGCAGTACGTTAAGGCTAGCCAATATAAAACCATGACAGATACTACACATAAAATGCAAGGATTCAATACATTTATGTAAGGGATAATGTACACTTATTGCAAATATAAACATGATCAGATCCACAACATGGCTATTTACCAAATAAGTAAATATGCAGACCTTAAAAAAAAAAAGAAATAGTCTATTACAAATTATAAAACAGTTAGTTCCTGTCCTTGATTCTGATTGGTCAATAGCTGTGTTTTATTCACGATAAAACACGGCTATGACCGCTTCACCCAACGGTTCTG
Source organism: Mylopharyngodon piceus (assembly GCA_039654765.1). Taxonomy (NCBI): domain Eukaryota; kingdom Metazoa; phylum Chordata; class Actinopteri; order Cypriniformes; family Xenocyprididae; genus Mylopharyngodon; species Mylopharyngodon piceus. The sequence continues at coordinate 20,487,897 of CM077442.1, forward strand.
TGTATTACTACACAACACCCTTAGCAACCACTCTTAGTAATGTAAACTGTATGTTCTCAATTGATATTGTTCATTGAAGCTTACTGTATTATGTAGAAGAGTATTGTGAGAAAGAGATCGAGTGAGCGAGTTTATTACCTGCATTCAGGTCAGTCCTATGTTCATAATAAAAAATCTGTTTAAATGTCCGATGTATTATCTTATCCTTTTAACAGTTAAGCGGTTTTCCCGTGACTGACAGCGCTAGTCAAAACATTTGTCAGTTGCGTCTTGTTCCGTGTTCACAACAATTCAGTCTTTTCAATGTAAAAGTCTTCACTACTGACTGACACATGCATAAATACAGTCTTTGCCGTCATCTAATGGCGTAATAATGTAACTTCTGTTGCTGTTCACGGTTAGGGACTATTTTTTCTGGCGGAAGGAAGGCTTTTATTGAAAGTTTACTTCATGAAAGTTGCATTGATACATATTTTTGGCTTTAATATTTGTATTGTGTGGTAACTGTTTTATGAAAGCAATATGGTTGTGCTGTATCGTGAATAAGTCACGGCTGAAGGGCATTGTTAGGCACGACGTGAAGCGGAGTAAACTTTCAATGCTTTGCTTACGTACAAAACAATCGGCCTAGCAACAACACAAACATTGCAGCAATATTACGGTAACTATACTGAAGTCCTGAGAGGTAATTTTCACTACGATTAGGTGTGTTGCAATATATAGGTATTCACGATAACCATTTTATTTAAAAAAATGGTTGACACTCCAACATATCTGTAGTATTTGCCGTTCTAGTGCCTTAACGTCAGTTGCCATCCATCATAAAACAGAGCGAAGAAAACACAGTGTGTAGCTACAGCTAACAGGGAATATTCTGGCAGGTTTCCCTCAAAGTTATGAACAAATGTTCTTACAGTAACGTTAACAGAACATTCATTCAAAGTTATATGGTCTGTGATAATGTTCCCAAAACGTTAGCAGAAAAATCTTTCTTGGAACTTTTTTTCCCTTTCTTTTTTAGAAACGTTTTAGTTCATTAATGTTTTTTGCTGTTGTTGTTACTACTTGTTTCAGAGTGTTCATAGAATATTCAAACGTAACATTCCCATAATGTTGGCAAAATTATAAAATTAATGTTCCTTTAACTTTCATAAGGGGAAAAAAACTATTTTAAAACATTAAAAAAAAAAAAAAAAAAAAAAAAACACTTTGAACATTCAGGAAACATTCAGAAATAAAGTTTTCATAACTTAATGGGTGTAACAATCAGTTGCAGCAAAGGATGAGGTTGCAGGATCTAATTGCAGCAGTGCAGGTTTATTAACAATAACTTTAAACAAAAACACCTTGAAACAAAACACTCTTCAATAAGAATCAAACAGAACAACCGGGTAAATGCAACAGAGAACTGACAAAGGAACTGAACAAACACAGGGCTTAAATACACAGTGAACAGAAGGACTAATGAGACTAATTAACAGGACACAGCTGAACTCAAACACTAATCAAATCAGAAACCATAGTAACAAACAAGTGGCGGGAAACTAAGAACAAAGGGGAACATGTGATCTATGAAAAGCAAACACTAAACATGAACCAAACAGAACAAAACACAACTCAAACCGTGACAGTACCCGCCCTCCCGGCAGGCACGACCTCGTGCCGTATAACATCCATAAGGGTGGGAGGGTGGGCGCTCTGGAGGCTGAAAAGGGCGTGGCTATTCAGGACAGGAAGCCTCCAGGGTGGCGCCGGCAGTTCGGGGGGCCACGGCGGTGCTGCCTCCGTGGCCTTCACTTGGGGGCTCAGCTTGGGCACTATGGCAGATGTACTGCACCCCCCACCCAAAATTTTCTTGGGAGGGCCTATCAGGTTCATGCCATGGAAAAGGTGGTGGGCTGGAGCGGGCTCGTGGGCTAAGACAGGAGCCCCCTCTGGGCTCGGGGCGGAGACAGGGGCGGAAACTGGAGCCCCCTCTGGGCGGAGACTGGGACGGAGACAGGAGCCCCCTCTGGGCTCGGGGCGGAGACTGGGACGGAGACTGGAGCCCCCTCTGGGCTCGGAGCGGAGACTGGGGCGGAGACAGGAGCCCCCTCGGGGCGGAGACTGGGACGGAGACAGGAGCCCCCTCTGGGCTCGGGGCAGAGACAGGGGCGGAGACTGGAGCCCCCTCTGGGCTCGGGGCGGAGACAGGGGCGGAGACTGGAGCCCCCTCAGGGCGGAGACTGGGGCGGAGACAGGAGCCCCCTCTGGGCTGTATATAATAAATGCCCAACTGTGTTAAAAAAAAAAAAAAAAAAAAAAAAAAACTGTAATGGGGTGGTTATTTTGTGGGAATGCTTATAGGAACATTTTTTTTTTTCTATTGCAACTAATTTGATCAATGAATAATGTGTGAAATATGGACACTATAATGAAAAGTGTTATGAAAAATATTGTTCTGTCGCAATATAGTATATTAAACAACTATCAGCAGATTAGATCAGAAAGCTGTCTAAATCCTTAGCTAATACTGACAACACAATATGATTACAACAGTTGGTGAACACCACTTGTAATAGCTTTAAGACTGTTAGGTCCTAAAATAATTTGATTTGTGCAGCAAGCGCTGACATAACTTATCATCTACAATTTTTCCCTTTCCTTATGTTTATGGGATGGTTTTGAGATAAGGTCTGATCATCTGTGCAAGTTGTGTGTACTTACTCTGCATGCAATGCATATGATTATGCAAATTATACTGAAGGTAATAAATCCTTGTTCTAGCTGAAGGTTGTAGTAACGCCTGTCTTTTACTTGAGACAAATTCTGTGTGGAACTTGAACGTTTGCATTTAAAACAGCAGCCCTTTCAGTAGTCGTGACTGGCAAAAGCTATGAAAAATTCCATAAATGAAGATTACTAAAAAAGATACCTGCTGTGTTTGCTTCATTTGTTTATGGTTACACTTTTAGTGAAAATTCAGCAGATGAACTGATGACTATTTATGACAACCCTGTAAATAAGTGGAAGGCAATCAGTGCTTCAAAATTAGACTTGTGCATCATGCTGTCTGTAATGGTTTTGGTGATCTTTTAAGTTTGCATTTTGATTTTGTCCATCGTACATTCAACTTAAATGTATGTTTCCCAACCATTTTACTGAGTTTGTCAAGTCTAGTCAAGCCTTTATCAAATTCATGTTTACATTAAAGTCATATTCACACATTCATGCCAAGTCTTTTAGTTAAGCCAGTTTTTGGGATCCTTGTTTATTTTGATATTTGCTTTCTATAAATAATTTTTTTTTTTTTTGTTTACATAAAATGCACTTTTCCTGTCATCACACCATGCAGGCTTCCTTACATTAGTTTTAATGATTGATTAAAACAATAACAAATTAAAGCCCAGTTTAGACTAAGTCAGGATTAGGCCTTAGTTCAATTAGAACATTTAAGTAGCTTTTATAAACCTACCCTAGAAAAAAAAAAAAAAAAAAAACATTACTGGTGTGCATTTTGAGACAAAACAATGGCACTAACATATTTTAAGATATGTCAATAAAAGTTGCTTTTAGTTAAAACAGCTCAAACATGCATTTTAATCCAGGACTAGCTTAAGCCTTGTCTGTGAAACCAGGTGTAAAGGTTTTTAGAAACCAACGTAAACTTGCATAAACCCTATTTATGCATTTATGCATCTCTTTAGCAACAAATTGATTGCATTGATTATTGTACAATTAAAAAAAACTAGTATGCTTATGTTAAACTATTCAAACACACACACACACACACACACACACACACACACACACACACACACCAAAAACCATGTAGATAAAAGTCCCACAAACACCCTCCTAACTGTGTGTATCTGCCCTAAAAGCCCTAAGTCGGTGAGCCCTGACGATGTGATTGTCTAATTTGTGTTTCTGACAAGAACATCACACCACCTGAAATAGATGGGTTAAAAAATGACATGAATAATGTATTTGAAAAGATATGCTCACAATTATCACATTTATTTCTTTCACCTGTAATATTACGGGACAAATGGGTTCCAATAAATGTGATGCAGGTCTTTTCAAGAGGACATTTCATTTTCAGGGCACCGGAGATGTGGAGGGTGAATAAGATAATTATCAGGCTCGATGCTTGTTCTGCATTAGCTCTAGTGGGGAGTGATTATGGGAAACAGCTGAATTGCAGGAATAGCTTTTGAACCATGACAATGGAGGTTATCACTGCATGATGCTAATAAGGGATTGAACACTCGCATAATATGAGCGGTAAGAAGAGGGCTTGATGCAACGAGATGAACTGGGCTTAAAGTTACAACACTCTGGATCAACCTGACCCACGATTTGCAATGCAAGGGATATTCAAGGAGATATATTTCTAAGCGATTAAAACTCTGTTTAAGGGGGTTAAGTGTTTCTACCCAGCAGCAACCAATGCCCTGGTTGATCCATTGGGTGGTAAATGATTAATAGCCTTTAATTAGTGTCCCTCTATGCCCTTCTATGTAAAATAATTGTTGTTTATACACTGCTCAGAGCTATTGTTTATTCTTTGTGGCAAATTAAAACACACCTATATTTTTGTTTGCCCTTATTGTCTCCTACTAGCCAATATGGTGCAACTTAATTTAATACAAACCAAGATTGATCACAATATCTCAGCTCAAAGTTAGCCTCTGGCAGTATTGTGAAAGTAAATTACCTGTACCTGAGTACACTGCGATATTTTGTGCAACCACTGAACCATTGTGTTTGGGATCAAACGGCAGAGGACAAAGAAACATACTGCAAGTGAAATGAAATAGTTAAAAGTGCACAGGCCCTCAAGGACGTTGTCTCTTTGGTCTATTTGTTTCCCATGTCACAGCTCCCATGGGTCTCCGGAGGAATTCAGAGCTTTTGGAATGATACATGTTCCAAACAGCCTCAAGGTGGCCGCAGGCAAGTGTCACTACCAATTGGATATTCCTGGTAAGTACTTTACATGCTTCAAAGCAAAGGTCAGTCATCTGATACGTCTTCATGTCTAGAGCGCAATGCTGATTAACCAAAAACACCCATATCTTCTGAAGAATGGAACATGCTTTAAGGCTTCTGGATTATGGGAAATAATATAGGGTACAACAGGGCTAAAGGCACACGGGGGTAAAAGGCGCATTTGACTTTATTCTCTTTTAAACCACTAGATGGCAAAAAAAAAAAAAAAAAAAAATTCGGCTCAGCACTTTTCTTAACAACAGCTTTTGATGATGCAGGTGGAAATTTGGACACAATCGCGGAAAAAACAATTTATTGTTTTTTAAAAATGTTGTAGATTTATGTAGCAAACAAGAATCGATAAAATTATTTAATATATTTTGAGACAAAGGTCTTGTTAACGTTTTTCAGTTTTGTTCAAGGTAAATAAAGCAACAGTTTTTCAATAATGGAATAATATGTAAAAGTATGGTATTTGGGGTAAAAGGCACCCCTGTTGTTGGGGTGAAAGACACAATAATTGCACAATAACATGATAATATTAGCTAGCTGACTTTTCCATTTGTTGACATGACATGGTTATATTCAGATGGTAAATATCATATATCAAATTGGGTGTCCACCTTAGAGATAATCACCATATTATAATGAAACTATCATATTTAAAAATATGATATTAATCATATCATATAATAAAATATCATATTTATTAGTTACTACAGAAAGATTTATTTGGGATCTCATTCGATGCTTTCAGAATCTTTACTTTTGTAAATAATTTTGTTTTGTATTTTTAAAATGAACATATTTTAATGATAGTATATTTGCTTCATCAATGTTCAATAAAAACATATTTTTTTCTGTAATTATACACTATGGGAGTAGCGAAAAGCACATTTTTCTTAGGGTGTGCCTTTAGCCCCATTGTACCCTAATACACTAGCAGCTTATATAAAAAGCAAGGAGTTTTTTTTTTTTTTTGAATGACATTTAATTCAGTAGTTCTGTGCATTTATTCTTTCAACTTCAAAGTCTCGAGCATACTCCAGTATTTTATTATATTTTACACCATCAATTCACTGCAGCAGCCAAACACTATAATTATCTGAAAACACTTCTGAATGAGCTTCTACTCAACACAATACATTGACATTGAATGAAGACATATACACGTAAATGTCACGCTTTCATATAGGATGGATATGTGTTGTCAGAGAACTTCAATTTGAACTTCTTGATGTCTTCCAAGAATTATTCTTCCCTATTTCACTGTTCTCTTTCTTTTTCTCTTTTTGGCAACGCAAATTCTATCCTTACATGGAGCTGATCATGGTGCTGTTTTTCTCCGTTTGCACACAAAGCCTCAGGGAAGCTCAGAGAAAAAGTTAGCAGTAGGCTGGGGATCCCAAACAGGTTGTGTGAAAATGATTCTTTTGACTGCTGGAAATATAGCTCATATATATAACCAAGCTCCTTTCTATGATGCATCTACAGAGGCCTGCTTGGATCCTCCCAGAAGTCAATGGGAAACAGTCAGCCAGAACAATGGCATTAGAGCAGCTGGATGTGTTCTGAAACAGCTTCACTAATCAATATAGTTTAGGTAGGGAAACCCTTTATATACATATAAAAAGGAAGGTTACCTGATGTCAAAACCTACAAAGAACCTCTCAGTCGAATAATATATACACAAAAACACTGCCTACACTTCAGTGAAAAAAAAAAAAAAAAAAAAAAAATCACAATAACATGAAACGATTTGATTCATTTTCTCTCTTTATTCTTTAGCACATTGTGAAACATGCAATGCCAAACAGTTATCATACATACCAAAAAGTACCAAACAGCATAACAACTAGAAGAAAAGTTTTGCTTTTGCATCAATATATTGCAACAATTCAGTCTGAATATGAGCCAAGACTGAAATCGATTCACCACTAAATATTTAAGCATTAAAAGTTTACAACCACTGACATTTTGACAAATAATTAAATAATGCCATGTAATCCAACCATGGCACTGTTTAGTGCTGCCTTTATTAAAATAAAAGCATATTGTATTTTTCTCAGTAAGACATTTCATTAGGGTAAAAAAAAAACAAAAAAAAAAAAACAGGTAATTGGCTTCTAATGTAAAGCGATATCAATCATCATTTTATTGCTGCACTCAGCAGTATTGTGAACAGTCCAAGCATTCAGTTCAAGATGGAGCATGCAGAAGGAAAAGAGCAATTTTCTTAGCCTAAATGGAAAGTTCTGTCAAGTAGTTTGGAGTGATCCACCATCAATCACAGATAAATTCTCCTGAGCTGGGTAGCGACGAAAAAAAAAGAAGGAAGGAAAAAAATTGGGAGCACTCCATTACCTGGGTGTCTTTCAAAGTGACTAATGGCATGTGACAAAAGGCATTCAAGAGTCACACAATGTGTTGCCTTCATAAAAATGAACCTGCTGCCACCCGGTAACACACCTCACATAATCAAGTCTCAATCTCTGAACAAAAGGATGGGTCTCATTTATATGGCTCAAATGGTCAGTTTAGTTTCTAAAAATAGTTTCTGGCATCACCACCAAGCCTAATGAGCAGAGGTGTAAAGTGTTTCGAGAAATTATATGGAAGATACAGTCATTGAGCGTGGACTTTGTATTACTTATAGTAAAACTTTTTTTCAGGCGTGTTCACGACACATTGAGGCTTTCATGGGCCAATGGGTGCTCTCTCACAGAAAGTCCTAAACTGACTCATAGAGGTCATTTATGATGTTGCAGGAAATCCCTTATATGGACAAAGGCATCTAGCTGTATTAAAAGTAGAATATATATTTCATTTGTTTTTCAAGCCATCTTGGGGTATTTTCATAAAAATAATATGAATAATGCAGTGCTAATTGACAGTGTTTTTTACAGTATAGAAACTATTTTTGCCTATATATTTTTTTTTCTTTTTTACATTGTATAAATTCTATGATGACTTAAAGCACAAGTGTTTGTAGTAATCATAAAACTGTCATTAGTAAAATATAGGGAAAAAAATATAGAATGCAAATTATAGGTTATTGTTCAGCAGTGTATTTGATTTCTTAGCCAATTAAAAGCAAGAGATGGGGGGGGTCCATTTTTAAAAAGGTCAGAAAAAAGAAATGGAAACACTTTATTTTAGGGTCTTTTTATTAGTTGCTTATTAGCATGCATATTACTAGAATATTGGCTATTTATTAGTACTTATTAAGCACATATTAATGCCTTACTCTACATTCTTAATCCTACCCAATACCTAAACTTAACAACTACCTTACTAACTATTAATAAGCAGTAAATTATGAGTTTATTGAGGGAAAAGTCATAGTTAATAGTTTATATGTGTTCCCTATACTAAAGTGTTACCTTTAACTCTACCTATTTTCTCCAAACAAAAAAAAAAAAAAGCTGATTTTCACCTCTTTTGCCTTGTCACATTCACTATTGTCTTAATGCCCTGATAATGTGTATGACTGTAACATGTCCAGATTTTAAACTGAAACTTTAAACTCAGCAGCATCTGATTTTGAGCATAGTTTGTCACAGGTATTATAAATGCTAAATTTATGCAATTTATTAATATTTGCTGGACAAAACAATGGTCTGATATTTTGTTTCCTTTTAAATTTTCTGCTGTTTCATTAATTATTTTAATTATAATGTTAAACACCCCATATAGTCACAATGTGTCTTACATAAACTGTATTTATTTGTTTGTTTGTGGGAAATTGTTAAATATTTTTTTTGTAACCAAGGTTTTAAGGTTTGTGTCTTTACAAAAGTGACAAACAAATCTTTCCTAATAAATATTTACTAAAGTAAAAAAGTGTGACAATAGCCTTGCTCCCCCCTAATGATGAAGCAATGTTACTCTAGTACTTTACATCTCTTCTAATTAATTTAGTATAGATTTATTCTCACCTTTGTTTGTGCAATCTATCTATTTCCCTGTCCCTTTCTCTCTCCTGTTCTCTTACTCTGTCATTTCCATGACAGCATGATTTCACTGATGCAAAATAGCAGATCAGTCTTTTTGAGGCCTATCATATCGTCAGTGAATAAATCACTGCTGGGGATTGACAGAGAACATGAGATGATTGTATATGTCATTCTCAATTACTGAGACTGTCTTTCCAGGGGTGTCTAAAAACACACTAAAATGCTTCTACAACACTGAAAACAGTGTAATAAAATAACACATGGAAACAAACTTGCTATGCTTAACTGTAAGCAAGAAAGTATACACTGTATGGCATATGACAACAATTTACTGAGGTTGCTTGACTTGGAAATTCCAGATTTTAAATATCAATTCTTCAAAATATAATGAGGTTAATAGATCTCTTACCATCTGCTTAAAGATACTTTCAAAGCGCCCTGCAGTGTCCCAGGGGTCTTCAGCAAAAAGATTCGAGGGGATATTCCTCATCATTATTTCCCTGCTAGATTGCTTTAAAGGTCCCAAACCCACAGACAGAGATCTCTGGACTTTCTTACATGTTCTCATCCCCACAGTCCTGGTGCTAATGGTCTCTTTTTCACCCGAATGTACTCCCAAGACCAGAAGTCTTCTGAGAGCTTCTTTCAAATTTAATTTAAAGGTAAGAGGGGAAAGCCTTGCTAAGGTCTGACTCTCCCTCTTCTCAGTTCTCATATACCCCTCTGTAACATGCTTTTTCCTTCATATTCGGCATTTTTCAGCAGACAGAAGAAATGCATTTGATTTTATGTAGCTTTAAAAGACATTAAGATAAACTGCATTATACTGTATATTATCACTTCACAACAATACTTGTATTCTTGCTTAATAATTATAAAAGAGGTAGGTCTACAATAAAATGCTAACAAGAGGTCCAAGAAACAACAGAAAATATTACAAAATAAAAATGAGATGAGTCTGTAGATCTGGAAAGAAGACTGTTTGATAGGTCAAACAAAACTTTCTTTCTTTCTTTTCCCTGTCTCTCTCCAGATCGCCTGTCTTTATAATGTGTGGATGTACCTTTTCCCTCTCTGACACAGAAAACTACAAAGCCATCATCTGTGATAATGATGGCAGTTTTTCCTCTCTCGCTGTCTCTTTTGTTATTGAGCTTTCTTTTGTTCAAAGCCTGTCAGGTCTACTGTACCACCTGCCCCAATAGTTTAAGTAAGTCTTAAATGACTGTGATAATCAAGGGGGAAAAAATCTTTATAGAATGTAATTGGACTTGGATATCAATGAATGATAATTACCACATTAAGAGTCTCGTCATTAGGAGCTACACATCTGCAGAATCCATTAAGAACTCAAAAATGACAAACACTGCACTGCAAAAAAAGTTTAGAAGGTAGTCAAACGCAGCTAGTATAGGGTTACTAAGTATTGAGTCAAGCCTGCTGTAAGACCTGCTTTGTGTGTTTTAGACAAGGAGATTTTCTTTCTTTCCTTTACAGTATGTGAAGGACGGTTTTAAGATGCTAGCAATTTACTATAGGCTACACATAAATTACTGCACGTAACTTGTATTTTATGTTTGATGATCCATATTTTAGAAATGTCTCGCATTTGAAATCGAGTGAACCAGATGATAAACTAAGAAATGCTGTAATTAAAGACACATATCAAAAGAAGGCGTATGCAGTGATGATGATGGGCATCAACAGGAGAGTTAAAAAAGCTTGACACAGTGACGCTTTTCTTTATGAAAGATAAACCTTAATTATATCATGTAATTTCTAGATTTTCTGCAATCTGTCTCAGTCTTTAGGGAACAAAACATCTCCCAAGAATTTGGAGCTAATGATAGCCTGTCAGAGGTGCAGCTGTCTAGAATAAATTGTCAGGTTCCCTTATAAACAAGAATTCCCAAAACATCCAAGATGGTCCCAAACAAAAACTTATTTGACTTCAAATACAAAGTGGTAAAAAAAAAAAAAAAACAGCACCTCCAGCAAATTCAGTACATGGAAAAAAGAAAATGGGCATCCACACAAATTACCTGGTTGTCATCTTAAAGCAGATGCATGAGGATGAGATGAATTTATCAAACTTTATAGGCATCAAAAGTGGCTCTTAATCTCAATTAAAATCTTAAGCATTTATGTGTGAGTTTCAGATTTTAAACATGATCATTGATGACAGCCTGATGTCCCTTTGACAATGAGACTGGTTGTGTTGCACTACTGTTGTCTTTTTAAAAACAAAATTCGCTATTCCATGTCCTCAGAGCCTTTACTTTAATCATTCATTTAATCAAGCAGTTGAGGATTTGAGGTGTTATCTTTTCTACTGGATCAATAGGATAAATAATGCTCTACATCCCAGCTTAGCGGTCAGCCCAACATCTCTCATTATCACCACCATCAGCCCATAGCAAAAGATAAATACATCTGATCCATCCATTCGAGCAGAGCCTGATCTGTCACCAAAAAATCTATTTGTAGTAAATCTCGAAGACATGGGAAATATGCACTACAGAATCTGCAATAAGATTCTTATGTTCTTACAAAGAAACCTCTCATAGACAGAGACTGAAATATGAATGTAACACTTTCAAAGAATGTCAGACCATGATAATGTTCTTGGCACAGTATCAAATGTGCTAATTTGAGTTTGTGCAATATCATTATTCTAAAATGCTAAATGAGCTTCTTTTCTTGTCCAGGGATAGAGGGATCAAGAGACTGTGTAGTCTATGAAATTCTTCTTGCTGGTATATGTAGGCTACATTGATCACTTTTTGGAACACACACAGCCAATGACTGTGGCAGGTGAGAAGAAATAGGCTGGCTTCTGACAAATGCCTCTTACAGACATGTAATGTTGTCCAAGGGACCTGCGCTGCAAGCCTTTGTGAGTCATTTCTCTTCTCCTCTGTTACTACCCATACGTGCAGTGAAAGCAAGAGCTATTGCAACCTGGGGAAATCTCAAACAACATGGCACTGAGTTAATTAATAACAAGAAGAGCTTTAAAAATAGCCGTATGTGATCTGTGGACATGGATTGTACAGGTAGAACATTTCTCTGATGTCATCATAACTCTTCAAACAATGATAATGAGACTGTATCGTCAATTTGTCGTCATTATTCTGCTCTTATAATGCACTGATGTACCACTAATAGTATAGAACATCTCAGGTTTTCTAAAAACACAAAGGACTGCAAGTTTTTATTTCATATCATATGTAAGCCACAAAAATATTTTGTGAAAAATATATATGATGGCTCCATCTACAATTTTCATCTCCCCCATGTACATACAGTACAACCCGATCGTACATATTTTATGAGGTGGCTAATTCGTACGACGTCACTCGTACGAATTCGTAAGTTTTGCTAAATTGTATGTATTTTTCATACAATTTAGCAAATTCATATGATTTCGTACGAATGACCTACCCCTATCCCCGCCCCTAAACCTACCCGTCACTGGGGTTTGGACAAATTTGTATGAGTGAGGTCGTACAAATTCGTACGAATTAGCCACCTCGTAAAATACGTATGAATTGGGTAACTGCGAAATAACTGGGAACTAACCCTAAACCTAACCCCTGTAGTTACCTTATATTATCAGTATTTTCTTAGGTAAGTATACTGTAAGTACACACAAGTACAAGTACTGTAAAATAAAGTGCATTCTTTCTACTTCAGTTTGTTTTTTGGAAACTGTGGTGTTGCATGGCATATCTTTCAGAGATAATATAATCTATAGAACCATCAGTATTATGAACACTCATAAGTCATGTAAGCTCACATTACAATACCACAGAAAGGGCTTCTTCTTTTTCTTCTTTTTTTATTTTTTATTTATTTATTTTTTTTTATGATGATGATGATGATGATTTGATGACAATTTATTTTATTATATTTGAAAAACTAGATGTAAGGAATAACATTTTTGACTCAATGCCCTAGTGCATTGATAGGGAACATTGATAGTCTGTGTTTTTATTACGGCCATTTCCTGTTTATTCGGAGGCCTCATCCATCTCCGTGAAAGCTTCATTGTCTGCTTATTAGTCCTTAATTCCAAAATTTGAAATTTCTAATAAGCTGTGATGGATTATAATGTTGCTTTGTCAGATTCAATTTGGGTGGTCATATTTACTCAATATAACGCCAACTAGCTTTCTTTGAAAATTATGTGCCTGAAATGATGTTTGGTGGAAAAAATTGAGCCTGCATGCTGTTGTTTGCTAATCAGACGTCAACTATGGTTAGCCATTAGAGTGCCCTAGTGGGGGGGAAAAAAACAAAAACAAAATAAAACAGACTTAGTTTGATCCACAATTGATGGTTTGCGAATTACTTCAATCTAGTTATGTTTTTCCCTCTCAACTTTTCTGAATAATGCATTTATCCAATAATAACTTTCTAAGGCATGTTAAATCTGCTACGGGATCTAGCTTCATCAGAGTCAAGGATTTATAGGAGATGCTTCTCTAATATCAATGATTTTCTACACCATTACATACCTGACTACATGTCCTTAAGAGGAAATGACAAAAGGATGGATCGGTGGAAAAACAGGCAGCGAGATAAACTACATGGGTTCTGTCACAAACAATATTAACAATATGCAAGTGAAAGACAATGCCATGAGCCACAAGATCTAATCCAATTAAAGTACCTGAAAAAGGCTTTGCTAAGAGGAATGTTTCTTTTTATTGCTGGTAGCTGGTTTGCTTATCCTGATACGTTTTCCTTTTTAAGGTCATGGAGATGTTCGATAACTACCAAACTGTGGCATGGAGCAAGCATGAAGCATTTAAATACCTGTGGCAGATTGTGTTTGGGTGGCGTTTAGAGAACCAGGCCAGACTGGAGGGAAAGGTTTTGTAGGGCCTGATATGAAATAAGTGTCAGAGGTTAAGCCTGTAGCAGGCTTACAGAAACTCATTTCTCTTATCTTTTTCTGGTCATGAACCGTGAGCAATGGCATTATCAAGGCCCTGTTGTTACAACAGAGAGCTGCATCACAGACACAGAGAGATTTCACAAGTGCGCATCTTAGGAATGACTCCAATCGCCGGGCTAATCTCGCTATTGTGCGTTCCCGTTATCGGCCCCCCACCACTGTGAGAAGAACAAAGAATAATATCTCCCAATCCATAAATCATAATTTCAACCTTTGTGTTAGGTCACCATTTAAACTGTCTCTGAGGTTAAGAGTTTATCCCGGCTTGCTCAAGGCAATACTTTTTTTAATCCATCTCTCAAAACATTACTATTGTTAATTGAATTTCCAGGGTTGGACATACCAAGAACGGGAAAGAGAAAGAGCGAGCAAGGAAGAAAGGGAGAGAGAGAGAAAAAGAGGCTTCTACATTTCAAAATGTTAATCTGTTTTTGCATAATCCTTATAACTTGTATTTGCATGGTTAAATATCCATCATTATCCTTAGACCGTGAAGCCACCATTGTTCTATTTACTCCAAAGACATTTTTATTTGCACATTCCAACACAACTAAATCATGGTGTCTAAAAAATGAAGACCTACATACAATACACATAGTAATGTGGATCATATGCATGTGTATAGATTTTGAAGAGCTATTTTTGTTGTTACCTTATTTAAGGTAAGTTAATGGGGAAAAAAAGTTTAACTGTATGATTTTGAACCTGTACCTGAACCAAATTTTATATCCACCAAGACCATTTATTGATAAATCACAACCATGTAACAGCTTATAGAATACTGCCGGGATGACTTCAAAACTCAAAAGAAGAATAATTTGCCAAGATTTTCCTGTACAGGATTTTATAATGGGGTTTTTCAATTTATGAGCAAAATAAGGTCTGTGGTAAACACAACTTGATGATACTTGAATGTTTTGCTCTACATCATAATTTACACACATATCGAAAAGACAAAATATTCAAGTATTGTCAACTTATGGTTACTACACACTTTATTTTACTCATAAATTGAAAATCCTCATTATAAAACGCCATATGAAAATCTTGAAAGAACCACTGGCAAATTAGTTTTCCAGGTTTTGCGACACTCTATAGCGTGAATAACATTAACAACTTGGCACACCCGGTCAAGGTGAGTAAATGAAGTTTGAAATGAGCGGCTGAAGTTTATTTGTACTGTACCATGTTTCCAAATCATTTCTGTCTGACTTTACAACTTGTCCTGTGTCACAATGTGCAGGCTTGGCTTTGCAACGAAGTTACAGAAAAAGATGAGGCAGCACCAACGGCAAAGCAACAACCTATAAACAATTGTTACCTATTTCACATTCAAAGTAGTAACAACAGCTTATAACAAATTATGACTGTTTGTGGTGCACGAAACCTTGATCAACACCATAAATGGATTGAAGGGCAAAAAATGAAATGGATATGGCTACTGTTATTATAACCAGCTTGTTTCAGTATTAATGTACACACCTTTGAGTTAATGGAACAGGGTTTAGTCTTGGGATGTATCCTTGCATTTTGACTTTGAAGCTAATCAACATATCAATTAACCAATTTCTTGTTTTCCAGTGTGACAGCACAGATGTGAGCGTGAGTAATTGCACACCACCCCACGTCTGATGGTCCTTGTGTTTACTAGGTGCATTAAGAAATAACAACCAGTTGATGTTTAACTGCTTTTTTTACTGAGTCATGTCTGGAGTCAGGTCTTGTACTTTTAATATATAAGGTGTTACCATACTTAAGGATTAATACTTCAGGATAAGTTATTTCCTTGGTGGAATAGTCAGGTTGGTGAGAACTCATAATCCAGTGCAGACCACCTAAGGTCAGCTACACATGGATCAGGAAGCAGCACAATTATAATATCACACACAATGACATTTGGATTTTAAAATAATGTTCACCACCTCTAGCCTTGATTTAAAAAAAGAGGATTAAAAAAATCGAAACTACATCATAATAATAGATGCAGAGAGGGCTTATTTAAAAATCTATATCCAACATTTTAAAGAACTATACTTTTACATTATCTGTTAAAAAAATCAGAAACAAAAACAAACAAACAAAATCATCCAATGTACATTTTATACTTAGTTTGGGTTTTGATTCACACACCAAAAAAGTAAAGTCATGACTGGGATAAGTATTATTGTTTTTTTAATAATAATAAATTTAATACAACTTATTATGTAACATTATCGTCATCATCTAATAAATCTAGTAGCATTTGGATGGGAGATGCACTAAAAATACTGTTTATTCTAAATAAATGTTCACACATCCAATGAAAAGCTGTTTTTTATTACTCAACAGGTGAGTAAGGTATTTTATTGAACAGATAAATTGTCATATGCTATCTTACAGAGCTCATTGTTAAGTATTATCTATCGTGAAGGGGCATTTTATTATGGTTGTTGTAGCGCTTTGCTGGAATTTATTTTCAAGAAAGAACCGTTTCTATTAATAGGTATTAAAAGGTAGTCAGCTTGAGATCCTTTCCATCTAAACTGGTTATATCTCCTAAGCCTAGTATTGAATGTTTTATAAGCAGCAGGATAACGATATTCATCCGCACAGTCATGCAGAGCCGAAGCACAACCGAAACAATGTTCTTCCGCAAAATGCATGCAGTTTTGTTTTTTACCGCTATAGAGGGCCAAAAGTAATGTTAAATTAACATTAACTAAGATTAATAGATTTTTCATTGTTAGTTCAGTTCAACTAATGTGACTTAATATTAATTTATGTATATGCTAATATACTTTAACATTTAAAGTAGCATAAATTAACATGAAATAACGTGAAATAATAATGAACAATTGCACGTTAACTCAAATGAATTGCTTTAAAGATTTGTTTGTTCGTTCATTGTTACTTGGTGATATCTAATTCATTAACAATTATTAACGATCTTGTTGGAAAAGGTTACTAAAAACAGTATTTACTTTATGCCCAAATGTTCCTAAAGCAAGATTTTCTCAGATTTAGCTATAACTCTGTACAAAGCTAAACCATGCCAGCCAACCCACCCCCCACAAACACATATATTTGTGCTTCAACACAAAAGTTTACATTCTGGTCAGGTGTATGTCAAAGTGAGCAGTTTCACAATTCTCATTCTAGCCAATTTTCCTTTGAGAGGATTCTTTTTCCTCTTTCTCAAAGCTCAGTTTGAAAAAAAGGAGCTTTGGTGTAAGCTCACTGGCCACTAGGGAGCGATTCCCAACTGACGTTCAAAAAAGAACAGCTTCAAGGGCCCACGATGCCAGAGTGCATTGTGTAAAGGAAAAATACAGTGATTAAAAGTGAAATGTTTGTTTGAAGTTGATGTTATTTTCGAAAAACCTTTCTTAAGAGGATTTTGAAAAGAAACTGATGGAAAGCCGAGTGAGAAAAGGAATGGAATTACTTCCCACATTTATAGTACAGTGTTTCCCTAAGCTACCACCCCACAGGTTTGGGCCTTAAAGGTCTCAGGATGTATTCAAACCTCATCAGTGGCTTACAGCTAACTTCAAAACCCTAATTAACCTAGATATAATGCTGCGCCAAGAACAATGAGCAAAGTAAATCATACTGTAGATACACAGATGAGATGCATGAATATTGAATATCGCCTCAACAGAGGCATTTTAAAATATTCATGCTGCAACTAAAAAACGTATCGCTATAGCATTCCTGCTTTGTCACGGAAGTCAACAGAACAGATGCATGTGCATTATTTACTAAAACGTTTACGATAATCCAGAAAAACCCTCTGTTCTGAAAACAGTTTTATTATTTCTGAGTAGTGTCCATTTCAGACTATGCTAAATGAAACCTCTCCAGAGGGGGAGCATTGTAACAGATGTACATTAGTATGCACTCTCCAGACCAGGCTGCTGGCCTGCCCGAGCCTGCTCAGAGCTACATCTGGACCAGGTCACTACCATCTCAGCCCCGAAGCTCATTATGGGGAATTACCAAGAGAGCACCAACAGCAGAAGCATGAAGAGGTCAGTCTAGATGACACTGTCAAGCAATAAGAAGGGTCGATTCATGCAGAAACTGTCAGATTTACCCAGACTAAGGCCGTGTGTCCACCAAAGCATTTTTAGCCAGCTGAAAACACCAGCTCTCTTCTGAAAACGAGTCTGAGACACCATGTGCTATATAAAAAAAAATATCCACAGAAGTGTGACTAGTATCTGATTTCCCAGATAGTTTGTTTCTGAATATAAAAAAGTTGATACAATGTAAAGTTTTTGCTCTGGCGCTTGTTTTCAACGATTTTGTTCAGTTGTTGTGCTTCTTGTTGTCGTCTGTTGCTGTTGTCCCAGCAGGATGTGGCAGTTGGTCACTATAGTATTTGTCCCGCCCCTCCTCCACTGTGATTGGACGGCTGGGTAAAAAGTGACATTGATGAGTGCTGCGTTTTACCCAAAGTTGAACATTCTTCAGCTCTTGACGACTGAAATAAATAAATAAATAAATAAAATAAAATATAATAATAATAATAATAATAATAATCGAGACACTCCAATTGAAAACTGGAAAAATACGTTAGCCTCAGGAAAAAATGCTTTGGTGGACACACGGCCTAAGATGTGTACTCTAGGGTCTTAACTGAGATAAACTGAGATGAAGAATGAATATGGAAGCCATTTAAATGACCAGCCTCTGGCAACATATGATACTTAGCATTAAAGGGGAACTATAATGCCCCTTTCACAAGATGTAATATAAGTCTCTGGTGTCCCCAGAATGTGTCTGTGAAGTTTCAGCTAAAAATACCCCACAGATCATTTGCTATAGCTTGTCAAATTGCACAAACACACCATTTTTGTGTGTGTCCCTTTTAATGCAAATGAGCTTCTGTTCCCGGCCTGCTTTTCAAAAGAGGGTGGAGCTTTAACAGCTCGCACTTCGGTTGCTCAACAACAACAGAGCTGGAGAATCTCACGCAGACAAAATGACGATTGTCAGTAACTGTTCAAACATTACACTGTTCAAACCGGAGTCGGACACTGATGGAGAGACTCCAGCTTTTAGAATGCAACTGGATTTCTGAATGGTTAGTGGATAAATGTATGTAGTTGCTGTGGAATTGATTGAACTCATTGACTTGCATGTGCTGTCATGTTAATCTTTTGTGCAAATCCAGCATTGAATTGACCCTCATTTGTGAAGCAGTCTGGCAAAAATGACAGCATGGCAACAACACTCTACTACAACAACTTGTCCTCTTCTCTAAAGCAGCCCAACATGGCCTCGTCTCCTTTGTTGCGTGTTCTCCGGGGCAGGGTTTATGTAAATTTTAGGGTTAGTGATGCCAGGAAGAAGCTTGTTTTAGCCCCTACCAACCGTTTGTTGTAGTCCTTAAAAAGCGTCATAACTTTGCAGATGTTGTTTATGCTCTAACAGCAACATTACACACTAACTAAAGTTTAAAAAGTGAAATCATAATCAACCACCCCTTTAAACTATTCAAAAAGGTCAATATGGCCCAAAAACATGATCCATTAATTTTCTGGTAGTAGCTTTTGTTGGATTCTGTACAGTAGCTGCACTGGCATATTGTGTAATAAGAAAAGCCTGGTTGTTTCGCAGAGCCTTTCTTACCTATAATTCATGAATAATGAGAGATTTAAAGGCAGAAAACCTGGATCATCTTTCAAACATGATAGCAATACAGGATCCGAGACACCTTCCTGATCCCTCTCATTGGAAAGCCCTTACAACAGTCCACTCGTTATTCTTCAGCAATTACGAATTCCTTTGACGGCATGACTTTGCATAAATAACAGCTAATTGAATATAAATAGGATGTGATGGTATTTGATTATCTGTTTTTCATTTTCTGGAAAGATTATGCAAATGGACTCATCTGCATATCTCCATACACGAAAAAATAAGATGAAATGTCGGACTAGATTATTCTTTGCCAGCATTACAGGCAAACTTCTTTAATCCTATGAATTTGGGATTAGTTTCACATTTTGGTGTGTTGCTCTAATTTGGCAAGATGAAGGAGGTCATTGAAACACTGGGAGCTTTTGTTTGCTTCAGCGGGTGAAGACAATAGACCTAATAGAGTTTAAAGTGGCTTTGTTATTTTTCTTAAAGCTTGAATGAATCGTGGAATTTGTCACAACTGCTCATTGTTGCTGGGCAGATACGCCGGGGCACGGCTGTGCACAGACGAAGAGTTTTATAGCGGCATGGTCTGTTTGGAGTAAATGGAAAGAATGAAAAGCCTATTACAGGAGTAGATGGTGAATTACAGTTCTGTCTGGCACCTAGACCCCGCCTTTAGCTCCCTTACCAATTTACAGTATGATGCAATTTCACCACATGTGTCCAGCCTTTGGTGTCTTGTTGATGAATACACTTAAACAGGGGCAGAAATAAAAAAAATAAAAAAAACCTTTCCAATGCCTGTAGTGTAACGAGTCAGGTGAAACCTTCTGAATCTTTGGGTGATAATAAACTCAAACTAAGTCCTACACAAATAAAATGAATATTGAATCACTTGGCCAATTTCAATGACAGAACGAAAGGTAACAAGTTTGCCGGTATGATTTTATGCACAATAAAGGAAACTTTATGAAATTTTCATAATTCATTATCAGTAGATCATAAGCATAGCACAGCAATATTCACTGATTGCTAACTGCTCCAAAACTACGAGCCTGTAGATAGATTTTACATAGCCATTTTTACATTGCAATGTGTAGAACTCACATTTATTTAAACATTTTAATAATCACATTAAGCCATATAATTTCCTTCTTTTCCATCCCCAAATTTAAGACCTCTTGAAATGATAATTAAGATTTATTATTCAATTTTAGATATTTATGAATTTTTATGACCTTAAATTTGATCAAACTAAATTAAAGACTATTTAAGGAACCACGTTCAATATAGAAATTAGGAGTTTCTGATAAAGGAAAAATAAATAAATAAATAATTTATTTTCTCCAATTTAAATACTTCTTTAAATTCTTCTTTCTCCAAAGAAGTTGATTCAATCTTAATCCAAGTATAAATGATGATTGTTATTTTTAAGGTGAATACTAAAAAAGACCCAAGGCGTTGTTCCAAAGAACAGTCATTCTCAGATCAATCTGGAGGGATTATGTACAGAGCAACTTCAGAAGCTGTTTTTGATTAGATTCTGCTCTGAAAAGTCTTGTTTTTCGATTTTTATTAAGATCAGTTTTGTCAGGCATAACATTGATCACCTAAAATGAGAGGCTAAGCTGATGCAGAGATTGCCAAGTAATAGTGAATTAGAAAGTGTAGTGGAGGAGAGAAAATATCCATAAGTATTTAATAAAGGTGAACTGCTGCAGTTTGAATGTCTATATAAATACCCAGTGTCAAAGGAGAGGAGGAAAAACAACAGAATGAAAGAAGAGAAAACAATTATTCTAAGTTACAAAGAAAAAGAGAGGGTGGAATTGCTCTCACAGGTAATCCATAGCATTAACTTATAGCGACTGTGTTAATGTCACATCTAAACAGTGTCACACTGCAGGTCACACAAACCAGAGTTTAGCCGGGTCAAATTAGATTCCAGAAGCTTCAGCGTGCATGGATGATCAAAGACAACTGAGTTATTTAATCCATATTGTTGCTGGAAGACAAATTAGCTGGTAGTGCAGAGGGGACAGGCGCCTTTGAAACGCCTGGGATTGCATGCATAACCAAGGATCTGTGACATTTGACATCCACAGAATGGGAAATGAAAGCAGGAGGCATTGCAAGCCACCTCTAGATGCTTCACCCCAAGGGTGGTGGGAGGGTATGCATGTCTCTCGGAAACGTGATTGATTTGCTTCTTAGTGTCAGCCAAGTTGCAGAATATGATTACGGATTGCTGAGGATATTCACTCGAACGCTCATAGACATGGCCCGTGTGCAACCTACATGAGCTGGAAATAAGTGCTAGAGGCTTGTTGACTGATGTGTGGCCCTCCCTATGCTCTTGTTCATCATTATAATTGGGCACAGTTCAGGTCCTCACATCCTTAGCCATTCATTTTGAATTTTAAAGTGCTGTCACTCAAAGCACAGATTTGTTTTTTAGCTTGAGTTATTATTCAAGTCTAGAAAAAAAAAAAAAAGAGAGACAATAGATTCTTCTCTCTTTTAAGCTGATTGATATGGGAATCTACAGCATGACAAAGTTACACTTTCAATTCCATTATATATATATATATATATATATATTTTTTTAAAATTAAAGAATGTGAATCTGTGGTGCCAGCTTCTTTAGGTTCTAGATTGCCCATATAGTGTTTGGTTAACATGAGTATTAGAGTTTGGTAACAAAAAAAAAGTAGTCTGTGGCATAGAGACAATATGGAGCAAATGCTGCCTTTGAGCTCACATATTTATTGCGAAAGCAAATGGGATTTTCTTCCCTCATGTGGAGACTGAATAAGGTCTATATGCTATTATAATTCACCCCAGACAATCATGTTAAACCAACTCTTCCCCACTGCCCCAGGTCTATTAAATCCCTCATTCATTATATTAATATGGATATTATTTGGCATTAAGGGCAGTACAGAGAGGCATTTGAGAGACGAGCATAACAGTAACCAATCTAAAGAATTGCAGGGTTTCAAAAGAGTCTCGGTGCGGCTGCCATGAATCAAATTTTCCTCAAAAGCTGAAAGGTATTTACTGTAACACTCCTTGTGGTATGAGGATTTTTCTTCATCATAAATCCAGAAAATTCATGTGTTTAGCATTCACAAGGGCAAATAGGTTTATCCAACAGCAACTTGATGGTTCAGTGCAAAAATATGCCAGTTGTGTCTTTAACAGCAGGTGTTTAACTGTTATACTGTTCAACATGTAGAAAAATAATGTATCATTCAAGCTGTTGTGTGCAATTGTTTATTTTTTATGTTTAAAGGAATAGTTCAGCCAATAAAAATTTGTCATCATTTACTCACCCTCATGATGCTCCAAACCTGTAGGACTTTCTACTTCTGCAGAACACAAAAGAAAACATTTTGAAGAATGTCTCAGGTGTTTTGTTCATACAATAAAAAAATCAATGGGCTCTAATGTTGTTTGGACACCACTGATGTTCAAAATACCTTCTTTTGACTTCTGAAAGAAAGTCATACAGGTTTGAAACAACATAAGGGTGAGTAAACGACAATTTTCAAGAACTGCAGCTCTCATAGCAAAAGTTTGGAGTGGGGCTATTTGTTTGACCACGTCTGCATCCGAAATTGCAAACTATCTCAGGTAGGTACTTATTTTGAATAAGTACTTCCTTTGCAAGCGCTAAAATGTTCTATATAGTATGAATGTGTAGTATGAATGTAAACCAGACAAAGTTGCCATGTTGCCATAATCATGTGACCTACCAGCATCAGTTGCATCACTTCAACGCCATTCACAAATCCTCTCCCATGGCCACATGGGATAGTAAAGTGTCCATCATATGTGCACTTCAGAATCTCGCCGGGAGTAGTAGGTCATCCGGGTACTTTTGCCTACTCTTTTATGAATGCTGTGAATTTACTTCTTTTGTCACATACTGGTTTTCGACTACCATATAGTAGGGAAATATGCGATTTTGGACGTGGCCCACATCTTGGAAGACAGAGGGAGTGTTTGCCAACAAACTGCAGACAAATTACAATCTGTTGCTTTAAAAATAAAAAATAACTAATTTTATTGCTTGTTTGTTTTTTTAAATGATTAATTACTGCTATTGACCAAAGTCAGGTAGTTACTCGTAGCAGTCTGGCAAGTCCTTTCATCATCCATGGACATCCAGCTCTTTGATATGCATTCTGAAGCCTAATATCTTTTTGTCTCTGTGTGTCTCTTTCTTTCTCTCAAGCTGATGAAAGCTTGAATGCCCAGCTGAGACTGTTTAAATGACCACTGGAGAGGCTTTTTATTCTCTCCCAGACAGCTTTCTCTATAGCACACAGAGCTTTTGATGCACACACAGTCCATCCTCCTCACTAACAGTTCAGACAGCTGTGCAAAGCCTTACCAAAACACAAGGCCTCTCTATCTCCACCTCTTTATCTCACCCCCACAGGAAATAATAAAAAACCTACTGGACAGCTAACCTTTCCAGTGCCAGCTGTCACTGGCTGTGACTGAAGATGAGATATTGTGAAGTCTATTGTCCTTGTGAAACCGTCAGGGATGGAAAAGGGTGACAACACGGGCCCCCCAAAAATTAATTGAATATTTAATCAGCATGAGAATCTGAAGGAATTTGTCAAGCTTCTTCGTTGTTGACTTTTCCCCTACGCTCTGACAAATGAGACGCTGTCTAAACAGTACTCTGTGGCCTGTCAAGATGTCTGTGATGCATGCAGAGGAGCTGAGAGGGGAACAACTTTGCACAGAGAATCACTTGATTGATTCTTATTAGGCAAATCCGCTAGAAATGTGGAGGTTCACTGGCATTAAGCCGAAAGGCTTGTGTTTTACGCAACTTGAAATCTCTGCCAAAAAAAAAAAAAAAAGTGCTTTGTTTCCATTTTCATTTGCATGAATTTCCTTCTTATGAATCCCCAGGTTCTCTAAATGAATTAATATGGCTTAGTGTATCATGAAAATTTTATAATCCACTCTCACACTCTGGTTTATCACACCTAAGATATAGACATTTCACAATGAGGGTATAGTTTTAAAGCTAAATTCTCCCAAATTTAATTCAAGTTATTCTACACTTAAAACTGCAGCAACTGCTTTATGAGGCGTTAACAATACAGTGAGTGTAGACCAAGTAAATTATGTGAGCAGAAAAGTAATTCACAACATTCAGTACAGTAAAGGTACAATCATGTCTGGCTTGTGTCCTTCATGCTTAAAAACATTAAAATCAAAATGAACCATGCAGCATTTGGTATGGAAATAGAGACATTTAAGTCTGCATTTTAATTCGGGGTACATTTTCTAAAGTATACAGCAATAGCAAAGAAGTAACAGCAAAGTCAAGCATGCTGAGTTCCTCTATTTCAAACTATAACCTTGTGCATCAGTAATAGTGTTTCTCATTTCTGGTCAACCTGATATTGTTGCATGTGAGTTTTGATTACTGCACCATGCTCACCCAGATAATTAAACGCTACTAAAAAAAAGAGTTGCATTCTCGTATCGTTAGAGGAGCACAGCGGCCTCTGGAATTAGATAATTATTGCAGGAAATCACACTAAAAAGGTCAGCTTAGAAACTTTTCTCTGCAGTAGTAGTAGTCCTTAAATTTTCTAATGAGAAGGGAAAGGGTGCAGTCCTATGGCAGAGTGTCTCTTCCATTGGATTAAAGCGCACGCATGTTCTTGATTTATAAAAGAGTTTAATTTTAAAACTTGTTTTGATATAAATTATGGCAATAATGATATATATATATATATATATATATATTTTTTTTTTTCTACATAATGTAATAGGTTATCGTATGAGAAATGTATTACATTACAAACACACTGTAGCAACGTACAATGTAATCACAGTTCATAATGTAATACCAGCACATAATGATTAAGTGAAACAATGTTTACAAAATATATATTTCAAGATAATAAATTTGAGCACAAAAGGTAATAATAGTTTTATTTAAAATATAAACTATTAAAAGAAAAGTAGACTTATTAGGCTACATTGTGAACCCAGAAACAAATTTTAAATTAACCCTAACGCTGTGTTTAAAACCCTGCAATTTTGGTAATCCCGGTAAAAAAATGACCGGCCTTTTAAAAATTGCTTGTAAATCACTTTAACCAAATAGTGGATTCAATCTTTTTTTGTAGACTTGTTTTCGTACAATTAGGATAGGTTTTGTATTTCTTTTTGGAACTGATTGATCGTAGGCCTCACTGATCTGAGCTTATGAACCTCAGTTTTTGAGTTTTGAGCATTATTTTTTGTAGGCCAGTCCTTTTTGACTGGGAACAACAGAAGGTGGGGGTGGGGGAATTTCCCAAAAAAGTACAAAAATGATCCAAAAAAATTTGGGAAGTAGTTAATGAAGTAAAGACATTACAGGCCAAATCTTCCTGAAGTAAACATAACATTAGGTTCACATGCTGTTACTGTTGATTTCCCCTGGCTGAAACTGTTTAGGCACATACAAGAGAGATGATACATGATTATTGTAATGTCTTAGTCCAGATGATGATGAAAAAGAGCTCAAAAAAAAGGTTCAAATAACAAAAGTTTTATGAAACAAACAAACAAAGATAATCCCAATGTAAAAAGACAATGTAAACCACAACAATACCCGACAATCAACTGAACACAAGGAGGAACATAAATACACAGAGATAACAAACTCAAGGGTGAACAGGTGTGCTGATTGAATGAGTGTCCATAGTAACTAATGAGTGTTGGGAAACTAGAACAAAGGGAACAGGTAACTGAAGAGAAACAAACTAAGGGCAAGTTTACATGATATTGATCATTTTAATAATAAACATTAATGTTCATATAATATTAACATTAGAATTTGTAGCTCTGTATTTTTATAATGCTTGCACAAATATCACAACAGAGGTTCTTGCTGACATCTTTCAACCCATGATGTCCATTGCGTGTTCTTCAACTCTGAAAGGTCATCAAATCAACTTTGAATATTATCACTTGATACTATTAAGATTATAGTAGATGCAAACTGATTATGCTACCATGAACAAAAATAAGCATATAAATGTAATTTAAGGACTTACTCCTCCACCTGTGTTAGCCATGCCTTTATTTTGTGATGAGTGAAGCTCAATCAGATTAAGTTAGGGGTCATATCTTCATTGTGATTGGTTAAAAAATATTAATAATGACAAAAGCATAAAATGACAAAAAACTTAAATAGTAAAATAGAAACAATACTGTAAATACTAAAATACATTTTTAAAAAAGCATCTGAGATCTGTTATGATAATCTAAAGTTTCCAAAAGCAGTATATGCGGATGACTCTACATAAAACTCCACATAATCAAGCAGTATTTTGGTTTATTTAACATTTTAGGTTTTAAAGATCAGCTCATCGCATTTCTAGATAAATCCCAACAAATATACTGCACTGTTCTCATCAAACTTGTAATGCAGTGTGGAAAAGTTATTAACTGCATGTTTTGTTCAGAGCTGAGCTCGTCGAGCGCAGACAGATTCACAAGTCTCTAAATACTGGCCATCTGTCTGTAGTGCGGCCCAAATGAGCATGATTTCTTCCCCTCCTGTTTTTTCCCAGGCCTGTGTTTCAAGGTATTTGTTTGTAGATCGGATGACGGGGAAGGTAGCATCTGGCAATAATAGCACCTTGGCAATGAGAAATAGAGCAGCCATTCCGCTGGATATTACGGCCGAATCATCTGAGGGGGATATTCTACCTCTCTCCTTGATGACTAATCAGTACTGACCTACAGGGATTTCTATTCAGGCCTTCAACAAGCAATGTGGGACGGTTTTACTTCATTCACTGAGAACATGGCAGCCTTAGTGAGTCATTGCCATGCAGCTATACAGGATGGTTCGCTCGTTCATAGAATGTAAAAAAAAAAAATGCATACAAATTTGGGTTCAGCAAGATCAAATGCACAGCCGTTTGATCAACCCTGTTGGACAGAGGCAAGGTGATAACATAAAGCTGGTTATCGGCTGTCTTCAGTGTCACGGATTTGTCACATTGTTGTTGCAGCACGCCGGAAAGACGATTACTACAGGCAAGATATAGAGGGAAAAGTTAGGGAAGTAGGTGCTGGAAGTGCTGAAGGGTATTAGATGACAACAGGAGGTGGCTCAGGGGATTCTTCCTCTGATCTCACCTCACAGCAAGAATGTAATTAAACACATTTTAATAAAAGTGCTCTAAGAAGCAAAATGAGAGAGGAGCACGTACAAAACTCTGCTCTAATTTGTTTAAGCTCAAGTACTTCATATGTTTTTTGAACATATATTTGTCAAAAAGAGGCAACATGCAGCGTGTTTCATTCTTTAAACAGTATGAGTGCTCCAATGTCTGGTTATTATCAGCACTGACAGGGTGTGTTCCCACCCTCAACCCATGCAGAGACGCAGCCAGGGTGAGCGTCTCAGAACCACGGCGCCATGGACAGCTCCCTTTTCTCCAGCGCTGCCTGCTGTAGATCTGCTATTGTGTCCCCCTCTCACACTTTAATTCATGCTATCACTTAAATGCTCATCTGTAATTACCGCCACCTCTGAACAGTAAGTTATTATGCAGTTCAGTTGTTGACACAAGACTTTAAAACTGCATGTTTAGCAAAGCATGTAATTGCAACTCCAGTTTGAGATGTTGTTTTAGCTCTCCCTGCTGTTGATTTCCATATAATGTTAAAGGGATGGTTCAATCATAGATGGAAATTCAGTCATCATTTACTCACCCTCATGTATTATTATTATTCCTTTATTTAACCAGGGCAAGTCATATTGAGACTATAGTCTCTTTTTCAAATGTAGGGTTGGGTATCGTTGGGTATCATTTGAATTTTAGTGATTTCGATTCCAGTTCCGATTCTGCTTATCGATTCCTATTCTTATCTATTCCCAGTTTCGACTCCTATGTAGTAAAAAAGTCGGTCCCACTTTATATTAGGTGGCCTTAACTACTATGTACTTACATCAAAAAATAAGTACAATGTACTTATTGGGTTCATATTGTATTGCAAAACACTTTTGCTGCTATTGAGGTGGGATATGGGTAAGGTTAGGGAAAGCTTTGGTGGTATGGGTAGGTTTAAGGGTAGGGGTAAGGTGTAAGGGATGGGTCAACAGTGTAATTATAAATGTAATTACAGAAATTAATTACAGATGTAATTACATGCAGGTGTTTTTAAAATATAAGTACAATGTAAAAACATGTATGTACACAATAAGTGCACTGTATCAAATGACATTTAAATGTAAGTACATAGTAGTTAAGGCCACTTAATATAAAGTGGGACCAAAAAGTCAAACATTTAGATACATAACGACACAGACGGCAGCAGGTTTATTAGCCTGCTGTCACTTTTAATACTGAATGCATAGATCCAGTGTACTGTTACACATGCATTTTCTTTATCAACTCTTTATGTCCACTTAAGACATAACCGACTGATTTTCGATTCCCAACCCTACCCTCATGACATTCCAACCCGATCTCACGGCAATTCGTACGTATTTCACGAGGTGGCTAATTCGTACGAATTCGTACGACCTCACTGATGCGATTTCATAAGTTTTTTGCTAAATCATACGCATTTTACGAGTTGCCGTAAGTTAACCACCTCGTAAAATACGTACGAATTGGTCGTGAGATAGCGTTGGACATTCTTTATTTCTTCTGTGGAACATTATATGTGTGTTCTTCCACAAAGAACAATGACAGATTTTACATTTTTGAAATCTTAGCATCACATTGGCACAAGAGATAGGAGTATTCACGGGGTGTATTTGTGTGGATCAGAGTAATCCTTGTCCAAGCACAGCCGTGAGTGTGTACAGTGTTTCCAGATGTCTGCCTTTTAACTTTGAGGCCTTTTACTTCAAAAAGTAATTAAGCAGAGAAAATAATTTGAAAAACAGACTCATAAAAAGTACAAACGTAGCAGCTCATTAACTTCATTCTTTAGGGGCACCAGCTGTGATCAGCTTGTTCGTTACTTTAAGGCAAATACAGTTAGATGAATGATTCTTTGTTCTTTGTGAAAGCAGGGAAATGTACAGTATTGTTCATTTTGAAGGCTGGATTATAAAATAAATCAGTTACATGAATTCAATGATATAAATTAATTGACTGCTAGCCCATCAATTTGTTAATAGCAATCCACCGTGCAAAAGGTATCACCAGTCTCATTCTGGAAAGGAAAAAAAAAAGGTTTCCAAACAGATGACAGCAATTAGACGGAATAAATTAGAACAGTCTCACAACAACAAATTAAATTAGGGTAAACGATTGAATTAAGGAAAAGGTTTAAAGTTCCTTTAATCGATAATGAGGAAACACATTTGGGGGAGTAGAACATTTTAGACAGCCACTCATTTAACAAATTAAAAATGCATGTTTGTTATTAATAAATGATTTGGTCATAATTGCGACAGAAATAAGGTTGAACTACAGAATTTACAGGCCATTACTGCAAAAAACTGCCAAAAAGTACCAAATAGGCTAGTAGTGCAGAAGATATATGGTGTGGACTTTCTGTATTAACATCAGGTTTTTCAATCATCTCATCTATGCTGATCTCAGAGTCTAGAAACTTTCATTTTTCTGAAGTTTAATTAGATCCTTTGTTGTCATATGTTACACCTTATTTAATCCAGTTGCTGAAGTGAAGACTCACAACCATGACTGTCACTGAATAATGTAATCACTCATGAAGATTATCTAAATATCATAGCTGTCACATATAAGCGGATCCACCACATCTTCATCCTGCAACTATAATGTGGTGGACATGTGAGATCTCACTCCTGGTACTAAAGAAGCAAGTGATAAATATCCAGAGCCATAAATACTAAATGAAAGGCAATTAGAGACACCTGAGGAAAATTACATCTCATCCACACACCTGGGGACTGAAGCAGCTATCCATCCATTAGAGCCAAGAAGAGCGGGACACATGAAGATGTTGAGACAGAGAGATATAGTGGGAGAGAATGGATGGGCTTGAGATAACTGCTGAAGGAAAGAGACAGGTGGGACGTAATCTGGGCCATGCTGTGTCTCCTTTTGGAAAGTATGAGACACTCGATCATGTCCAACTGGGCCGCTTCTTTTATCCTTAGGGTAACAGGGTATCAGCCATTTCATTATAGGACAGTAAAGGTCCGTTTGTTAACTGTGCAATTCACAATGAAGACTTTCAATATCACTAGTGAATATACAAAGTATGTTACTCAACAAAAACTTATTATTCACATTAAAATTTAATGAAGAATTTGTAACATTTTGATTTAATTCTACAGCTGTATTCCATTTAGTCCATCATGTCCCCAGAAGACACTGTATGGCATGTATCTCATTATGGAATAATGGGTCTTTTAATTGTCTTGTCTTTAACAGTCATGTCTAAAGAATAACCTTTAATTAAGTTCTCACCAATTACTTTTTTTTTTTTTTCTCCCCTATTTGACAAAAGCAATTACTGTCACCTTGAGAACAGAAATAATTATTTTTATTTGGTTTTACCAAATCACCTCTTTTTGGCCATTTATGATGCTTAGTTTATCTTTAATTGATTTTTTAAAACTACGTTTTAAAGTAATTATTTGAGTAAGTAAGTAAATACATAAATAGATTTGACAGATCCCTTTATCCAAAGCAACTTGCATTCAAGGTATATATTTTATTGTTTCATGTAATCCATGCATGAACTAACTACTGGTAACACTTGACAATAAGGTCTAATTTGGTAACATTAGTTAATTAAAGAACAACATGCTTTTACAGCATTTATTAACCTTTCTTAATGTTAGTTAATAAAAATGCTCATGTTAGTTTGCAGTGCATTAACCCTTAAATGCATACCTCGGATCTTTATCAATCCGGGAGGTCACTCACTACCCTCCTCCTCATTCATTTTTTTAAAGTTAGACTTCAGCCGTCTTAGTATTCCTCAATCAATTCATTATAAACAACATAAAAAGAAAAGAAAAAAAAAACATAAAATTATAAAAGAATGCATGTTTTCCCAGTATTTTTTTTTTTTTTTTAATTGTATAGGGTCGCTAACAACCCGAGGTGTGTATCAGTGTACGTTTTTTTTTTTTTTTTTCCTGCACAACAATAATTGAATCTTTGATGACGGAATAAGTGCATTTCACCTTTATTCCACAAGGTGGCAATGTCTGATACACAATGATGAAGTGACGTTTCATTTAGACAGAAAACGAAAGAATAGGAAAGTAGCTATGATCAGCAAAACTTGAAATGGCTCAGCGATTTACTGCATAGCAAGTACTGAACGCAATCAAATATGACTGTCACTGATACTTGATGATGGATCTGGTGAAGCTATCAGTGATCAAAATATTGATTTTGAAGATGTTGAAAATTATCATTTTGAGAATATATTTGAGATCGCAAATGGGCTCATATTCGCGATCTCAAACATATTCTCAAAACTATCATTGGCTGAATGTACTGGGAAATGAGCTCTGGCGATGACAGTGATGATGGCATAAAACATCTGCTCAAAATGAACCCTTCCAAGCTCCAAAAGGTAACAAAATATGCTTCTGTATTTTATTCTTCTGTAATTGTTACTCTAATATCAGGGGGAGTTTTATATTATCGCGACAGGTAGAGATCCATTCGTGTTAGATATCCGGGTCACTAAAGACCTGAATATGTAAGAATGATTGGTGAAACATTCATGCATTTAAGGTAGGGATGCACCGACAAGAAAATTTTGGCCGATACCGATAACTGATAATTCTTTATATTTAAAAGCCGATAACCGATATATTGGCCGATAAATCTAAATAAAAAATTTTATATAATTTTTGAGAGCCTGCTTACAAAAACAAATGTCTCACCATTAAAAGCCATGTCCCAAACACACAATTATAATGTTCTCATTACAATATTACGCAGCCTATATGACAGAATTGCGCTGTACATTGCACATTTTGTATTTTCCTTTTTGAGGTGATTTCAATCATATTTCAAGCAATTCAAAACCATAATGGCAGACAATGCGCATCTGAAGTGTCTCAGCTGAAGGAAATAATCCATTATTTATCAGCTTTAATATATCGGCCAAATTTTCTTATCAGGCCGATAATGATAACATTAAAAATGAACATATATCGTCCGATACCTATATGGTGGCCGATATATCATGCATCACTAATTTAAGGGTTGAAATTAAGGGTTGTAATGTTGAAATTAATATTAATAAATGCTGAAGAAGTATCTTAATGTAGTTAACTAATGTTAGGTAACAAATGAAACATATTGTAAGGTGTTACCAACTAAATAACTACCTAAATAGATCATGCATACATTTCATTATTAATCCATGAGAAAATTAAGTTTATGGTCATTTTAATGTGAAAATGCTATTATACTGTATGCGTCACTTATTGCTATATAAGTGAATCATATGAATTGATAATGATCTTTACTCAACTGATTTTTACTCAACTGTTTAAAGCTATCCAAGCAAACAAATTGTGTTCATTTACCATGTTTGGATGGCACAGCCATGAGTCGGGCAACCCAGTAGTGAGGCCTGCAGTGGGATACAACTGAAACTCAAACCTGCCCATTGTATGTCGCTGAAAAGGCAGCATAATCTCACCCGGTGTAAGCCAGGTCCCACTGAGTCATATTCATGCCCTGACATCCAGCTTACTTACATCTGTCTGTTGCCTTGAAGCTCTGCACAGGAGGTTGATTCCCTCCGAATTTTAAATAAGGAAATAATGTGATTGAAGTCGGCGTATTAAGTGAAATCTTCTGTCTGACTGCTGGATTGCTGAGCTCTGTTATCTCTCCCACAGAGTGAACAGCTCCAACCGCAAGCTCTTTCTACTGCAGGGAAGGCATAATTTGTCTCTCTATACATGCTGCCCTGCACAATAAGAGAAAAAAAAAAGAGAGAAGAAGAGACATAGAAAGCTAAACATTAAAAAGGGGAACTTGAGCTTTAAGCCTGGAATTGACATTCAGGCCGCGCAACCGAACAACAGTTGGCCGTTCTCCTATAAAATTGGCAATGCATATTTGTGTTGTGTTATTCTCTCTCTCTCTCTGTCTTTTATTTCATTCGCTCTTGTTTCTCCCCTCCGCCGCCCGCCATGCCTGTGATGAATCTCAATTATGGCAAGGTCACCTTTCATTCAGTTGATCTCTCTGTTGTTTTATTCGAACTGGCAGTACTTCCACACTATTATGGTATACTTATTGACAGCCTGAATCCTCTCCAAATAAGAGCGACAAAAATGTGGGAACGTTACTGGCTCTCCTCTAATTTTGGGTGACAGAATTGGCAGCGTCTCTTCATAGACAAGGTAATGGCCTTATCATTACCACTGCATGGTCGGGTGATTTGGGGCGAGATTTTTTTGCAGTTTCCTATTCCGCAAACTCGCTTGCACTGGATGTCCCGTGACATTTATATTGTCAACTTAAACTTTCGAATACACTCATTTAGATTCAAGTACATTTTCACAGAAGTGAAAATATGAAAAATTTGATCCATAATCCGTGACATTTATATTTGTCAATTTAAACTTTTGAATACACATTTAGATTCAAGTACATTTTCACAGAAGTGGAAATATGAAAAATTTGATCCATAATCATGTAAAGTCAAATGTTTAACACTCTGGAGCAAGGTGGGAGTAAGATTAGCATGCAGTGAAATGTGCTTAACATAGTGCCTCTCACATTCACCTCACAGTTTTCTTTTAAACATCAAATACATCGAAGTTGTGGTTTAGTAATTAGTGCGGGTGCTCTGACATATCGAGTGCGGCTCATGTCAGTTCCACATACCATTTCTCCCTCATTTCCACGCACATTGGAGCTGTAGGCTAGAAGTATGAGCAAGCACTCGGACACGATGAGCTGTGATGTTCATGAGGATGACACAAATTTAAGCCTGGCTTACATCATTCTCAGCAACCTAACTAATAGTTAATGTATGTATAATTTGTAAATAATTCATTTTATTTGTAACTATAGTTCACCCATCATTTACTCAACCTCATGTCATTCCACATCTATATGAAAACAGAAGCAGATATTTTGAAAAATGTCTGTTTGTTTGTTTGTTTGTTTGTTTGGTCTATTCAATGAAAGTTAGTGGGGTCCAAAACAACACTGACTGGATCCCACTGACTAAAAATAATTCAATATGTCAGTATCTTCTTTTGTGTTCTGCAGAAGTATTTTTGGGCGAACTAGCCCTTTAATAAACCCTTTTCGATTTACAACCCTTTGTAGTTTAATGTAACTGTTTAAATCACTAAATATTTCAATAAGTTCACATTCTAGTAATGCTCTAGTTCTTATTTTGTTCATCTAAATGTGCTCATTTCTGATGTTGGTGAGTAACAGAGGGTGGTAATAGACAATAAATGCACAGTTTTATTGGTTCAGTTTTTAAGGATCAGTTAATGCATTAGTTATCATTAATTAACAAATGAACACAACTTTTGACAGCATTTAATGACATAGGTTAATGCTATTTTTTACACTAATACAGTTAATAACTCATATATAACTCATAAATATTGATATTGTTTTGTCCTCTTAAAATTAAATCTCATAATGAGGTGTACCATATGTAAATGTTTCCTACAATTTCCATACACTGCACTGAAGCAATCGCCATCTTTGGCAAAATGGTGCCAAAGAATTCATGTCCTTCATACAGTCAAGATTTCTACTTCCTGCAACAGCAAAGAACCCCCATAACAGGACTGGACCACCTCCATGTTTGACCATGGAGATGGTGTTCTTCTGCTCATAAGCTTTGCTGAATGCCACTCTTGACCAAGAAGAACATAAAAGACTGACTTATATGCTTAAATTCATTTGGATATACCTGTGGAGTTGTGGAAGAATGTTTTATGGAGGGATGTGACGACCAAACTGGAACGTTTTGGACCCACAGATCAGCGGTACGTCTGGTGCAAAAAAGGTAAAGCTTATGAGCAGAAGAACCCCATCTCCTTTGTCAAACATGGAGGTGGTCCAGTCTTGTTATGGGGGTTCTTTGCTGTTGCAGGAAGTAGAAATCTTGACTGTATGAAGGACATGAATTCTTTGAAGTATCAAGCCATTTTGGCAAAGATGGTGATGCCTTCGGTGCAGAGACTGAAGCTTGATGATCAATGGACTTTCCTGCAGGACAGCCGTCTCAAAGTATGCATCCAAATCTACTTAAGCTTGGTTCATGGATCAGTTGTAGAATGTTCTTGGGTGGCCTGTACAGTCTTCAGATTGAAATCTTATTGAAAATATTTGTAAAAAATTGTAAAAAAGCAGTGGTAACATGGAAACCAAAGACTATCAGTGATCTGGAAGCTTTTTCAAGCGAGGAATGGGCCAAGATTGCAGTAGAGAGGTGACAGAAGCATCTAAGCACTTACAGGCAGCGTTTATTGGCGGTTATAAAGAATAAAAGATTCTGCACAAAATTTGACGTTTGGGGGTTGAATAATTTTGTACACTTATGTTTAGAACCAGTTTGATTTTTTTTTTCAATCAACTTTACATTCTCGGAATCACTTAAATATGTATTAATAAATTTTGTATAATAGTATTGTTAATTTTGTTTATAGTATAATTTTGATTGCAACTGTATATATATATATATATATATATATATATATATATATATATATAAAATACACACACATACACATTGTTGGTACATATATGTTCATTGTTGGTTCACGATACATTTAGTAATGTTAACATTGCATGTTAATATTGTAAGGTGTTACCAACATTTTTTTTTTTTTTTTTTGTAATTTCAGCATTGCTACAAGAACCCATTGTAAGAAAACCAGCCTACAGTGTCCTGTCTCTACTTTTCCTGTCAGTAAAAGTAACAGAAAGGACAAAAATAACAAAAAAGGCCTGTGAGATGCATCTTGACTTGTGTGACCTTTCACTTTACCTTTCATATTCAGCTATGAATAATATAATAATCTAAGCTAAAGGAAAAATATATAATAAGCATTTTCATTTTAAATTCCAACATTAGAAAGTTTTCAATGATATATCACGTTTATAGCCACATAGCCCTTGCAGGGGAAAATACTGGATCCAGCTGCAGTAATTATGTAAAGGGAGTTAGAAATGAGCAATGCGTGATGTGACTACCATTGTGATCTCAGCAGAATGTTGTCATTGCCTCATTCACATTTCATGGGGATGCTGATGTGTTTAATCGTCTCTATGGTGCAACATCTGCCACCAGAGACCAGGAGAATAAAGAGAGAGAGAGACCGAATAGACTGCCTGCTTCTCAATTGACAGTGACGTGTGGTTAAGCGTGAGCATCTTTGGAAAACAGGGCATTATGATGTCTTTCTAATGTGGCTGGTTCACCATGACCTGAATCATTAGCCCTGTGGAACATTTGTAGCATTTTATTTTTCCTGTTGGCTGCCACTCATTGGAACTAGAGAGGCTGGCTTGCTGACTATGTCTGGCAATGCTGGGCCTGTTAGGTCTGTCTTTGGGGTATTGATCGACACTGGAATTGTTTGACCCTGTTTACAGTCTAAGGTACACGAGCCACATCTTGGGAGACCCGCAGACAGCTGAAAATGTCAGACGACGATACTAGCCCCAGCTCCTGGAGCGAGGGCATATTATTGAGTTAATCCTGCAGAGAGGAAAATTGTGACCAGCAAAGAGCACCTGGGACTCTGAAAGCCATTGAAATATAAGAATACACACAATGGATACAGGATGTATAGCTTTAAATATATCCAATCGAATTGAGCCTAAGGGACTGAGGCTGATCTTCTAAAACAGATTGGCTAGACTTTTCCCCAACTAGAATAAACAGGCTCAGAAGGCAGAATAACAGGAGTGACTCATTTCAAAAGATATATGAGCTATGCTTTGGATCCTTGGCCACTCAGATGCATAGATATGAGCACATAGACATCACAGGCTCAGAATTTGAATCTGATTTTATTTGTGGATGGACTCAATGAGTTTTATCTCCACACATATAGCTCTAAGACACACTCTACACTGTGCCAACGCTAACTTTCACCCACCATCATTGAAGATAAATTGGTAACTTCCTACAAGCAGCTCTCTATGCTGTAGTAGTTAATCAAGGCAGTAAAATCACAATAAATGCAATCAAATAGGCCGCATTTATTGAAAATGTAAGTGGATTTGAACAGTGGCAATGATTGCACTGCATAACATATTTCTCTTAAGTACTTACAGCATCATTTAACATTAGAGATTTAATGTTTATTGTTGAGGTTAATTGCACTGCCAATTTAAAAATAGGTATTTCAGGCATATCAGAACACAATACTGCTAATGATATCTCTATTAAATGGATTTTTTTCTCAATTTCTTGGGATGAAACATTACAGAAGGCCTATAAATGAAAGCCATAATTTTAAACATTTAAAAAAAAAAAAAATATTACAACAACTTATAATATTGTATATGGTAGTAAAGTGATGTTTCTGTCTCTGTCAATATTAGTTCTCTCTCTCTCTCTCTCTCTGTTTGAATGAAAGATATATACATATTAGGGGTGTAACGGTACATGTATTTGTCCCGAACCATAAGGTACAGATGTCACGGTTCGGTTTAGGCCTGTCACGATAACTGCTTTTTGTTGTGCAATATATTGCCCCAGAAATAATTGCGATACGCGATATTATTGTCATTTTAAGACCATTTTATGCCACTGAATATATAATCATAATATAACAAAATAAAAGTAGGCCTACACACTTTCAAATGACAATGAACTTAACTCTTAAGAATATTTAGATACTGAAATTAAAGCGTCAAAAAAATAATAATGTTTAATAAATAATAAATAAACCTTTTCTAACAAAAACTGCAAAATAACAAGTAGAAAAAAAAATACTTGCAAATGCACAAAAGGCACTTATATGTAGATTTTCCATCTACAGGTTTT
The DNA here is from genome assembly GCA_039654765.1 of Mylopharyngodon piceus. Classification (NCBI taxonomy): domain Eukaryota; kingdom Metazoa; phylum Chordata; class Actinopteri; order Cypriniformes; family Xenocyprididae; genus Mylopharyngodon; species Mylopharyngodon piceus. Next base: position 20,526,426 of record CM077442.1, read on the forward strand.
TCCCTGACCTTATTTTCTCGGTAAAGTAAGGGTGCATGCTATTGTCAGATGTCCATTTGAACAAAGAAAGACACAGATTTAGCAGTCAGATATGGCCTGTTGAGGTATCTGTTTTTCTAGAGGCGTGTTTGAAAAACTTCTTTTAACTTGAGCACTGCGTTTTAGCGCCGCATCATGCACGAGATGGTGCGAAAGACGCGAGTGCAACAGTCAAACAAACACGTTTCCATGGAAAAAAGGTGCAGTGGAATGCAAAAACGCGTTCTCTATGAAAACGAACTAGACACTCGCGACTGCCACGTCCTGTGTGAAACTAGCTGTGAGCGTGCACCATTTCGCGCTGTCATGTTTATATTTGCACCAGTAGATTGCGAAAACTGAGTGCATTTGCACTTATTCTTCCAAACTGTCTGTAGTTGTCAGGAAAACACTATAACGACTTGAATGGCGCATTTTTCCGCCTGTCGATGTCAGCTCTGTGTCTGAAGGAGCTGAGCCCCGCTTTCGCCTCGGAGAGCAGATGAGATGACAGAGGCAGCACGATCGGCAAAATGTTGGTGACATTTATTTTTGTGTAAACATAATGGGCAATATATCGCGTCACCAAAAATTATCGAGGTCATGTCCATATATATCGTGCGATAAGTCGATATATCGACTATCGCGACAGGCCTAGTTTGGTTCATGCAGTTAGACGACAAATACAGTCAGTCACAGGCGATTCACACTCCAATCCAGAAGGGGGCGCGCATGGTAATACAATGCTGTTTGCTAACCACCACAACAAGAAAAAGTGCAGAAGAAGAAGAACAGATGATCTATGCTCGTGATTTTCTTTTCCCAAATGGTTCAGCAGAAATCCCCGCCCTGCAACCAATTTCATTGACTCGGGTTACAGTGACGGGTAGGTTTAGGGATCAGGGTTGGGTGTAGGCAATCGTTATTGTGATTGACATGGCCAATGAAATGTTTAGAATCGGCTTCAGGCCGGGATTTCCGCTGAACTGGTTTGGGGGGGGAAAAATCACGCGATCTATGCATAGATATGTTTAGATGTATTCTCTCAACCAGTGTTTCAACCGCGGAAAGACACTAATAAAACAGCTAGAGAATAATATCTCACATAGCATTACATTTACCTCAGGCAAGTCATTTACTGTCCACAGCATATTAGTTCACTAGATAAATTAACTCTAGAGGGGAGCATTTCACTAAATATATGCACTATATTAGCTTATATATTCGTTCTATTTACTTTATCTGTTAGTAATGTCTTAATTATTTAATATGTTTAAATAAATTTTTCATGAAAACAAGTTATGACAGTAACTGTGTAAATCATTATATTTCAAAAATGATTTGGAGTTGATGTTATAATTAGATTTAGAAGTTAATGCAAAATCTGCCTTATGTCCAATTTACATGTTTTTTTTGTTTTGTTTTGTTTTTTGTTTTTTTGAGTGTTTATTATATCTAACAATAAATAGCAACTGATTTTAATAGTTTGGGCTCTGTTGTTAATTGTGACCTTTAATATTATAGTAACATGCAAGAAAAGGCTGAAAAACTTTTTTTGATCAAAAGTGACATTAAAGACATTTAAAAAGATTTTAAATTGTAATTTGGAATAAATGGATTAAAGTCCATTTCTTTTTCACTTTCTATTCATCAAAGAATCCTGAAAAAAGTTTCCACAAAAGTATTAATCATCACAACTGTTTTCAACATTGATAATGACAAATGTTTCTTGAGCACCAAATCAACACTTTAGAATGATTTCTAAAGGATCATGTGACACTGAAGACTGGAGTAATGGGTGCTGATAATTCAGCTTTGCCATCAAGAATAAATTCCATTTAAAAACATATTAAAATAGAAAACAGTTATGATATTGAATGCAATTTTTCGACATGAGGGTGAGCAATTAATGACAGAATTTAAATTTTGGGGTGAAAAGGTGTGACAAAGTGGAAGTGGAAGAGAGGTGGTCCACAGAAGGATGTTAAATGCCTCAGGGGGTATGCCACTCTAAAAAGTTTGGGAACCACTGCTCTATAGCAAATATAGGTATATACAGGGGTGCACATAAGTGGTGTGCAGGTGCGCATGCGTGGTAATAAACGACGCGCAACATGGAGGGAAGCGCTTTTCAGTATCAACATTTTTGGGGACCGGCTCACAGGGACACGTTTACTTACTGGGGTAGGATTTTTCTCCATCTCTAAGATAGCAATCATGATGATAAGTGTGTTCTTTAATTATTAGGGGTGCAACGGATCGCAGTTAATCCGTGATCCGTACCGATGGCCCAACAATTCGGCACGTATGTGATTCGCAGATTAACTGCTAAGTTTAACCATCATAGAGTGAGAGTTTATCATTTGGACGTGTTTTGTCTCGCCAATAAACACATTCAAACAATTTTAAAAGCGGAAGAAGAGGCGAAAATCGGGACTCGCGAGCTGTTGTCTGTGCCACACCCGAAGTGCGTGCATGCAGAGAGAGAGAGAGAGAGACAGTCAGACAGAGCTCGAACACCGAATTGATTCCTCTTTCGCGTTTACTTTCGCTTGAGCGGACACATACACACAAAATTATGTCAAAATACCTGTCTTGGCAAGTATTCTCCCAGTTATGTCTTTAGCGAACAGCTGAGAAAGAAACCGGATGTGTGTCAGTATATAGAGAATGCGAATCTGACGTCACGCCGCATTGAGTTCTGGGTAACTTCTTTGTTTATCCGCCATACTGACAGGATCGCGCAGCCTTTTCGTTATTGAGTTTAGTGCAGTAATTTGTTTTCTGTCATGATTGTGAAAAATGTCACCACTGTATGTCATTAATGCTGCATCGATAATGGCGATAGTAACTCTGATCATCGTTCTGAGAGAAAACTGGACAATGAAAAACTTTTTTTCGCCTTTTCTACGTGTAAAAACACCAAGGGAATCAGGTCGAGGAGATGACGAGAAGACACCGGATGGCAAATCTTTTAGTAATGGCACTGATTAAACCCACTGCTTATCACTCAATAAAAGAATCACATTGCTAAGTGTTTTTGAAAGTTTTGATTTTGTTTGGTTTAATAATTAACATTATTACCTTTTGCGAGTATGACTCTCACTCTGCTCGTGAATTTGCGGAACTTGAACGGGGACATTCTAAAATGCTAAACAAGAAAAACGCTTCATGTGGCTTAAAGACAAACACAAAATTCTGTACATATCTATTAAAGCATACTGTGTGGAGATACGCTTATGAGCCCAAAATATGAAGCAACACGTTTACATGTTAAGCGGTTTCCTCTCATGTAAAGAAAACGCTTAAAGGGATAGTTCACCCAAAAATGAAAATTTGATGTTTATCTGCTTACCCCCAGGGCATCCAAGATGTAGGTGACTTTGTTTCTTCAGTAGAACACAAATGATGATTTTTAACTCCAACCGTTGCGGTCTGTCAGTCGTATAATGCATGTCAATGGGAACTCCATCTATAAGAGTAAAAAAAACCATGCACAGACAAATCCAAATTAAACCTTGCGGCTCGTGACGACACATTGATGTCCTAAGACATGAAACGATCGGTTTGTGCGAGAAACCGAACAGTATTTATATAATTTTTTACCTCTAATACACCACTATGTCCAACTGCCTTGAGCATCTGGTGTGTGAGGTCTGAACGCGCTCTGACAACGGAAGTGATGTCTCGCACACATTGAAGTATAGGCGCGAGAGATCACTTCCGTCATCAGAGCACGTTTTCAGACCTCACACACCGGATGCTCAAGGCAGTTGGACATAGTGGTGTATTAGAGGATCTGTCTGTGCATGTTTTTTTGACTCTTATAGATCGAGTTCCCATTGACATGCATTATACGACTGACAGACAGCAACGGTTGGAGTGAAAAATCATCATTTGTGTTCTACTGAAGAAACAAAGTCACCTACATTTTGGATGCCCTGTGGGTAAGCAGATAAACATCAAATTTTCATTTTTGGGTGAACTATCCCTTTAATGCACTTACACTGATATTAAAGAGACCAAATTCTGTACATAGTTTACTAATAAAGCACATATATGCAGAAAAACAGATGAGACCAAAATATAAACTTTCAGTATCACTTAAAATGCCTAAGCCATTTTAAGCATTTTCTTCATAACGGTTTTATAAAGGGAAGAAATTGCTTAATGTGTAATTAAACGCGCTGCGTTCATATTCTGGGCTCATCTGCACATCTTTTAATATCACTGTCTTAGTACACTAAGCCAGCGTTTTTAAAATGTCCCCTTGCAGGGAGCCACTACTAAACTCTTCACAAGCTCCTAGGGTTTTGATTTTGTTTGTCATTTGTTGAAATAAATATAAAAATACAGTGTGTTCGTGTCTGCCTGTCCGCTGAATTTGACCCATAATCTCTGATTCTCCTCCTCTGTGATCGTGGAAAAGGGGAATAATTACAATGACAACAGTTGTAGGCCTCAATCGTTTAAGCTTCATTTAAACGTTTCCAACAAATAAATGAATCGACTTTTCTCAGCGTGTTGAACACATAGATTTATTTGGATATTCATATGATGGCTGAAGCAGCAGCGAGTGTCCAGTGTGCGACACGGTAAACAGATCAACATTGTAAATTAAATTCTACAAAACTTCAGTGGAAAAAAAATAAAATTATCATGCGATGCGATAAAATAGCTTCTATTCCCTGCAAACGATACCATTAAAAATGTGAATGTTCCACTTAATGGCAGAAACAAAACAAAAGGTAAGCAAGTATCCGTATTAATTTCAGTGCAAGTAATAGGGGGTGATCCTGTCAAAATGGCGGCGCCGCCCCGGCATGCAATGAGGCATGACGTTGGTTCGCATTCTCTATTCAGTCCGTGCGTGCATTCCGTCTTAAAGTGACAGCAGCCTAATATTCTTGCTGTTGTCTGTGTCATTAATGTTAATAATAAAATAAATAAAAAAAAGAAAATCATTATCATCATCTACCATGTTCGAGAGAAAAGAAGATAGTGAGGAGAGCAAAGTGTGAGTACCAAGCAACATCTCCAAGTGCTCCCTTGAGAACCAGACCAAAAAAGTTATGTGTGCCCCTGGGTATATAGTACCATCACAGGGCTTAAATATGGATTAGAGGTAGAGGAATAATAAGATATGAAAACATAAAATATTCAAAAACAACTTATGTTTTCATATCATGTTATTCCTCTACCTCTAATCCATATTTAAGCCCTGTATAAAACTTAGAAAATATAGCAGGCAATAATTCGCAATAGGCTGGCACTGTTTTTTTTTTTTTTGTACTCATCAAACCCAAACCACTCCTCATTCAACAGGCTAGCATCAAGACTGCACTTTAAAGTTTTGACTGACCCCGGAAAGGTTAAGGATTTTAATTGCAGTGAAATAGCAGCTTTAAACACATGCTACGAAGCACGAGGGCAGCAACCTGACCCAAACTCTTTATCTGTTTTCTCCCCTCCTGTCTGACTTTATCTCCCTCACAGTCTTTCATCAGATCCCTGAGCTCTGCATTTGCATCCCTCTGTGCAACGGGAGGTGATGAAGAGGAACTCACAGCTTAGATACATTTCCTCCTGTGACCCAGGAGCTGCATCAATGTTTAATACCTCTCTGGCTCAGTGCCACTTTACTCAGCATTGTTCAATGTTTTATTTAGAGGAGTGGCAGGTTAAAGTTTCACTGGGCTGTCGCCCCTTTAATCCCCCTGACGGAAATATCAGGGTGGCGATCCGCCGGCTGCCCATGGAGGATCAGAGGCACCGCCGCTCGGGTGGAAATGATGTCTCACTTCCAAAGCTTCTCACTTCCTGCTCCGAGGTCATTTGCATGTGCCTGCCGCATACCCATTTCCTCCAAATCGCAGGGCTACGGGCTTACTGTCAGATGTGTCTGTTTGTAAATGCCCATTCAAAATGAACAAGAGCTGGCAAACCAGGTTATTTTCCTTTGTGTTAGATGGTGCACAGGCACATATCTGCAGGCGTCAATATTTTTATCAAACTTGAGCCAAATGACAGTTCACTTCATTTCATTTTATCCTTGGCCACTAAAGTTCTGAATTAATGAATGCGATTTTTGTCACTGGTGGCTTCAGAGAGAGAGAGAGAGACAGTCAAAGACAGACAGAGAGGAAGGGATGATGCTTTAGTATAAGCAGTCAGTGGGTGCTGAGGGCAGTGTGTGGATCTGCCATGATGCACTCAGACAAGTGAATAAATCAGCCTACAATTAGGACCTCTGATTTCATTTATGCAACCTAGGAGTGCTCCTGAGGCTGATCCTGGCAGATGTCATTTCTAGGCAATTGATTTTGTGACTGTCCTGGGCTGCCAGCACCAGGCAGCCTCCATGCCAGATTAAAGATGGAATTTAAGCACGAGCCAAATGACCGTCCAGGCAATTTAAACATGAGAGGGGAGATCTCGCTCACACGCGGACTGACACGTACGCCTTTTCATTCACCTTGCGTACATCGATATAAGCACAGAAAACACACACACACACACACACACATACCATATTTCAGCGGTTCTCAACCCTTTTCACTTGCATTTATTATTATTATTATTATTATTATTATTATTATTATTATTTAGAGTTTATTTTAAAATAGTTAATTAATTTATTATTTTTAATATTACTTGTTTTGGTAACACTTTACATTAAGGTCACATTAGTTAACACTTGTTAATGCATTAACTAACATTAACAATGAGCATGAAATTTGTTACAGAATTTACTAATCATTGTTAACGTTAGTTAATAAAAATACAACTGTACATTGTTAGTTCATGTCAGTTCAGGTCCATTATTAAAATCTGAAGTATATGTTAAGTAAGGAATAATTGACGACGGGCCGTTGAATTATTAGAAATAAATGCACACCCAAGGTGTGTGCATTATTTTCTAATAATTCAATGGCCCGGAGTCAATTATTCCGCTTTACTGTGGTTACCACACCTCAATGCACTGTTCAGATGTTGCATTTCAAGACATTTGTCAGGTTTTTGTCCTTAAAACACTCTTGTGTGTGGGACTAATTTCTTACGCATCTCATCCCAAGCCTCCGTTGCTAATTTCAAAACGTCATTTCAGAACCTCAGCTTGAGCCTTGATAGCAGAATAATATAGTTGATGCAGTTATTAACGCAGTTGAGAGAGAGAGAGTGAGAGAGAGAGAAAGGGAGAGAGAGAGAGAGCATGTGAATTAGCCTACATGAGTCTGTGCGTCTCTCAACAACAGTGTTCGGCAGCCGTCTCTACTAATAGTGAAACTGTAAGTTTATCTACCTCAAGAACCGCACCGTTATTTCCTCGCTGGTAAAAAATGTCATGTAGCTTTTAGGTTGCTAAACTATTTTATTGATTAATTCGTCAGAGCAGCGCTGACAACCCATTTCTCTGTGAGTGTGTGTCCATACTGTATGTGTGTGCATCTAAGTGAGAGAGAGAAAGTGGGAGAAAGAGAGTATGACCTTTTAGGATATAATAAATTGTATTTTGTGGCAAAAACCATGACAATAATTTGTCGTTTTTATCCTATTGTTTACTATATTTATTTGCTTTGTCAGTGTCATTGTGGGTTTTGTTTCTTTTGTGGTTGTAGGCTGTATAAGGACCTTTTGAAATAACTGAAATCTTTTGGCGAAGTGATATGGAACTGCAATTCGGTCAAGACCTGCCTAGAACTACTTTAGATATGTATTAATTGCACACCTTAGAACATTTGTCAACCAATCAGATTTGAGCATTCAACAGCCCCGTAGTATAATATTATTTAATGTATTAGTAAAATTTACCTTTTAATTTAATGTTGAAGAAATGTTTTGGATGTATTTTTCATTGTTAGTTCATGTTAACTAATGTTAACAAATGGAACCTTACTGTAAAGTTTTACATTTATTTTTTATTTAATATTTATACATTTTTAGTCTTTAAGGCAATTAAGAAATTACTGTCAACGTAAATATTTTTTTATTATAAATAGCTGTCCAAAATGCTTCTAACGATACACAGTTCTTCGAGATTAGTTGACAACAATCTGGGGCTGTAGTGATCTTTGCGTCTGAGAACCACTGCCCTATTGGACACTTTGACATTAGCGTAAAACTACCTTTTTTTTATCACACCTTTGACCTACATGGAATAAATTTGGACATACATGTATGCATGAGAAGCGAATAACTTGCATATCATACAGCAGCCCAAGCACTGTTTTAGGCTTCTGCTTCAAAAACATTGAGAAAGGAAACGGTAAGGAAAGGTTTGGAGCCTTCTGTTCTGTCGGCCAAAAAAAAAAAAAAAAAACCTCACATGCTGTTTTGCTATAAAAATGTTAAAGCGCTTTTGCTTCTCAAGTCATTATTAATGAATACACTAGAAAATCTAACTACAGTGGAGACATGCTCACCCTGGGGTTTTAGCTGCTAGAGCAATGCCACTCTCACTAAACTACACGCAATTACATAGCCAATTTCTCACAGTCTGGAGGAAAACAAGACTCCTGGCTATATCGCAGAAGATCTACTTTGATGTACAACATTTCTCAAGTCATGATAAATCACATACACATACAATAAAACAAAGCATAACTCAGCACACAAAATATATTTCACATAATAATGCTACATACCTTTATATTTTCATGTCTAACTTTTTATATTGTGGCTTTGATCTTATTTGTTAGCACAATAGAGAGAAAGAGAGAGAAAAAAGAGCATTAACAACAAAATGTGTGATTTCTGAGGATTAATATTACATGTTTGAGATGTCCAACATGAGATCCAGATTCTTTGCAACAGGTAATCGTTATTATCTAGAGGGCGACTGTTTGGACTCTCTTACCTTTATTCACTAGTCCTAATTAGAGACAGATCTAAAACTTTAATATGTGAAAGCCATGCATATGGCAGGTCTTCCTCGCCCTCTCACATGCAGAATTATTAAAGCATTCTCCAGAGTCAGCTCAATTTGTTATTCTCCTTCTGTCTATGTGTTCTCGAGCTCCTCTACAGTGTTTGTTTGTTTGTTAATCATTGCTTTATTTCATAATCACAGGGATTCTTATCATTAATTCCCATTTGCAAAAACGAACAGAATCAAAGTCATAACAACAAAGGCTGTTTTCAACGTGGGTCATGTTTTGTTTACAAATGCTAGTTTGATTAATTACATTTTGATTTGATCTCACTTTTATTTTTGGATCAAGTGTTGTTTTGTTCTAATAACTCTTTATATTCATAACTTTATTTATATTGGCCTTGACAAATTGTTAGAACAAACGATATGAAGTTTTCTCACTTTTCAAGGGCTTTGACTGCAGCTCTTTATATCAATCAAGAAATCTAAGAGACTAAATAAATGAGTCGGTGAAAAATTCAAATAATAGGCCTACATATGTGTACCTGAAAGTATACAGAAAGCACAAATAAAATGTTTATCTGTCCCCAGGGAATGGCAAGATTTCTTTTTGACATGTGAGCTCTTATCTTCTGACTGGTTTCTGAAAATTGGTATAATAGGTTTTACATTTGTTATTCAGGCAAATCTTTGGTATGAAACTTCTGCTTGAACAAACCTAAATGTTCATTGGCAGGCACAGCATGAACAGTCATTCTGAGTGGTAAAATTGCTTTCAATTTGTCTCAAGGGGTGAGGTTAAGGATTTATTTCAGTACAGTATGTGTAGTAACATCATGTAGCTTATTCATGTGTTTTATGCTCAATGCATGGACATGTCTGGCATCCTCAGATTCATGGTGTTCCTGGGGCCTAACTGCTCTCTCTCATAGCCCTTTATAGGAGGTTTGAAGAGAGAAGAGGTGTGAATATCCTCTGTGACACAAGCATTAAAAATGAAGTGTCTGGCTACAGAGACATCTGTGGACTCAAAAGTGGATTTATTCATGGGGTATTATGGATAATATTCCACATTCTCTGTACATTCAAAACTGGCAGAGGTTTTCTTGGAAAATAAAGCTCAAGTGGAAACCCAGATGTGCTGCATACTAATGGATAGCTGCATAGATCATTTCTTCATATTTAGCACACTTTAATAATATAATATAATATAATATAATATAATATAATATAACATAACACTGTTATGCCAGTAAGTGGCGGTAAGAGACTGTTTATTCAATCGTTGACCGCAACTTATTCAAAACACTGATTCATTCATGAACTTAACAAATTGCTTTAGTCATTGAATTATTCCCTTGAAGGATTCGTTTAAAACACTTTCAGGGATGCTACTGTGTGTTCCTCAACATCTGCTCTGGTTTTGTTCTAAATTATTTTTGTTTGTGGAGCAAAAACAGACAAAGCAACTGGTAATATTGTGCCTTAAACACCTTAAAAAATTTGGGGTCTGTAAGATTTTTTTAATGTTTTTGAAAAGTTGCTTATGCTCAGCAAAGCTACTTAAACAAACTCAAACAAATTTGATCAAAGTAAAAAGAGTGTGAAATAGTATTTGAAATTTAAAACGACTAATTTGATATGTATTTTAAAATGTAATTCCTGTGATGGCAAAGCTACATTTTCTGCAGCCATTATTACTCCAGTCTTCAGTGTCACATGATCTTGCAGAAATTCCTATTTTAATATGCTGATTTTTTGCTCAACATTTCTTACTGTTTCTTATGCTGCATAAAATTTTTTTGTGGATGTATTTGTTACAGGATTCTTTGATGAATAGAAAGTTCAAAAGAACAACATTTATCTGAAATAGAAATCTTTTGTAGTATTATAAATGTCATTACTTTCACTTTTGATCAATTTAATGTGTCCTTGCTGAATAAATGTTTATCTCTTTTAAAAATAAATAGATAAATAAATTAAAAAAAAAAAAAAAAACTTTTTAACGGTAGTAAGTATAAAAATTTACAAAAACAACAACGTTATCCAAGGAGCTTAACGTGCGCATAAACATCAAAAAATGCCAAGTATGTAAAGAAAAATTAGCTGTTTCATAGAACACAATGTCAATACTTTGTTCTCCAGCATAAATACCGAATGCATATTTCACAAGGGGCCAAATACAGAAACATTGATGTGTTCTCCTGTCATCTAAGCTAAATACAACCCTCTGTTACTGGGACATTGATGAGGTTTTATCTCCATGTGAGAAGTTAAAATTAGCTCTTGGCCAGCAGAAGTAGTAAAAATGTAACTCTGTTCCTGTGTGTGCGTGCAGCATGTTTGGTTGAATATGTGGATTTGGTTGAGTTCATTTATCTGTGTTTGGGAATTAAAGCGTAAATGAGACAGAAATACATAAAACGTTAGTTCTCGGGATGGTTCAAAATTTGCTCTGCTCAACTTAAAGGGAGTTGTGAGCAGATCCAATGTGCCCTGAAAGGGTTTTTAGTAAATATGCTGTTTGCTCACCATCAGTATTGTGTTAAATAACGCAGTTGCATATTAAGTAATCTTTTGATCTTTCTTTCATTAAGACACCCCATGTGTGTTTTCCATTTTTTTTTCCCCCTCACATTTTCAATTTACTATTTGCTATACACACGAGAAAAATGAAAGAGGACATGGGGAGGCTTTTTAATCTTAAGATTACGAATAATACCAGGCTATTAAAACCTTTTTAATTGGTCGTGTTTCTGATGAGAAGGACAACTTTGTTGACAAAACTTCTCATGCTCTCGGGCTGTGTTACGGGAGCTTGTTCAGAGATTTATATGAGCTGTATTTCAGCAGATGTCATGTCAGGTACTGTTGGCTCTGCCACAGGGAGTCGTAACTCATTGAGAGACTACCGGTACCCTGTTATCAGTCCTCTACATGACCTCACACCAAACACGACGATACTCGAGTGTATGAAAGCACACGTTCTGTCAACATGAGCAATGGAAGCAACAAAAGCAAATTACACAGCAATGGTCGGCCATACCAATTTTATGTCTGTGTGACTGAATTCGGTGACATGCTCTGAAATTACATGTTTCAGTGGCCACATTGCAAAGGTAGCAGCAGGGGATGCAATCACTTTAATTCACATTATCAAGAGACTTTGACATAAGAAGGCAGGCCAGGAAAAGTTTAGTCTGGTAGTTTTGAAGTGGATGGGGATTTTCAAAATGACACTTATAGACACTGACTGAACTACCTTGACTGTTGTGTTTAAGACATCAAATGTAATTCTAAAACATTTCAGTACAAGCATGCAGAAAATTCTGGGGGAAAAATGCACTACAGAAAGAACAAGTAGGTCAAATGAATATTATTCATAATAACCAATCCACCCATATTCTTGACAGACATCTTGTTTTCTCAGACTAAAGTGTAGCAATCGAAAATTATGCTAAACTAAATTCAAACTGACTATTCATGAATATTCACAGTGTAGCACTTTTATTATGCATGCCCAACGTTGTAACCTATGAATAGCAAAGCAGCACATTGCAAAATAACACACCACATGCAACCCGGCAATAATAGGACAATATTTAGGTCATAAACAATTAACTTTGTTCTCCTTGGTTCAGATAGCATATTAGGATACACCTTCCATTCCTCACCAAAGGGCTAAAAAAATTTCACCTGCACATCCCTTTCCCATTTATTCTGAATAACGTTCCTCTAATTATGTTTGCTCATTTATAGGGCTTAATTATAGAGGGAGCCCGTAATTACAGGGGCAGGGAAAAGGTGGGTGAGTTTGCTGAGAGGGATCCGTGCTAGTCTAATGCCCATAGTATCATGTCCCAGTCTCAAAGCCAGGACATAGTGTGACTGAGAGCGGTCAAAGCCTGCTGAGAGGGAGGCGGTGGTGCTGGAAAGGTATAGCATGGGAGAGATTTCTCTCCCTCAGTCCAGCAGAGAGAAGAGTGCTGTTTGCTCAAGCGTGATAACCACAGAAATGAGATTCTTTGACTGGAATTGCTTTTAAATCGTCACATAGCCGCCGTACGCTCTTCGGTGCATTCCGATTCTCCTTGTGACTGGAGACTGCCAGCTACGGCCGGATAATACTCCTCTGCCGGCTCCTCTGAGATCAGCCACCACAAAGACAGTCATTCAACATTGAATGTTTTTGCTGGCGACTTCAACACGGTCGAGTCCAATGCGATTCATTGGCACGCGAGTTTCCCCATTGTTGCGTGCGCGTGTGTGCGATGATGAGCATGTGCCGCAGTGCAGGCCTTTATGCACAGAATAAGGGTAATGTGTACACAAAGAGCGATACCACAGGGACGCTCTGCTGGCACGGACGCACTGCAGTTCACCACAGAGAGAGGGATATTTGCTAGCAGTAGAGCTTGCCAGGAAACATAATAATGTGTACGCACAAAACTCCCGGGGAAGACCATTGAGAAGCTTCAAAATGCGGAAGAGAACGCGTTCAGCTTTTTGATGGACCCTTTTGTTGAATATCAATTCATAGAGGCTGGTGTAATGCCATTATGGTACAACTGAAGGTCAATAAAAGATACAGAGAAAATTTTACCCTAAAATGCATAAAAGGGGTCAAATTGAAGCCCTGGGTATACTTTGTTTTGTCGAACGCACAGCCTTGCAAAGTATATTTCACTTGACTCGTACGTGTACACGCATGTGCAGTTTTGAGCGTTCTCTCGCCACGAGTTACAACCCATGTAAATATATTTGTATTCTTTCATGCTAACATGTTTAACAAATGAGGGTACTTCCTAACCTCTTTGCACAATCTGTCATCTATGTAGGCCCTCCATTGTCGCTGTAGCTTGCATGCAATCCGTCTGTTCTGTTTATGCAGGTTTTCTTCGACTACCTTGTGAATCGACGCCCCCAGGGCACGGTTGCCACCTTGTGGAGAAACTAATTACTGCAAAAAAAAAAAAAAAAAAAAAATTAAATGCGCATGTGTGACCTGCGCGTACAAAGTAGTGGTTTTTGGATATTTAAATTCAAAAATCTTACATATTCAGGGGTGCACATAAGTGGTACGCAGGTGCGCATGCGTGGTAAAAATAAACGATGTGCACCAGAAAACATGGAGGGAAACATTTTTGAGGACCCGTTCACAGGGACAAATTTACTTACTGGAGTAGGATTTTTCTCCATCTCTTGTAAGATAGCAATCATGATGATAAGTGTGTTCTTTAATTATTAGGTGTGCAATGGATCGCAGCTAATCCGTGATCCGTACGGATAAGGTCCAACGGTTCGGCACGCATGTGATTCGCGGATTAACTGCTAAATTTAACCATCATAGAGTGAATTAACACATTCAAACGATTTTAAAGGCGGAAGAAGAGGCGAAAATCGGGACTCGCGAGCTGTTGTCTGTGCGCACAGCCTCACACCCCCGAAACGCGCGCATGCAGAGAGAGAGAGAGAGAGAGAGAGAGAGAGAGTGAGTCAGACAGCGCTCGAACATTAAATTAATTCCCCTTCCGCGTTTACTTGCAGTTGAACGGACACATACACACAAAATTATGTCAAAATACCTGTCTTGGCAAGTATTCTCTCGGTTATCTAATAAGTGAACAGTTGAGAAAGAAACCAGATGTGTATCAGTTATTCGGTCCGTGCTTTCCTTCTTAAAGTGACAGCAGCCTAATATTCTTGCTGTTGTCTGTGTCATTAATGTTAGTAAAATAAAAAAAATAAATAAATAAAAAATCATTATCATCATCTACCATGTTTGAGAGAAAAGAAGATAGTGAGGAGAGCAGTCAGGAGAAGAGTGATGAGGACAGCTTTAAGGATAAGTGTGTCGCATAAAGTGTGACTACCAAGCAACATCTCCAGGTGCTCCCTTGAGAACCAGACCAAAAAAGTTATGTGCACCCCTGTACAAATTGTACCTTTAATAATAATATTGAATTCCTTGACAATTGATGGATTACTCAAAATTTTGTCAATTTCATATTTTGTGTTAAAAAAAGACAATTCTGTATTTGTATAAAGGTCGGTGTATTTACTAAAAAAATCTATTCAAAAGCAATGAACAGAAAGATGGAAACATTTTGTGTGAGATCTGCTGGTCCTTTCTGCAGGGATTATAACTAAACAATCTGCAAACGTTGCCAGCAAAAAAAATACATTATGTAAAAAATTTATCTCAATCTGTATGTACATAGGATGTGAACAATAAACATTACTGAAACGTTTAAACATTTGCATAATCCGATTCTATTTCATTATGGTGTCGCCACATTTTACAGTTGCATGGAGAAATTTCACGGGTGAAATCTAGGGTTGGTCTCACGAATTTGCCGCATTGACTATAGAAAAATTCTTGGTTTGAAAGTGACTTCAGTGTGAATGGTGCTTTGTGTATCGCTACACTATTGACAATAGACATGCTTTGCTGCAAAATTTCACTGAAATTTCACTAATGTGACTTCATGTTTACACTGAAAATAAAGATTAAAACATAACGCCTTTTTTTGAAGGAACCAATAAATATAAGTAATGTATTGCTTTCATGTATGTTTTGAGTCACGCATTCTAGAGTTAAAACTGTCCTTTGAGTTTTATCATTGGCACAGAAGTGTAAGTTCGAGTGCTTAGCTACTACTACTGTACATCCAAATACCCATTCAGGGATCCTTCTAGGACTCTTTTCTACCCTTTTATACACCGCCATCACTCCTTACGTACCCGCTCACCCATGTTAAAAGGCGTCTGTAGAGATGTCCCCAAACTGCATCTTTGTTGACATGTTAACTTTAAGTCTGGGCGTCTTTGATCACAGGGATGGTATCTCAGAGGGGAGTGTGATTAAAAATGACATTTTCAATGCCCAAGGACCCAGGCAGCTGGGGGATTTTCCACACAGTGTGGAGTCGTAAGCTCATATACGAAATACACCAGCGATTCCAGCAAAGAGCCCTAACAGGGGAATAGGATATAGCACGGCAGAAAGCGCTCAACCTCCCTCCAGCCCTTTTTCCTAATAGTTGAGAGCTTCACACTGGATGACTTTCAAAGCGACTTGTTCCACCCTTTCACATTAATACTAGTTGGAATGCAAATGTTCAGGTTCTATTCAGAGCCTCTAGTTTTATGGGTGTCACGTCGGAGATGACAGGCCTGGGATATATTGACAGCCATGGTTAGCTCAATCCAGCCTAGAGTTTGGGATTAGACTTCATTGTGCCAGAAATAGGAAGGCCACTGTAGTAACTATAATCCATAGTGAATGACTTATCTCAGTGCGCTTGCTTTTTTTTTTTTTTTTTTTACCCTTCATGGATTACAGAATAGGTCCACTTCAAACTATTCTCTCTTTAGAGGACATACTGAAAGATTTCAGACATTACGAACATGATGTTTGTATTACTTTGACCAAAGGACTGCCAGCTTTGTTAAGACTGCCCCTTCAGAAGTGTGTCATGGTGGATAGAATCACATATAACAGACCCTATTCATAACTGATAAATATAACATTCTGATAAAGAAAAGAAGAAGAAGAAGAGAGATCATTTGTAGGTGAGAGAAAGGTCATACTTTTCCTTCTTCCTGTGCTGAAGGTCAGGTCATGAAGTGGCTCCTGCTGACCTCCTGACTTCTGACTCTTGGCTCTCAATAGAAAGCAGAGGTAATGGAGAAGATAGGTCAGTGTGTGTGAATAAACATGCTCTTATTGATCATTTTTTTGCTTTTCAAATCCCAACAACAGTTTTCATATTGAAAGACTTATGCTGCTTTTATTGTTGAGGAAGCTTTAAACTGCTTGCCAAGTTACAAGCTACTCATGATTTAAAGGGATAGTTCAAAGAATAAATTGTTAAAGAAATTAATCGTGATTAGGGTGAAAGCATTAAACTTGAACAGATAACTTTACACAAAATAAAACAAATAAGCTAGAATACCATGAAAAATTACAACGAACTACAGAGTTTAACTAAAAATTGCTGAACAAAGAAACCAGAATCTGTGAACTGAATGAGCAGTTTCATTTTAAACTGGTTAATTTACATTCAAATGAATTGGGACTTTCCAATGCTACAAACATTTTTACATTTGAAGCAGGCCAGTAACACACAGGTCTATTGCATATGAATTAAACATTTTGTTTTATAGGTACAGTACAAGTGAGCATCAACAAAATGGCAGTAAAAACAGTCACATTTCTTTGAAAATAATCAAAGTCATTTCAAGTAACATGTAAATGGGATTAAGGAGATTTATAAATGGCTTAATCAGAGTAATTCCTTATTCTGATTATTGGAAATAGTATTGGTGTATAAGTAAACAAAACATATAACCACTTTGACAATAAAAACAATAATGTAACATCTACACAGCACGTCAATTTGTTGGAAAATGTAGCTTGTTACTATAAAAGCTACACTGTTTTAAAAAAACAGCTGAGCTACTGTTAAGCTTAGGGTTGCCAACCATCCCGTATATTACAGAATTGTCCCTTATTTAAAGGAACAGAACTGTGTTCTTTTTCTATTGGGGACTCAGTTTTTCCTGTATTTTATCGTCTTAAACCCAAACAGCTGACAATGCAATTTTCATCTGAACCAGTTTCACGTACAAGAGTCAATGCTAAAGTTACAGATGGGAATGAAAAACAAATTGTGAAAGATAGATGTGAAACAGGGACACATTTCATATGAGAGCCAAAACATTGCCTGATGCTACACTTGACAGCAGAGGAAGGATCAAAGTAGGGCAGCTAATACTAGCTAACTTTTATCTGTTGGCATTTTGCTCTTTTGCTTGTACTGTTCATCAGAATGTTTTGTTTTTGGGGAGAACTATAAAAACAACCAGTCCATTTTTAGTCATTTTCTACTGGATTCTTGCAATGTTGATTAAAATGTCTAAAATACAAAGCCCTTAAAGTTGCTGTAAGGTTGTTTAGTTTATGATGAAATATTTATGTACAGTCTCTAGTGGTATATGCTACACTGATGCTATGTGACACTATAGTATGCCATTAAAATTTTATTTTATTTTTACAAATGCAATCAAGCTATATCCTTCAGTACATCACACAAATTTTAATCAAATTATAGTAATGTCATAAAAGCCTACAAATTACCAAAATAATTAAAAAAAAAAACATTTTCTTCAACTATATGTCTCTATCTCATTCTTCAAATAAGGCATACCAAATTTGCAATTACATAACAACAACAAAAACACTTTCAAAGACCATTTATGTTGATGTTACTGTATTCTTTATGAGGTAACAATACAGGAACAATTGCTCTTCACAGTAAAAATACTGAATGTATAATGTATAACATTTTTCTTTCCTTTGCTAAACAATCAAGCAAACTGTACTCCTCTGAATTTCAGTAATAACTTTATCATAATAACTCTTTACACATAACCCACTTACAGATGGTTTTGTTCCCTCTTTCTCACAGGTTAGACAGTGAACGGAGTCTTTTCCCCCTCTCTCTGGATTAAGTAGGTTGATTCCATGTGAACTTCTCTCCAAGTCAGTTCCCAGAGGTAGAGGAACCTCCCTAACCAGCTGCTCTTCTTTTGCTGTTCTAATTCCCTTACAACTCTTTCACCCTCTTTCCCATACAGTGCTTTTTTTTTTTTTTTTTTACTTTGAAACACCAGCTCATTCTTTAATAGACAGAGCACAAGACATGTATTTATATCACACAGACTTCAATCATCTTCTTTTACCAACTTAATAATTTATTTACTACTTCAGTAGTCACTTGTCATTCAAACTGCTTGCGAGTTAATGGTTCAGATTCATACACATACTTAGTACCATTCAAGTGAACAATCTCATTTCTGCTCTCATTAAGACCCTTGTCCACACAGCAGTATCTCGCAGATAATTAATATGAGTCTAGAGTCATATGACACGGTTATGTATAGTGTGTCACCACAACAAACTGACAGATAACTTCTTGTGGGTTTAAGCCATAAAACAAATCTGAGATCTTGTAGTAGCATCATTGGTTTTGTTCTTTTTTTCTACTTGGAGTAATGGACTCATCCTAATGAAGCATTAATTATGTATAATCATGTGATTTATAACAAACAAACACAGTGCCTTTTGTCAGGTTAGACAAACTACAGCTACAATTACAATGAGGTTTTACATGAAATTAACTCTATTTTGTATTCTGTCAAAGAAATTCACATTTGACATGCCCTATTAAATACGCTCTCATGATTTGGGACTTTTACAGACAAAACTAATTCTTACAGTCTGTTGTTGTATTTAAAGGATAGTTCAGTCAAAAATGAAAATTCTCTGATCATAACTCACCCTCAAGTCATTCCAAACTGGTATAACTTTCTTTCTTCTGAATGTAGGTGAACAAACATAAAACAGACACTTCTCAAAATATCTTCTTTTATGTTCCACAGAAGACAGAAAGTCAAACAAGTTTGGAATGACATGAGGGTATGTAAATGAAGGCTTATATATATATATATATATCCCTTTAACATTCATGATCACTACCTGTGTCAAACAAACAATCAAACTAATTCAAGCGAACACATGCACAGTGAAACACAGAGAAAGGGAGATGGCACGTGATATGGCTAAAAAAGAGGTGTGAGAAACACGTAAAAAAAAAAAAAACACTGGTCATTAATCTCTGTCTTTCCGCTCTGGGGCCCCTTTATGCATTTGTCAATTAAGAACACCTGTTATTCAGTCAAAAGACCAATTAGCTTGTTCATCAGTCAAGTTAAAAATAGGTTAAGAAATCCTATTTTGCCACACTTTAACCTTTGTGGCAAGGTGATTAGATTCACAGATGTTTAAGGGCATATGTTATCTTAATCCGAATGATGAGACATCTCCCGTATGCTGCTGCTTTAGTCTAGTTAAAAACAGTGTGCACAATTTTAGACCAAACAAGTGGTGAGCAAATTGCATTATCTACATTTCCATAAGGATTGCCTATGATACCCACAATCAACACAAACATAAAAAGTGTGCTTGCACATAATTAATGAAATAGAAGGCTACTTCACACACTTAAGTACGCTTTTAAAAAATGCACTTTGTAAAAATGTCAAATATATGCCAGGTTTCACAGACAAGGCTTAAGTCTATATAGTCCCAGATTAAAATGCATGTTTGAGCTGTCTTAACTGAACTTGGCCTATCCGAAAATATGTAAGTGCCATTGTTTTGTCTTAAGATGCATCATTTTTTTTTGGTAACACTTTAGTATGAGGAACAATTCTCACTTTTAACTAGTTGCTTATTAGCTTGCATATTGGCTGTTTATTAGTACTTATAAAGCACATATTAATGCTTTATTCTGCATGACCATATTCTACATCACTTAATCCTACCCAATACCTAAACCTAAATGCTACAACAACTACCTTACTAACTTTTAATAAGCAGTAAATTAGGAGCTTATTGAGGCAAAATTCATAGTTAATATTGAATATGTGTTTCCCATACTAAAGTGTTACCATAAAATCTTTTGTCACGCTTTAAAGGTCCACTGAAAGTGCCTTGGAACGTGCAGCTTTATTCACTGTGTTGACGTAATTTCCAATAAAACAGGAAGACAGGGTGGGATACATCTAAAAGCTCCTCCCCTTTTTTAAAAATAGCCAATAGCGTTTCACCTAGATCACAGCTCGGCCAGAGCCGTTGAATTTGTAATACCCCATTTCCCTCATAATCTCTAACCGTTTCTCCTCCATATTGCTTTAAAATATAGCATTGTTTGTAGAAATCAAATGTGTCCGAACGTTTTGTGGTTTGTGCCGACTCGCGCATATGATCCGCTCTGTACTCTCGTGTCTCTGGACCAGAGCACACTGTGCTTGCGTTGTGGTGGTTCATTTGACCCTAACGCGAAAACGGACTTCATTCGCGTCAATGGAAAGCATAATTTACACTGTCTGAATCATTCCCATATCCTCTATATAGTGCACTGTGTGCCATTCACCAAGTAGAAAATAGTAAACGTGTGAACAAATGACCGATTTCAGCCGCAGCTTCAGCGTGTTTATAGTGCAGGAGGGGACTTCAGATTCTAGAGATAATTTGATTGGACAGAAGTTTTGATGAGAAGCTAAAGACCGTGGTGATGTCATTAAAATCCGTGATCCATTTTAGCGGAAGTGAAATACTAAGTTTTGAATGCTTATATCTCCTAAATGTGAATTGTGTCATTGCTTTGGATCACACCTGCTTATTCATAGCCTTAAGGCTAACACCTTAAATGCCTGTCAGTATATTCAGCAGTACACTTTAACCATATTTCAAAGATAATAGAATTATGAAATTACATATGATGTACTTAGGGGATCAAAAAATATCTTTAATCATTTAAATTTAATTAGTGTCAGAAAACGTTATACATTTAGTATGCAAATTAAGTATATGATTTTAAAGTATATTATTTCCATAACAAATACTCTTTAAAAGTATGCTAAAGTCTTCTTTTTCACAAGGGCATTTACTGATGAGCTACAGCTTTTAAGTGTGTGTGTGTGTGTGTGTGTGTGTGTTATAGTTACAGTCTTTGACTAAGTATACATGACACAATGTGTAATCAAATATTTGAAGGATTAAATAAATGTCACTTCTGTTTTTCAGAGCAAACACACAATACCCAGGCCAAGTGTAACTCTATTAACATGTATACATGGCGAGCGAATCCAAGCTACAATCAGGCCATTAGCCCAACCTCACACACACACACACACACACACACACAAAAAACAAAAAAACATGTGACCGTGTAATTGCAGTCAGACTAAACCGTTTGCATGACATTTTAAAGGAATTATTGATTTAGTTTGATTGAAATTAAACATTTAAAGAGCATATACATGCACTGAATGTCACAGGATACTGTCACTTTTCATTTTATTCCATAAAAATAAAATAAACTACTGTCAGT
Organism: Mylopharyngodon piceus; assembly: GCA_039654765.1. NCBI lineage: Eukaryota > Metazoa > Chordata > Actinopteri > Cypriniformes > Xenocyprididae > Mylopharyngodon > Mylopharyngodon piceus. The sequence continues at coordinate 20,548,278 of CM077442.1, forward strand.
TTGCAGTTTTGGAAACAAAAATGAGTAAAAATGTGCGACATTAACATGGACGGAGATGAGGCTATTTTATATTTGGCAAGCGAATGTGTCATGGCTTCTGTGTGATATGTGTTTAGCATGCTCTCCCAGGTTTAATGCCCTCAGTGTTCTTGATCCTTGGCAGACAGACATGAATATAAAGGCAAACAGCATGTGCATGTGTAGGTGAGACGTTTCATTCTTTCTTTTTCTGTTCCAATTGCCTGCTAGGTAATGAAGTGCTGAGAGCAAGTGCATTGAAGACTCAGTATGGGGGCTTTCTTCTCATGTTTGGCAATACTATCGGCGCTGCATTATCCAAGTCCAGCATGCAGGAGTCTTACGGCGTTTATGTCTTCTAATCCTCATTATTTTTCCTGCATGAGCGTCAACTCTACCTTTATTTTTCTTTCCACCACTTTCTTCTCTGAAACTGGAAGACTGCTCTCTTTTTATGTCTTAATCTTTGGCTATTGGCAAACTTATGAATTATCTTAGATTAATCTAACAAACAGTGTGTTGTGTGATCTCTGCTCAAATGATCTCATTAGTTCACTTTTATGTCACTTGTGAAGGTTTGAGAGAGAGGGAAGAGGAGATGAGAGCCTGCATGCGTCAAGGCCAAGATCAGCAGACTGTTAAAGAGATGGCACGCATTTCATACTAAATACGACACTGACAGTTATCTCGCTTTCTTTCAAACGCTGTGAACATTCTGCCATCTTGTCAGAGCTTCCCACTCCAGAGAGATTTTGTGATTTCTGTCTTTGAAGGTTTAGCACTTGCTCTTTTAGGTCTATGAGAAAAAACAAGCAATTTTTTTATTTTTTTTGCTAGGAATTCTAGCAGGTCCAACATTGAAGAGGGTTAACTCTGACACCGCTCAGCTTGGTCTACCACATGCTGCACTAAAACAAGCTGCAGAAATGGACCTGACCCGATGGGAAGATAAAACCTGTCAAGGCTATGATTATAGCACTTTCACTGTCAACAGTATCAACAAGAGTAAAGCGTAGATGCTGCACGCACCTTGAAACACTGCGTAATACATACATACACTTCACAAGTTTCCTCAAAGTAGGTGCTCTCTGTTATGCCTGGACATTGGCTGCATTTAAATCCAATTTTTTTATGCCCTTCCCTCGCTAACTTCCTTCCGTCTTGTTCACTCGGATGCATGTCATTGCTTATGTTGCGCGAGTGCCCACTACTGGCAGAACCATTGCAAGGTGCCCTTGATCACTTGAAATCCTCAATGGAGCTGATTCAACGAAAATGATAACAATATAATAAACAAGTCGAGGGTTGAGGGTCTGTCCAAATAACTTCCCTCGCCCACTTGATGAAGTTTAGCTCACTTCAAAATGGCAGAAGAGATTCCCCGAGGGGAAGTGCTTAGGGAAGTTTGCGAGTGTATGTCTAAAAGTGGAGTTAAACAGCCATTATTTGTGATACATTCACACTAAACTAAAGAGTGTTGAACTTCATAGCTCCCTCAAGTGTTAAGGACATGGAAAAGATAAAAGTTTGAGGCTGGTAAGATGCTTTAATGTTTTTGAAATAAGGCTGTATTTATTTGATCAAAAAATACAGTAAAACAATATTGTGAAATATTATTACATTTTAAAAATAACTTATCTATTTTAATTTATTTTAAAATGCAGTTTTTTGGAAAGCTGTGTGAAAGCTGTGTGATGGAAAGCTGAATTTTCAGCAGTCATTATTCCAGTCTTCGGTGTCACATGATCCTTCAGAAATCATTCTAATATGCTGATTTGCTCCTCAAGAAACATTTCTTATTTTTATATATCTTTGTGATACATTTTTTCAAGATTCTTTGCTGGAAGTACTATTAGGCCGCACGCACTTGTTTCCCCACTATAAACATGCTCGTAACACATTAATTCTTTGCTGAATTAAAAATAAAAGAACAGCATTTATTTGAAACAGAAAAAAAAAAAAAAATGTTATAAATGTATCTTCTGATCAAAATCCTTGCCAATAAAAAAATCTTACTGACCTCAAACTTTTAAATGGAAGTGACCCTCAAATTATCTGACAAACCTTTTGGATAAATAAAGTCAGACCATTCATATTTTATAAAGTATAACTATATTTTGTTTAAAAATTATATTTTATAATTTAATAATTAAGATTGTACAATTTTATAATTGAAGAAAAAAATACAACTTTAAATATTAAATTACTATAATATTAAAATAATTTAATTAAAAAATAAACTAAAATAAAACAGTAAAATAATAATTAAAATTCTCACAGATCATTTAGCCATTTTGCCAACATTTGCAGGAGAATTTTACAAGAGTAAGAATAGAAAATCTTGCAGTATAATGGTGTGCTGAAGTCAGAATGATTTTATTTAGTAATTCAGTGCACATCAACAGCCCCATCAAGTCATAATCACAAGAGGGAAACTTGCTTCATTCTGAGTAGGAAAGTGTCAATTAAAGATTTATGGCTGAAGCAATTTGTTACTGATCATAATAAGTTTTAATTGTGAATGTTGGCGGTATGCATTTTGGGTACTGTTGATGAAAAATAGCCACTTCTCATTTAGCTGGTTTAAAATCAATCAGTTCTCATTTAGCTGGTTTAAAAGGAGACAGACCACACTATATTTCCCATCATCCTCTGTGGCAGCAGAACAATTATAAAAAATAAATAAATAAATTTAACGTCGTTTGTACGTTTGTGTGGCCGGACGTCTGCCGGCCACACAAACATAATAAAACATAACTTAAAGTCCAGGCCAGGCTCATTATCACTCACGTCACCGGCCTCGCGCCATTTCCTCACGTCTCTCGCCCGCCCTGCTCGTCACAGTACATATACCTGTGCTTACCTCTCTACAGCTTCTTGTGTAACAGTGAAGGTCACAGAGACTTTGATCTTTGTTCTCTGGCTTCCTTTCACACTATCAGCATCCTGCTCTCCATTTAACCTGGTGCTGAGTTACCACGGTTTTATACCCAAATGTTGACCCTTTGCAACTGATTTCTCAGAGAAGCATTATGTTCTTTCCGTCTGGGTCATTCATAATAAAGAAAGTGGTTCTGAAAGTGCTCCAAAAATATTAATAGAAGAGTGTGAGCTACATAGAAATAAAGATGTGACAAAAACCTTGTCACAAAACCGCACTTCAGAATGAATGACAAGTTTTTGAACGTTCCTCCATCCGTATGTCCCGGTTATTGTTTGACAGTGATTTAAATGTTCCAGACAGTCAAAACTGGGAATTATGGGGATGTTCCAGGAGGATATCCTGAGGTGTCAGCCATCAACCTCCTCCTGAGCCTCTCATATTTGCTTGTACTCACTTCGTAAAGCCTTTGTGGTTTTCAATGTAAATAATAGAGTGACTGGTCCTCAAAGTAGCAAACAACTTATCCCTTATTTATTGTCTCTCATCAAAGAGCATCTATGTAACCTACAAAAGTAACACAACATCACATGGTCCTTTATTTCAAAAACTTGGAAAGCAACCAAATATAAAAATGATCTGACAACATATTTTCTCTCAGTTTGAGCGCTTTCTGTCTCTTCTTTGACGTGCGTGAGGATGAGATGGTGTTTTGTTTACTGAAATGCCTTTTGATTAAAGTCTCAGCTTGATGTTTGCAGCGAGGGATGGAGCCATGAGTCATGGGGAAATAGCTTTTCTCGTGTTGAGAATGACACATTATGAAAGGACTTGAATAATAGAGGCGTGTGTGTGTACTGAAATCTCACACAAGAAGGTGATTTGGCTCACTGATGTACACTCAGAGATGCACAAATGAGCTCAGACCTACACGGCCATCTTTTAAAATATATGGAAGTACTATTAGGCCGCACGCACTTGTTTCCCCACTATAAACATGCTCGTAACACACTTAGAGCCTTTTCAAATATTAATAGAAAGCAACGCGGTCCGCACAACCACACATTGTGGATTTGGCCACTTTAAAAATGTATCATTTATCTATCTCGCCGCATGGCTATTTTACACAACCACTAGACAGTAATTGCAGACGCATCACGACAAAACCCCTGAGCTTAATTGGCCACTTTTGCTGTGAAAACATACATTCTTTTGAAGAGCAGCTTGGAGTACATCAACAACACCCACCACACATCAACTGGCAGCAGACCATCTCAGGGCAGAGAGAGAAACCAGCAAATCTGAACGTCTGGATCACGTAAGTTAACATCCCTTCACAGTTAATTTTTAAGGACTCCTTTAAAAAGATCATCTGCTCTTGGTTGCAGGGACTGATATGGCTCAGTCTCCATTTTCTGGCTGACTGAGGCTGGCTCTGATGTTCCGCCTCAGGGCTCAGGCGCAGCAGGTACCCCTGCAGGGGCCTCACAGACGCTCTCTACTGCCACTGCTGTTATTGAAAGCTGCTTGGACTATCCATGGATCTGTGAAAAAAGCAGCACAGCGAGAGTGATACCAAAAAGAAGAACAAGAACATAAACAGTAGCACCACCTGGGGAAAGAACGACTGAAAGCGGTCAGGGACAACCACGGGTTTTGGGGGACCCTGAAGTTTGACACAAAAGGAAAGTCAAGACTAATTTAGGGACCAGCATAATCATCTGAAATTTTAAATGAAGTAAAAAAAATCAAGCTGGCAAAATATGAATCACAGTTTATTCCCCTAGTAAAAAAAAAAAAAACTATACCAAAATGTATTTAAAATACATTTATTTCATACTAAGTATAGGCTACTTCAAATCCATTAACATATTTATTGACATATCACTTAAGATGACTTACTGATATAAAATTATAATTAAACTTTATTTGGAGTATTTCTTAATATTATGCCTAAAAAGTATTTTAATATCACTATTAATAAGGATCGTATGATCTCTGTAAAATATCAGTCTTTAAAAGCAAGATATTTAAAGTGTACCTAAAGTATACTTGCAATAGTTCCACTTTAGCAAAATACAGGCCTACTAGTATACCAAAAGTACCATTGCATAGTATTTATATTAAGCACATAAATGTGTAAATGTATTTGTAGTATACTTAGCACAATATATATATATTTCAAATACATTTTAGCTTTTTTTTCACTAGGGTCTAGAGACAAAATATTAAACATCAGTAGTAACTAACTACAATACAATACTTATCTTCTTTTGCATCAAGTTCAAATCTGGAAATTGCTGTTTTCTTAAGGACTTTCATGCACATTTGGGAACTTCCATGTGTCAAAATCCAGCTGACAGCCACTGACCCCAAGAAAGTTGTAATCATAGTAAAAGGAATGCATGTTAAAAGCACGTGGTAAATATAATGTCATTGCAGTCAGGAGTTTGACATATTGTAGACAAGAGTGACAGCATACACTTTGAACAATTGCTGAAAGTCAAATAATTTAACCAAAGTCAAGTGCCAAGTATCCATTCAAAGGGAAAAATAATCACCATCGTTTGTTGTAGTCTTGCTGAGATCTTACCAACATCCAAATGACAACATACTGATCCATCAGCACACCAGTATCCCATGCTGGACATCCCAAGCTGGTACCAAAGCACACAGTACCTTATACTGGTGACAAGCAAAGCTGGATTTTTCAGCAGGGCATGACCCGGAGACAGGGGAAAGTTGATGCACGGGATTCCATGGGCTGAAGCCCAGGGGCCTATACTGGGGAGGGGCCTACTGGCTGCATGAAAATATATTTTTTATAAACAATTATTTTAGTTTACAGCAGTGAAAACCACATTTCATAACCAAACTCACAAATTTTCAGGATTCACAACTGCATTTTCAGCAAAATCCTGCTGTGTGAACTGAACCAATCTGGACAACTAGTCTTCTGTGACATCATACAGTGCGAGAGCAACTCTTTATTGAATGTGGTTTCAGTAACTTAAAAAGATGTGGATATAACCTGTGTGTAATCTGATCCAGTTGAGATCCAGTCTCACAGGAGCTGCTCCTATGAGTTTTGTGGTCTGCTCCACTCTCACTCAGTTATTATAGCGGTCAGTTAATTTGATGGATGAACTTGCACCTCGACTTTTGTTGTTTCAAATGTGATAAGACTTTGCAGTTTTATTTACATCGCCATCTTTGATATTACTTTAGTCACAGTCACTATGGTTACCACTGATAGGTCCTGTACACGTTCATGCAGACAGTATTCGAGACGCTATTGTAAGCTGCTGTGTGAACAGAATATTTCGACACTCAAATTCTCAAATTATCGAGAGTAAAGATCTTCAGGAATTGGATTTTACTAATGTAAATCAAGTACTTTTCAGCTAGAAAAACAAGGAAGAAATGTTTCTAAAGTCATGTCATATGAATTTATTCATGCACGAGCACAAATTGGAAAGTTTATGTATTGACTAATGGCCTAGTGAAATTTTTATTTGGGATAGGGGGCCCTACTGTAATGCTGTAGCCCAGGGGCCTCTGGTTATCTAAAGGTGCCCCTGCCTGGAGGGACAGGTCTGCGGAGAGATTATCCCATTTTGCGAATAAAATTCCCTTATCGCAGTCCAGATCCCTCCTTAGCAGGCTGTCACTTCACAACTCAGGACCTTTGATGGGTTTATCAATGAAGCCCTTTTTCCATTATACCGGCCACAGCTTCTGCTTTCACGAGCATCGTCACATAACTCAATGTGTTTTTACAAACGGCTAAAGGCTTCCACTTCTCATCTCAGCAATTGCACAAATGCTCGGGTCTGACCAGCCTGGATTACACTAACAGTATTAATATTTGAATTGCCCGTTCTTTGCGGACAGTGCTGGTGCTTGAGCAGAACAAAAGGAAACAGCTGTAAGACACAATGTAGCTGAGAGACACTATGCTAACTGCAGGTTAGCCTCATTTTCTAAACTCCATTATGCTAACAATGGGCTCTATGCTAATGCGCTGTCCGTGTCATTTTATTGATGGCTGAAGAGTTAAGCAACGAGGGAGCCATTTTATCAGCGCCTCCGGCTGCAGGCTCAGCGAGCACGTGCCGAGGTTCAGAGATTGACATATCGGGGGGGAGACCGGGTTGCGGCGGGCTGGAGTGGCGAATGACAAAGGACTGAATTTGATTGGCAATTATATCGGAGCACTGGCACAATGAAGCAGTGGACGCTCCATCTCTCCATTCTCTTTTAATCACATTGTGCACTCTCCTGACAATGAATTAATGTAGCGCTTTTCTCTCGCCACTCCTCTTTTATCTCCACTTTTCTCCCTTTCCCTTTTTTCCACAGGTGGCTTTAATAAAGGCTGCTAATAAAATTTAAAGCCTGGATCCCGAATTTCAAATAAGGGGCTGTTGGTGGAATGAAAGACGGGGACCGTATGCAGAAAGTTGGCAGAGATCAGCTCTGTCATTGAGAGAGGAGAGAGCAAGGATGTGATAAGCGCATGCTATCAGATGTCAGCAGGGGTCCTGAGGTAGACTTCTGAGCACACTGTTTATTAGCTGCCCTTCCCATCCTTTGTGCTTGAGACTGATCGTGATCAAAAGCACCAGATGAATCCATGAATCACAGACATAAGCACAGAAAGGAAAACAATTTCATGTTAGAGTCTGAATATCTGAGAGCCTCAGCAGTCATTCTAAAGCAGAAAGCTGATAAGATTTCATCAAAAAGAAATATGTTTACCAGAGTACGTTGAGCAACTTTTGCGACGTACTGAAAAGATTCTGTGACTTTGCTTGTACAACTCGTAGGACATTTTTAAAAAAAATCAAAGAGTTTTCTAGTAATCAGTAGGCTCTCCAAACAAACAGCTTTTAATCATATTTATCAAGTTTGTATGATCTGATATAACAAATATTACTTCAACAAACAGTAACTTGTTGGTCATAGTGAAGCAACCTTATTTGGTTACCTTATTATTTCTTTCTCATATCTTTTCAAAAACAGCATAAACAATGTAATGTTTCTGACAAAGTGTATCCATAATAGCTACCTAAACAAACACAAATGTTACAGAATGCAGGGAATTTCCTTGTAGAATCAATTATTCAAATTAAATGCTGTTATCTGTTATATATAAGAAAAACATTATTGCTCAGATTAAAAGTGATTGTGCTCAGGATCTACAAAATTCGGTGATAAATATAAATATGATAACAGCACAAATAAAATGTTATACAGTATAAATAAGAATAACAATTTAAGTAAGTTATGATGCCTGCAGCTGACTGCAAAATCAGGTGTGAAAATACTTGATATTAAGGTGTCAAACTGGCAAGTGGCAAGGAAGTCGAATGCACTTAATGCAAAGTAGAGATTCATCACAGATGGTAATTTCATGAAACAGGTTTAAATACTGTTACAGGGAAGACATGCATGAAATGAAAACACGGATAAAAAGAAACCTTCAGATCCAAGTCTGTCTGAAAAGTGACAAATGTACATCATCCGGTTTGCTTGCACTATCAGAGTTTTTGCATTTTTAAAAAGGTTAAGACTCTTTGGCAGCTAAGTTATCTGTGAACTCACATTCTCTTTGAAATGACTGATATCTCTAATTAAAAAAAAAAAATTAAAAAAATTAAATTTTAAAAAGTCGCTTTTTGAGCTTGTACATTATGACAAAAATCAGACATAATTCACACAGATCTAACCATTGCTGAAATATTTAAACATTATAGAACTAGTACTGAGAGATAAATTATTATACCACCAACCTGTTTTTGTATGGGTACCACAAAACTAAAAAGAAATCATTTTATTAATGTTACCATTCCTGTTTTGTGTCTTAGAACTCTTTGACATTTGGTTCCAGTTTTTTACTTCCTGTGTTTGCCTAAAGCCCCGGCTATACTTTTTTTTTTTTTTTTTACGCATACGCTAGTGTACGCGCACAGTCCAACACACAGTCTTGGAAAGTATACTTCTTTTGACTCGTATGCATACGCAGGCGTTCGACACCTGCGCAGTTTTGAGCAATCTCTCGCCACAAGTTACCACCCATGTAAACAACTTTGCTAAAGTTGAACAAATGCGCATACAGTACGCGCATACTCTTCTGACGATGAAATTCGCGTCGCGCACTGTACGCTGACCCTCATGTACGCGTAAAAAAGTGAACTATACTTTGGGCTTTAGGTGTGTTAGACTTGAAGCTGCGCTGCACAGACCAATCACTGTATGACATTTAAGCAGTGCGAGAGCGATTCGAAAGCATACAGAACCATCTGCTCTCTAAATCGTTCTTGCTGTGATTTAATGTCATACACCGATCGGTCTGCGTAGCGCCGCTTCAAGTCGAACACACCTCTTGTTTCCTAAGTCCCTGGTTTGTTTCCATAGTTACCCTCATGAATCTCCATAACTACTAATCACTTTCACCTGTTCCTTGTTCCAGTCCCCTGTGTATTTAAACCCCAGTGTTGCCCATCTTCTTTGTCTGGTGTTGTCCTTGATGGATGTTATGTGTGTGCATGTGTTGCAGTTCTGGAATATTTTGTTTCTGCCTGGATTTACTCTTGTTGTGTTTAAATAATGCATCTGTTGCACTTGGATCCAACTCTCCTCCATTTCTGAAACAGCCACATTACAATTAAATTGTCAGCCACTCTATTTCGCACACTGTAAGAATGGTGTGTGCTGAAGGTAGTGGTCAGACCTCCTCTGGGCATGACAGGGCTTAATTCATTCCAGCACTCCACGAGATCAGTTTTGCATGTTCAGTCTATGCTGTTGAACTAGAAATGGTCAGAATACTATTTAAATAAATTAATTTTAATTTGCACTTCTTGTACTAGTTACCCAACAGAAACATTTTATGTCAGACAGCCTTAAATTAGTGCAGATAAACTAAATATCAGATGGTCTAAAGCTCTTCAAGCATAATTATATTTAATCATAAGATTTAGTTGCTTTGGCATTTCTTCTATATTGAAAGTAGTAATTTTGTGTTGTAGTAAAAACTATTCTGTAAGTTGCAGTTTAACCAGTGTGCAACATCTATTTGGTTTTGGATTGATGGATAATCAACCCTGTATGCCACAATATCTTGCACAAATGTCCTTCCCTTATATAAACACTGCTGTTTTTGTCTTGAAGTTTGAAAGTCATAGATTCTGCACAAAGTCAGAAGGAGAAGTAGGCCTATGCTTATAGAAGCATGCTGTGATGCATGCCTAACCTTTGTATGATCTATTTGTGTAATTAAAGAGAAAATGAGATCCAATCATAATGCTCATGAAAAAGAATGCACACTCATTTTAACACCAGGCAAATGTATTATGTATTAGCCAGATTCTAAATGTGCATGGAATTTCAATGTTAATAAAAGGTATAAAAATGACTATTCATTAAAGGGATAGTTCACCCAAAAATGAAAATTCTGTCATCATTTACTCCCCCTCAAGTTGTTCCAATCCTGTATAAATTTCCTTGTTCTGCTGAACACAAGCTTCTACCTGTTTACCAAGCAGATCTCACCCCCATTGACTACCATAGTATTTCTTTCCTACTATAGTAGTCAATGGGGGGCAAGATCTGCTTGGTTACAAACATTCTTCAAAACATCGTCCTTTGTGTACAGCAGAACAAAAAAAAATTATACAGGTTTGGAATAACTTGAGGGGGAGTAAATGATGACAGAATTTTCATTTTTGGGTGAACTATCCCTTTAAAACATTACCAAACAGCCCTGTGCCAATCCTACAGAAAGCAAAATAAGTATCAATGTATGATATATATTTAAAATACATGAAAATAGAAAACAGTTATTTTAAATTGTAATAATATTCTACAATATTATTTACTGCATTTTATGATCATATAAATAAAGACTTGGAAAGCATAAGGGACTTCTTGGTAGGATTTTTAATGCATCTTCTTTTCCATTTGTCATTTTTATTTTCACTTGTCACCAGTAAAATGCAACTAGTGTAATGTTGTAGGTGCATGCAAGATGACACCTGTATGTGCTGCAGTGTGCAGACCCTTGTCCTCTGCACATTGTAAATGCTCCGTGAGGAAAGAACCCAGCCAACTCACCCTGTCTACCACCCCCTGTCCCCTATACCTCTATCTTTTATAAGCTAGGGTCACCACAAGCCACCTCTAATCTCCAGTGGAGCTGTGCGTGTGCATTTCAGTGCGTAGGGTCTTGTGCATGTCTGCTTATAAAAAAATGGATTGCCACTCAGGGGACCCTTTCTCAGCAAGAAGTGGCTGTGAGACAATAATTGCGGGCAGACGGGTAGGTGAGAGGGAATATGACAATCTGAAATGGCAAATTGATTTTTGCTCTGCATGGAGCTCAGACTCCCACAAACAGAGAGAAAAAAATGAATTAGTAGAATTGGGATGGAATTTAATGTTCAGTTGCACAGGATGGCATCACATCAGGCCCTTTTCAGGAAAAACTAAAATATTGCACAAATACGTTTTTTTTTTTTTTCTAGGCCTTTCGATTTCAACGTCAATTCACTCTGAATGTTTTGTTAACAGCATCATAAGTTTAGCAAACCCGTGCTTAGTGAAGGCCGAAAAATGAATTGCGTGTACTGAATACAACAGAATGTATTTGCATTTATAAAGGTAACCGAGAGAATGTGGAGAAACGTTACGTCATCAGGCAGGAGGAAGCAAACGGTGAAAATCTTTTAGTGCTGTTTAGCTTTTTTTATTTTTTGTATCTGGCAGAGGTTGCTTCTTGATAAGCAAAATGTAATGAGCCTCTTCTAAAATCCAAACATAGCCATATTTTCAATACATCTCCCACGCATCCATGAAAGAAGCTTTAGGACTATTGTTTTTTTTTGTTTTTTTTTTTTCGTATTGCAAGCTGATTCTTGATTCCTGAATAGCACATTTTCTTGACTCAATGGGACAAGAGCTGGCTCTGTCACATGGTCTATGAGTGTAACGGGACTATTTTGAGCACGAGGCCTTGAATAAAAGCAGAATCTCACATTTGATGTTGGGGAGGCTTTCAAAAGAGGAGTTAATGAGTCATCACTCTATGACATAATTGCTTCTTTTGATTTAAATAAGGAGCTGTGCATAATATCAGCTTAATGTACAGTGCCTTGAACTGGGCCTTCTTATAAATTCGTTTCTTTAGTACTATTATAATAAAGGTAATTATAAGATTAGATGTTCATTATTGAAGGCCTTTAATTGCATTTTGCTTCGCTCAGATGAAGTGCTTTTTTTTTATGCATATTTGCAACAGGTTTCATCATAAAACGAATGAATATGCTAGCCGAAAGCAGCCCAGACGGAGCCACAGGAGTATTGGGACTGATGATCTGTTCATGCTCTCTGTAGTCCGTCTCAATGGGTTAATGGTTCCTGACATGTCTTAAGCACATAATGAAGACTACTGAGGAAGTTTGTCACAAACGCTAGTTTTTAACAGGCCTGTGGTCCATGAATATCTGCAGTAACATCAAGAAACATTTGGTCAACCTCAATACCTTTCATTCCACTTGTTTCGATTCCATTAACAAGCTCATCAAACGGCACGGCAAACTCGGCAACGTACAAGAGTGTGATGGGGCTGACACCTGCTAATGAGCACATTAATATTTATGGCGTGATTACAAACTCACAATTAACATTCTAAACAGAACATTTTATCCTCACTTTCATGCTTGACTTACAACACTAGACATTTCTTTTGATTTTATTCAGTCTTTTATTCATTATGATGCTTCACAGGCCTCAGAAATGCTCTGCTCTTCTGTGAAGACTGTAGTCTTGAGAAATGCTTCTGTCAAACAGGTGAGGATGTTTATGCTCTGCCCTCTTCGTTACCTATATTACTTGAAGCATTTTTTAACAACAATTAATTTTATGTTAAGTAACACATATGCCCTTTTTTACTATTATTATCCTTTATTTTCAAGTGTATTCTCTACTGTGCATTGACTGCAGCACATATGGTTATGGTCATGATCATGGTCAAGCGTGTACATGGTTCTGACAGTGCTTAGAAAAAAAAGTGAAGTGTTCTTACTGAAAACACAGCAATCACGTCAGGAAAAGAACCACTCAAAGGAGTGTTATTAAAGAGCCTGCCCGCTGGCACCAAGCTAAGGTTGGGTCACTCCCATTGTACTGTCAGCCTGACCTCAAGATATTATTCTTTCGAATATTCCCAGTCAAAAATTTGAGAGAGAAAAGTTGATCTCAGTTTAACAACTCATGGCAAGCTGTGATGGTAGAAATTATCCTCACTACAGGCTTTACTGATAACTGTCTGGTGCCTCATGGTTTCAGATTTAGTTCATCAAAATAATTATCATGTAATAAGGATCAAATAGAAAGTGCAAAACAAAAGAGAAGCAATAACATCACCTGATTTTTTCTTAAGTGCAAAATTTGGGATACACATCAGAAATATCAGCCACCAAGAGTGTAGAAGGTAATGTTGTATGTTAAGTAATCCAGATCTATTTCTAGAGAGATTTAAATGTGACTATAATTTATTAAACATAAACAATATGCAAGAAACATGTTTTTAAATTTACAAAGTAGCTTTTTTTTTAAATAATTATCTAGGCTTCTGTAATTAGGACAATATTCAATCAATGATGGATCCTAATCAAGTCTACACAACTTTATAATCCACATTTAAATAAAATGTCAATGTATGTTTCATGAAACAAGTAAATAAATAAATAAAAGCCAGTATCTGTATAGACACATAACTAAAGTACTGAGTTTTCGTTAGTTCAATCAACTCAGAGTAGGTTGAGTCTGAGTTAAGTGCGTGCACCATTACTATGAAAAGCCATGATCAATGGAGCTCCGAAATTACGATTCACCATGGCAACAACACCCGACAAAAAGACATCTGCATACTTCCGAGTCAATACAAGTTTAACAAGAGTGTGAATTATCTGCCAATGGGGTAAGAAAAATAAGGCAGCAGCTATTTACACTAAGTGGAAATTGCATATTTTCTTAGCGATAGATGCTATTTACAGTAAGCGGAAATAGCTGTAGATGCTATTTACACTTATAGGGCCAGCTTTACTAAACAGGGCAAATTAGCGTGAGAGCACAATACCATAAAAGCTCAGATGGGAGTGCAAAGTTCTGTGCGTACTGACGATGCGCAAATTGAACACAGACGCAGCCGAATAATTTCCACAATGACCAACGCAATCTACCAAGAGCAGCGCAAATTAGTGTCTTAATGCATGCTTTTTGGGGGGCAGTAAATAATCGCTCAAATACCAGTAAAAGACAAGCGCAAACCTTAGTAAATCATCTCCCATAAATTTTGCGTCTGAAAGGGAAACTCCTACAAATGCATATGCAATATGGTCATCCGCAAAAATAACCCTGTCCACGCCTTTTCAGCGCTAATGTTACAGTCACCGGTTCCTGCACTACACTTCCCAGCATTCCCTCTGCCCTGCACCTGCACGTCATCACCATCACCCGCACCTGAAGGCAATCATCATCATTATCACTCATCTGGACTCACTATATAAACAGTCACCCTTATCACTTGTGTTTGTCGGTTGTTGTTGGATGTTAGTGCGTGTATCTCCTGTGTTCCTGTATGTTCCATTGGATTCTCTAGTAAAGTTTGCCTTTTGATCTTATACTCCTCGTCGTGCGTGTTTCTACACCACTAGATTGTGACAGCTAATTTTTCACTGTGTGTCTTTAGTAAATCCCGACAGTAGTTTTTTTTAATGCCAAAAGAGGGTTGGCACTGGCGCAAGCTGTTAGTAAATATGGCCCATAGTGAAAATAGTGATATATTCTATTTACCATGTAAAAGTAGCAGTTCTTTGCAATAAGTGTAAATAGTAATTAGATTCTATTTATACTTTATATCGGCAGATACATACTATTTGCACTTCAGTATTGTTGTACATTAACAGGATGCAATAATAGAGTGTAAACACAAGTATTTATATTTTTAATAAATATAATTATCATTATTAAACACTCGTTAGGCACTTTACTTCCACTTTTAGAACATTTTCTTCATTTTTGTTAAAAAAAAAATGCCTTTCTGATGTGATATGTGATGGGAAAAGGGAGAAGAGCGAGCTCTGCAAAAAGTGGATTCAAAACCGGGTCACATGTTAGCTCTTACGCACCTTACGCGCTACTGCCTACACAACTGAAGCCAGTAAATCACGCGCATCTTTTTTTAACCTTGTGTGACATTTGTGGGTGGAGCTAGTGTAAATTTGCACTTTGTGTTAACAGACACACTGAATAATCTTGTTTTCTGTTTGCATTAAGACTTTTTATAATCCCACTGGCAGATAATTTTACAGAAAACAAGACTAAATATCTTGTATATTTTTTCTTATATAGAAAATGCATCTTGATTTAAGAATTTTTAGATATTTGTACTTGAAATAAGACAAAAAAAATACTCAGTAAGAAAAACATTTTTGCAGCGTGAATGAATGAAGTATTTAAAAATTGCTTATGCTTTAAAAAGGGTGAGGAGACCGAAAGAAACTCTGGGTTTATCAAAAGAAATCCTGCTCCTGACCAGGTTATGTTCACAGAGTAAATTACCATTGCAACTGACTCTGAGTATAAGTTACCTCCGTTTCAGAAACGGGCTTGACTTACCCTGCTTTCTTGGGTTTGTTATACCTCCCATTCTGAAACGGAAAACCCTCAGAGTTTCCCTCATTTCAGGGTTAACATACTCAGAGTTTTCACTTAACCACCTTTCTGAAATGGGCCTCTGGTTATTAAAACAATGTTGAGCAGTTATTGCCCAAAGAATGATATTATTCATCATGCTGACCAGTGAAACGAAACCTACAACAAAAACACATATCAAACCATTGATTTGGCTGAAATACTTTTGACCTAAGAACACAATCCAACAATCTGGTTAAAATATACAGTAATAATATTGTTGACTATTACAATTATGAGTTCAAGTGTGGGTTTATTGTGTTATAATAAACCCACAAGAGCTGTTATAAAAATATGTTGATATTGGCAGTTTGGAGCACAGAATTCACAATATCATTGCAATTTAAAACAGTATTGAACCGAACATGCAAATCCACTGCTCAACTTCCCCATGTGACAACCAGCCCAAATCTCCCTTATAATTAATTGATGTGCAAAATTACTAAGGGTGGTGAGGGAGGGGGAAGAGTACAAAATGTAATTTCTCTTTTCTTATATATTATTGTCACCTGTACATATTATTCTTTATTAATTATTGAGTATTTCACATATTTTCTTTATTTAACACAATGAATGGTTTTAAACTTGTGTACTTCCATAAAAAGCAGTGGTGTAAAAATCCTGAGGTAGCATGTCTAAACTGATAGAAATGTTTCATATTGAGCCATGTCTTCACCTTTAATGCTATGAAGAAAAGTGAACAATTTCAATATGAATCATAGTTTAGCCATGCTACAGTAACTTCTCTGCTTTAAAATGAAAGTATGAAACTTTATATTGAAACTTTAATTTCTTCTATAGCAAACTTACCCACAAAGTATTTGGTACTTTCAGTTTTATCATATACTGTACAGTAAGAGGGGACACCAAGGTTTTTATTTATTGTACTGCAAACATGCAATTTATAAGCCATGTCATATTTCATGTTCAGGAACTGCTGTCAAAAAAAGGATTATGGAATACACAAAAACACAATGTGATAATATCATTTTGTTGCATCCCTTTTGATTCCTATTCTCAGTTTAAGGCAGATACTGTTTCATGTCAGTGAAGGCATATAGCTCCCCTGAATCCTCACAGTATATGATACTTGCTCTAGCTGAATAACCACACTACTTCAATTTACAGCATGTCACAGCATACAATATATAAAGAAGAGCTACAGTGCCCAAACCATTTCATTTTCACATTAAACTAAGCACATCGATCAAATATCTCCTGCCTCATTATGCTTCTCTCATAGCAGGAGTTCTCAGACCTGAAGGCGATCAGACTGAAAACAGAGAGTATAAGCACTATGCTTAATTCTTTAGCAATTTAGCACTTCTGAATGCATTTAAGCTAATGAGTCATAGAACTCATCTGAAATTGCTCATAAATCTCTCTGAAGAAAAGGCTTTAACATCAAAGTCTTTGATCAAAAACTGGAGTAGATTCAAAACCTGCATCATATTGGCACTAATCATGGCATGTGTAATTCTTATGCCTCTTGTTTCTGCTTTAGCACTACACCCATTACAAGTTGTCAGTTTCGTGGTAATATATAGGGGTGCACCGATCGATCGGACAACAATCTTAATCGGCCAATATTTGTCTAACCCTGTGATCAATGATAAGTTCAGGGCCGTTTTTAACTGCAGCAGGCACGAAATCATACTATAGAGCTACTCTAATGAATGAAAAATTCAACCCTCAATGCACAACATAACATCCACTAAAGGGTGAATTGCGGTCAACTGTAAGCATTTTGTAATTTACCGATTTATATTTGATTGTAATTCTGATGATTATGGCAGTTTGGTTTAAATATATATATTTGTGCTGTCAAAATTAACGTGTTAATGCATGCATTTTATTTATTTATTTATTTATTTTTTTTTCAGTTTAACGTGTTAAAAATATTAAATGCAATTAACACAGCATCCTTTTTTTTGTCATCCTATGTCATATGATCACACTATCATTAATTCAAGTGATGTTAAACTATTCAAGCCCGATAAGACGCAAAAAAATAACTTAAATCTGTACTGGCGCGCTGTCTGTGAATCTCCTGTGTATCAGATCCACAGCACTAATATAAATATTAAATATGTTTGAATTGTAGGTGCCCAATTTCATGAGTCTTTATAGTAATTATTTTGCCTCGGTAAGTATCGCCACAAATTTCCTGATTGGAAGTACAGAATAGAATTTCCCTTTTTCAAATCATTAATAGATGATCCTGCTGTAAGACACAACAGGAAACCACAAGGAGGTAAGGAGGAGTAGTAGTAGTTATATATATATATATATATAAAACCTCTGGTTAGAGAAAAGAATATATGCTTTATTTTCTTTCCAATTCCAACTAGTGACAAAATTATTGAAATTATTAATTAAACTTCTGTATTTTAATTTATGGGATGTGTAACAGGTTGTTGAATACATACAATTAAACGTATAATGCAATATTTCTTAATCCTAAGAAATGTGGCATATGGAAGTTAGCTGGGCTGCCCTCAACTAAAGATTTTTCTAGTCGACTAGTAGTCATTCATTTAGCTGATTAGTCTAATAATCGCACTAATCGTGCGTTTACATGAATAAACCATATAAATCATAATAATGAGCTTTTAATCGCCTATATATAATATATAGCCTAATCAGCGCTCAAACACACACATAAAGCTTGCAGCAGCTCACAGGCAAACTTAATGATTATAATACTCTACATCCACACGAAGCCAGAGCTTTCCCTATCCGATCTTTTTTTTTTCCTCGTCTCAAGAAATATCTGCGTACACACGAAACCACTGAAACGACTCAAAACAATGTAGTATACATGCCAGATCAGGATGTGGCACTGTAATTCTGCAATAGAGATACACTAAAAACAAAGAATAAGACTTGGAGTATGCGCATAAACCTTGCGCGCTGTATACAAACTTTAGTAAAGCTTAGAAATAAAGCTTTATTTTAATAAAGCTTTAGGCTCGGTAGCTTCTGCAGCACGAACACAAGCATGTAGTACGCTATTATTGTTGTTGCTGTTTTGTGCTGTTAGAGGTGTCTGACTAGGGTCGACACGTGGGGTGATGACATCATCGTTTCACAAAATATACGGATTACACACGAAAACGCAAAGGGCGTCGTTTTCAGATGTATCCACTCTGGGACCCGGTTTCAAAAAATAGCGGTTTTACCTTCTGAAAACGCCGGATCCGTCTGGACGAAACGCTTAGGCCTATACGATACAAAATTTTTGCGTATACAGCTAAACTCATCTCCGTGTGGACGGGGCCTAAATGTGGCGTGAAAAAAAACAGAAGTATATGCTGAGTTTTGGTTCGTTTTTGTGACGCATTCAAGTTCACTTGAGACCAAGACGGCAGAAAGCGAGTCCTGTTTGTTTTCATTATTTTACAAAAGCATAACCTTTTGTTGTTATTGTGAGTTTACAGAAATAAAAGCAAACCATTTACAGTTTCAAAGTTTTGGATTATTCTTATCTGTATGACCAAAAATGACGGAGTATTTTAAGTTAAATGCAAGTGAATGCACCGGCGCCTCTATGTCATGCAGTAAGCGCACTCTTCACACAAACACATGGATATGCACCAATTAGCGTACATTTATCTAGGTTAACGTTAGAGCGAGCGGACTTGAAAGTGATAAGCCATATTTGAGGTCGATGAATGATGAATTATAGTCGAATGTCTGGATTTCCTGCCGTTAACGACCTGTCCGTCACAGACTGCGTGATTTCGCCACTTCCTGTGGAGGTTTTTTTCTGCAACTAACTGACTAATACCAATTTTGGTCGACTCTTCTCGTCAACTAACAGTTAGTCGACTATTAGGGGGCAGCCCTAGAAGTTAGACATAAACATAACATAGCCAAGCAATGGGAGCTTCTCAATCGGAAGGCTGCGTCCTAGTAAGGCTGCCATGTCATCAAACGCCAACGAAGGCCATATCGGTCTCAATTTGAAGGATCCTTGGAAGAAGAGCTGCATGATTCTGGATAAATTGAGAATCACAATTTTTTTGTTTGTTTGTTTCAAACCGAGATCACAATTCTACCACAATTCTGAATAGACAACTAAAAATAAAATATTATGTAATTTACTGGAGATTTTGACAAAATGTTAATTGCTGCAGTCTATTTAAAAATATTTAATTATTGGTTTGAATGAATGAGTCAATGACTTACTCATAAAGAAAACTGTTTTCTCTGGATCAGTGGCAGCGCGAAAGCAGATATGAATGTTCCACTGTGATCGTATTTGTCAAATGTTTAATAGAAAGAGGTGAATCGTTGTCATTTATGAAGAAGAACGTGTGGGTGTTTGAATTGAGATTGCGATATTTTAACAGTTAATCATGCAGTTCTACTTGGAATTTCGTTTCACATCTGTTTTGAAGGATGCATCAAGTGTATCCTTCGTGTCCTCCAATCACCCACAATCCTTTACACACATTCCAATTCACAAAAAAGAATTATCAGAAAATGAATCAGCACTGACTCCAATTTCACTATGTATTACAAGACAAAAAAAAAAAAATAGGAATGAAGGCATTACATTTTCTTTTGTTTTGTTGTAAATTAATCATACAATGCTAAACTGTGCATAATGTAAACCACTGGGAGGCCACATTACCTGTACTGCATTAATAAAAAGTAAGTTAATATAAATGTCATGGTGGGTTATAGAGAGCACACAATGAAACAAAGGAGTAGCCAAAATAAACAGTCTTTAATCAATAAATCCACATCGGAAAACTCAGGAGATCTCAGGAGACAGAAGAAAACACAACCACATAACATTGATGATACCGGACACAGAACTAAGGAAACTCAGGGCACAGATATATACAGGGATAATTAACATAAATAGGAACATATGCAAAGTCAATCAAAAACCATGCAGACAAACTAGCAAAGGGAACGTAGGCAAACAGGAACAGAAAACAGAAAAAATGAAACTAAAACTGACTATACACATTACAATAAAGCTTTTTAATATAAAGTATTTTTTAAATTACAATTGAGGAAGAGTCTAGCCTACATATCTCCGAAAGATTGGACTAGGAAGGACACAGCCTACACAATGTACAAAATACACAATACACAAAACACACAATGTACAACATAAAACACAGTATTATTTGAAATTATGAGATTGGTTCCTATTAAATAATCAATAGAAATGTATTTGGCCATATATTTCTCACTTTGGTTGTGCTTTACAAGATAAAGTTCATGATTTGTGACTTGGTGGTGGTGCCTTGTAGAATTGCAAATTGTCTGGTATAAGACCAGAGGCCATCATGATTACCAAGGTCTGTAAATTACCATAGTCATAATTTGTGGTAAATCATGAGTTTGTCCAGGTTTAGCAGTCCTGATGGAAATCTAAGGAAGCCCAAATTTTCAACAATCTTTTATAAACAGGGTGTTTCATCCTCACACACAGTACAACTTGCAATCTTAAAAACGGACAAGCCACTTCCTCACTTCAAGTAAAATTCAGATATATCTGTTATTGGATGTATGTGATGTGACCCTCACCCTCTGAGCAAACTGCAAGATTAATTAAGACTCTTCCCCTCCTCGCACTGTCTGCCCTCCCCTACTTATCCTTTTATAATTTCACCTTTACCGTGGAGAATACCATCCAGGACTCATTACTATGAAAATTATATCAGTATGCACTGCAGGCAAGACCTAAAGTATTTTTCTTTCTTTCTTTTTTTCGCTCCCTTCAAACAGCATGTTTTTTTATAATTAAGAAGAATCCCTGCAGCTGTTGTTGACCTGCTCTGTCACGCGGAGAAAGAGCTTTGGAGAAAATCAAAGAAAACAGTTTTCATCAAAGATATTACCCACAGCCTCAGTCCAAACCAGGTTACACACCTGATAGAAAATGCACATGGGGTTACATTCGTCTTCATGGTTTTTATTCACCCATCAAATGCAAAATCAGCAACTAGCTGTAGCTATCACAAGGAAGGTAGACATATTCAAGTTACATTTCATCAAAATCACAAAAAAAAAACCAAAAAAAAACTATAGTAAATATTAACATTTCTTAACAGATTTTTGAGTGCTTGCTTATTGAGAAGACAATAGAATGAATGTGTTAGTATGCCAAAGAACAGGTTCCTCCCCCCTCTTTATCCTCAAATCCTGTATCGACACAGTGGTCTTGTAAACTTCCACTTAATTTCATACTAGCACCCTGCAGGGTCTACTATCAGCGATAAAGACCACCATGCATTAACACAGCAAGAAGCAAAGCTTGTTACAGCTACCAGTAAACATCATTTTAATCAATGAACATTGCTAAGATTTCCAAAGTGTTGGTAAGCAACCCACTAACAAACATCAAGAGGACACAAGGGAAATCTGGTAGGTCAGGTGTCAACAGCAACCAGTGGAGTGGAAGAATTGAATGCACGAAAACCGCAACTCTTCAAATTCTACTGCCTCACTTGTGTGCTTAACTTGAGATTCTCTTAAGATTACAGACACAGGCAGAGTTTTTATTTTCCTTTTTTTTTTTTTTTCTTCAAATTTTCTGGTGCATAATTATAAGACAGTCACTTGTACTTGTATTTCCTTGATTTGTTTCGGTAATGTCACTACTCTGTCGTTCAAAAGATTGGTGTCAGATTTTTTTTCTCTTTTTTTTTTTTTAAATAATACATTCAGCAAGGATGCATTAAAAGTGACAGTGAAGACTTCTTTGTAACAAAAAAGATTTCTATATCAAATAAATACTATTCTTTTCAACTTTCTATTCATCAAAGTAAATACATCTTTGTTTCCACAAAAATATTAAGCAGCACAACTGTTTTCAACACTGATAATAATAAGAAATGTTTCTTGAGCACCAAATCAGCATATTAGAATGATTTCTGAAGGATCATGTGACACTGAAGACTGGAGTAATGCCTGCTAAAAAAATAGCTATGCATCACAGGAATAAATTACATTTTAAAATATATTAGAATTGAAAACAGTCATTTTAAACTGTAATAATACCTCACAATATTACTGTTTTTACTGTACTTTTGATTAAATAAATGCAGCCTTGGTGAGCACATGCAGGAGACTTTATTAGTATTATTATTATTAATGTTGTTGTTGTTAATAATAATAATAATAATAAAATGTTGGCAGCGGCTATTTGCACTAAGTGATGCTAATAGATGCTATTTACACTAAATGACAATAGCAGCATTTTCTTAGCAATATGAATGCTGCAGAATGCTGCAGAAAAAATTACAACAAATAGCAGGATGTCATGGAATTAAGTGTGAATACTGGCACACATCCTTATACAAGAACCCACACTGAACAAAACCCACAGGCTTGAGAGAGTAACACGTTTAGCCTTGAAGCTCCTAATGGAACACACAGCAGCCAGAGTGAACATCTGGCCCTCATCAGGAGCCATCGACAGGGAGCCACACGCTCAGCCTGCAGATGGTGGAGAGGTTCACACACAATGAGAGCTACCTCACATCCACTCCATCTTTCTCCTCCTTTCTGTTTTACTCTCACACACACATACATACACACAGAGGCAATGCAACACACTAACAAAGACCCATTATAACCTATGAGCATCTGCATTTACTGACTCCAAAAATGAAGAGCCTGACACAGTCATACATCAATAAAAGCTCATACACACCAGATGACAGTTGGAATGGAAATATGCCTCAGCTGAAAAAAAAAAAAAAAAAAGAGCGCTCAGCTTCCAGGAATATTAATGCGGTTTTTCACTATTAATGCATGAAACAAATGAGGAGAGAAATGCACACATCTGGGTGCAGCACACATATGAGGGCTTTAAAGCAGTTCATAAGATTTAAATGGTGTGGTTTAGAAAGAGTTATTGATGGCAAATGTACGCAATGCTTATGCAGCGAGGGATATTCAACCATTTAGACTGTTCTCTCATGCACCATAAAAGAAAAAACACCCACGCTGCAATCAACCATTGAACCACCCTGACGTTTTTTTGTTTCATTTCACCAAAATGAAGATATAAACCAAGAAAGTCAAATACCCTGAGCTGACTGAAATGAAGCACCTCTAAAAAGCATTCTACCTCTTTCTTCTCATTCACACGGTCATCATCCAAAGGGCTATTTAACCTACAGAATGAGATGCAGCTTTCAGGCTGCCAGTATCTCTTATTGTCACATGTCAGAGACTCCTGCTTCAATAAGTATTGGAAGGGCCGAAAGCAATTGGTTTGGGCACATAATCTGCAAGGCATCCGCAGGATCCGGCGGGGAAATGAGAGCAGGGGAGACCACGGGCGGCCCATGCCTCCAGCCAGCCGCTTTCAGTATTCCAGAGCAGAGCCAGAGCAATTAACAGTCCTATTGCCTTCCCTCCGCACTGCTGTGTGTTTGCCGTGTGCTATTAGGCACCGGGTAGCACCTGTCAATGGACGGCCGTTCTCCCAGGCCCCCAGCGTGCCGGTCGTGATTGATGACAGGTCACCCGCAGACAGTCCCTTTGAATTTTCAATTCTTCCATGGGGAAATTGCTCATTTCTTACAAGTACATTTTCATTTTTGCAACAAGACAGCCTCCTAAGTTTATATATTACTCTGGGCCGGCTGTGGAATTGTGATGTATTGTGGCATGCATTGGACACGAAAAACGTTCATTTGCGCTGACTTTATTACGCGCTATTTTTTCCACCTTCATTGACGTGCCAAGTTACCACGGAATACAGATTTAAGCGGGCGTGACGTTCTTATTCAGATAAGCGTGGCAAACACCCTCACTTCTCATAGCTACAGAGTTGAGATTGTCACTTTGACATTGTACGGTGCTTTTTTCAGCCATTGGGGCATTTTTATAATACAAAAACTCGTATCCTATTGGACGCGGCATTGACTTCAAAGGAGGTTATTTGTCATCGTACAGATTTACGCTGTCACTCAAAAACATTTATATCACTTTAAGCTCCTCGGGTGTTCTCGGTTGAGGATGGCAGAGGAGTGGTGATGCCGTGTTCTGGCAGGGGCACAGAAGTCTGCAAGCTCAGAAGCGCCATGATTACGGCTGCTTTAAACACCTAATAAAATTCCTGTATTTCAACCGCACTCGTACAAAAGAGCATCTGCTTCTGAGAGGTGGTTAAGGCTGACTGTATTAAGACTTCACAGATTCTGCGAGCTTGGGTCCAACCCAAGGGGCTAAAACCTGCACCGCGAGTGTTCGGGTGTGTAAATATTTGGAATGCTTATAAAGTGTTTCCTTTTTGGACAGATGATTAGCTGGAACATCTGGAGGAGTATCAAGCCCACATCTTTTAATAGGAGCTCCAGATGCCAAAAAGAGTGAGTTCTGCAAGCGGTGTCAGAAAACGGAAAGACAGGAGAAATGGGAAGAGGGCTTTAATAACAGCAATTACGGTTTTAATTAACCCCTGTGGTCCGCTGGCTTTCTCAAACATAAATCGAAAAGTCAGGGATTGGACTCCACAGTGGGCGTTTTTTTTTTTTTTTTTACGATGCTAAAACATTAGAAGAATAGAAATGAGGAAATGGTGGTAAAAAACAAAACAAAACAAAAAAACAAATTTAAATGGCCTAAAAGAGACATGCAGACAACTGCAAGCAGTTGCTGACTGGGTTGTTTTACAAAATGTCACTGACAGGCAGTAATAAGAAAGCAGCACTGTTTGCATGTGTGCCTTAACTCCCACAACTCCTTTTTCGGCCTTAATTAGACAGACTTAATGTGAAGTGAAGTGTGACTGATACTGTGATATTTGTGTCCCTGATGGAGGCAAATGTGATGCTAACACCTCTGCCAGCAGTGGCCCATCAGCGGGCATCTGGAGAATGCACAGGGGAGGCGAAACCTCACAGCTTCCACCACCTAATGAAGCCATGCTTGGTTACCGGACTCCAAACAAACAACCAAACCAACAAAGCAAATCATATAGTCTGGATGTAATTTAGCTATGTTTACACATTTCAGACCATGGCTTTCACCAGAAAATTGTATGTTTCTTTGGTGGGCCTGCAGTGCCCCAGAGGAAGTCAGGGCAGCATGTGACATATAAATATCATATAGAGCAAATTACTTTATAAGAAAGGTGCACTGTTTGTTACTAATGAAGACAGAGCTTCGCTCTCTTTAGTCTGTGTAGCCTCTTTAGCCTCTTTATGAGCTATCAAATGGAGGTAATACATAAAACTATGAGTCAATAGGCTTTTCACACTTTAAATAGTTAACCCTGGGTCATTCTAAACCCATTCTAAACAAATGGAATCCTGGGTTATCTTCTTTCACTTTTCACACTGTTCATAATGTCGGTTAACAATTAATCCTGGGTATTCATAAACTGACGTTTCACAATGTACAATGCTAAATCATGGGCTAACATCCTTATTTGCATATTTGCGTTGTCAGTGTCATTGATTGGATGAGCGCAGTACACTCCTTTTTTCACTGCAGTTTTAAGCAGAAAATTCTCAGCAATGGTTTTGACATGAATTTGCACATGGTTTGTCTTAAAGCATATTAAATACACCACATAGACATATTAACAACATTAAAAACTTGATTTTCACCACAGGGGGTCTTTAAATAAAGCAGTGTGTGTCCTCATGTTATATATTGCTGACTGTACTATCAAGTTTTTCCTGAAAAAAGCCTGCAAAAGGGGTGCTATCAGCTTCATAATCTATTTAATGGCAGATACAGATTCAACATACAAAAGTATAATAAATACAAACATTTAAGTTTTTTTCTGGGTACATCTTACAAAATAAGTTCTTCAAATATAATGATAAAATAATGATGACTAATGAAAATTATAAAAATCGTCTCATGAGATTAAAAATTGGGCAAATCCATAATATGTGTTACAATAATGACATTTTGGTAGTTTTTACCCTTCAAAAAATATATGAACCTGTCACATGCACTCTGGACTCTGTTCCACATTCTCATTCACTCACCGGGCTTTCAGTCTCCTAAGTGTTTCAGTCTCTCACCTGTGGCTCGTTATCAGAGCATTTGGACTGGTATAAAGTACCCACTCTCACAATCATTAGTTGTCTGCCCTTGGTCATTTTCATAGACGTTTGGAGCTACATTCATATGTGGTTTGAAATCCTATTCATATTCAAGTTCATGTGACTTTCTCACGCCATGTAAAACATGAACATCAGACGTTGTTATAGGAAATATGCTGAAAGTCACTGCGGAAACAAGGTTGTGTTGTTGCAAAGTGCCGGACGAGCAGAATAACAATATAATGGAGACATGATTTGAAACCAGTGGAGATGACAGCGCGGAATAAAGCCACGAATACCAGCCTCCGTTTCTGTCGCTGCCTCATCATAACGCAGTTGTCCAGCACACCGGCTACACAATGTCATGTTGTAAATAAGACAACATCTATATTGCAAACCCCTCCATACTGCAGTTGTTGTTGTTTTTGGCGTACGCCTACCAACTCATCGTCATTGCCATAGAAACCAATGCAGATATCAGAAACACAAAAATCAGATCTGAACAGTTGCGATACACAGTGTGGACCTCAATAATTTTAGATCAGATTCCAATTGGATCCACAAATAATCGGATTTGGACTGACAGTGTGAACATAGCCTAATCTGTATCTGTTCAGTTAAGTTCCTGTTTTTACCCCTCTCTTACCTGGAATCATTCTGTGGATGCTGTTAAGACTTCTGTTTATTTGTTATTTTGAAAAGACCGAAATTACCTGTTAAGCCAAGTTTCTTAGCTGTAGTTCCAGCTGTTGTGGCTTTCTGTTTACTGAAGACTCGTTGGGAAAAGAAAGACCTGTTGATACTTACCTGTAATGCCAAGATCCTTAGTTGTAGTTCCTGCCACTGTGAAAGTATATGAAATCAACATAAATAAAATGAAAACATTTCTAAGAACTTGGCACATGTGATTAAAAGAATATAGGATTTAGCATAATTGGACATTTTTTTTTTTTATTCAATACAGCTTTAAGATTTGTTTTTTGGGCTAGAGCTGAACATATATTCTCTCTCTCTCTCTCTCTCTCTTTCTCTCTGACACACACACACTCTCAAGTGTCACTGCAGAGGCTGAAAGCGCGCCATTCCCCCGCCCCCTGTGCGCCCTTGCAAGTCATTCTGTCAGGACGCTTTACTGTTCTCTGGCCTGAGAAGGCCACCCAGCTTTGTCACCTGAAGAAATAAAAGTCAGCCCTGATTTACCTGATGAGGGGCTTTTGTCTGGTCTCTCCTTGACCGCAAACTCTACCTTGTCTTCCATGCCAACCCCCAATTTTTTTCTATTCAAAAGCAGCACATTTGGCAACAACTCAACCCCAGCAGCATTCAATCTAATTAGATTCCACTGCTCATTTTCAGGAAATAATTTTTCCCCTCTCCACCTTCGCTACAGTGAAGATAACGTTTTTCCAGGTTGTCCACTTTCCTGTGCCATGAAGACAATGGGATATCATTGCTAGTCCCCCAACCTGATAATTAACAGCACATCGCAGATTAAAACCCAGACATAACAGTAAAGGTCGCTTCACTATTATTAGAATTACAACATTTATGTGCCCATCACGTGTCAGTAGTCTCGCCGCAGGAGTTCAGTCCAATACGTTTGGTTGTATATCGATCAATGCATCTTGCATGCGAGTCACTCAATATCATACGGCATTACAACATAGTGAAAGCTAATTGATTGTAGCGCTACAAACGTGAATAAATGCAATTTCACAGGCAATCAACTAATGTTCTACTGCGCTGTGATTAAGAGTGGCTAATAGACTTCAGAAAGCACAAATGACAGTCTAAGCACATTTCCATCCTTTGGACATTCATCTGGACCCCTAACTGCTCCACCATCCTCTAATCACTTGGGTGCAACCACCTCATACAGTCGTAATAGTGTTTTATCAATTTGCTTTTCACCCTGGACACCTGGATATTGCTCTAAACGGCTCACGCAGTGAATTGAAAGGAATATTTCAGTAGAAAAATCATTCAGAGCTGCCACTGGTTGCTCATCTTGACTTTTATAAGTTAATCCCCTCTGCTAGCATTATCGATTCACTCAGCAGTAAGGCTAATTTGGTCTCGCATACTAAACGCTGAGTTTATTCCCAAGATATATTTGTGCACCGCAGGAGGCCAGCGTTCATAACAACAAAAAGCTTATAATGGCCATTCACAACTTTGAAGATTAAAAATCAAATATTACAGTGAGTTTTATTAATTTAAAATGTATTTATTTGGAGAGAGATTTCTCAATTTTACCTCAAAGATCGACTTTCAGCGCTCAGTGACAACAGCGTGTTTATAAGCTCACCATGAGAGAAAGTTAAAACAAAATCTTTCTTGAAACTGTATAATGATTAAAGTGCTATTCAAACATGATACAGACTAATTGCAGACTATCCTAATTTCTCCTTTGCCGGTGAATCTGATTTAAAAAGTCATTTCATAGCACATCTTCTTTTTCTGACCTACCTTTATCTGACTTTCGAGCTGCTGATGGATTCATATGTGGAAAACATGGTCTTTTTGAGCAAAGTGTCTGGCCTCCACATGGTGTGGAAAGCTTTTGAACCAGCATCCTTCAGTCTCTCTGCCTCCACAGATCAGAAAGGCACATCTTGAAAGTACCCACACATCACTAAAAGGAAGCCAGAAAATGCTGTGAGGTCAGTTTGGGAAACAGGTGTGTTTGAGTCCTTGTGTGAGTGAATGCATCATTGTGTGCTCTTCCTCGAGGTAACGCAAAAACAATGTGAAGTGACAGCCATGACACACAGGCCATTAATAATAAATGGGAGTCCCAGTGCTCACAGTGCTATCAACTGTCATCCAGACAACATCAACAACAACAACAACTCAAGAGTAACTCCCACAGCCACAAACCTTAATATTCCATCACTGGAATTAACTTGCACCGGTTTCTACCAAAACTATGCTGCTTCACTGTCCACATTCTCAGAGTAGAGATAAAAGTAATTATTGTAAAAAAAAAAAAAATCACTCAAATGAAAATTCAGTCATCATTTACTCACTCTCATGTCATTCCAAACCTGTATGACTTTATTATGTTATGCAGAACACAAAAGGACAGTTTTTTAAAAAAAAAAAAAGTACCAGACACTCATTTGGTGGATAGGTGGTGGATAGAAAAAAATGCTTCAAAAAGCACTATAAACATCTCATGAAACTGTACGTTGAATTAATGTTCTAAATTCTTAGTTTTCTGAAGCCATACAATAGGTTCTGGTAAGAAGCGAACTGAAATGTTTTGTTGCTATAGCTCAAACAGTAGAGCATAGCCAGGCATTGCCAAGGTCATTGATTCGATTCCCAGTGAATGCAATGTGTACCTGCAGCGTACACCTAGATAAAGTATCCACCATATGTAAAAACATATATTTGAATCATTATTCATTTAAATTTCTACTTGCTGTTCCACAGAAGACAAAGTCATGCAGGTTTGGAACAACATGAGGGTGAGTAAACAACGACTGAACTTTCAACTACTGCTATAAATCTCCACTGAAAACGTCTCGGTTACGTATGTAACCTTAGTTCCCTGAGTATGGAATGAGACGCTGTGTCGAAGCGCTGCGGGAACGCCTCTGCGTGATTGTGTCATGAAGCACGTATGAAATCAGTCCAATAGAGTGATGGAACGTCATAGGCGGGTGACGTCACTGACCAGGAAATTATAAAGCCTATCCGAAAACCCATTCATTCAGCTTCTGGAAAACTGAAGCAAGTCGCTTACAGGCATGCTGGGAGTATGGCAGGGCGACGCAGCGTCTCGTTCCCTACTCAGGGAACTATGGTTACATACGTAACCGAGACGTTCACTTTCAAGGGAACTCGAGCTGCGTCGAAGCACTGCGGGAACGCTAATACCTACGTCGCCATATGAGCAAGTGACCGTCCGTGTGAAATCAATGCGCACACTAGGACGATAGCACCTGCGCCCCTGGAGTGGAGCCAAGGTCCAGTTCATAGAACCTCATGAAGGTATGCGGCAAGGACCGGCCTGCCACATCACAAACTTCTTGGAGAGAAACTCCTGACAATAGTGCTTTGGAAGCAGCCATACTCCGGGTCGAGTGGGCTCGAACAGCCAAGGGTGAAGGCTGACCAGCCGACTCGTAAGCAAGTGAGATGGCCTCAACCACCCACTTGCTCATCCTCTGCTTAGATGTGGGGTGACCTTTCCTAGGTGACCCAAAACAAACAAACAATTGTTCAGACTTTCTCCACAGGGCAGCTCTGTGGACATAAGCATCTAATGCCCTCACACGGCACACAGCAGATTCAGCTTCTCCTGGTCTGACGTCCGGAAGGGAGGAGGACAAAAGGCCTGCAGAACGATAGGCCTCACAATATTAGTGGGGACCCTGGGAATATAGCCCGGTCTAGGGTGCAAGAAGGCTTTAACCATGCCGGGCGCAAATTCCAAGCACAAGGGAGATACCGAAAGGGCTTGAATGTCTCCAATTCTCTTGAGAGACGAAATAGCAAGCAGAAAGATAGTTTTAAGTGTGAGAAACTTCTCAGGGACTTCTTCGATAAGCTTGAAAGGGGGCCACAGAGAGGCCTTGTAATACAATGGCCAGGTCCCAGGCCGGTACCCTCGTGCTAACTGCAGGTCTGAGTCTCATAGTACCACGAAGGAAACGAGTAATAAGCGGGTGTCTCCCCAAAGATACACCACTCAAAGGAGCGTGGTAAGCAGCTAAGGCCGCCACGTACACCTTTATTGTGGAGGGGGATAACCCTGTGGAAAATCTTTCCTGCAGGAACTCCAGCACCACGCCAACGGGGCAGTTAACTGGGTCCCACTGGTGATTTCCACACCATGAAGTGAATAATCTCCACTTCAAGGCATAGAGTTTCCTCGTGGAGGGAGCTCTGGAGTGGAGGATGGTCTCAACAACCTCAGTTGAGAGACCTGAACTCATGAGCTGGGCCCCCTCAGAGGCCAAGCCCATAGTTTCCACAACTCCGGGCGGGGGTGAAGGATCAACCCGCTCGCCTGAGAGAGAAGGTCCTTCCTGATTGAAATCTCTATCGGAGAGCCGTCTAGCAAGGATATCAGGTCCGAGAACCAAACTCGGGCAGGCCAGAATGGGGCCACTAGCAACAGACGGACCCTGTCCCGGCGAACTCTCTCCAGAACTCCCGGGAGCAGCGCAATCAGCGGAAATGCATACAGACGTAGCCTCGGCCACGCCTGTACCATAGCGTCCAGCCCCAGAGGTGCTGGGTTTGTCACGGAGAACCATAATGGGCAGTGAGTCATCTCTCGAGACACAAACAGATCCACCTCGGCTCGACCGAAGTTCTCCCACAGGAGCTCCGCCACCTCGGGGTGAAGTCTCCATTCCCCGGGCCTTGGCCCCTGCCTCGACAGGTTGTCTGCTTCCAAATTGAGGTACCCTGGGATATAGACTGCCTTGATTGAGAGCAGCTTCCCCTGGGTCCACAGGAGGATCTGGTGAGCCAGTCTGTATAACGGGTGCGACCTCAGACCCCCCTGATGATTTAAGTACGAGACCACCGATGTGTTGTCTGAGCGAACAAGTACATGAGGCCTCTGAGGTCTGGAAGGAAATGTTTCAGAGCCTGAAACACCGCCAACATCTCCAGGCGATTTATGTGCCAGGTGAGATGATGATCCTGCCATAGACCCCGAGCAGAGCGACCACTTATGATCGCCCCCCAGCCCGTAAGGGATGCATCTGTCGTTAGCGTGACGCGACGACCGAGAGCTCCCAACACAGGTCCCTGGGATAGAAACCAAGGTTGTTTCCATGTGACTAGAGCACGAAGGCAACGCCGCGTGACCCTGATCACACGAAAAGGATTCCCCCTCGGCGAGAACCCCTTGGTTTTGAGCCACCACTGCAATGGTCTCATGTTCAGCAGGCTAAAAGGTATCACGCTGGACGCTGCTGCCATGAGACCTAACAGCCTCTGAAACTGTTTGACAGTGAGTGACTGGCCTAGCTTTATGTCTGTTACAGCTGAGAGAATCGATGCTATGCGAGCAGGCGACAGACGAGCACGCATGACAATCGAATCCCATACCACGCCTAGATAAGTGGTTCTCTGAGCAGGAGAAAGCACACTTTTCTTCGTGTTTAGCCTCAACCCCAACTACTTCATGTGAGTGAGAACAACATCTCGATGTTGAACCGCCAACTGCTCTGATTGATCCAGAATCAACCAGTCGTCGATATAGTTTAGAATGCGGATGCCCTGCATGCGCAAGGGCGTCAGAGCCGCGTCTACACATTTGGTGAAGGTGCGGGGTGACAGTGCTAGGCCGAAAGGAAGAACCCGATATTAGTATGCTTCGCCCCTGAAAGCAAACCTCAGGAACTTCCTGTGTTGTGGGAGGATGGATACATGGAAGTATGCGTCTTTTAGATCTATCGTGACAAACCAGTCCTCGGCACACAAACCAGTCCTTTGTGACACGATGTGTTTGACTGTGAGCATCTTGATCTTGAGCTTTGCTACAGTGCGATTTAACTGACGTAGCTCTAAAATCGGACACAACCCCCCCATCTTTTTTTGGAACAGTGAAGTACCGACTGTAAAATCCTGACTCCCTGCTGGGAGGAGGGACCCTTTCTATAGCCTCCTTTCGCAGCAGAGTCTCTACTTCCTGTGCCAAAACCAGAGCCTGCTCGGGGCCCACCACTGTGGGCAGGACCCCGCTGAATCGTGGTGGCCGTGTTCTGAACTGGATCGCATACCCCTTTTCTATCGTTTGCAGGACCCATTGAGATACGTTTGACAGACATTTCCACTCTGCCAGAAAATCTACTAAGGGAACCAGCCTCTCGAGGCTGGCCTCTGGTGTGTTTTGGGCAGCCAGCACAGTGCCCTGAAGCGGCGCACCGGCAGGGAACAACTGGCTTGGCTGCATCAGAGATCGCGGGGACCCACTGCACCCCGGCATTGACGGCACCGAAGGAAGAAGGGCACCGTATGCTGCGGTGAACGCCGTCTGGCTTCGGAGGGGACCACCCTCAGAATCCTGACACCTCTGGCGTCAGGATTTTTTGACGAAGCCCTCTTAGCAGCAATGACGGTCCTCAGATCCGCCTTGCCCTTCGAGGACTTCGCCTGCGAGCATTGCCCCGCCTCCCAGCTCCTCGGAGGGGGAGTACGAGTGGCAACGCTCTGCTTCTGTTGTTGTCTGTGGGAGGAGCTTGTACTCGGCTTCGGCTGCTCCCGCCCAGCAGCCACAGAGACCTGGGTTCGGCAGGGAAGAAACTGTTGTAAGGCCGCAGCCTGTTTCTTAGACTCTAGAAACCTCTCGGTGACAGATGAGATGGCGTCACCGAAGAGGTCAGAAGGATTGAGCGGAGCATCCAGGAGAAACGACTTATCTCTGTCTTTAATATCGGTCAGATTTAGCCAGAGATGCCTCTCCGTGGCCACCAGGGCTGCCATAGATCGGCCGATGGATTTGGCCATCTCCTTGGTGGCACGGAGAGCTAAGTCAGCTGACTGATGCAACTCCTAAATGACATCCGCCCCCACCTCTTCATTTTCACCTAGGTCTCTGAGCAGGTCGGCTTGGTATGCTTGCAAGATGGACATTGTATGCAAGCACGCCGCAGCCTGACCTGCAGCCCAGTACGCTTTGCCCACCAGCACAGATGTAGCTTTAAGTGGCTTGGTGGGCAACATCAGGGCTTTAAGGGACGATGCCGACTGGGGGTAGAGATGTGTATTGTATGTTAATTTTTTGTTCATCCTTGTCGTTCGTTCGTCATCTTCACATCTTCACATTTTCACAAAGCTTTATTTTCCTTCACATCAGCTATGATAAAGAGACATCCACTCTTGGATTGCATATTTGTGCATTTTGGGGGCGGAGCAATGAAGGGAGGGGTGTGTTTGTTTGGGTTGATTTCAAATATCAACAGTGTTCAACAATGAACAAAATCAGTATTTTGTTTTCCAGTAAAACATCTAAACATTCGTAAAACAAGACCTACAAATTTACAGAAGCCAAATTGCAGAAGATATTAAGGTTCATTTTCAATACTAAGATTTATTTTTCTTATTCAATTTGCAAGTTGTTGTTAGGTTTTTTGTTGTTGTTGTTGTTCTCTTTTTCTTTTGTTCTTTTGTTCTTTTTTGTTCTTGTTTCAAGTATGAATCTAATAAAATGTGGTTTATGCATAAAACAAGATAAACAATTTATCAATAAGATAAGAAAAACAAACAATATATTCTCTGAAAATAAGTCTTAATTTATCTGACACAACTTGGCTTCTTTTATAGAGATTTTTTTTTTTTTTTTTTTAATAGAGACATGAATTCTGTTGCTGTGATGTGTGCTACAGTATTCTAGAATCCTCTCATTGTGCTCCCCTCACTTGCAGGCAGAGAGTAAGAGTGATGTTATATATTCTCACCAGTAAATGAGATTGTCCCATAGAGTGCCTTAGGGTCTCTGATAGTGCAGTCAGGGTGAAAAGTGGTGTGGCAGCATAAATTAGCACCTGAGCCCAGAGAATTTTGCAAACAGCGGGCAGGAGAGGATTCAGATGGCACCTGTCCACTCTGTCTGGCTTTCTATTATCACACAGACAAGGCATCAATTAAACATGGCGGACACAGACAGCGATACTGTCAGCTTGTTATGCATGTGTGTATACAAGTCTAGCAGCCTCTCGGTTGTTGCAGTTTATAAAGTTGCAGGAAGGTCTCCCTGGCTTTGCGGCAGGTTTCCACAGAAACAGAGTGGTTTCACAACATGAACTTTTGCCAGCTCAAACCGACTTCCATATGTTACTGTCCATCCCTGGGAGACCAGTGAAGCTCATTTAAACGTATTCATCTCTCACCAATCACATAGCTGATATTGATGTGTGTACAGAAGTACAGGACTAATATAATAAAAAAAAGAAAAGAAGGGTGGTGTGATTTACCTGACCGAAGGGGTCGTAAAGCACTGATTCATCTCATATCATTATCCAAAGTGTTACACTGGGGTGCCTTCATACTAGCACAGACATATTAGAGAGAAGAACATGAGTAATAGAAAGAATACTGGAGTTTTTTTTCTTTCTTTCTTTTTTGCTAACAGAGCACGCTGTGTTTCCTCCTGTTGTTATTGAGTAGTTCATATTGGTAAGTGCTGTCGGACCTAATAGAGTTGGAGTTGCTATTGGTCCCATAGGGAAAGTAGAGGCCATAATCGGAAAGTGAAGACGGAACTGTTGCAACTAAGCCTGTGGATTGCTGAGCGAAGGAATTCATGAGTAATTAGAGGCTGCATTTAGTGAATCCTTGCCCTCTTCTCGGCTGTTATCTGAACGAGTCCCTATTCTGCATTTAGGGGATCAGAAAAACAATCTGACACCATTCACATTTAAAAACAGAACATTGAAAATTTTGATGAAAAAAAAACGAAGACATACTTGCTGCGGTGGAACATCTGAAACATTTGTAATTTTGCTTGGGGTTAAAATTAAGTTTTATTACCTTAATTGTG
This sequence comes from Mylopharyngodon piceus, assembly GCA_039654765.1. Taxonomy (NCBI): domain Eukaryota; kingdom Metazoa; phylum Chordata; class Actinopteri; order Cypriniformes; family Xenocyprididae; genus Mylopharyngodon; species Mylopharyngodon piceus. The sequence goes on from CM077442.1 coordinate 20,584,483, forward strand.
GATTTCAGTGGCGTCTATTCCCAGCATTGTTGCTGGGATATGTGTCAGGGGGATAAAGCGGCTTCGTTTTGACTGTAAGAAATCATATTGATGTGATAAAACACTCTGCACAATCTGAATTCATCACTCTCGACAACGCTAAGGACATGAAATACAGCGTCAATGGCCCCTCCTATTTACATGAAATGATTGAATGTGTTGTCCTTTAAGGAGAATGTCAAGCCGTTGGACAGCCCCTATTGAATTTCCCCGACTCTGCCCTGCCAACTACACTTGGTGATGTCTAAATGTTGGCTTGATGGATTGGAGTCAGAGAGTTTGTGATGGAAAGCATTCAGGAGTGTCTGGGTAAACACTTGTAGGGCTGCGTTTTCACATGAAAGACGGAGGTGATCGGTGGCAAGGCTTGTCAGCTCTTTGCCCTCAAGTGAGGTTACAGAACAGCAGACTGGAGCATGAATACAAAAAATACTGGGATTGGAATAACGCATGAACCTTGTGTTTTGTTCATATTAAAGGGTTAGTTCACCTAAAAATGACATTTCTGTCATTAAGTACTCACCCTCATGTCGTCCCAAAACCGTAAGTCCTTTGTTCATCTTCAGAACACAAATTAAGATATTTTTTGATAAAATCCAAGGGTTTCTGAACAACACATAGGCAGAAATGTCATTGCACCTACAGAGAAGTAGTAAAGACAACATTAAAATAGTCAACGTGACTACAGTGGTTCAACCTTAATGTTATGAAGTGACAAGAATACTTCTTGTGTGCAAAAACAAAACGAAAATACCAACTTTATTTAACAATTTGAACTGTTGTCATACGCAGTTGACATAGTGAACGCAGTGCAGAGCTTCCGTGTTTACGTCCGAACGCTAGCTCAGTATTGGTCGACGCTGTTCACGTGAGCAGCACGACGCATGCATGTGATGCTGACACAGGAACCGGCCAATACAGAGTCGGCGTTCGGACGTAGAACACAAAATCTGAACTGCGTTCACTACGCCAACTGCGTATGACAACCCTCGGATTTCATCAAAAATATCTTAATTTGTGTTCCGAAGATGAACGAAGGTCTTACGGGTTTAGGACGACATGACGGTGAGTACTTAATGACAGAAATTTCATTTTTGGGTGAACTAACCCTTTAATATTGTTAAAGTAATTGCACAAAACGTAGTGGCTTTGATGAAAAAGACAAAAAACTGACAACAAAGAAAGGGCCAAAAGAAAAATAGTTGTATTGTTTTTCAAAGGATGATTTAGCACTCTCGGAAGTGTAAGGAGAGTGTTTTCTGTTCACTCATCTTTCTTGTCTAGCAGGCACAAGGCTTTGTGATTAATGAAAATTTGCTGTGATCACTGCTATGGACCGAGCAATGGTGAATAGAATGAGTTGATTTGTCTATATCTTGTGGCTGGAGGCTTCACCAGGAACCCTGCTGTCTATATTAGCAGTTCAACGACTGCAGAAAAAGGCCCTCAAAATAAAGTATGACCCTCAGGACCCATGTTTACGAATTGTTACACAAGAAGTGTTTATTGTTCTCTGTCAGGGATGTTGTTTTACTGTCTGGGGACTGGCTTGCTGAATTGACAGTGAAGCAGTGCCTTGTTCCTCTCCAATTACCAGGCTCAACAACATTTTTTTCCTGCACTCCCTCCTGTTTTAGTTTGACATTTGCAAGATGGCTTCCCAGAGTAAAACAAACAAGTGTCTCTTTGATTCTCAAAGGTATAAAAAGATGGCCAAACCATTAGCCTGATGTTCATAATCCAACATCACTGTATATGTCATACAACAAGGATGCAGTTTTTTCTTTTGATGAGCAGTATATAACCTTGCTGTTTCATTGTTCTATGAGAAAGATGATGCATTATGTATCAATATGTATAATATTGTACAATAATAACAATAATGTACATGAATAATAATAATAATAATGATAATAATACATTTCGGTTGTTATTATTATTATTATTATTAATTCCTTTATACATGCCAGGCAAAAAAAAAAAAAAAAATCTCTCTCTCATATTAGGCATTGCAATAATGATTGTCTTATTACTATAATGACAGCTGCATAATGATGGTACATAATGAAGTAAAAACTTTTGTGTTGTTATAATCATATTAACAACAACAACAACAACAACAACAAAAACTAGTGTTTACAACTACAATAAACAACATTTATATATATATATATATATAGGCACTGCAAAACTGGCAAGGATAAAGAAATGATGTCTCATTACTATAATGATAGTTGCATAATGATGGTACATAATCCATAATGAAGTATGATGTATAATTAATCTTACCGATTCAATTAATGTATGTTATAGCTGTAATACTGCACTCGTTCAGAATTCTTAATTATTTAGAAACACTTGCATTTGTAGGGAATGATACCCATGTATCGCCACATATTTAGCTGCAGGGAAAGCATTGCAGAGCATACAGAAACAAAAGTCATGTCACTGAGATGTTTGTAAGCCATGAAGGAATTACACTTCTAGCCTCCTCATTGTGGCAGATAACTCTCTGACAAAGAGAAGGCTAAATAAACACAATAAGCCCCCTAAGGGCTGTGCCACATCCTTTAAAAGGGATTATTGTATCTACCATCATCTATAGATCGTCTTCATGTAGAGAGAGAGAGCTGCAATCATAAACCATTCATTACCATCTCTGCTATTTTTATTCCACAAAAACACACAGTCCTGTCCTTTAAGCATCTCTGAATACCATGTCTGGCTCCTCCTGGCTCCTCCATAGAGGTGGACCTGTAAGAGGGAAGGCACCACTGAAATAAATGGCCTTGCTTACTCCCCCTGCGGGGATTCTTAAAGATCAGGATCAAGTGTGCTCTACAATTAGACCACATCAATATGAATGCTGATAGATGGTGATTGGCCTTGAAAGAAACACTGTGGTGCCACAGCACAAAAACTAAACCTTTTGCAAACAGTCAGTCTTGTGTTTAACAGCCTGCTCTTTCACATTGAAACACACTTGCAGAATCAGAATCGAAGTTTGCTGTAATGCACATTAAGTGTTATATACAGTCAAACCAAAATTTATTCAGACACCTTGAACATTTTATTCATTAATACAGTTTATTCACTATAGTTTAAAGACTGTCCTCCTCCAAAAAACGACCCTATAGGTCGTTTTTTCAAGCACCTTATTATGACCTATATTTACGCCCTCTAGCTGGCGTAAAAATAATGATACTGTTGTGTTACGTCTGTCGTCATAAAATGACATATGACTGTCATTACCAATCAAAATGCATGTTCATTTAAATGCAATGTGTGGACTTTTTACACAGTCCTTTACCCAACATTTGTCCTATTTCCATTTAGCAAAACTCATTTTTTTATTAATGACTATTCCTACCCCAACCCTAAACCTACCCTTACAATAATGCAAATACAGTATTATGAGCACATGCGTTCCCTGGGATCAAACCCATGATCGCATGATCACATGATCACATGATTGCATATTGTTGTATTTTGCAATGCTCTACCAATTGAGCTGCACGAAACCCAAAATATGATGCAGATAAAAGGGTACAATGCATTAAAATGAAAGTGTCCTGTTGTCGATAGTGGTGTAACTTTAGTAAACGCTCCTATGGGTCGTATTTCAGGGAAGTGACAAACGACCTATATGGGCGTATTGGTTGGAGGACATGTTGCAGATAACACTTAAGCAAAACATGGTCAGGTCAAAGTGTCTGAATATTTTTTGGTCCCAAATTTTTATCAATTTTACTGGTAGTCCACTGTATGAAGAATTTTTGGGTATAATATGCCACAGTTTATTTTGCTATCCTCACTTACATAAATGAACTATAGTGGCCTGCACCCACTAGCAAAAATATATCAAAAATATCAAAAATGTCTGAATAATTTTTGGTTTGACTGTACTAAATGAGAGAAACCTAAGATAAATGGAAACTTTTATGACATTCCATTCAAATTTTTGAAACTGATTTATTTAGCAATTTGCAATAAACCTTGTATAATATTTAGAGCTGATATGTCAAGATGAACATTTCTTGCAAAAAACCTGGAAACATCTCATAAAAGAACTCAATCAACAAATTGGCTAGACGACCCCGCTGCAGGACTGTCGGCTACAATATCTGTCCTAATTTGTTTGTCAAGCATTATTTATGCAGGAGCAGTTTGTAATCCTTTCGCAGATGGTCTATTGAAGCTCAGTGCCCAATTTACAGACTCCCCCATTTTTTTCTTCATGACCAATCGGTTCCTCACAATTGATGACTATAAATCCAAAGAATGCCGCCTCAGTGCTGTTGGCATTCCACATGTGCTTTCATCCCCCAAGAACATCCCTTAGCCAAGTCCAACACATCTCAACATCCCAGGCCTAGTGTGGTTTTTTTGGTAGGGCCGTTTGAAGGAGGCGCTAATGAGACGGTCTCTTGTGTATCAGCATGTAAACACTGACGGTGTGTGAACTATGGCACTGCTGATTCCCATTTGGTTCAATTACAGCTGAAACCGAGAGCATCAGTGGCACCAGTCTTTATGCGTGTGTGCCTGTTAGCAATGGCCACATGCTCTCCAGACAAAAATGGGAATAATCAAAGTCTGTAATTATTTGGCCAGCGAGGGGTGATGGTATGTTTTCTCTTGGCTGACGCAAGTAGATTGCTTTCAGACATGCCTATAGATGGCAAAAGAAGGCAAAATTTTATAACCACCCTGAAGTGTCACTGTCATATGGATGTTTTATGCTGGCTTGCATCAGAAAAACAACATTTTACAGCAAAAGTGAGATAAAATAATAAGAGGGTCTAGTCTTTTGGGGTGGTAGAGAAATTTTTTTAGCACAGTTCAAAATCTATGGATGCACAAAATGACAAATTGTGGCTAATAAGGAGATGAAATGACAGATAAATGTCCGATATTAAATTCTATATGGTTTTGTTTAAATAAATAACTAATTAAAACTAAAATACAAACATTAAAACTTTGTAAATGCTACAAGTGAATTAAGGTGCATTACAACATTGTAATGAGCCATATGAAAAACGGATATTAATTGACATTTGAAAAAGATTGCAGTGTTATTTAATAAATTTAAGTAAAATTAATACAAATATGATTAACATGAAATGATTCATGTTTTATTCATACATTTGAGTGAGCATTATATGATGGCACAGTTAATTTAAATGTAAAAACAAGAGAAATAACCATATAATCCAATACTGACTAAATAAATGAAACTATTATTATTATTATTATTGACAATAATTATCATTATTATTTTGTATTAATATTAATACAAAATAATAATGATAATTATTGTCAATAATAATAATATCAGCCAATAACCAAAATGGTACAAATATTTCATGCATACCTATTAGGATATCAGAGGGATATGAAGGTTTTCTTTCGCTGTCTATAAATGTTCAGCCTGTCTTTAGTGACTAAGCTTAGTTACTCTATTCGGTCCCTCTGCATAGTGTCCTTTTTTACTTTTCTTCAGCCCCAGTGCAGCAGGGATCATGGGCTCTGGGCCGGGCCGTCTGCTGTCGCTACCCTGATGGTGATGTCTTGGATGAACTGGAGGAGTCTGACTGGGAGCCAGGGCAGAGGAGTGGGAGGAGAGAGCAGGTCATTCAGGTTCTGGATGATTTGCTTGTGGCATATTCTCAGAGGGGGGTAGGACTAATGATGGAGATGATCGCGTATTCGTTAATCACTGCCATTGGGAGTGGGGAGCGCCCGAGGAGGCTGGATGGAGATCACAAAGTCAGCTTGGCTGATCTCAAACAGTTTAAGACCCTATGGAGCAACTCATCAACATAGATATATGCAGGCGATAGTGAAGGTGGACCAGATTTACATTACAAATAGGAGCTTTTTCAGTAGTAAAAGAGGGATTTTACAGTCACATGAATAGTAATCGACCTGCTCTGTCATCACAACCTTTCATTGCAACCCCATCACCACACACTGACGTTTTTCTTCACCTTTGAGTGATTCTGTTTAGCATATGAGGTTATGAAAGTGGCTGAGTGCCGCCATGATTCTGAGGGATGTGACTATATAAGACATTTATGTACGGTATTAGAATTTATGAAGGTTAAATGTGCTATTTGAGGATTCGTTACGTCTTATCTTCCGCAAGAACCTTGAACAGATGGGCCATTTTCCTTGTGTAATGAACACTTATTAACAAGGGGTCAAAGTGTTTAACATCTTCATTTAGTCTGTCTTTTACCTCTATGCTGAATTAATGTCGAAACGACTGTATGTGTGTCAGAGCTCTCTCAGTTTTTAGTCTCGGTTTCCTCTTGATGGTTGGTTATCACAGTAGGCGAGGCAGCTGGAAATTAAGCTTTGCTCTCTTTGACCTTTTAAGAGTCATTAGAACAAGGTAATGCCACATACTTTTCTATGGAAATTACAAATCTGCTCAAATACAGTAAAACTCACTCCCGTTTCATTCAAAATCACAAATGACTAAATCAGAAAAATCCATTTTTATCACTCCATAGCCTGTCACCAATAATCCTTTAAAGTGTCTTCTTTTGAAGTTAAAATGTGCAGATTACTAGTTCAAAATGGCAGAGCCACTGTCCTTGTTTAGGTATTCTGCAGTTGGTTTGTTTATCTGTGAATATTTACACTTGTCAAATGAATTTGCGGTCTCTTCATCACTTATATTCTCTAAACGCTGCAGCCATGCCATTGCATCCATCTATATAGTCAATTTTTAATGAGTTCAGTCAAAACGACTTAGCAGTGATTTTTGTTCTTTTTTCTCTTTTATTTTTGGTTTGTTGATGACTTGTCTGTTCTCAAAATGTATAGCTGCTTGTCTACTCGCGCTTACCTGAAAAAAGAAAAACCATGGCGCAGGGTTCTTCGTCAAAGAACCGGCCAGAAGAGAAAATAGGTCATCTGTTTTGATCACTGCAAAATGAGTAGAATTCTAGTTATATATTTATTTATCTCTGTTAGCCTGAAGCTCATTACTGCCGAAACTAGCTGACCCGGAGCACTCAATGACCACTAAATTGTATTTTGCAGGTTACCACAGAAACTGTTCTCTCCTTTCCCACCCAGCGTAAATTGCTGCAATGCTTAATAACAAATGCATATCATAATTTCTACGTCTCCCATGTGCTGCGCCGTTCTTCATGCTTGTGTGCATGTCTCAGATGTACTTTTTTAATCAAAAGGGAAGGGAGGATGGGGTGGGGGGACAGTCTGGCGGTGGTGTGTCATACATTTATAGCAGTACAGTGGGAGCGTATGGCTGTCATGTCTGCTGTTACTAAGCTGCAGCAATGCCTCTCCGACACCACTGTACCCTGTAAACACATGCAGTGCTCCTCCAGGGACCTCCCTGTTTAACATGATCAAAGGGGGAACGGTACAAAATGCAATTTGATGCGACAGACTCCTCGCTTTTGCACGCGTTAAATTTATAGTGTGTGATATCACCGCATACAGAGACTGATTCAGGCAGAACGTGGCGTTTTCTCTTGTTTTGCCTTGTTAAAACCCTGCTTTTGCACTGACATAAAATAACTGACAAAAAAAATCCTCAAACCTAAGTTGATATTTTTTTTTTTTTTTTGGATAAAACTTCACAATAAGGTCCCATTAGTTAACATTATTTAATACATTAACTAACATGAACTAACAATGAGAAAGACAATTCTTACAGTATTTATTAATCTTTGTTAATGTTAGTTAATAAAAATACAACTGTACGTTGTTCATTCATGTTAGCTCAGATCCATGAAATAATATTAACACATACAGAGTAGGAGGACACCAGCATATGTAGCGTTGTTTACATTAGTTCAAAGTTACTGTTAGCTTTAATATAAACAAAATAGGTAACACTTTAGGGTCCAATTTTCACAATTAACTAGTTGCTTATTAGCGTGAATACTAATAGGATATTGGCTGTTTATTAGTACTTATAAAAACGGTTAGTTCCTGTCCTTGATTCTGATTGGTCAATAGCTGAGTTTTATTCACGATAAAACACGGCTATGACCGCTTCACCCAGCGGTTCTGTGTATCACTACACAACACCCTTAGCAACCACTCTTAGCAACGTAAACTGTTTGTTCTCAATTGATATTGTTCATTGAAGCTTACTGTATTATGTAGAAGAGTATTGTGAGGAAAAAGATTGAGTGAGCGAGTTTATTACCTGCATTCAGATTTAGCATTTTCCTTCAGGTCAGTCCTATGTTCATAATAAAAAATCCGTTTAAATGTCTGATGTATCATCTTGTTGTTTTAACATTTAAAGGGGACCTATTATGCCCCATTTTACAAGATGTAAAATAAGTCTCTGATGTCCCCAGAGTGTGTATGTGAAGTTTTAGCTCAAAATACCCCACAGATATTTTTTATAGCATGTTAAAATTGCCACTTTTTGTAGTTGAGCAAAAACGCGCCATTTCAGTGTGTGCCCTTTAAATGCAAATGAGCTGCTGCACTCGGCCAGTGTCAGGATTCAGTCAGGACGCACTATAATGTCAGAAACTGCTAATATATGCTGCATGGAGATCGAACAGGTATAGTTTAGTTCAATTACGGTTATAACTTATATTGTCTTCTTGTTTTTATCCACTATATTACTACAAGCCTGTTGTACCGGACCCCGTTCGGCTTTACCGATGAGTTTTATGACGTTTATTGTACTTCACACAAAAGATGAAGCGTCCGTTTTCACTCTAGAAAATCACTGTAAGAGCTTAATAAAACACAGTGCAAGTGTGCATTAAAATATTATCCATAAACTCTCTCTCTCACTTGCATTATCATCAACATACATACCGAATTACACAGAAACACTCGTTACAACTAACAGTAAACAAAAATATAAAGAACTTTTCTGCTTTTTCGGGTGGTGCTTAATAAACTGGTAAACTTTATATCTGTAAATCAACTCTGATGAACTGTAATAAAGTGCTCTCACCTTCATTACTGCCATATCCAGTATCACTCTGGAGACTGTAAGCTGGATCACGAACAGTACTGATCTATCCTTGAGTAACAAATTTTTAGCACAACCTGTTTTGTATTGTCCCTTTGTATTGACATTCGTTCACAAAGCAGTCCGGTGTGAAATGATTCGCGAGCATTTTCTTATAAAAAAAAACTAAATTAATCCACCTCGTCTTCAGCGGCTCAGATTTCGGGAGTAAATAGAGAGAGCTATGTGGATTAATCCATCCAGCTACAGAACACCTAAAACGCTTGGGAGACATTCTCGTCAGCGCAGCAAATGGCGGACTGTACAACTGGCTGTGAACTCGCACAGGGCGGTTCTATGTTAAAATGGCAATGTCTGTCAACATTCGTGGACGGGGCCTGTGGCTAACGTGACGTCACGCTGCCAGGGATCTGGAAACGGCTTGTTCAGAGACACTGCTTATGATTTATGGGGATTAAAAAAAAAGGAGTGGTTGGATTTTTATCATTATAGGGTGGTTGTGTACACACACTGCCAACACACATTTTTAGCCAAACACCATGCAAAAGTGAATTTTGAATAATAGGTCCCCTTTAAGGGGTTTTCCCGTGACTAACAGCGCTAGTCAAAGCATTTGTTAGTTGTGTCTTGTTCTGTGTTCACAACAATTCAGTCTTTTCAATGTAAAAGTCTTCGCTACTGACTGACACACTCATAAAGACAGTCTTTGCCGCCATCTAATGGCGTAATAATGTAACTTCTGTTGCTGTTCATGGTCAGGGACTATATTTTTCCGGCAGAAGGAAGGCTTTTAGAAAAAGTTTACTTCATGAAAGTTGCATTGATACATATTTCTGGCTTTAATATTTGTATTGTGTGGTAACCGTTTTTCACGGCCGTGACTTATTCACGATACACCACTAGCCTCGAGTACCTTATTGCTTTTATAAAGCACATATTAATGCCTTATTCAGCATGACCATATTCTACATCTCTTAATCCTACCCAATTCCTACCCAATACCTAAACTTAACAACTACCTTACTAACTAATAATAAGCAGTTAATAGTTAGTTGATAGTGAGAATTGGACCCTAATCTAAAGTCTGTCCAAAAAAGGTTAACTTGACAAACTATACATCATTAAAAAGGTCTAAGACTCGATCTTTCAATTTACTCTAAAAAATCTTATAGTGACTGCATGTAATGTCTTAATTTGTGTAAAAATGTATGAAAAAATCTCTTCAACCATTACCAGCATGTCCCGCATTCACCCAGATGATGAGACGGCAGCCATGGTGCCATAGAACGCCCACTTCACTTCAGACAACCGCTTTAAACAGATTAAAACTTGAATACGCACTGCACCAGATTCCCTCCGATTGAACAGATGCCGAGTGACAGCCCAGACGATTTAGTGTGTTAAACTGCACAACAAACTCAGCCCCCTGGTGTGCATCTGTAGGTCATTTCAATAATAACACAGAGAAAACAGTAACTGCTTCCCTTAAGGAAGACTTCAAAGTTTTCAAATTAGTTCAGCACTTTTACGAAAGAACAAAAATAATGAGAGACAATGATCTCTAACCTTTACCGATGCTCCCATTCTCTGCTGTGATTTGACAGAAATTGTGAAGGTGACTAGATGAAAAACTGTTGGCTGATTGCATCTACCAAGCGACAGCCAAAAATAAGGCTGCAGTCTGATAGACAGCAGAGGTTAGCACCTCTATTTCTCCCAAAGTGTGGCAAATGCACACTATCCAATGTTGAAAAGCATTGATTGCGGTTTTGCATGTCCATCACATAAAGTATTTGTTCATTTCCAGTGCAGACTCTTCAGGTATGAGGTTGCTCTCAAATGTGTGGCCAAAACTGATTTTGAATGCACGGAAAGGTTGCAAAAAATAGTCTGCTAAAGTGTTATTTTCCAAAAAACCAATGCATTTCATCACTATTGCTAAAATTGGCCCCATTTCAAACTGCAGAGGATTATGAAACCATCCAACACGGCAATTTGACCTATAAGCAACAAAAACGAATAGCGTTTGGCCCAGCTGCACAGCTTAAATGTGTTAATTTGCAGACCTGTGCGGTGTGTTTGAGCAGAGAGATGGCCCACAGCACAACTGTATCCCAGATGATCTCACTGAAAAGAGTCAGGGTTTATAGGGCTGCGAGCACTTGATCGTGGACCAGAGCTTTGGAGGTATCCAGAAAAAACATCAGTGGATTTTAGGTCAGTCCCTCTGCTGCCCCACATGGAGAGGAGGCCAAGAGCCTCTCTTGCCCTTTAATGTTTAATCAATAAAACCCACCCAGCTCATGACTACAGGCTAAAATATTTTAGCTGAAAAAACCTGCATGCATCTGAAAAACGTGACAGGGAAAGGTCGATAGATTTTCCTCTCTCTGCAGGTGTGATTGATTGTAACTGACCGGTGCTGGTGATACAGGAATGAAAGACCTCAGCCATTCATTAAAACACATCAGGAGCCAAACATCTGGAATGAAAGAAGATGATAACCGATTAGACAGGAGGATTCTGCTACATCTGACCTTTTCTATGGCATATTCTTTTTTTATTTTGCACTCCTTTGTCTCCCTGGCTTTGCTGGCTTTCGTGTATTTCATTTTATTCTTTCCTCTCCTCTCTGTTGCTTTCAGACATGTTTGTGTCTGGATGCAAACTTGCTTTCCTGCATAAGTAGTTCTCGGTATGGACAATTTTGTTCTCGTACGTCATTATTAACAGTTGAGAAACGGAGCTCAGAATAGAGGATTAATTATGGGTGTTTTGTAGTACTTTACTGAGCACAGCTAGAGCCCATTTAAAGACTTAGTGAGCTGGGGACTTTCCAAAAGTCTCCCATTTAATCTTTTCCATGAGACTGCTTTTTCTCCTTCAAATTTAAAATATATGTACAGTCAAACTGCCTAATTATAACTATACAGCAACGAATGAATTGCAGTCACCCACACAAACATACACACAAGAGAAAGCAATGATCAAAGCGAGTGCGTTGCTCTAAAAGGCCTGCGTTAGACTCATTTCACTAAAGGCTCTTAAAACCTACTTAGTGTGGGGGTGGGGGGGGGATGGAAAAAATACACAAAGCATTAGCCCTCAGAATGCCAGGCATATGTTATTGTTGTCTAGATTGTTTCTGTATGCATATGGAACGCTTTAAATCTGTTCAGCAAAACCAAATCGCAGTGATACATTCTGGCACGACATATATAAAGACCCATTTGTAATACTGACCCACATTGGACGCAATGTATCTGGTTCTATAACAATGCGATGCTAAAATTAATGCGGCACACCAGGAAAAGAGAAGACACAATCTCATTCATTGATTTATTTATAAAACTATTAAGCATAAATCTTCAGCCAGGTTTGTCATGCATGCATCGCGTTAGACTTTCTCATTGTCCGTCACTTTGACGGACAAGGTCGTAAAAATTCTATCATAATCTATTCACTAGTGCGCACTTACATATAATCAGATATAGTATGGTGTTGTCAAAAGTACTGACCGCGATACCAAGTCAGTACTGAAAATGTAAAAATATGACGCTTTGAGCACTGTTGAGCGGACTCGTAAACACCTCTGATTGGCCTTTGTGTTTATGCGTTCATCAGATATGTCTGCGATTTGCACTTCTCGCACTGATTTGTTAGATTATCTGAACGTGCTCCTCCTGAACTTTTTAAATTAAACAATTTATTACTAGTCATTTTAATTTTCATATTGTGATAATATTACGATTTTTAATAGCTTTTGTTTTCGTTCACATTTTCAATTTTAATCATGAACTTGCAGGACTAGCATATAGGCTATATTATGCATTTATTTATTTAAGAAGAGAACAGATGAATGGAGAATGTGTGTCACTTTTCATGTTCAACACCACATGAAGCAGATGAATGTTTGTTTGTTTTTCCCTCGCAGTGACAGAGGATGCCACTAAAACACAACCTTTGTGCCTGAACAGGCAAATATGAACAATGCAGTATTACAAAATAAACTGGATGCTCGCCTCTGCGTAATCAAAGGCATCAAGGGAGACTAAAGCAGAAGCAATTTTCATTAGATTTTGCGTCTTTGCCTCGGACAGGCGACAGCTGCGTCTAAAAGCTTAAAAATGATACCTTTGGAGGATGTATTCCAAGGTAGAAAGGCATCAAGGCACATCCCAATCCAATGTTAGAATCACTTCCTGTCTCCTGGGATACCTTCATCTGATCAATTTTTGAAAGCAGCATAGATGTATTCTTCGCTGCCTTTGCTATCCCACAATCCTGTGCATTCCATTGACAGTTGAGCTAAAAAATAAAGATGGCGTCTGAAAGTTACAGTTAGTGGCAGGCATGTACTGGCCATCGGGAGCACTGGGACTTTTCCGGTGGGCTGGTCACCGAAGCGAGGGAGACCTCCCCAATATTAGGCGTTGTTTTTAAATTAAAGTGCATGCGTAACTGCAAAAAGCGGCGCTACCCGATGCATCTGCCAGGCCCGCGCAAAAGCAGAGCGGGATCAGTCAAACACACATTGCTGATGAACATGTGCTGCGCTTTCTCCACTCTGTAAAATGATAAACAGCACAAGTCGCTTGATCCATTCAGATTTGACACAGAATTATGTGTTATACAGTCATGTGATATGAGAACATTAAAGGTTCTGTAGTGATGCTAGTTGAAATCAGCCACGACCATGTAAAACGCATGAATTGGAAATTGGAAAACGCGAATATACACAATTACAAGCTTGTCAATTCAGCACCTAGTAATTTAACTTGAAGTTATTAACGCTGTATAAATATGGTGTTTTGGCAGAAATGTAGCCTATTTGTTATAAATGTTAATATTATTACTTATATTAAATATTGTGGAATATAAAACACTTTTACAGAGGTTGTTTTTGTAGTTTCTACATGTTTAGGGTATTTTTTTATTATAAATTCCATAGTTTAGTATTATTTATTTTTTATTTTAAAAACCATAACCATGGTAATGAGGATCTAGCTAATGAGGAGCGTGGTTTCACTTGTGACCACCATGTTACTAATACTACAGTTAAACTCTGGATTTTATGCAAGAACTAGTACATTTTATTAGGACGACTACGAAGGATAATTTAACAAAATAGTTGTAATGCCCAACCCCAGCAACACATTCACGGGTGAATTGTCCAGGGGTGAGTTTTAGCCCCAGTTCAGCCCTGGTTGGTGGTCAGTTGTCGGATGCAGCCGACTTCCCGTGGCAGTTTTAATTTTGTTCTGGAGGCTGAACCGGCACTTTGCTGCTACACTAGAGAGCACTTGCCACCAATTGGACAGGGTTGGGAATTACAGTTACAAGTTACAATAGATCACTCTTAGTGTAATCTGTTAAAATGATGGACAACCTTCAGATTTTTCCTGTCACTGCTAAAAAAAAATTAGTCAATGTGAGAAAATATTTGGTTAATGCGACCTCTGGTGTGTTCATATGTGTATATCATCACTGTAAGAGGTAAAGGCACAATGCAAAATTCTCAGTCTGCAAACGAAAACATCAGTTTAGCAGCATCTCCAAATAATTTTGTTAGGCTAGCCTCTAACATTTACCAAGCAGCAGTACAGAAAGCCATAATAATCAAGTTTTAAAAGGATATGAGCCTTGTCTCTTCATCATGACTTTCATTAGATTGTGTCTCAGTAAATTCCACAGGGCGATAGATCAGCCATCCAGAAATGCCCTTGCTGAATTAAAAGGTAAAAGCCCAATCTGAGTTTCTAATATGGCAGAAACAGTAAAAGTAACCAACATCAGTTACGAAACAGGCTGCACAACTATCCTGCAGTACTTACTAGAATTGGCTTTCGCATTTTCAAGTCAAACCACAGTGCAAAATTTCAGGAAAGACAAAGTCGATGTGTTCAAATGACAAAATGACCCCATATGAAAAATAAGGAGTTACCGGAACTAAACGGTGTGAGTGTCACCAACAAACTAGCATAGAGAAATCCACCACAGAATCACTTTAACACCACAAGTGAAGCAGGGGACAGATTGACTTTCTCCATTTAGGTGTATTATCTTTCAAACCCATGGGCCGTATTGGGCAAGTTGCAGACATCAACTCTCTGAGTGACTCTCAAATAGAAACTAACACCACAATTTACTTAACTGAGAAATGTAAAGTAAATGTAAGATAAAAAAAAAAAAAAAGAGGTATTGGTCTTAGTAAATTTTGTCAAGACAATTCAATGATACTTAATAGGGGATTCAACTTGCATGAATCAAGGGGTATAGCCTACTTTACATTAACATTTTTCTTTTTTTTCGATCAAATGAAGGTACTATAGCCTTCCTGTAGCTCAATCACTAGAGCATGGCACTAGCAACGCCAAGGTCATGGGTTTGATTCCCTGGGAAAACAAGGACTGATAAAATGTGTACCCCAAATGCAATGTAGGTCACTTTAGATAAAAGCGTCTGCCAAATACATAAATAAATATACTTTTCTCAAGACTTTTATATGCAAGAGTATACTTCTGCAGTGAAAGCATGCCTAAAACCATTATTTGTGTCAGTGGGTATGTGCCAGAATATTATGAAGGATTGTGTCGAAATTTACTGCAGGTAAACTGATGTAACTTTGTAATGTAATGCATTGCATTGTTTTGTTTTTATTTTGTGCCCCATTAAATTGGGACAATTCACCAAAAATGAAAATGTACATTGCTGAGTTTTGACTTATAAGAGGGAATTATAAGATAAGCTTGTTGTTTTCTCATGTTATATGAAGTGTGCATTATTTGGACATGCCATTTTGCATGTTGAGTTTTAAGTCAAGAGCATGTGTCCTATTTTCTACGGAAGCCCTAAACGGCCATGAATTATTTTATTTATTTTTTTTCTTACTTTTTTTTTTCGTGATCACGACTTATTTTCTCGTGATCTCGAGATAACAAAAGTTGTTTTGTCGTGATCACGACTTAATTTTCTCGTGATCTCGAGATAACAAAAGTTGTTTTCTCGTGATCTTAATTACACAAATGTGCCAACAGGTGGCAGTATATTACCAAATATAACTGATGGGGTGCGGTAAATATCCACTTTACTGTATTTCATATTGGCCCAGATTTTACGAGTTTCGGACAGAGAGAGTTTTCGTGATCGCTTTATTTTGTGCAGTAGGCTATTGTGTGCGTTAAGTGATTAACTTAACTGTTAAATGATTGAATACAATTATTTTGCTTGAAAGTTTATCTGTTGTCGCATGACTCACCACAGTTTTAAAACTAATTTTGATGTCACTGTATAGTATTCTGTTTGCACCTTATTGTGTATCTTTAAGACGCTATTTTAATCATCACAGTTTCAGTGTTCGTTTACCTCACTATTTCACTCAATGTATATTGATAAGAAATATGATTTATAGCCTATGTCATTTAATTCAGTTATAGTGTGTAACGTATTGTATTTTCTACATTTCTTTGTTGGAAACCACACACATACACATAAACACTCTTCCCAACATCCTAAGATTGTTTTAGCCTATATCAACTGGATTAAAGTTTTGTTTTTTGGAAATCTGGAGTATTGCACCTCTTTTTAAATGGAAGAGCTAAGAGGAGGAAGACAGTTTAATGCACATGATATCACAGCCTATCCTACATGACGAATAAAAATAACAAACACGTTATGTAACATAATTTTATTTCAAACGAATGAGGAAAATCAAGTGGGTTTAATCTAAAAGTTTTTAGAATTATAGAATAATCTGGCATTTTTCTAAAGGCACTCTGCCTGCGCTTGAGATGTTGAATGCTCTGTTGATCATTAAACATGTTAATTACACAAATAACATGTTTAGCATACATTTATTGAACAGTGATTGATTAGCCTATATGTATTTATTTATTTATTGTAAACTTTATTATTAAGTGAAGTAAACATTTTGCTGAAATATCCACAAGATATAAGAGCGCTTTTGATTTATCCGTCGATCAGATGCGTGTGAAAGTTGTGTTCGTTACTATAGCAACAGTAGAATCCGGGTACAGTGTGTTTCAGAATCAATCACTGTAAAAATAACTTTTATGTCGAGATGACGACAAAACAACTTTTGTTATCTCGAGATCACGAGAAAATTAAGTCGTGATCACGACAAAACAACTTTTGTTATCTCGAGATCACGAGAAAATTAAGTCGTGATCACGACAAAACAACTTTTGTTATCTCGAGATCACGAGAAAATTAAGTCGTGATCACGACAAAACAACTTTTGTTATCTCGAGATCACGAGAAAATAAGTCGTGATTACGACAAAACAAGATAGAAAAAAATAATAATCCATGGCCGTTTAGGGCTTCCGTAATTTTCAGCACATGACGAGGTAAAAACTACAAGCTGACAGCTCGCTATCCTAAAACATCGCTCAACTAAATAAGCTGACCTCAAAAACATGGCCTTGTCTTTGTTCTCTGATATTCCTGGTCACAGGCTCATCTCACCTGATCTAACTGCTATTGTTATTTGATGTCTGTTAAACTATGCTGGGTCAAGGCCAAATATGTTTTGGAAAAAAAAACAACAACAAAAAAACCCCATCATGCCGTTTTTAGCTGCGACGCTTCATGTTTTTCTGGTCAAGAACAATCTCAGGTCTTTTCAAACATTGCTGAAAGACTTGTAGTTACCAAAGACAGCATCACAGTCAGAATAAAATGAATGCTTTTGACATCAAAAACAACACTCTATGAGCAATATATCAGTTATAGGGCAAAAAACAGTGGGGGGTTTCAAAGACAGTGAAGAACAACTGAGAGAAAGAGAGAGAGAGAGAGAGCAAGATGGGAAGATATTTTACACTTCGAAGAATTACTGAAGTAACCCAACCCAAGCACGAGAATGCACCACAGGGTCAAATAAACCGGACAAATGAATGCCAAAGGAAGTTGTTAGTCTCATAATTATGTTAAAATGTGACATTGACAAAGTAAATTGCTAATTCCATCTATCCATCCATTCTTCAAACCGCTTATCCACTGTAGGGTGTCAGCGTCTCCGGCTGAAGGCAGCGAACACCCTGAACAGATGGAAATTGTTAATTGTTCATACATTTTCATGCTTGCAGCATATAGACAACTTTTCAGTCGTTAACAGCTCCTACGTACTATTGATTACACCATGACCTGCATTCGAGTCAATATGACCCTGTTAAGCCCTGGCATGAATCCTGTTATATTATATGTGCATGCAAGCTTTATCTTCAGTACTATATGCTGTTTGCCTAATGATTTTTTACATGTAAAAGTAGATAGGTCCATAACATTTTGGATTGTAGCAGCTCATTTACTCGTTTTTTTTTTTATTTTTTTTTTATTTTTTTTATAATATCTTTAATAATTCAAAACTATCATTAAATGTACAGTTCACCCAAAATGGAAATTCTGTCATTTACTCATCTTCTTTTATGTTCAGCAGAAGAAAGAAAGTCATAGAGATTTGTAACAAGAGTAAATGATGAAAGAATTTTTATTTTTGGTATGGCTTTCTTTGCAATGCTTTGGTAATGCATGTAAAAGTAAGATATTACTGATAAATGTAGCATAAAATGGTTGAAGTTAGTTATTGTGTCTTTAAAGTCATTGTATTCATCAAAGCCGACTTCTTTCCCCTTAGCTGATTCCTTGCAGATACGATCACATGCCTGAAGCAGTCATCTCTCTCACCGAGGCGATGCAGTGCCATCTTGTGTAGAACATACAGTTCACCTCTTAAGTTCCATTCTAACTGCTCTAGATGTCTAAAACCTGAAACCTCACAATAGGCTGAACGATGCGGTAACATCAAACATTTGGAGTTTTTTGTAGTGCTGGTTTCTTTTTCTTTTTTTTTTATCTCATCTTGAGACATCAAACATTTTGAGATTTTCCTCTAATCTTGCTCCCATTCTCACCTCCTCGATTCGATACTGCATTATGAGGTTTTTATGAAAGAAACACTAGAGCTTCTACGTGTTTTGCAGGAGTGGCAATAGCTGTGGCTAGGAAATGAGAAGATAAGGAGCGAACGCATACATTAGTGCTGTGGTTATACAGCGCGCATGTTTGCCTTGTTCTCTAAGGGCGGCGTTTTCCAATCATTATGTTGTAGTGTCTATGTGTGGTGATGAATAAGATGTATTGCGTTTCCTTGTAAATCAAGAGAGGGGAAAAAACCCAACTGGAATTAGATCCGGAGTTATCAGGTTCCATTCAACAGGAAACGAGGGGATGTTACGGCTTAAACATTTCCGACCCTTTCCATCTTTCCTCCATCCAATCCTCTCTCTCTCTCTTTGCCCTGCATCTGCGGCACAGCACCTTCGTAAATCAGGCTTAAGGAGTCACGCCACTGATGGACTCTATCAAAATATTATCACAGGCCTGCACACACTTTTACACAGGATTACACTCTCCGCCGTATGTAATGCCGCAGCGACAGGGCCATTTACATGAACAGCCTCATCCTGCCATAGGCAGGTCACATTTATTGCACCCACGTAAATATTTACGCCTTACAACAAACGCATTCCTTGGCAGGGCCCACTATCAAATAGATCCAAACCATCATAACAAAATTTGGAAGAAGTGATTAATCTCGCCAAGGTGTTGCAGTTTGCTCTGACTCTAAAATTTAGGCATTTTGTTTTTGCTTCAGATCATGAAAGGAACGGCCGCGATGAGATCATCAACTCAAGGTTAATGTGAAGAGGAGTTGGTGATACACAGCTCCAATCTAGGCCCACTCAGAGCTGCTGCCTTTTCATTTCTAGTGTTCATCTTGTTATCTGTAATTGTTAAGGGATGAGAAGACCAAGGTCGGGGCATTGCCTGATAAGCATTTGTGTGACAGCTTTGCAAATTGATGCTTATGGTCCAGTGCTGAAGGCTGCCGGCTGAGGATTGTGGGTGGGAAAGTGAGCTGCCCGGGCATAAGACAATACAATTATGAAAATGATCCATTTCATAATGTGTCTTTTAAACATTGACTGATCATATAGCTACAGCGGCGGTGGATGCAATAAGCAGACGGCAGAATGGGGTCTATTTGCCTGGCAAACCTAAATGTAAATATAATGAAGAAAGTGCGCACACTGAGAGAGTGTGTTTAAAGAACATTGGTTTAAAATGTTCTCATTTCATAGCCACCTCAGATTGGCAATAAGCACTACCAATGATGTTTTATTCATCTACATAAGTGAGAGTCAAGCCAGTCCCTGTTGAAATATTACAAATTATCATTTATATTGCTTCATTTTGTTGGTGGTGGAGAGTGGCTCTCTTTAGATCTAGTGTAGAGGAGACTGGATAGAACGGCTCAGCTGCAGTGGGATGGAGCTGAGATGGAGCTTTAGAGGTCACAGGGACGACAGCGGGTTGGTGGTGAGGAGATCGGCGAGAGGTGTGTTTGAGTATGAGAACAGCAGAGTACAGTTGTCCATCCATATACAAGATACAGTGGCCCCACAGACACTGTAAAAAAAAAACAACAAAAAAAAACAAACAAACTAAAATTGCCAGTAGGTGGCGGCTAGTGACTTAATTAATGAGTAATAATAAGTCCTTAATTTAATCAACTGATTTAAACGGTCATTTAGGAACAAAGCAAGTGACTGTCTTTATGAATGAGCCAATGAATCATTGAGTCACCTGATTCATGTAAAAAAAAAAATGCTTTGTGTTGCTCAGCGAATTTTGCATTATAACTCCATGGTAGGCTACATCACGTAGTGAAATTGTGCATACTCGATAATATCAGCTCATCTGCAATTGCAATATTATCGCAGACAATACATTATCGGATACAAAATATCAACCCAAGTTGCATCTGCAAACAAATGACGTTACAGCTTTTTTCAAAACTAAATTCCTTTTCTGATACACTTTTTCAATTATTATTAACCAAATGATCTCTGTCTTTTTTGATGGAAGCATGAGGTCAGTTCCTCCTAAAGGGATAGTTCACCCAAAAATGAAAATTACCCCATGATTTATTCACCCTCCAGCCATCCTAGGTAAATATGACTATCTTCTTTCAGACGAATACAATCTGAGTTATATTAAATAATGTCCTGGCTGTCGAAAGCTAATTATTTTAGTTTTTAAAGTTTTAAATATGGATATTTTTCTTACACAAATGCATCGCTTCACTTCAGAAGTCCTTTATTAACCCCCCGGAGCCGTGTAGTTTTCTTTTATGATGGATGGTTGAACTTTTTTGGGCTTAAAAATTTCATCCTCTATTTATTGCCATTATAAAGCTTGGGAGAGCCAGGACATTATTTAATATAACTCTGATTGTATTCGTCTGAAAGAAGATAGTCATATATATCTAGGATGGCTTGAGGGTGAGTAAATCATGAGGTAATTTTCATTTTTGGATGACATGTGATGACATGTTTTGGATGGATGACATTCCTAGCTGAATAGTCACTGGTGTAGTTCGTCATAGGAACATATTCCACAAAGTTTGACAGTCGGAATGTGTCCAAGACTGTCTTTATTTTGAACAATATATCTGTTTCATGTATTGAAATCTAGCAAACTGTGAAATATTTTGATATTATACTATATTGCTTGTCAATAAATGCCACATTATACATTTTGGGGGGAACTGAATGCGAGTATCTGCAACTACTACAGCCATAGATATATCACATATCACACATGCTGGGTTGTTTCAACCCATGTTTGGGTCAAATATGGAAAAACGCAACTATTTAAAATTTTAAATTAATTTTTTAAACCCAATGGTTGAGTTTGTCCATATTTGACCCATATGAACTGACCCATATGCACTGAACTAAAATGTAGTCTTTTCACACATTTCTTCCAATTGATCTTACCACGTTGAAAAGGTTAAGCCAAAGCCGACCTACTAAGCCCAAGACTCTCAGCAGCAAACTCACTCTCGTCCACCTATGCAAACAACACTCATCCCGCATCTGTATCTACTCATTTAACAAAACCTCTCGATGCAGTCCTCCAGCACGCAATATGCACAACTAAACAACAGCGGCAAGAGTGCGGCACACTTCAGACTAAATTAGTCGCTTCTTTTTTCCGTGGATGAAGCAGGGGAGAACTAATGACAGAGAAGCCCGGGATGGTGTGCTCCTATTGAAACAGTGTTATGACTATAGATATAATCCAGCGAGATAAAAACAAGAGAGCAAGCTGTGATCACTGTGTGCAGCTGGGATATACATCACAAAACAAAGTTGCGCTGTTGAAAACATGCATTTGCCATGGCTGCAAAAAAAGGAGGCAAAGCAAAGTGTGTGGGTTAAATAAAGGTTTGTGTTGCCAGAGGGGACAGGGTGGTAGCAGAGATATATATCACCCAGCAGATATTTTGCCTCTGAGCCTCCTGGGACGAGGAATCTGTGACTCTACATGGGTTGTGAGTCCTGTTTGATGGACAGTGCTGTGACAGGCGGTGTCACACAAGCAGTGTGTGGCGGGTGTGGGCTGGGCAGGAGGTGATAAACTCTGTCACTTTTCCCAACTTCCAACGCTGATGAGAAAGGCATCTACAGCTGTCCGGCCATTACCATTTCAGAGTCTCCACCTGCACTGAGCTTATGATAACCAACAGCTGGTTAGCCTGATAAACCAGCATCTCCTCTGGCCATAAAAGCAATTCTGAACATTGCTTTGCAGTTGATATACGGTGAATCTGAACACAGTGCCTGGGCAGTGTGTGCATGTCTGTGTATCTCTGTTTGTGTGTGTATGTGTGTTTGTTTTAGGCAGTGGTGGGGGGTGTCTCTCCTACAGTAAAAGGTCATTGGTAATAGTTTTGAATGTGTGGAGGACTCCTGCAAATCCGGATGTATCGTGCTGAGCTGATGGCCCTGTCACTGTGCCATGAATAGCCCTGCCCCTCCAACAGACCACACACACATATTTCCATTTGAGCACAGGATAAGAAAAAGCAGGGGAAAGAGATTGAGACTGACAAAACAACAAAGGAATAAATTAACAAACTGAGGAGAGAAGGAATGACAAGAGGAAGGAAAGAATAAACAAATAAAGGAAGGACGGATAAGAGGAAGGAATGTGAACGAATGAACAAAAGGAAGGAAGGATGGATGGATAAGTGGAAGGAAAAAGTGAACAAATAAAGGAAGGAAGACAGAAGGGAAGGATAGGAGGAAGGAAACTGAACAAATGAACGAAGGAAGAAAAAAGTGAATGAATGAATGGAAGAAGGAAGGAAGAATGAGAGAAAGAAAAGAGTAAATGAAGAAAGGTAGAAGGGATGAGAGGAAGAAAACAGTGTAAGACAGAAGGAGGAAGGAAGAATAAAAGGAAGGATGAGAAGAATGAACAAATGAATGGAAGGGCAGAAAGAAAGAAAGAAAGAAAGAAGAGTGAATGTGTAAACAAAAGAAAAAAGAGAGGAAGGATGGATGAGTGGAAGAAAAGTGAACAAATAAACAAAGGCATAAGAAAGAGAAAGAAAAGAGTGAATGAAGGAAGGAAGGAAGGAAGGAAGGAAGAAAAGTGAACAATTAAACGAAAGAAGGAACTAAGAGAGGAAGAAACAGGAAGAAAAAGTGAATGGATGAATGGAGGAGGGAAAGAAGGATGAGAGAAAGGAAAGAATGAATAAAAGAGTGAACAAATAAAGGAAGGAAGACAGGAGGGAAGGAAAGAGTGAAGGATTAATGACAGAAGAAAGGATGAGAGGAAGGAAACAGTGAACAAATGGACGAAGGAAGGAAGAGAGGAAGAGTGAATGGAATAAATGGACGGAAGAATGAAAGAAAAGAGTAAATGAAGGAATGTAGAAAGGATGAGAGGAAGAAAACAGTGAAGGAAGGAAGGAAGAATAAAAGAGGAAGAAAAGAGTGAAAAATAGGATGAGAAGAATGAATAAATGAAGGGAAGGGCAGAAGAAAGAAAGAAAGAAAGAAAGAAAGAAAGAAAGAAAGAAAGAAAGTATAAACAAGAAAAAAGGAAGGATGGAAGAGTGCAAGGAAAGTGAACAAATTAATAAAGGAATGAAGGGAGAAAGAATGAGGAGAAAAGAGTGAAGGAAGGAAGGAACAAATGAAGGAAGGTAGAAAGGAAGCTCTCAATTGGAACAAATGAAAAAGACAATGAAGGATGGAAGAGAGACAGAAAGCTGAATGTACAGGTGGAGTTACTCACAGTGGATTGTGGCTGCAGGATTCAGTATCTGGGGATTCAGCCATGATGCAAAAAGCGCTCGTCCAATTAGAGCACAGCCCTGTACAATACAGAGCGCATGCAGGGCAGCTCTGCCCGGACCACCTCTCCCTGCATGGAGGCTTCTATGTCTTTGTCTCCCTCGATCTCTCTCTAAACCACTCTTTTATCAGCAGCCATTTTCGTCCATCATCACTGCTGTGGAGTTTCAGGGTGTGACGGGGCAGAGCAGAAGCATTCTGTTGTGTATTTCCTGTTTTTACAAAAACTACAGAACTGACCTCAACACTAAAAAAGGAGAATAGAAAGAATGCAGTGATAACACAAAGCACAGAATGTGGATTTTTATGTGTCTGTCATAGTTTAGTGTTTTATATTACAGCTCACACTTTATGCCTGTCCTCAGCTGTCTTTGACACAGTGCGTAACGCACATCAAACGCAGCGTGCAGGATGTCATGTCAATATGCTGTTTGTCATAAGCTTATTATTTACCTCCAGCTCTGGTCTCTTTGGAACTCAGCCATTTTAGTGTAATCTCAATTCATGACATTAAAATTAAAAAAAAAATAAAAAACCTTTTAGTTTCTTTTTTAATTGAAAGCAACTGTGAAGTTCCATTAGAGCTATTCATTCTTAATTAAGCTGAGGACAATTTTCATCAGCACTATTGTAAAATGATATCAGAGCAGGGTTTGAAATGACCAGAGAGAAAAGACTTCCAGGCTCATTTATAATCTTCATATTACATTAGAACAAAGAGTCAAAAATAAAAATGTTCGGCCCAGAGTCAATAAAACATTAACAGCAAAATAAATAAAATTAAAAATAATTTTCAGGGTTGTTACAGTTGCATCATTGAAATACAATGGAGATTGGATGGGAAACCTGTGCGATAATAATTACTCTCCCTATACAACCTACCACTTACCAGACCATCGGCATTATCTCGCCTTCTCTTTTCACTCTCAAACCTCTGACAGCTGTAACAGCTCATATCAAGGTGTTGACCTCCAACGTGTCACTCCCTCTTTCATTATCCGCATCTCTCCTTGTCCCTCTCCGTCTCCCTCTCCACCCTCACCGCCTCTTTCTCCCATCCTCTCCTTTTCTTTCTCTCAGACTGTTATCTGTCTGCGATCCTCTGCTGATAACAATGTCTTTTATCTGCGGGTTACCTGCACAAAGGGACCTCCGAATTGATCAAATGCCAGGCAGCTGATGAGCCCTCAACAGAGTGCTTTTCCAAATCCCACAGGGCCAGAGGGGAGGGCGGACTAGGAGATGGGGACATGGCGTGCATGGAAAACACAACTCTAGCAGCTCGCCGGACGCCCAAAGCCATTAAAACGCATCATAAACACACACACACACAAAAACGCTTTTGCTGTCATTCTCTCTAGATATACCCCCATTAGAGGCCTTTCGGGCTGCCTGCTGTGAAGCTTTTCCATAATTCGAAAAGGAAAACTCCCCCGCACAGACGCAGTAAAAGACAGAAGACGGAGAGTTGTACTAGAACATGCTATTAATTTCATAGCTGCATATATCAGAGAGCATAATTATGGAAGCTTGTTTCCACCACGGAATAAAAAAATTAAAGAGTTAGTTCACCCAAAAATGAAAATTCTGTTATTTATTACTCACCCTCGTGTCGTTCCACATCCGTAACACCTTCGTTCATCTTCAGAACACAAATTAAGATATTTTTGATGAAGTCTGAGAGGTTTCTGTCCCTCCATAGAGATCCAACGCAACTACCACTCCAAGGTCCAGAAAGGTAGGAAAAAGACATCATTAAAGTACTCCATGTGACTCCAGTGGCTTAAACTCAATTTTATGAAGCGACATGAGTGCTTTGCTTGTGCAAAAAAACACATAAATTACCACTTAATTTACAAAATAATATTATCCGAAGCGTGTTCACGCAACGTCAGCTCTTGAGTGAACACAAAATGCATGTGTCATGATGCTCTCGTGAACACTCGCGCATGTGCGTTGAGTTGACGCGCGAGTCTGAACACAACACTCATGCATTATGATGCTCTCGCTCGTGAACGTGCGTTGCAGATCAATGTTTTTGTAAATAAAGTTGTAAATTATGTTTTTTTGCACAAACAAAGCTCTCACGTCGCTTTGTAAAATTGAGTTTAAGCCACTGGAGTCACATTGAGTTCTTTAATGATGTCTTTTTCCTGCCTTTCTGGACATTTAATGTGGTAGCTGTGTTGGATCTCTATGTAGGGGCAGAAACATCTCAGATTTCATCAAAAAGATCTTAATTTGTGTTCCAAAAATGAACAAAGGTCTTACAGATGTGGAACGACACAAGGGTCAGTAATAAATGACAGAATTTTCATTTTTGGGTGAACTAACCTTTTAAGTAGGCAATTGTGACCTTTTTCTCTCACAATTCTGAGTTTATACCTCACAATCCAGACTATTTATGCAATTCTGAAATGCAAGATATAAATACAAACTTGAAGAAAAATCCAAATTGTGAGATATAAACTTTCAATTACAAGAAAAAAAGACAGAGAGACATGAGACATAAAAAAAAAGCCACAACTGCCTTTTTAATTTTTTATTCCGTGGCGGGTGGGATGTAAACTTGTAAACTCATAATTCCGAGAGAAAAAACTCGCCATTCTGAGGAAAAAAAAAATTAGAATTGTGAGACATAAACTCGCAATTAGGGGTTTATAACTTGAAATTGCGAGATATAAACTCGCAATTGTGCAAAAAAAGTCAGAATTGTGAGATAAATTTCCGTGGCAGAAGCAAGCTTCCATGCATAATAGCGCAGGGATAGAGGAGGGAACATCATCCCTGAGCTACCTAGAAACAGAGAGCTGGAGATGGATCAGACTGGCTTTGATATACCGCCACCCTCCACAAATCCCCCTCCATGTTTACAGGAACATGCATTTGTGTTCACTTCCATTCCTCTTTTCCGTTCGCTGGGTGTTCGTATATATGCACACATGTTGCCATGTATACGTGCACAAGTTCGTCTCCGCAAACCAAACCAAATGTACTTGTTTGGATCTGCCTATGCACCTGAGACTAAATATGCCAGGATATATTTGGAATAGGATGCGTGTTTTTGTTGAAAATACACCCCCTCACCTATATGCATACACACAAACATGCACAGCTGGGCACAAACACTGCCAGTGAGATGTCTTTGACAAATTAAACTCCTCCGCCTCACCTGTCATCTTACTAGTCAGCAGGGAATGAGCAGGCTCGTGTGTCTCTGGATAAACCAACATCCTCATCTCCGGGTTCAGTCCTCCTGCACGGCTTTGGCCCATGTTGTGCACTGACCCTCTCACGGCAGAGACATAAATAACCCATGCTGGGTGAGAGGACTGCAGTGGCCACAGACGCTCTGGGGTATTCAGGCAGCAGACACTCTGCGGCAATATCCAGCACTTCCAAGCTAAAAGCGGGGCTGAAAATAAGCTGAGTAGCGCTTTGGGTTTAATGTTCTGTTCTGAAGAGCAGCAGGGAGAACAGAGCTGCATTATCATCCCTCATCTTTAAAAGCTTATATTCAGATTTCTGAGAAAGGGCTCTATTATAATAGACTAAAATAGCAGCGAAATCTCGACACTACAGAACATCATTTTTCTAATCAGGATTCTGGCTGGTTTTCCTGTAAAACGAACTATCATTAAAACAAGATACATTTACTCGATGAGTAAAAGTGTGTAATATAGTAAGACTTGTTTTCACACAGTATCTCTTGAATTAAGTGCAATCTTTTTTTTCTCTCACCCCGCTGGCAAATTGTTATTTTCTCGCTTTAAGCATAAATCTCATTAAATGTTGTTAGATTATTGCTTAAAAAATAAGAAAGAAAAAAAATTGCCAAAGGGGTAAGAAAAAAATGTCTTTGTGTTCTCATTTACTCAGCCACAGATTGTTCCAAACCCCTTTCTTTCTTCCACAGAACACAGAAAGAGATGTTGAGCAGGATGTTCACACTGCTCATCCATACAATTCAAGTCAAATGTTAGTAAAACAAAATAGTAGCATTTATACATGCATATTCAAATTTGGTGTATTGTGATCGGTTAAACATGAGGATGAATTTTTGACAACAAACCTAGCATATGGAAGCTTGTTTCCGCCACAGAATAAAACAATTTAAAAGATAATTGCGACTTTATCGCACAATTCTGACTTTTTTTCTTAGAATTGCAAGATATAAAGTCACAATTACCTTTATTTTTTATTCAGTGGCAGAAACAATCTTCCATACATACTTCTTGACATGACGTATTTGATTATACATGGTAGCTAATAAGATAAGATCAGCGAATAATAACTTTAATTTCAGTTTGTTGGTCACACAAAGCTACTGAATGGCAGTAGACCATAAATATAGTCCATGAGTTTTTGGTGCTTTTTATCATCCTTGGAGCTTGAGCATCTCTGTTAGTCTATTCAGTCACACTATGGAAAAGAGCAGCATCAATATTCTGCCTAACATCTGCTTTTAAAAGAACAACATGATTTTTTGAGTGAACTAACCTTTATGGAGTTTTGCCAGTCAATTAAATGTATACATTTTTAATAATTTTATTTAGTTTGATTTCTAGTAAAAAGTAAAAATATGTTGTTGAAAATATCTTTAAAACAAGTTCATCATCATATATGAAAACTCATCAATTTATCAAAAAAAATAAATAAATAAATAATAATTCAAGTGTAAGTTTTCTTACAATGTTTCTTATTATTCTGACTTATTTACACTGTTAAAGAGTTGGATTCTCTTGCTAAACATGGCCAAAGTTTCAAAAAACAAGTTGGACGTATGACGGAGTATTTCTGTGCCAAATACACTCCTTCAGAGTTCGTACAAGTTTCGGCAAGTTTTTTTCAAGTATGGCCCTGTATTGCGTAATAAAGGGCGGAATTCCTTATATGGGCACTTCTCCGGGAAGAGCGCGTGCACACATCAACCAGAGTGAGAGCAAGAGCACGCCCATCAACGTGCTTCGTTCGGCTTTAAGGAAGTCGTCGGCAGCCCTGCACAGAACTTGCTCAAGAAAGATTTATCACTTTGTTTTTAGACCACGAAATCAACAATGTCACCAAAGAAGTGTGTTTTTGGTTGTGAGGGAAAGATAACCTTGCTTCCCAAAGAACCCAGCGTTAAGTGGAGCTGAGAGATTTGTGCTCACGCATTACATTGATGCGCTCTCGACATTTGTCATTAAAATAACCATAGAAACCGCCTTAAATAAACTATCAAAATAAGGATAAAGCTGTGTCTGAAAGTTGCAATCAACTTTTTATTGGTTAAAATGAATAGAGAATATCTTGTGTTTTTCCATGGTTGCTCAAGCCCTCAGGATCGGCGCTTATGGTTTTATAAACAAGGCCCAGCTCGACACTGGATTTGCACATCATTTGAAACTGAAAGATGGAGCCCAGCGATAAAAGATCCCGGTCATGAGTCGGAACCACAGGTGGTAAGTAAAACTACATCAAATGTCTGTTTTGTTGGCAGTAAGTGCATATAATGTAAACAACACAAACGTATAATGAATCAAAAGTTATCCAGGGATAATGCGATGGTGTATTGTGTGTGTTTAATACATTTGTTTAGCTGACCATTAATAGCATCGCTACGCAAAAGCTGCGCGTGCTCATCACTCTTTAGCTTCTCCCACGGCACGCCTCCAGGAGCTCGGCTGTTTTCGGAAAGACTCGGTACAGCGTATCTGTCATTTATAAATTTGATAAAACTAAAGACTTTTCAGAGATATTAAGGATGCTATACTACACTATAGGTACTCAAGATTAACATAAGATTGGCCGCAACTGTGTGTTATGTACCCTTTAATAATTACAATAATTTTTCTCACAATTTTTTATATTATTTATTGGAAAAATTAGAAGGAGACTGATTTTGTGATTTTTCACACTTGTGGTTCTGATAACAACAGCTGTGATGCAGTATGCACTCGACGAGAGAAGTCCATTTTATTGAGTGCGCCTTGTTCAGGCTCCAGCCTGGAACAGTGGGAAGGTATTAAAGAGTCAAAACAACTGTCTCTGTTTCTCCTTTTGTTGCATCTGTGGTGGAACTAATCATTGCGTCCCGCTGTTCTCCAAAACTACACTTCACAGCTCTTTTTCTGAGGGTTGGTCTGGTAATCACTTCTCCACCAGCATGCACCGCTCGCTTTGGACTAATTAAGCCCCCCAGCCCCCTGAACAGGTTCTGGCGAAACGATTCTTTAAATCTCCCCTAACTGATGTGATGCCAGGGATGTGAACAGGTAGACGGTGGGCTCTTAGGGGGGATCTGGCAGACTGCAGAGAGGAGAGTAAACTTCCCACAGCAAGGCCTTATGGGACTGCACTCATCCCCCTCTCCACCCCCGATTGTGTATCCCAAATGAGAATGTGAGCCTCCCAGAGCAAAACAGACCTTATTGGCGCTGGAGAATGTTAATGATTGTTTATTCTTTCTTTGAGAAGGTGATGGAGGGGGGTGGGGGTTGGAGAGGTGATTGATTTGCTTCATTTGCTGTGATATCTATTGTAATTGTTACCGTGTTTGACAGCTGCGCCTTGGGCTTTGGGCACATGCCGAGAAGGAGAGTGCGCTCGTGGCGCTCGCTGTCGCTCCCCTTAATAATGGAGTGATTTGTAAATATGATTTATTTATTCGAAAGTTATTAGAGGCGCACACGCTTTATTTGTTTTGCGTTTCACGGCGTAACGCGAAGGCTCCCGAGCCCGTCAGGAGCGTGGCTTGGCTTTCAGTGACAGCTTGTTTTGTGCTTTAATAACGACAACGGGTAGCAACGCTGCCACAACTCACCACTTTCATGCTCACTTTACCAGAGGCGACGAGTTAAAAAAAATAAAAGAAAGAAAGAACACGACTTAAGTGTGAGCTGTAACTGTCATCGACACTCCCCTGTCTCCTGCTGACAAATTTGACAGCTCTGAAGCAAAACAGTTGCAGGTAGCTGAGATAGTGGCGTTATCTTTGGAGATGGCAGGCCAGTTTTGAGTTATACCTGCCTGTCACTTGTCTTTTAGAGGGATCTTCAGAGACAGCTGTGTAAAAATAGCTCGCCTTTAGAGTGCTGAACACCGTCTCTGTCAATTTCTATGAGTTTTTTTAGACAAACTATGCACAATGTCAGCTCCACCAAACAGACACTTAAACAAAGATGCACAGCAGTTACCAGCAACTAAAGTAATGGAAGTGTGACAGCTCCTATATACATACTGAAAACTGATATCCCATTTCACAAATGGTTAAAGCTCACATGTAAAACCCTCCTTTTGATTACTGAAGCTTTGTATCATGTCCAATAACGCTAAAATGTATTAACAGCTTTTTGGTGCCACAAAAGTGAGAGGTCTGCTGGATTTCACTATTTTAATGCCTCAATGTGATTTTTCATTTCTTTTTGGATGATTATGAGATGTAAAAAAAAAAATGTAATTGACCCATACGGTAGTTTATTTAAAAATACATTAAAAATTCAATTGCAATACACTTTTTCTGTGATGAGTATCTGAATTAAAGTTCATTTTGATATTTTTACAGAGACATAAAGTCAAAAATGTTAGTGATATAACTGTCCTGATAATATCATAATGAAGTAAAAGCCTCTTAAATTCTTAAAGGGTTCGTTCACCCAAAAATTCTGTCATTAATTACTCACCCTCATGTCGTTCCACACCCATAAGACTTTCGTTCATCTTCGGAACACAAATTAAGATATTTTTGATGAAATCTGAGAGGTATATGACTTGTCCATAGACAGCAATATAATCAACATTTTCAAGGTCCAGAAAGGTACTAAAGACATTGTTAAAACAGTCGACGTGACTACAGTGGTTAATAATAACGACTTTATTCAACAATCTCTTCTCTTCCCTGTCATTATCCTTACGCAGGTGACGCAGTAAGCACAGTGAAGGCTTCCGTGTTTACGTCGGAATGCCGGCTCAGTATTGGCCAAAGCAGCACACGTGCGTAGCACGACGCATACGTGTGACGCTGACACAGGAGCCGGCCAATAATGACGTAGAACCTGGAAGTGCCGGATATAAACAACGTATGAGAATGACACAGAAGAGAAGATACTGCTGAATAAAGTCATTATTTTTGTTTTGTTTTTGCGCACAAAAAGGATTCTTATCGCTTCATAACATTAACCCTTTCACACGTAAGTTTAAAATATTCTGGCTGAGCCCCCAGCATGAGTTTTTTAAGGTGACCGTTATTTAGAACGTAGCACTTTAGTGTTTCCATGGTGACGCGTCATTGCTTGTCACGTAAAAAACACCGCAGCGCTGCATGACTGATGATTTGCTTTTATTTCATTTTTCCTTTTTTATTCAAAATATGCACAAATTTGTTAACTATAGCATGAAATATCTGATATTCCGGTTGTCAAATATGTGCACGTGGACGTGTTTTGCTGTTTAAACACCTTTATAACGATCGTGTTAGTTGAGCTGTATGCACAATGGGCACCGCCCATGTTAGTTTGTGCTGCACAGAGAATCGGATCTGTTGGATTTACAACATGTGAATTCATCCACTTCTCCTGAAATACATGAAAGTAAGTGAGCCGGTGAACTGGGGAAGAATAGAGTAAACTTTAAAGTTAATTACACAATGTGTATCTGAAATGAATAAAACGTGTTGTCTGATTATAATGGAAAGGATTGTTATTGCCACTTCTATAGACATCAGTGTGTATTTTACAAACTATAAATGTATTGTTTTGTTAGTACTCATGTGTATTTAAATGTCTGAAACCTAAAATAAACATTATGTGGTTGAAAACACTGCATATTTGTGAAATGAAAAGCGCTGAGCGCGTCCGGCTGTAGCTCGGCGCCAGCCAAAGCGCGCAAGCACATTTGAATTCGGCAGTTGATCACGTGATGCACTGAACGTTCTAATGACACCGGTGTGATCGTACACGTCAAAGGGTTAAGATTGAACCACTGCAGTCACGTCGACTGTTTTAACAATGTCTTTAGTACCTTTCTGGACCTTGAAAGTGTTGATTATATTGCTGTCTATGACGAGACATATACCTCTCGGATTTCATCAAAAATATCTTAATTTGCGTTCCGAAGATGAACAAAGGTCTTATGGGTGTGGAACAACATGAGGGTGAGTAATTAATGGCAGAATTTTCATTTTTGGGTTGCACTAACTCTCTAAAACTTTACTGGGTACTTCAGAATAATCAGCAGTCTAGAAGTAACAAAACTGATGGACTGCTGATTAATATTTGGAACATTAACAACAAAAAAGTCCTTTATATAATGAAAATATGTTGTTTACACTACATGGCATGTTTGGTATAATTAAAAGTTCGGGAGGTTCAGATAATCAACCCACTCAGCATGAGAGGAGGCATATATATATAGCCGACCCACCTCTGTCCCACAACAGTTTTCCAGCATCAATCCACCACCCTAACACCTCACTCTCGACTGTTCCTATCCCAGCCAGGGGGTATTCTGGGTACGGGCCAAATTCTGAGCTCAGAGTCCTCCCCTCAGACAGCACACCAAATACGCATACACTTTACTCTATCTGATTATATGTATGTGTGAACTCATGAAAAACGAATTAAAGTTTTTCAAAACCATATGAAGCCAACATAAATTCAGAGTAACTTTTGTGTTTAATTTAGATTTCTGCTTTTCATTATCATGGATACTCTTTTGTGTCATTGACCAGAATCTGTAAAAGAGAACTACAATGAAATTATCTAAATCTGATGCATCTAAACCAAATTTTGTGGTGAAACAGGAATACATCAGTCCACAGATCTGGTACCAGAAAAGAAAGCTATACTCTAAATCTACACATTTGCAAGTGCAGATCCTCCTTAAATGCTCATGTGATCACTTCTGATGTTCATCCCTGAAGGAATCTAATTCTGGTTCCTTGTCCTCAGAGACAAAGCCTGCAGCTCAACAGCAGGTAAGCACCTCCCTCTACTGGAGTCAAGCGGAACAGTGCTGCTTCACCTTCTGTTTCCACTCGAATGTCCCCATTCTAAAGGGACGGCTGGCATTCTTCACGCGTACTATGAAATATGCAGCAGCCACTCAAGCAGAAAGGGCTTCACTGACCTGTGCCATGTGCTTCATACCGACGCACAGGTGGCAATAGCTGAGGTGACCTGTTCCCTCCCACTGTTTGTATTACTATGTAAAATAAATCGATGTCCTCCAACACACAACATCTCAGGGGAGGCAAGAAGAGAGAAAAGGGTAGGTTGGTAGGTAAGTATGTGTGTGTGCATGCAGGTACAAGGCTGTTTTACAATATCAGGCACATCAGCGCCTTGAAATACACTGACAAGAAATGGATCTGCTTTTGGCAGTAAATTGATTAATTCTGGAGTGTCAAAAGGAAGGACTTCAGATTGCC
This sequence comes from Mylopharyngodon piceus, assembly GCA_039654765.1. Lineage (NCBI taxonomy): Eukaryota > Metazoa > Chordata > Actinopteri > Cypriniformes > Xenocyprididae > Mylopharyngodon > Mylopharyngodon piceus. The sequence goes on from CM077442.1 coordinate 20,619,154, forward strand.
GATGGTCTTTAAGGTAATACACTACGACAGTTTAAGAGTCATGAAATGCATCGCAATAGCCTTGAAGTGGAGAGGTTAAAGTGGAGGAGAGAAAGAAAGAGAATGGGGGATAGAGAACGCTCCTCTCGTCGTGTGCTAGCATCTTTTTCTCTGCGCCAAGGTCAGCGAGGCTGAAGAGGAGGCAGCGGCTGTCTGCTGCTATAGGAATTGTAATCAATTCTTACATTTCAAGGGGAGCAAAATCTGAACAAGTCGCTCAAAGGAAGATAGATGAGAGAGCACAGCAACAAACACTCAGATCAATAATATTCATAGCTTACAGAAAAAAACCCAATAAATTACAATTTTAATCAATGATCTGTGGAGGAGATGTACAGAGGCATGCTGCAGTAAATTTGCCCTTAACCATTGAAAAATGCATTATTCAGAAAAGTGAGGGAAGGGGGTGTTTGTGGATTTCTCTGTTTGAAGTGCCAACATTGCGCTTCCATTGCTCCACTATTTATCCGTCTATGTGTGTAGGTGGGAAGTGAAAGTAAGGGAGCATAAGGAGGAATGCATTAGGACTTTGTAAAATCTCAAAGAGACATGCAATTAGAAGCTAATAAGATAAATAATAATTGTAATTGTGTTTTATCATGCTGTGTCTGAGAACAGCATCTCCCACTGGAGTCTCACAATGGAATATGGGGCAAAAAAGCAAAGCTGAGAGGAAATTTTAGAAATAGTCCATTTTATTTCAGTCAACGTGACGGGCTACATCATGCTTTATAATTTGATAAGATGAGAATACAATCTCAGTGCCACAAAACATTAAGCTCCTTCATCTCTGTCTGTGCAAATTATGTGAAAATGTGCGGTTGTTAGGGAGTTGTTAGGGATAGTTCTGTCATCATTTACTCACCCTCATGTTGTTCCAAACCCGTGACTTGCTTTCTTCCGTGAAACACAAAAGGAGAAAATGTGAAGACAATTTGTTTCAATGATCTTTTCCATGCAATTCGAATAAACTGGAGCTTTTAAGCTTAAAAAAAAACAAAAAACAAACCAAGATAAAAGCTTCATAAAAGTGTTTTTTGTGACTTGCGCATCATACAATAGCATTGTGTGAGAGACCAAAATTTCAGATCAACAGAGATTTATTAACAGAATTTGGTTGGGCAGAATTGACATAGGGCAGAATTGACTCTGTATTTATGATTCTTTGCAGCCTTAAGCCACTGCCTACAACACGCTGGATCCTTCACTGGAAACCGAAAGTAACTTCTAACCTCTTTGTATTCGTGCCCCCGGAACAATACAAGTCGACACCATTATGACTAAAATTTTGCTAAGAAGTATTTCCTACTAAAGCAAGATGGTATTTGACTCTAGTAAGTCAAATGGTATGGATGTTTTCTGTGGTCAGGTAGGACCGATTTCAATTTTTCTTTTTCTACGCAGCCAAGTTTTATTGAAAACCGTTTTTGCCAGCGGTGAAGTATCCCTTAAACTGCTACAGTATAAGCAGATGATTAAGTCAGTGCATTGATTTATTGCAATGATATGACTTAAAATAACTTTTTTATTTATTTATTTTAGTGATTTTTTTGGTGTGAATTTTGGTCTGCTTCAGGCACAAAGACATAGTATTGCTTCAGAAGACTTTGCTTATAGCACAAGAGTTATATGGACTTCTATATGGACTTATTATGGCACTTTTGCATTCTTTTTGAAGTCTGAAAGCTTCAGTGTCTTTCCAAATGCATGGAAAGGAGCATAGAAAACAGCCTTCAATTTCTCCTTTTGTGTTCTGCAGAAGAAAGAAAGTAATATTGTTATGAAACGACAAGAGAGCGAGTAAAAGATGAAAGATATTTCATTTTTCCCTTTACCCTCCTATTATCTTTGGGGTCTATTTGACCCAGGGCTCAATTAGCTGTATAAAACATAAGAAATATAAAAAATTTACATGCATTTGTTTTGGTTGTATTGGATGATATTGAGGTCATTATAACATGCAATTTTATAATCTTCAAAAACACTCTGCTTAGGGGCCCTAACCTGTTATAACCATACCTGTAGTATTGCGAGAACCACTGATAGTTCACACACCATGGTGGAGGGGGCAATCATAATTCTCATGAGAACTTAGATATTTCCAGTGCCGTGGTGGAGGGCAAAGTATAATTCTTGCGAGAACTTTGATATTTCCAGTGCCGTATGGAAGGGCAAAGCATAATTCTCGCAAGAACACTGATAGTTCTTCAAACATAGGGGAGGAGCAGCAAAGGTTTTCTGTCAATGAGTTTTTGTGTCAGTTCTTTGACAGTGAAAGTGACACATAGGAGAATGTGCCTGAGACAGATACAACATGTTCTCCAACCAATACGCCTATATAGGTCGTTTGTCACTTCCCTGAAATACGACCCATAGGAGCGTTTACTAAAGTCGCGTCCCTATCGACAACAGGACACTTTCATTTTATTGCATTGTTCCCTTTTATCTGCATCATATTTCGGGTTTCGCGTAGCTCAATTGGCACAGCATTGCAATATATAACAATATGTAATCATGTGATCATGCGATCGTGGGTTCGATCCCAGGGAACGCATGTGCTCATAAAGTGTATGCACTATAAATCACTAAGGGTAGGTTTAGGGGTGGGGTGGAGTGGATGTAGTTGTTAATTAAAAAATGAGTTTTGCTAAATGGAAATAGGACAAATGGTGTAAAAAGTCCACACATTGCATTTAAATGAACACGCAATTTAATTGGTAACGACAGTCATACAGACGTAACACGACACTGTCATTAGGGGCGCAGCTAGAGGGCGCATGACTTTAAAACGTAAATATAGGTCGTAATAAGGTGCTTGAAAAATGACCTATAGGGTCGTTTTTTTTTTTTTGGAGGACAGTCTGGACAGATAATAATGTTGAGGAATACCCTGATTATGAGGCATCCTCCTCAGATGAGCACGAGACTCCTAGTGTTGACCCTCCTGTTGTCTCTCAACCACAAGCAGACACATTACCTTACAAACTGGAAATTTATTATGGTCCTGTTCCTCACTTGAGTACAGAAGTTTTGGCAGTGACATAAATTTTGGGTTTTTCAAAGTTTGCTGCTTCAGTTGTTGTGATGTTGATTCACATTGTTTCTAGATTATTGTGCACAATTTTACATATTTGCAAAAAGCTTCATTGGCAAAAAAGAAACTCAAAAACCCTGGCACAAAATGACCAGCTACAGCTAGCATCATTTCACTAATCATATCATCAGCACATGGGAAAGTGTGAACAGTCAGGTGAAATCACTCCAAATCAATTGGATTACAAGAGCAGACTGATTGCTATAAAAGGAGAGAAAAAGTGCTTCTAATCATGGTGTTTTGTGTTAGCAATGGTTACCCCTAAAGTAAGATGTGTAGCTGTCATCGCCTTGCATCAAATTGGCCTCACATGCAAAGAAATTGCAGCAAGAAAAGAATAATGCACCTGAAATAATCATTTACCAGGATCATCAAGAATTCAAGGAGAGAGGTTCAACTGCAGTAAAGAAGGCTTTAGGACGTCCCAGAGTGTCCAGCAAGTGCCAGAACAGTCTCCTCCTGAAGAGTCAGCTACAGATTCGTGTCCCCACCAATGCAGAGCTGCTCAATATTGTCAGCAGGTGGGTGTGAGTGAATCTGCACAGTGAGGCGAAGACTTTTGGACAATGGCCTGGTGTCAAGAAGGGCAGCAAAGAAGATGCTTTTCTCCAAGGAAAAACATCAAGGACAGACCAGAATTCTGCAGGAATTACAAGGATGGGACAGCAGAAGACTGATGCAAAGTTATTTTCTCTGATGAAGCCCCCTTCTGACTGTTCACAGCTGGAAAATTGATTGTCTGGAGAAGAAAAGGTGAACACTACCATAAGTCCTTTGTCGTGCCAACAGTGAAGCATCCTGAGACCATTCATTTGTGGGGTGGTCCCAAGGGAGTGTCAAACTGACCCCAAACATAATACATGTTACTCTCCTTGTGTGGTTTATTTAAAGCACTATTTAAGTAAACAGAAAAACAAGGTACCTGACACATAAACCTTTGTTAAAAAAAAAAAAAAAATACTATTCTGGAAGTTTAAATTGTTGGTGTCCAACTGACCCCAGTGGGGAAGAAATGTTGGTAATTTTTTTAGGGTAACAGGAAGCAACTGTATTTCTACCTGAAATGGCGGTTAAAATATTGTTGTTGGTATAATTCAATGTAACTGGGTTGATTTAGACCTATTAAATATTATTTTTGCCTTTAGTAAAACTACTTAATTGAGACGTTACCACAAAACCATCTCCACAGTGCAGGTTTTATGAGATGTCAAGTTCCATAATCCAGCCCTATTTTCCCCCCAAAGGCCTGTAAAACGTGGGTGGCATTCCACAAATCTCCCCTATATAGACTTTCTGACAGGGTTTTAATGCCACCAGTAAAACTTTTCAAAGTCACAGAGCTTCCAGGAGTCGAGACTGTGGGGGTCGGGGGTCTTCCGCTCAGCTGGAGAGGCAGCCACACAAAGGTGGAGCAAGCCGCTATCAGTCCCTTTGAGATGAAAATCTGCGAGATCGCTCTTGCAGCGACAAACGGGGCAACAGAGACTGCCATCTTTACATTACTGAGAAAAGGCCAATGCCGACTGACAGCTACAAATGAGCCCCGCTCCTGAGCCTAGACACAATCACAGCCATCTAAACCCACACTGACGTTTTAATCCTCCCAAAATAACCTACGCTGAAATTCTCCCACAGAGGCAATGAGAAAGGGTGTGTGTGTGTGTATGTGTGCGCACGTGTGTAAAAAAGCAAGAAATGGGAATAGAAGAGCAGACATAGAGAGGGATGCTTCTGTGAATATGGTTCCTGAATGCAAATGTGATTCTAGATCAGAGTGGTTTAGCTTCAGGATCCAGACTTTACAATGAACATGGGGGTGGGTGATATGACCAAAAGTTGTGTGAATTGTCCTATTTGCCAAATTCAAGGGTCCATAAAAAAGGCTGATACAGTAAAAAGAGCTCAAAATTTGGCTTTCATTATGGCAGTGCATCATATTTCAAGGCCTTGTCCACTTTAACAAATTTAACTTTGTGGCTGCCAAGAAACCGCGTTGTGAAATGGGCTCAGTGTGCATTGTCATATGCCAAGTTTGATGGTTAATGAAAAAAACATTACAGTAAAGTACAGTAAAAAATGATAAAAATGTGGATTTCGTTAGGGCAGTATATTTATATTGTCTCATATAAAAATTATTGGAACAGTAAAATGTACTAAATTTTCATATTTCACAAGATCAAAACAGGGAGGGAACAGGGAGGGAAGTTATTTTGATTAAAGATTACAAGGGCACATACATTTTTTTTAAAAATGAAGTGCACCGATGAATCATTTATAATAAATCTGCAATATTCCATAAAAATAACATAAGATCTAATGTACAGAACCAATATAGGCCTACTGAGATACATTGTGATTTTTTCCCCCAACTGTTTATGTTCACTTAAGACATTATGGACTGTTCACAGGAATAGTCGACTTATTGTTCGACTGTTTCAACTTGCACGTACCATATGTGCGAAAACTGTGCGGATATGTCGATTCTCTCTCAAGTCAAGTCATCTTAGCCTACGTATATAGCTCTTAATACAATACAAATTGTTTCAAAGCAACTCTACAGTGATAAACAGGAAAATAATGATTCAATGATGATGCAAAGCCAAACTCCATCGGTGACAGAAACGAAGTAAAAAAAAAAAAAAAAAATTAATTAATAAAAATAAAAACTATCGACTGTGTGATATACTACATCCTGTGATATATCTCCATAATATCAAGCCCTAATTGGAGACGAAGTGTGCACCAGCATAATACCAAAATGAATGTGATTGATGTAAACTGAACTGCATAATGTCAAACAAATGCAAAGTACTTGACACCGGCGCGACAAACTACGCGATGCCACAAAGCATCACGCGCGAGCTTACACAGTCAAATCACTTCAGTTCTCTATTTTGGTGCCTTTTCGCTCTTCTAACGCCATATAAAGCGTAAACACATACCTTGAATTTTCATGACTTCTGGATGCTTCTCAAGAGCCATTTTTATTGGAACTTAATCGGATGTTTCAAATAGCTTAATATCCGATTAGAAACTTTCACAGTCTCTCCTCGTTCATATTTGATTATTATGCTGCCTTCACTTGCTCTCGGAATGATCGTAAATAGGCGAGTTTCCTAGGTAAAAAATTGCACAAGAACGCCCTCTCGTGTCGAAACTTGAATGCGGTAAGTTCGTAATTACGACTTAATTATTTCCAGAAGTGGAAATTATCAAATTTATCAAAGCACAAGGAGTGATTTAATGATACCTCAGTGTGGGCGGGGTTTCCTGACGCTACCAAGATGTTTTTGTGTTGTTGTTGTTGTTGTTGTTTGTTTATTTGTTTGTTTTTGCTATTGACAGATGAATTTATGCCAGGACACTGTTTGGATAATAAACTCAAACAAAATTTACGGGAAGTGGAACCTTTTAAACCTTTATCAACTATAAACAACTGTGTGATTTTTTGCATTTTATTATTTGTATTTAGTATTTTCCCTGCCGTCCCATGATCAGAACTGACCTGTAACCACCTGTTGTGAATCACTGTTCTATATGATCCTGTACATCCTGTTCACCCTTTGAGTGATCTATTGTCCGGATTCTCCGCAAGGGCACAGAGTGAATGCTGGATGATACCCTTTAGCTGATGATTGGAGATATGTCTTGAAAAGATGACAGCTCTCACTTCATCTAAAGGCTGGAAAAGAGAGAAAGAGAGCGTGCTCATGGCCAGCGCCCTGTTAAGATGTGATTAGAAAGCCTGTCAGAAGTGAGGAGTACTCCAAAGAAGCATATACTGCTGGAGCTGAAGTGACACAGTGACATAGAATTCCAAAGAGTGAAGAGACTGTGTGTGCATGTTTGTGTGAGCAGGCAAGGAGAGAGAGAGAGAAAAACAAAGAGAGTTTGCACCATGCACAAGAGGATAGAGAAATGCCACAGACGTGCTTGGTATTCAGTCTTCATAATCAGTGTCTGTGCATCCAGTGACACGGATGAGGAATTGCTCCTTTCCTTTACGAGTCTCTCGATGCTGTCAGAAATTATCTCAAATAATTGTACACACAGGAAATTAAGAAATATGACAAAAATGACAAATGTATGCGTATTATGAGGAGGAATAGATATTCAAGAGTGTCAAGGGAGGATTTAAGCAAACTCTTTGTGATTTACTAGGGCATTTAGTACACACAGGAACATTTTGCCTGGAATACAAAGAGGAAACTGTGGAATGTGAACGTTTTGGGTATTTAACGTTACGGTTGGCTGGGAAACATTGCTATTTGTATCAGAGGGTTTTTTCATGTGTTTATAGCTTATTATTATTATATCATTTGTCCCTTAGTGGCACATTTTAAATAACGTTTCATATTTGCACGAGAACAAGTCTGTTTTCCTTGTCGATAATATGCTAGGGAGTATTTTGTCTAAAATCCACTATGCTTCTGGCTTGATGTTCATAGTAATTTGTTGTGATGACAGCATATCATTTTTCATTCCTTAAATATTGCAGCATTTTCATCATTCAAGGGTTTTCTGTACCTGCTGTTGCAAAAGCACTATAGAGGAAAAAGCCTCACTAGAGGAATACAGTAAATCAGATACTTTTTATTATAAAACTTTCAGTGGAAATATTAAATATCACACTTACAGTGTGCTATTATACAGACAGCCCCTCTCCAGACAACACTGTATCCCAGGAACTATTCTGACATAGTAATAAATTACACAATTTTTCAGTTCAGACAGTGATGAAAGACATGACTTGTCATTTGTACAACATACATAATGTCACAACATGGCTAAACAATGTATTTTTCCATTTGTTCATGATTAGAAACACGTTTAAATTCGAGTAAGGAACAAATGAAACACACTGTCAAAGACCAAGAGTTCATTTATGGAGATCCAGAAGTTATACATCTAAAATAAATCAAAGTACCCTTTAAAATGGTTCAGGTGAAAAAAAAAAAAAATAGACAGAGCACCCTGCAGTGCAACATCTACTTTTAAAAGTGACCTTTTGCATTTATTAGTGTATGCAAATATCCCTTCAAGGGATTGGGGATTGGTAATGAAGTGTTTGGAATTAAACGAGGACAGAATGAGTGCTGGTGCTATACCGCATGTGCCATCTGCTCCAATATTTATTGGTAGAGCAGGACCGTCATACCTGAACCCTGTGCAAAGATTACTAAGGTGAGACTCCACTCTTCTGTTAAGCACAAGACAGTAGCCCAACAACTACAGCACACAGAGAGATAGAAACAGAAAGACATGAAGAGCACTAACAAAGTAAACTGAGATGAGGTCCCAAGTCCTGAGAGGCTTGGGTTTGTTAGCTGCTTCTCCTCCTCCTCCTCCTCCTCCTCCTCCTCCTCCCCCTGAACATGACACTCACTCCTGCACACTAATTGGTCCCTCCAAAGTGACAGAACAACCTTCTTTACTCTCTTTGACACTCATCCGGGACGAGCTCAGCCTCTTGTACTCCATGTGGGAGACAGCACTGCATGAACTGCACACAAATTACACACACATACTGGCACGCATACACAAACATAGTTCATCCGCCAACGGACCCACTACATATTTCAGCAGAAGCACTGATCTTCATTAATGATAAATCTATCTTGTCTGCTTTTGTCTTCTGTGGTGATCAGATGAGATTGTGAAATTTCAGGTCAGAGCAGCACCACAGAGAAAACTGGAGCATGTTAATGTTTGTTAAAATCAGAAGCCTGAATGATGGGGATGTAGATGCTCTCTTGCCTAGAGGATTTTGACCAATGGAAAAGTTTAAGTTAGTTTGTAAACATACAAGAGTAGAGGGGATTTATACTGAAGTAAACATAAGATTGTGATGTACGGTAAGTTGAATTCACTGTAGGTTGTTTTGAAAAAATAAATCACAGTGGAATGAGAATATGCATTGCACTACTTATTGCACCAAAAACATTAATTCACTAATTCAACAGATTCATTGATTCAATGTAAAGCAGTCATGTAAAGTATTAGGCAGCATTAGGGTGTGGTCACATTTACCATTGTTCAGCAAATTTTCGCAGACAAAATCTAGTCATTTCAACAGGAATCCATGCAATCAGGAATTCTGCGAGAAAACATTTTCCCACACAGATTTCGCAACAGGTCACATGGATTCAGAGCATTTACCGACAGAAAGGTGCTTAGTTTTAACATGACAATGGACTTTTTGCTGCAAAATTTTGAAGAAAATTCACTACTGTGACTGTACCTTTAGACTAAATGTTTACAGGCGTTCTGTAATGCAGACATGAGAAAAATGTGAGATGCAGTGCGGATTAAGAGTTAAAAAAAAAAGAAGAAAGAAAAAAAGAACATCTCAAAACAGGATTTTATGAAATGTGCTGCAAACAAAACTGAAAATATCTAAAAAGCAGAATTGAAAGCTATAGAGGTGCTAATGTGTGAGGCGTTGGAAAAAAGCGAGAAGTGGAGTAATGTACAAAGATGTTCATTGAGTATGTGTTTACATAGAAAAACTATTAAAAAGCAGTGCAGTGGAACAGATGTACTGTTTCAGTTCTGTCCAGATCTGCTGGTAAAAATACTATTTTATGGGTTCAGCTGGTGCTCAAACCAGAATAACTCCAATGTTCATTTGGTGCTCTTCAATGTAGCATATAAATGAGCTGATAATGGAAAACGTCTCGGGTTACGCATGTAACCATGGTTCCCTGAGAACGCTATGGGGAACGCCTCCACGTGAACCGGTGTCTGAAATGCTTATCAAATCGTATTGATCAGCGACAGCCCATGACATTAACAAGGTGTGACCCGAAAGTATATAAGGGGTGCCTAGAGAACATGTCATCCACTTATTGTCTGAAGGGACTGTTCAGCAGGCGGCCCTGAGGCATGGCAGGGAGACGCAGTGTCTCATTTTCCCTGTTCTCAGGGAACCATGGTTACATGTGTAACAAGAGATGTTTCAAACAAAACAGTCCCTGAAGACGAAAAGAGGATGACATGTTCTCTAGGCACCCCTTATATACTTTCGGGTCACACCTTGAAGATGTCATGGGCTGTCGCCGGTCAATACGATTGCCGTGATTTGATAAGTGTTTCAGATACCGGTTCACATGGAGGCGTTCCCCATAGCGTTTCGACGCAGTGCAAGTTACCTTTCTAAAGGGAACTCTTAATGGCTTTAACCAATGGTCACATCTCCAGTTATAAGAGAACAAACAGAGATACACTGTAAAAAAATTGCTGTAAAAAAGGGCCAAATTTCGACAGTAACATGCTGTTTTCCATTAAAACAGTAATATACCGTAGAAAACAATGCATTCTGGCTAATATTTGATGTTTTCGAGAAAGTAGCCTACAGCAATATACCGTGAATTAACAGCGCTCAAAGTCGACACTCAGAGGCTGTGTTCCAAATCACACCCTATACCCTCATTCACTATTCAATATATTAGTTTACTAATGTAGTCCACTTGACAGAGTGAATGAACACACATGTGAATTCAGACACTGATGAACACCTGCTGTTAACAAGCAGAATCACTGAAGGAAAGAGAAACAACAAGAACAGAAAAAGATTAAATCAACTGAAGATAAAAGAAGACATTAAATCTCTCAAGATCTGAATAAACAACTCCACAAACAGCATTGCCAGCTTCACACACATCTACAGAAGTTCATATTGGTCAAGGTCGAGAACTAACAGAGGTTTAGATGTTGTTTTATTGTTTTGTTTGACGTAACCATAATAGAGATCAGTGTTTGCTTTAGTTGGGCTCTTGACCCTTGACTTGTGAACATTAGTTTTTCTTTGGCTGTTGTAACAGTGTCTTTAAAACACATTTGTTGTGGCACAAAAGCCGAAAGAAAATGTGATCAGATGGGGTTAGCTAATTATTAATGGTCAAAATCATCATCTAATGGCCAGATTCATTAATCTCAATAGAGTCTAATCTAGATTGTTTTATATTTTTGATTATGATATCCTGTGATTCTCCAGCATGAGATCCATCAGTGTTGTGACAATCAGATAAAAGGATTTTGAAAATAGAGTCACACAGACATCAACAATTGGCGTTTGAATCTCAACAATGGTGACAATCAAAAGCTTCATGCTGCAATGCATGCTGGGTACAAAAATCATCCATGACTCCCAGCATGCAAGAGCCCAATGAAAGCAAACACAGATCTCCATCATAGTAATATCAAATGAAACAAACAACATCTGAAGCTCTGTTAATTCCCAATATGAACTTCTGTAGACATCTGACAGAAATAAAGTCAATCTGGTTAGTAATAAGTGAAGCTGGTAATGCTGTTTTTGTTGTTTAATCCTCCTCTGCTGAGATCTTTAGAGATTTAATGTCTTTTATCTTCAGTTGATTTCATCTAAGGCTGTGGCTATAAGTCTGTTGTAGTTATTGTGTTTCTGCTGGTCTTTTTTCTGTTCTTGTTGTTTCTTTTCCTTCAGTGATTCTGCTTGTTAACAGCAGGTGTTCATCACTAATTCTCAATTATCACTTAATTAATCACTTAATTATTTCATTAACTTCAACACTGCTTCAGTGTTACTCTAAAGCCTTGTTTACACTGCACGCGTCTGTGGCACGTTACGGCTCTGGCAAGGTTTTGTTCTGTCCTCTGCGCAGTGTCAACTCACACCAGAAGCATTTCAGAAGCAAAGTGGCTGGATTCGCGAGACCACGAGATTTGCCTGTCTGGCGTTTTTTTTCCTTGATTTTTTTGTTTTTAATGGCTAAATGGTTATATTTTGTCCGGTTTAATTGTGTTTATTGCTATGCCATACTTTATTTTGCTGTAGCCCACAGATGAAGTTAATACACTTAAAAGTCCAGTTATGGATGACAAGAACAAAAAAAATTCAAGTTTTTCAACTTCGAATCTCTTGTCGTCAGCTTCTGGCCTCCTAGTGATGTGAAATATGAGCGGGAGTTTACACAGGGTGATTATTTTGACTTTATTTTGTATTTGAGCTGTGCGTCTTGGACGCGGCGTCCGTCAAAAATAGGCTTGGCGCCTATCTTTAGCGAAGCGGTGCGGCGAGCCGCTTCTGGGACGCTTCTAAAACGCACCGCGGCGCAGCTGGTGTAAACACGAGCATTGACTAGAGTGGCCGCGTATCAGCTCCAGTAGCCGCGTCGCAGCCGTAACGCGCCGCAGACGCGTGCAGTGTAAACGAGGCTTAACACTGTAGTGTGGACACATACAAGTGTTCATTTAAAACTGAAGATTTTGATTAAAAGAGTTAAAGGTGTAAGATGAAAAAAAACAGAGTGAAACGTAATTTAACAGTAATCAACTGTAAATTAATTTACGGCAACATACTGTAAAAAACAAACAAACAAACAAAAAAAAAACAGCAATTTACTGCCAACCCTGCTGACAGTAGATTACCCTAAAATAAAGGAAAAAACAGGAATATTCTATCAAACGTAACAGGCAGATTTACTATACAAAACAATTTAATTTCACTGAAATAGTAGTGAAAGTTAATAGAAATAGAAAAGTCAATAACTGATAAGGAGAGTAAATATTGAACTGAAGTGTTTTGTGTTTTTGTACAAGATGATATAGGAGAGATATTTTAATTTAATTAATTCATTTTGGGGGTTACCATTATGCTGGAGAATAGAGCCTGTGCTTCAGTCAGTGATGAGCTGAAAAACACTGATGATATGCTGCATGTTGCTTTACTGAAAGGCAGTAACTTTGTCGCTTCTGATGCAGTGATAAGCTGTTTGCTAAGTACTTTAACACATATATGTGTGCTATTGCTAGTTTGGACAAGCTGCAAAGATTTGAGTTAAAGTCATGTTTTTAATTGTTTCACTATTATACATTAAGTGTTTGCAGTTAAGAAATATTCATTTTCAGTTGACTCAAATGAAATAAGTTCACAGTACTAATGCTGTATAAATACTAGTTTTTAAACTTGAACTGTTTGAAGCAATTGGTTTCCCAAATGAAATGAATTCATTTCCATGGTAGTATTACGGTAACATACTGTACAAAAGGAGAACTGTAAATTTATGGTAGAGGGCTGCAAATTAACAGCACATTACCGGCAACCACAGCTGCCAGTAGATTACTGTTATTTTACAGCACATTTTTTTACGGTGTATTTACAAAATAAATGTTCTGCAGATTGGTTATTGAAGAACCACAATTCTAGTTATGGTACGCCATCGATGAAGCCAGAATCTGGTGCAATTGTCCAATGTACAGAGTTTCTCGAGTTCCTTGGATACCAGGCTCTCGTTATCTCTCATCAGTCCAAGACAAGGTCCACTGGAATGCCTCTTTCTGTGCCACATCTCGCAAATATCAACTTGTCCGTAGTGGTCATCTTTATCACAACGATTTACAGATCTCAAAGTCAGTGAGAGTCAGTGAGGAGGCTTGTGGGAAGTGAAGATCTTCTGCTTTAGTGTCTTTTGGCAGAGCAGGACTTGCAGCATTGTTGACCGTAGAATTTGTGATTGCAAACACCATGCTGAGGCACCAGATGACACCAGCTGAAAAAGTCGATGCAAGGCTGGTCTTCTGTTATTGGGAAGACACATAATGACTATTATTTATTTTAAGCCTTAAAAACAACAGTGTGCACACAAGTACTGAGTGTTTTTGTAAGTACTGTTTACTCTAAATAGAGACATTGTGGCGATGTTGCAAACCACTTGGAATTACTGCACCGGCATACTGATAAGGACCTGACCTGCTCTCTGAAGGCCTTCACACTCAGTTCTCCCATGAGAATAAACAATTATACACACACTTCTGTTCTCTGTGTTATATGCCATGTGCTACCAAAGAAAGATTTTTACATTCTCAATATCACTATAATTAAACATGGCAATCATGATTTGTTAATTTAAACGATATTGTTTAATCACACAATGTAAATCAGTTTATTATTGTTAAATAGTGGCACACATTGTCATTTGACCTAACAATGTGGTCTTGAATCAACAAATAAAAAGTGCATTGTTTTTACCACTACATAATAAATAAGTGTAAACACCAGTGATGTTTATCAAGCTTGATAATTATGATACATATGCAATCAAGATAGTGTTAACAATAAAACTTAACACTATAGAAAATATACATGCATTTATGCAATTGGCAGATGCTTCATCCAAAGCAACGTAAAGTACATTCATGGTATACATTTTATCAGTATATATGTTTCCTGAGAATCCAACCCATGATATTACTAACATCATGTTCTGCCAGTTAAGCTACAGAACAAGATATGAGAGTTCATAACAAATTCAGCAGTATGTCCACTCAGGCATTGCAGGTACTGTTGATTGAGATAACAGCTGAGGTAAAAGTTGGGGTGGTGTGGCGTGGTGTAGTGTTCAAGGTGGCAACTGAAGGTTGCTGGTTTGATCCATGAGCCAACACCATTGTTGTTATAAGCAAGACAACTGATAACGTCCCTGCAAAGAGGTGATGACTATGTTCTGTGGCAAAACAATTTCCTGGTTGTGTGCTATTGTAAAACTGCAAAGAAAGGAGTGACCTAACAACAGGAGCAGATTAACTACATTTCACTTCACATTGTGTAAACAGCCTGGTAATGCAGATTTACGTACGACATGAAGAAGATCAGGCTGTTCCTATTTGACTCTGCAGCACAAGCCCTATCTAGGCTCTTGTTAACTCTAGATTTCAATGTTCTACTAGCTGACTGCGGCCAACATGCGCAATAAAACTCAACTCACACTTCACTTCTCTTTGTCTCACTTCACTGGCTGCCTGTTACTGCTCAAGACATTGATACCTGCACATAGAATTCACTATTTCTTACTTTCATCTCTTTTTTCGGGTCTGTACTTTTCTGAACAATCAAAATTGCTTATGTTGTATTCCATGCTTACGCCAAGGTCTTGGGTTTGATTCTCAGGAAAACTGATAAAATACTGATATACATTATTGTCCAAAAGTTTGGGGTCGGCAAGATTTTATTATTATTATTATTATTACAATTTAAAATAACTTATCTATTTGAATATATTTTAAAATGTAAATTATTCTAATGATGGCAAAGCTGATGCTTTTCAGCATCATTCCTCCAGTCTTCAGTGTCACATGATCCTTCAGAATTCATTCTAATATGCTGATTTGCTGCTCAAGAAACATTTCTTAATATTATTATTATTATTATTATTATCAATGTTGAAAACAATTGTGCTGCTTAATATTTTCGTGGAAAACATGACATTTCTTTCAGGATTCTTTGATGAATAGAAAGTTCAAAAGATTATTATTTGAAATGGAAATCTTTTGTAACAATATAAATGTCTTTACTGTCAATTTTGATCCATTTAATGCATCCTTGCTGAATAAAAGTATTAATTTCTTTAAAAAAAATAAAAGTCTTACTGATCCCAAACTTATGAACAGTGGTGTATACTGAAGTCACTTTTGGATTAAGTGTCTTCTAAATGAATAAACGTAAATTTAAAGGCAAACCAGCTTGTACCTTTAAGTGTGGGTGATGGAGGTGGGACTGGGATTGGAGCAGGACAGAAGTGAGTATTGCAGGCCCGTGAGCTTATGGGTCTCTGATGAGGTAAACAGCCCACTGACGGACGCCCCTGTCTCAGACACTGAACGCTCCGTGTCTGCACCCCACCGCCACAGGACACAGTGCACTGAAAGACACATGGACAGGAAGCTTAAAGGTCTAGCAGAATAGAAACAGAACAGATCCCTGATTGGTTATAAAGAGCTAGTTGTGCATACCTGCAGCCAAGGAGAGGAATACCAGCCCAAAGTCAAAGAAGTGCCGCCCCTGTCTAGACCAGGCTGGAGGAGCTGGGGTGGCAGGGGCTCTGGGCAGGGGCCATTATTACAAGCTTGCTCGAGGTCTGCTTGGGGCTTCCGTAAGTTCCTGCACCTCCTTGTAGGGAACTCTGTGTAGCCTCCTTGGGTGTCTTTCTCCCCACAATGCAGCTCTCTTCTCCTTACTCCTGCTCCACAGGAGGCCGAACACTGCATAAAACAACCAGATAATAAGGTATATACACATAAATACTCTGCTGACCCCTTGCTACAAAGTCAACTCATGCCTCCATAGCAACGGTCAACAATGCTGCTAGTTTGGAGACACTTAAGTGCAAATGCAGAACAGAGAGTGCCACTTAGCTGTCTGGAATCAAATGCTTGTTTTTAGATATCCATGCACAGATGTTGCTCTAACCACTTGCAAACATGATATCATGCATCTTAGGATGCATCTACATTCATCCTGATTTACATTCATCCTTTTTCTGTACATTTTGGCCTTCTGTCCACAA
This sequence comes from Mylopharyngodon piceus, assembly GCA_039654765.1. Lineage (NCBI taxonomy): Eukaryota > Metazoa > Chordata > Actinopteri > Cypriniformes > Xenocyprididae > Mylopharyngodon > Mylopharyngodon piceus. The sequence continues at coordinate 20,635,612 of CM077442.1, forward strand.
AGATACAGCGTTTCTTGTGCTATGTGCTATTCAATTGCACATTGTTGCTAAAGATAAATGTTACTTGGTACAATCTTCATATTACATCCCCTCAAAGATGACAGAAAATTTACTGGTAATTGCTGTTCTGCATCAGTCAAAATATGAGGGCATGTGTTGGACATGAGGGATTGTGCATACATAAAATGGAAACACCAGTAAGAGGTGGGATATTTTGCTAATAAAGTGATCATGCTAGAAGAATAGCATTAGAACTTTATTATGTCTGGTCTTTCAGTATCAGTTACACATGCGCAGTAAGATGATTTAAACGTTTTCCGATATTTCAGGGTGGAGTCTGTGGACAAGCAACTTTTGGAAATTGCTTGAAAACGCTAGTATGAACCAAGCGTGCTACACGAGTCCTGAAAATTGAAGCCAAAGCGTCTTGATCGCCCCCAGGTGTCTGGATGCAGTATAGGTCATAAACCCCACCCTCTCTGTGTAATGGAATGGGACGTGAGATAAACTAAAGAATCAAATTACACATCAAATATTTTTTTCCAAAGATGGTTTCTGTGTTTCATGTGTTCGTTCTTTAAATACGTTTGGTTTTAGTTAGTTATTTGATGCTATAACGTCATGATTGACAGCTGAGATTGACAGCGTCTCTGAGCGAAGTAGTCACTGAGGTGCCAACAGACTTTTTTCTGGATCTTAGGGAGGAGATTGAAGCTTTAACTTTAATTTCTACATTTCAAGAACTGTTTTTTTCACACCAACATAATGAGTTGATCTGCAGTATTAACCGATTCTGCGAGAGTATGGGCGGGACCTTGATATCGAGGCTCCACTTTGCGTTCACTACTGTGCAGTCTCGGGCTTTAAGTTCACTACGCGCAGACTCGAGACTCAAGATGTCAGCGCCATATTGGCACGCTGGCGGCTTCATTTACTACAATGGAAGAGAGTGAAGGTGCTTCATCCATCTATTTTTACAGTCTATGGTATGAACAAAAGGCATTTTGAAACAAAAACACAATACATTTTCTAATGTATCCGAATTTAAACAGACGTAGCCTTCGATGCAATGTGTCCAGTCATATAGTAATGGCATGTATGTTGACTGATTATGGTGCACATGAATGTTTCTGCATCAGGGTTAAATGGGTGAATATATGTGCAACTGTTTGTGTGAGCGCTTCTCCATAACCTTTGCTATTCCTATGAGGGGTCTTACCTCTCCCCAGGCGGTAGTTATCCACTGAAGACGCTCATTCTTGGGGCAGCGGCTCAGCACACATGTCTCCTGGGCTTTGGGCTTCAGGTGTAATTTACACATGCTGTCAGGCACCACCACAGCCCTGGCACCTGGATCAGTGCTCCTGCAGAAAACACTGCGCTTCTTCAAACCTCGCCCACAGGTCTTAGAGCACTGGAGAGAAGGAAGGAAAGAAAGATAAACAGAGAGAGAGAGTTACCCTCGTGTGGTCTTTGAGTGATGTTAGTTTAAACATTGTAAAGGTCACAGTGGCATGCAGTTCACCTCAAAAAAGAGTTGAAATGAACTCTGGAGACAGGCGGTGTGAACTCATCCTGACCTTTAGGAGGAATTTAGTCAATATCAACTACTACTGCAAAATCTTCTCAGAGATCTCAAACTGTTTATGCAGAACACAGATTTATGATTTAACATATTGCATAAGATTAGACTGGGAAAAAAAAGGTTAAAGATTCAACATTGCTGCTAATGATGAAATGAACTCTGGTGATGTGTTTCAACATTCTCTGTGGCTTGTGTGTGTGTACACGGAAAGATCAAGTTCAGTGTACACAAATATATTATTGCAAATATACACACACAAACAAGAAACAACAACAAAAGATATTGCAAAATATTAGATTAAACCATGTTTAAAGTACTCATTTATCTAAAGTAACACTTCCAAACCTCACTAAAGTTTCAGAGAAGCGATATGCTTGGTCATTTCAAGTCCAGAATAGATTCTTAATTTGAGCAACGCAAGTGAGAGGGATGGAATACAATGTGCTACATGTGCAATAACAGCAGGGGGCAGTAGTGTTTCAGCACTGATGTGACATACAGAACGATTTTGCATTATATTGTTCTGGGCATCTCAAATCTTCACCTCATATGTGGGTCATTGCTGTTGTGCAGTATATTTCTAGCACTTTTCAAAACTGAATACACTTGTGTTGTAATTTAAGTAAGTATTTCTATAAAAGGGCATAGCAGAATTTCAGAAACATGTTCTGGTCAAGCTCAAACAACTATACTTTATTCATTATAACTTGATTATTTATACAAAGGCAAGAAAATGAACATGATCAAATTAAAGAGCTAAAATTGCTCATTGTTAGCCTCATGGAAGGAATGAGAGTTAGATTACATAAGGTTTATTGAACATGAAACCTGAAATTAATTTTAATGTTTTGTAACCATCTTTTAAATTTGTTATATATCATACCAACTTCTGTAACTTTATCTAACAGGATGGAATGTTTTAAAGCAAGACAAACCTACTCATTCCACAGAACATCACAGAATTCAACCCGCTGCTAATGTCAGGACCTGGCTTTTGTTAGGGATTTTACAAAAGAATAGCAGAATTTGCAAGAACTATTTTGCACTGTGAGTGTTGGGTTTCACGACTGTTCAAACATTTTCCTGGTAAAATGTATTTGAGTTTTATTTCTTCCTCTTTTGACTTTAGTTGTGTACCCTACGATGACATCCTGTTATGTAGGTTGCATGTTCATGTAAACATACCTGTGACCAGGAGCCAGTGCTCCACTCTGGAGGACATGTCTGTGTGTTGCAGGGCTGTAGTTGGGCCGGAGCCATTACTGGACATAAGGAGTGAGCCGCCACCTCTTCACGCTGGTATGTCACCTTCCTCATGCAACGAATGTTTCGCGTCTGCTGCCCGCCTCCACATGTTCTACTGCACACTCCCCATTTGCCTGTCGTCCAACTGTCAAGACAAACGATTTGACCTTCAGAAGCAAACCTTGGGTTCGAACATTCCAGCATATTTTAACATGGAAGAGGACACTTTACATCCATACGACACAGATACTTGACATTCAAACACACACAAGGGCTTCATTAAACAAAATCTACCTAATGTGATGATTATTAGATTATGACCAATCTGATCTGTAAACAACACAATGGAAAGACTAAAAAAGAAACCACATACATCTGTCTGCACCCACCCCACCCTCTCCCTGTGGCCTCATATAGGCATATGCACTTATCATTTACGTTTCCAGCCTAAGAGTTTAAATATTATCAATAGATGCACACATCTTGAGTTCATATATGATTTCTAATTATGCAATTTTCACATGACAAAATATTACAAAACACAGATCTTGCAAGCAAATGAGACATTCCAAAGTTCTGTAATAGATGGATCCATTTCACTGCAGCAATATGATGAACAACAGCTGGAATTAATAAATTCCTTCTGAAGACTCACAATATGTCAAATTTGCTTTTGGACACTATTTGTAATAATGCAATAGTGCCTCCCTCTGGCCAATTATTCAGTTAAAAAAAAAAAAAGTCAATTTGCAGTCACGTTGTGAATGCACGTTTTCCGTAGCACTTTAAAACGTGGAAACTGAATTACTAAAAGCATAAAGAATTGACAGAATATTGTACTTCAGTAATGTACTCAAAGCTCACGATTTTGTTAAATGTTGATGCATGTTTAAGCTAATATAGCCTATATAATACCAAATATAATAATCCAAATTTTGGGGTCAGTATGATTTAAACTTAAAAAAAACTTCAAGTCTCTTTTGCTCACCAAGGCTGCATTTATTTAATTAAATACAGTAAAACAGTATCATTGTGAAATATTATTACAATTTAAAATAGTTGTATATTAATAATTATTATTATAATAATTAATAATAAAATAAATGTAATTCATTCCTGTGATGCTTAAGCTGAATTTTCAGCAGCCAATACTCCAGTCATCCTTCAGAAATCATTGTAATATGCTGATTTGCTGCTCAAAAAAAACAGTTGATTAATATTTTTTGGAAACTGTGATTACTTTTTTTAGGATTTGGTGATGAATAGAAAGTTGATGAATAGAAAGAACAGCATTTATTTGAAATAGAAATCTTTTGTAACATTATAACTGCCTTTACTTTCACTTTTGATTAATTTAATGCATCCTTCCTGAACAAAAGTATTAATTTCTTTCAAAAAAAAAAAAAAAAAAATCTGACTGACCCCAAACCTTAGAATGGTAGAGTAAAATGTGTACATTTGGTTTAATTTTGCACTTTTCCATCAAATAAAATGTTATTTTTGTGGACTAAAATTTACAAGGATATGACATGACAAAATGATGTCGATAAGACAAAAAAAAAAAAAAAAATGTAAAAATCAACACTGATGCCACAGCAGCTTTCTTCCAGTGCTCAGACTGTAACTCTGTCCTTGCTTCTCTTGGCTGTGGATGAAAAGAGGCTTTAAAATAGAGCTGGGCAGGCCAGGGAGAGATTAGAGCAAATGACAGCTATGACGAGAGCCGTGGCCGCAACACCGGACAGACGCCCCGGGTCGAGTTCTTAGAAGACCCGGTTCCACCCAACCACTCACACAGACCTGAGCCACGGAGCTGAGAAAAATCCTTTAATTTTCTCTCCAGCCATCTGACAAATTGGAGGGAGATGGTTAAACTGCTATTTTAATTGAGGGAAGAAACACGATCCACAGCACAATATGCCTTTTCACTCCCTCTCGTGCTCTCCTCGCCACATAAATGACAATGTGTCATTGGTCAAAGAGCTGACATGCCGTGCCTCACTGCAAACCACTGCTGGCTCTTGTTTTAATTTTGTATTTCGGGAATCTTTCAATAACTTGCATATTTCAAGCCATACAATTAAAGGAGACATATCTTTGGGGACAATACTGTGGACTGCTTCACATTTCCGGATACGGTCTGATTTTGCTGGCATTTTCTCCACGTCTGCCCAAAATGATTCACCCATAATACATACTTATTCCAAATCACTTTTTAGCATTCTCTGTGGAATGCTTTTGGTTTGGAAGCATTTGTCAGTTTAAGAGCTCTAAGAGAACCATGTATTTTCCTAAACCCACTCGACTTTTTGAATTCTTTTGCTAAAAATATCACTTTAAACAAACCAAAGCATGTGCATTAACAACTTTAGGTATGTTTAGTTGGACGATATTGGAAATTGTCTTTATTGTTATTCATTACAGTAGTCTTTGGTTTATTCAGTGATCATGTGTCACTAAGATTTTTTGAAAGTCGTTAATGCTCACCAAGGCTGTATTTTTATTTTGATTAATTATTACAGTTTAAAATGATATATGTGAATATATTTTAAAATGTAATTTATTCCTAAGCTTCAGTGTCACATGATCCTTCAGAAATCATTCTATACACTGCTTTAGTGCTAAAGAAATATTGCTTATTATTTTCAATGTTGAAAACAGTTGTGCTGCTTAATATTTTGGGGGAAATGAAACCATGATACATTCATTTTCAGGATTCTTTGATGAACAGAACAGCATTTCGTCGAAATAAAAATCTTTTGTATCAATGCAAAGGCTTGTCTGCACTTGAAGAGTGCCAGTTGAAGACAAAAGCAAACATATAATCATGCAACACAGCTAAGAAACTTTAAGAAAAGCACTGCAGAAGTCTTTAAGGCATGTGCATTAATCTTTTCATGACATTTTAGAGAACAAATCAAGCTGGCCGCTTCTGGGCCTGGCCCATGTTTGAAGTCACCGTGCTCCACGCTTCACAGAAGCAGCGTTTGCAGCAGGAAGCACGTCGTCAGACTGAGTCCTGTAGGCCATAGTCTGGAGATTAGCGCTCGATTCCTGGTCAGCTAGATGCGCTCAATCCCCACAGGGATGCCGTCTCTCTTGCTCCATAATAAAACATGGGCAGACCTGTCAACACTGAAGATATTTGCTGGAAAGATAAGCAGAAGCTTCTGTCTTTCTCTCCTGTTTTGAATGCATGCCCATACTTTTTCTGGAAGTGTTTCCAAAGGTCTATTTATTTTCCCTTTCCTGCACCCTGTTTTTAGTTTTCCTCTTTTCAGCAGTCATAAATCAAAGTACATAATGCCTCGAACAAATAATGATTCAGGAGTCTAAAGTCACTATCATAAGGCCATGATGTCATTCAGTATGCGGGGGGAACAGACTCGGCTCTGCATACAGTGGGGGAGGTCATTAGTAAGTGTGGGATTTAGGACCTGTCTGTCTGAACAATAAACACACTTACAGTATGACCTAGACGGAGAGAAAAATAAAATCCATCTTGAATAGTGGGAATTTCATGAAGAGATGACGGCCATTTAAGATATAATATATCTTTTATATAACCCATTGTACCTTCATTTGAAAAGCTCTTAAATGTATGAAAATGGAAATTCTGTCATCATTTACTCACCCTAATGTCGTTCCAAACCTGTATGACTTTATTTCTTCTGCAGAACACAAAATAAGGTATTTTGAAGAATGTTTTAACATTTTTTGTTCATATATGAAAGTAAATGTGGTCCAAAACAACACTGGACCTCACTGACTTTCATTGTACGGACAAAAAAAAAAAAAAAAAAAAAAAATCACAGACATTTTTAAAATATCTTCTTTTGTGCTCTACAGAAGAAAAAAGTAATACAGGTTAAAAAAAAAAAAAAACAGTATGAAGGAGAGTAAAAGAAGAGAATTTTCATGTTTGGAGAAACTATTAATTTAAAGGGTTAGTTCACCCAAAAATGAAATTTCTGTCATTAAGTACTCACCCTCGTGCCGTTCCAAACCTTCAAGACCTTCGTTCATCTTCAGAACACAATTAAGATATTTTTGATTAAATCTGAGAGGTTTTTTTTTTTTTTTTTTAATCAAGCAAGGAAATAACCACATTGAAGGTCCAGATAGTAAAAACATCGTTAAAATAGTCAACGTGATTACAGTGGTTTAACCTTAATGTTATGAAGCGACGAGAATACTTTTTGTGCACAAAAACAAAACAAAAATAAAGACTTAATTCAACAATTTCATCTCTTCCCTGTCAGTCAATACAGCCAATACAGAGTCGGCGTTCGGACGTAGAACACAGAAGCGCTGCACTGCGTCAACTGCGTAGGAGACTGACAGGGTAGAGATGAAATTGTTGAATAAAGTCGTTATTTTTGTTTCGTTTTTGTGCACAAAAAGTATTCTCGTCACTTCATAACATTAAGGTTGAACCACTGTAGTCACGTTTACTATTTTAACAATGTCTTTACTATTTCTCTGGATCTTCAATTTGGTTATTTCCTTGCTTGATAAAAAAACCTCTCAGATTTCATCAAATCTTGCGGGTTTGGAAAGACATGAGGGTGAGTATTTAATGACAGAAATTTTATTTTTGTGTGAACTAACCCTTTAAGAGCTTTTCAAATGTAGGTACGACAGGGTAACTAACTCATTGTGTGACCCAAAGAATGGTGATGATGTCATTGAGGTGTGACGCCAACTGAAGGAGTCTAGGATCACTGGTAATCTCTACCGGTAATCAAAGTACCTCTGCTCACCAAGTTAAAGTGTCATAGGGTTACAGGCAGACATTAGTGTTGAGTGATGGAAACCTGTGCAGTCTGTCTCCACATATCCAGCACTGCCGCAGACACGCTGCTCTCCTGTCAACCTTGCCGTTGTTTTCAATTACACTGTTATTGGACTATTTGTCAGGCTTTGAATGGGACAAGCCAAATCGGTTAGAACTTGTTGCTGTAAGGAAACAATCATATGGTCTTGATTTCCCCTTTTAGCATCACCTCGCCATAGCCTGCACAATGTAATCGGTCGCAGCCAACATTTCACACGATGTAAGGCCAGAGAGAAAGAGAGAGTGAGAAGGATGGAGGGAGGAAAGCCAGGAGGGGTGATTTGTTATCTGAGTGCCAAAATGGTGCGTCAATGCCTTTCACCCTTGCAAGTGAAGGATGCTGGGTATGTAGATGCCTCTGTAAGGCAAGAGATCAGTAAATCAAGTCGAGTTGAGTGTTGCTCTTGTAAGAATGGCAGCAGGACGCTCAAAAGGAAGATAGACCGGCAGATTGACTTCAGCTTTGAGACACCCAGAGAAAGGCTGTTTTTAGCAGCTCCTTTCATAGTCTTCAGAGCCCAGAGGAGGTTTCTGACACCTAGGCTGAGAATGTTTTTCCCAGGGTCCCTCGTGAGACAGTCCCTGCTTTTCATTCTCTTTTTTTTTTTCCATGCAAAAAGATCATTAAGCATGTATTTTGTTAAGTGTTTTTTTCCATTTATCATCCTCATTTCCAAATATAACATTATCCTTTTCACTCATAATATAATGGGAGTATTTGATGAATATGACTCCAATTGTTGGAATATTTGAGTGGTATTTCACTGTAGTCAACAAAAAGACAAGACAGAACGAGAGACTAGTATTTGTGTGAATATATGCCTTATTGAGAAAGCTGGTTTGCCTATGTGTGTATGTGGGTTTGTGTTTGTATAATTTAAGAGGTGCGTGTGTGGCAGGCTGTGGCTTGGAGCTGGAGTTTGGGCAGTGAGGGAGCAGTCAGTCCCTGTCTGGAGGCTATGTTAATCCTGTTTTCTTTAAGGAATAAAACAGAGAGGAGAACCAGAGGAAGAACATAAATTTTCAGAGCTTTAAGTTGGGTTCTGCTCACGCTGAAGCCACCACAGCTGATCTCAGACAGACACACCAGGGCACTGTGCCCACCAATAGTGTTGGAGAGCAGGGTTTACACCACTGAGAATTGAACTAAGAATGCTTTTTAAATTCCATTCCAATTTTTGAATTCAAATGGAGGTATAGCAAACATGGTGTAGAATTGCAATTGAATTTAAAGAAGTGAAATTAAATTAAACTTAAAAAAAAAACTTATTTGAAAAATCTATTTTCTAAATGCATGTTATTATTCTTATTGTGAATGATTAATCTATGCATTTGTTTCATTTTTTTTTTTTTTTGGACTTAACTTTCAATCAAAATGACACAACTCGATCTTCCAATGAAAAAACAGACTTCTCTATGGTGACCGTCGAACTTCTCCAATCATTTTGTCCTCTTAAACTCACGCTCCTTTCTTACAGTTGACTGCAAACTCACATTCAGATCTGCCTCCATACAATCAACAACTGATTTACTGTATAAGTCTCCACCCTACATTATTTTACTAATATTTCACAATACGGAGAAAAAAATGTATGTACGTTTTATATATTATTTTTTATTTAATACATTAAAGGGTTAGTTCACCCCAAAATGAAAATTCTGTCATTAATTACTCACCCTCATGTTGTTCCACACCCGTAAGACCTTCGTTCATCTTCAGAACACAAATTAAGATTTTTTTGATCAAATCCGATGGCTCAGTGAGCCCTGCATTGCCAGCAAGACAATTAACACTTTCAATGCCCAGAAAGGTACTAATGACATATTTAAAACAGATCATGTGACTACAGTGGTTCAACCTTAATGTTATGAAGCAACGAGAATACTTTTTGTGTGCCAAAAAAATAAAATAAATAAATAACGACTTTATTCAACAATATCTAGTGATGGGCGATTTCAAAACACTGCTTCAAGAAGCTTCAAAGATTTACGAATCTATTGTTTCGAATCAGTGGTTCGGAGCGTGTATCAAACTGCCAAAGTCACGGCCCCCAGTGGTGAACCATTGAAATTTCGAAACACTTATGACATAACAAAGCCTCGTTTACTGAAATCACGTGACTTTGGCAGTTTGATACATGCTCCGAACCACTGATTCGAAACAAAAGATTCGGAAAGCTTCGAAGGTTGAACCACTGTAGTCACATGAACTGTTTTAAATACAACTTTAGTAGCTTTCTGGGCATTGAAAGTGTTAATTGTCTTGTGTCAATGCAGGCCTCACTGAGCCATCGGATTTGATCAAAAATATCTTAATTTGCGTTCCGAAGATTAACGAAGGTTTTACGAGTGTGGAATGACATGAGGGTGAGTAATTAATGACAGAATTTTCATTTTTGGGTGAACTAACCCTTTAACTTTTATTTTATAGACAGACACTTCCACACCAAAATGTCATTTTGCCAAATTTCTATGAATTGTAATTCTGAAGTTCCAATTCCAGTAATTGCAATTTAACTACCAGTGCATTTGCAATTCAATTTAAATTTTAACTCATGAACTGAAAGGTAGCCAAATCTCAAGTAAGAATGGCACAGGGAAGCCAGACACAACACACGCACACACACGCACACACACACACACACACACACACACACACACACACACAGACTCTTACTAGGCAGGGCAGGGCTGTGTGTTACACAGGTGAGAGCCCACCACAGGTCTGGTCTGAGGGTTGCAGAGCGAGGAGTTGACCTGCATGTGCTGATCCTGCAAACAAATGGCTTTCGTTGAGACTCGACCTGAGAGAGAGTTAGAAAGAGATACATTGGGATAAGTACAAACACTCTGCATCTACTCTCTTTGGACATGTTGCAGAGATCCTTCTCTTCTAACAAGGCCTAACAATCGTATTTATCATGAGATAAACTAATGCATCCTCAGAGCAATCTTTTGAAAAGGAAAGCTTGGAGCACACTGTCCGTGAATGGTCTTTCTGGGGATTATGGGAGCTCAGGATGAATGGCAGTACTGTAGTGTGGCTTCTGTTGAGGCAAACAAAGCCGGGCCTCTGTCAGTGTGAGAGGCCAGGAGGGGCTGCACAGAGGTCTGCTCTAAAGAAAAGCATGAATGAAACTGTGTGAGAGCGCAGATAGAGATCTGTGCTCTGGGCATGTCATAGTGCTGTCTGTCTACCACTAACACTCAGACAACTGACTGTGAATGGAGGAGCCACTACCACAGAGATGAGCCAATGAGATTGGGAGGTCTGAAGGGAAGGAGGGGCGCACTTTTGTCTTTCTGTCCTGCTCACAAAGGTGCGTTTGATGAACCTGGACAAACACACTCATACACTTCCTTCCTCAACAACACACAAGCACAGAAACTCTCCGCTCTCTCACACTTGAGTCAACAAAACAAACATTTACAGTGCATTTGGCATCGACTCACCCCCAGCACAAGGCGCTGAGCAGTCAGAGCGCACCACAGACCAGGTGTAGTTGTGCTTCTTCTCTGGATGGGGTAGAGTATACTCCCATGATACACCGGGATTTTTACCCTGAAGAAGAATCTGTGGAGGAGAGATGATCATAGGTCAGTATAATCAGGTTTCTGTCTATCCAAGTATACAGTACTATTTTTCAGTAAAGATAGTAAGTAATTTATAATGTTTCAAAAGAGTTCTATTTCTTTTGAACTTTCTATTCATCAAATAATCAAAATGTATCACGGTTTCCACAAAAATATTAAGCAGCACAACTGTTTTCAACATTGATAATAATAAGAAATGCTTCTTGAGCAGCAAATCAGCATATTATGAATGATTTCTGAAGGATCATGTGACTCTGAAGACTGGAGTAATTACTGCTGAAAATTCAGCTTTGCCATCACAGGAATAAATGACACTTTAAAAATATATTAAAATAGAAAACAGTTATTATTAGTTAAACTGTAATAATACTTCACAATTTTACTATTTGTTACTTTTACTCATTTTTACTTTAATTTTTGATCAAATAAATGCAGCCGTGGTGAATATAAGAACCTTATTTCAAGAACATAAAAAAGTCTTACTGACCCCAAACAAAGTGAAATAAAATATTTGAAGAATTAAATACACGTCATGCATCACCTCCGTCTTTCAGAGCAAGGGTGCAACACTGAAGCCACTTGTAGTCTGATTACCATATATGGATGATATCAGTCATTTACATAACATTTTCAAACACCTAAATTATTGCTTCCATCTGACAGAAACTGAATTTGTTGCTGAATTGCTTGTTAATGTTCTCGTATTTCAGCAAGGGAGAAGGTGCCAGAGCGTCTGGTGCTGTTTTGTGGCTCCACTGGGACTGAGAGATGACACCACAGTGTTCCTAGTGACGCTAAACTGGAGGGATGTTTGAATTACATTGTCTATGTGTTTGAACTGAAGCTTGTCAGCTTGGAAAATGGCACAAGTCGAGCAAACTGTGGGTTGGGTGAATCTGAATATTTTCACATAGTGGTGTACAGTGAGACTTAATTTCCCGGGCCGGTTTACATCAATGTTTATGTTTCATTAGGACTGTATGGTATAGTTTTGGTGGCTGTACCTGGAGAAGATGTTATAGCCATTCATGTAAGACTAGACCACAGAGGAAGTTCAGCAGGTTTCTCACTAAATCTGTGCCCAGGGCCATTGAGGACGGCCTGAGGATAACTCTAATGGAGTGGAAAAGCCCTCAGACAAGAAGAGGAGCTTTGTTTTTACTTAGGCTTTGCCACATGGGGATTTTCCTCAGACTATTTGTAATAAAAAATGCAATGACACTAAATTCACTGGAACTGGTAAACCACCAAACTATATATAGAAAGTACAAACAAAGCATTTAAACAAGGATTGAATACTAAGGGTCACTGCACTCACTGAAGAGTTGCAGCAGTGTTTACACATGCCAACAGTAATTGCAAGGCAGCCCAAATTTCTCGTAAGAGTGCAAACTGAAGTAGTGGATTAGGCAGATGCCACCCAACCTCTAATTACTATGGATTTACCCTCAGTGAGTTAATGTTTTGAACAGGAAGAGTGTGGCAGGCTGCTGCTGATGTGGGAAGATTATCCTTAAGTCAGTCACAATAAACACAATAAATGCTCTTCAACCATTCAGATTATCAGGTTAGCTAAAACCATCCAATATCTTTACTCGCCAATCTTGGGTTCAGTTTAGTGTCATGACTATATGTTTTATATTAAGGGTGGAGAGGCATGAATATGTGTGCATTCATGTTTTTTGTTCAATGAGATGCAAGAGACCTGTAGAGGGGCAAAGCATCTATCAACAGAACATCAGAAGGTATAGTGTGATTCAAACAAAGGCAGTGTTTGAAGGTTAGAGAATTTCTGGAGGAAGTAAAACAAGTATATATTCAAAGACAGTGGCGAGTTAGCAAACTTTTTGGCTCACTTTCCTTCCAAGCATCCAGGCTGAATCTATTGCCCTGGAAGCGATCCATGAGACCCTGCACGCTAGCCCGTTCAAAGCTGGTCCAGATTTACAGTTGGCACTGAACACAGAGCAGCTATTCCAGAATCAGGCTCAGGAGGAGGTCTCTGATCCATCTGTGATCCGGCTAGCCATCTGACTATGGATACAACACATGGAGAAACTCAACCTCTTCTGATCCAGGGTCAGGACCCACATGAATCCATTGCACCATGTCTGTGCTCTGATATAGGAAGTCTAGAGTTTCAGTCTTAACATATGCAACAAGAATCACAATTTTGAATATCAACTCAACATGCAAACATCATTCCCCATCCAAATACTGCTTCCTTGTGTCTTATATTGTCTTACGTTGCAATAAAAGCTTCATTGCATGCTTCTATCCCCATTCTAGCGCTAGATGTCCCATCACTATCTTTCACCCTAGTCATTCTAAATAATTATGTAAAATCTGGGGCAATTACTGAACTCTGTTGAACAGCACCACTAAGACAGGTTCATTATCAAGCACTCTGAGTATAGGGTTACTACACAAAAATCCATCTGTGCCCTGTAGAAGTTCCTCCCGTCATGAAGAAAAATTAGTGGATGAAAGACTGATGAATGGGAGCATGGATACCACATCTAAAGGCCCTGATATACTTCAAGCAAAATCAAAGAATATACTGGTGTGATGTAATTTTGAAAAAAAAATCAGGCCACAAAAAATAAATAAATAAATAAAGTGAAGTGACATGTAGCCAAGTATGGTGTCCCATACTCAGAATTTGTGCTCTGCATTTCACCCATCCAAGTGCGCACACACAGCAGTGACTATTGAACACACACACACTGTGAACACACACCCGGGGCAGTGGGCAGCCATTTTGCTGTGGCTCCCGGGGAGCGATTAGGGGTTAGGTGCCTTGCTCAAGGGCACCTCAGTTGTGGGTAATGAGAGTGGGAGAGAGCGCTGTTCATTTACTCCCCCCACATACATTTCCTGTCGGAACCCGCAATCTTCGGGTTATAAGTCCAACTCTAACTATTAGGCCACAACTGCCCACTGATACAATAGGGCTTTTCACACTTGAAATAGTTAACCCTGGGTCATTCTAAACCCCGGGTAAATGGAATCCTGGGTTATCTTGCTTCACCATCTACACTACATTGGCATATTTGCGGTGTCAGTGTCATAAACGCAGTACACGATCTGTTTACTAAGCTCTAGCATTGCGCATCCTCGTATTGCCAACCGTACTATCAAGTTTATACTGAATGGACATTTCGGACTATAAAGGTAAGAATAAAACGGTCTCTTCTTCACTCAAATTGTCGTGTTTTCTGCCAGCATTTGACATTTTTTCTCTCAAATGCTGAATTTACTGTTTATATACAATGTGCAGTGTTTCTGTGACTGTCTAAAGCATGTGAATATGAGGCACGCTATTGGTTATCGGTTGCTAAGCATCTAACACCGCATCCTTTCACACTGTACAAGTTTGGCACCGCTATGCGGAGTTATCACCGGGTAACTCGTGGCCTAATGGGGGCGGTCGTGGCCTAATTGGATAGAGAGTCGGACTCATAACCTTTGGTCATGGGTTCGAGTCTCAGGTCCGGCAGAGATTGTTGGTGAGGGGAGTGAATGTCCAGCGCTCTCTCCACCCTCAATACCATGACTGAGGTGAGACCCTTGAGCAAGGCACCGTACCCCCAACTGCTCCCCGGGCGCTGCAGCAATGGCTGCCCACTGCTCCGGGTGTGTGTTCACGGTGTGTGTGTGTTCACTGCTGTGTGTGTACCACTTGGATGGGTTAAATGCAGAGCACAAATTCCTAGTATGGGTCACCATACTTGGCCACATGTCACTTCACTTCACTTCACTTAAAAAGCGGTGCTAACCCCGCTTCTAAATTGCAAGTGTAAAACATTCCTTTACCTGGGGTTAAAAGCGGTGTTTAGAACAACGATAACCCAGGGTAAAGTGCAGTGTGAAAAGCCCTAATGAGTTCAAGTTCATTTGGAGTTTGGTTTTGGGATTTTAAAATACGCTGAACTTTCTGGAAAAGTTTACCCTTCAAACTACAATTGGTCCATGGCAATTACGCAATAGGTAGGTGCTCTCCAGGGTTCCACCTTCTTTGATGTTTAAATCTTCTCTGGGTAATTTCTTCTGTTCAGTCCGGATCTGCTATAAGCTATGCTTGCTACAGGACTGATACAAGAATGTCAATACCTAAATGAATCTTAAAAGGTTGTTTTCATGAAGCATGTCAAGTTTGAAGGGAACCGTTCTGATATGTCTTGTCTAGTGCCTCTCAATCCACTTTGCTGAGCCGATTACAAGTTCTAGAACCAAGTCAAAATGTACATTCACATTTCTTAAAGTGCATTTTCCTTGGAGTTCAATAAGGGTCTTGAAGCTGAAGTAGCAGAGTAGACTGAGAGATCCAGTCAAGCATAATTGACCAGCTGCTTCCCTCGAATTACGACCCCAAGCCTCTCTGATCTACTGAGTTCAATTGCAGAAATCTTAATCTTTTAATCTCTCTCTACCCTCCTCTTCTTTTTTAAATTACAGAGCATACTTAGAGAGCATACTTAGAGAGATTAATGCCAACTCATCTGCAAATCAGACCTCTGCTGCCACTGCCCACCCTGGGGAAAACGTAATGAACAGAGGGCATGTAGGATAAAGGGGAATGGTACATGCACGTAACTCACAGGTGGAGTACAGTGCAGATCAAAGGCCAGTAAATAAGATAAAAATGAAAGTGTACTAAGTGATGCATGTCTAACTTTTGTACAGCTTACTTACACAACACCACCTGCAATACCATCAAGACCAAATGCATTTTTAACAGTTTGAGGTGTTGGTAACAAAAGAAATTATGATTATGAGGACATATGATTACAAAGATTTTATGTAGCCTACCTAATGTATCTGCATTTGTTGTATCTGGTAAGTGAACAACAGAAAGACATCTTACTTAGAGTTAAATTGACTCATTAACATTTTTACGGTGGTTACAACAAATATTTCAGAAAATATTCAGCAGCATAAATATCGAATTGTTTTGGTGCTACAGCATTATTCTTTATTTTAGTCTTATGTTGTCATGGTCATAACTTAATTTTCTCTACATCTTGATTTAACAAACGTCTTCTACTTGAAATCTTGACAAGATCTCAATTTATTTGTCCCTTAACCTTAATGTAAGCAAAGTTATTTTTCAGAGATAGACATAAAAGTTGTTTTCTCACTTTTTCTTCTTGGTCTGGTAACAAAATCCATGGTGGCCTCAACTACTATGTACTTACATCAAAAATAAGTACAATGTACTTATTGTGTTCATATTGTATTGCAAAACACTTTTTATGATATTGAGGTGGGATACAGGTAAGGTGAGGGACAGGTTTGGTGGTATGGGTAGGTTTAAGGGTGGTTTAAGGTGTAAGGAATTGGTCAACAGTGTAATTATAAATGTAATTACAGAAAGTAATTACAGATGTAATTACATGCAGGTATTTATAAATATAAGTACAATGTAAAAACATGTATGTACACAATAAGTGCATTGTATCAAATGATTAATTTAAATGTAAGTACATAGTAGTTAAGGCCACCTAATATTAAGTGGGACCAAATCCATTTCTAATTGTAATGAATCATGCTGTATCATGGTCTTCTCAACCCGTACTCATCATATAAGAGGTGCCCTGTGCTGCCCATTAGAAAGAGCACACAGTGCATCGAGTTCAAAGCTTAGTGCCATTCACAATGTCGCACCGTTTGATCTTAAATCTCCACATACTGAAGATGAAAGTCACAATGACCATGTCGGCTCTGGCTTGCAATTAATCCCAAACAGAGGCGTTAGTCTGCCTGTTTGACTCATTTGTGTGCCTTCTTTTCTGTCTCTCTCTCTATCTTTCCCTCATTTGTTTCTCATCTCTCTTGCCCACCCACTGTCCCTCAACCTTGTTTTCATCTGACCGAATGGCTATGGTGCTCTTGCCAAGACCCTGTCATGGCTAATTCACTAACAGGTGTCAGGCCAGACGGGGACGGGGGTGACTCACTTCAAAGAGCAGGGTCTCATTAGTGGGGCCTGTGGCGTACAAGGTCTCAGGCCGGTTGAAAGAGCGCTGATAGTTGAACGTAGTGCCAGCAAACTGAAATTTGCCCGGCCAGTCCACTGTCCAATCCCCCGTCAGGTAGTAAGTGCCACGCTTCAGGCTGCGGACAGCCAGGTAACTGGTAGAGATCTCCATCTCCTGCACCCTGATGCTCCTTGCTCCAGCAGGAACCATCACAACGGGATAATACTCTGAAGAGAGAGAAAAAAGAGAAATAGGTTTGCCATGTCTGTTCACTTTTGCAGTTTATGCATTTTTTAGGCCCAGAGGGAACAGGCATCTTTGAGGTAATGCATTATCATCACATCCTTTAGTCAGAAGAGAGCGATGAGGTGCCAGACTGCAGAGCTCTTGCTGTGTAAGTGCTCTAAAAAATACATTGCCGTCTTCTGTTAAGTCTGAGTGAGGAAAGGAGCTCTAAAGTGGCCCACAGACTTGTGTATACTGCAAGATTTTTATTTTATTTCATTTTAGTCTCTGTGAACATATTTTATTTCATTATAGGCCACTAGTTCTAAACTATTTGGATCAAATCAGAACAATTAAGTACACCTAATTACAATCCCGCCCAAAATTCAGTCCCTTTACTGGCTCTTCACACTATATACACCATTCAAAAGTTTGGGGTCAGTAAGATTTTTTTTTTTTTTTTTTTAATTAAAGAAATTTATATTTTTATTGAGCAATGATGCATTGAATTGTTCAATAATGACATTTATAATATTCCAAATAAATGGTGTTCTTAAGAACTTCATATTCATTAAAAAATCCTGAAATGTATCAAGGTTTCCAAAAAAATATTAAGCAACACAACATTTGTCCGAGAAGGTCAGAAGGTATGAAAGGTATGAAAGGAACAACCTCTACAAGCACCTTACCATTGGCTCTGTGCTGAAGGGTGTACTGGCCACTGTAGAACTTGCAGGTGGAGTTGTCTCCTTTACACACCCCACAGGCATCTAGAGCGGCCTTTGATCCCAACACCTGGTCACAGCCCACCGGCTACACAGGAAAAGTTATTAAAATGAAATTTTCAAACTGACATTCTCAGTTTAGCCCATTGGGCCTGTTGAATATAACAAAATGCACGTCAATCAATTGAAAACCAATGAAAAATCAGTGGTAAATGTGATGCCAGAAATCTGACTCATATATCTCAGAATCCGCATCTCCTCACATACCTCACATATCCCATCGATGCACACGCCTCCTTTGTTGTCAGAGCAAGACGTCCCATCTTTAACTTTGCTGGACATAGCGAAGAAAAAATCAAAGTCCTCAGCAATGCAGTACAGCTTGCAGATGTCCTCTTCTAGATAGGAGATGAATAGGGTCATTAGCTTCAGAGTGATTTAATGTTAGATCTTCTTAAGCTGTCCACTGGTACACTCAGCATGCTGCTATGAAGTTTCACGCATGAGGACATATGAAGCAATGATCTTATGAACATTTTTCAGACAAAATGCAGGTGGACATTTATGTGAAATGGAAAACAATTCTTTGAGACACATAAAATAAAATAAAATAAAATAAAATAAAATAAAATAAAATATCTATCATGCATCTTTTATTCCTAGCAGACACAATGCAAATGTGTACTACTGTCTAGTGCTAATTACTGGGCATGTGTAAGCTGTGTGTGGTTGGCCGTGAAGCAACTGGAAGACTCACCATGTTGTACAGAACATACCCACAAAACACAAGTTACACTAAAATTTAAAACTCTGTTACAAATGGGCCCATAAAGCTGGAATGCAAGAGGGGCGGCTCTATCCAACTCTCCCACCGAGAGAAAAATATGGACCTATCAGAGATGTATCTGCATCCACACTTCCCAGTCAGAAGAAACAGACCCAGGCTTATTCAATACAGCAGCCCAGTATGAACTGTTAGATTTAGATTTTGTCCTTCTATCAGGAACATATTAGATCATAATTCTTGTGCTTTTACTTCAAAGTAAATCACTTCATTTGAATTCTGCAAAACCACAATGATGTTACAGACTTAAAGGTGCAGCTGAAAGGGAAACCAAACAATAGTAAAAAAATTTAACAACAAAAGCTTAATTCTGATTAATTCCCCTAAAAGCAAACGCCAAGTGAAACTTATCAACAGATGATGTCAGTGGTTAATCCAATTTGATCTAATGCCAAAAAGCCCAGTGCTTCCTAACACCTGTACTAGTTACTGAAAGTATCCCAAGGCCAGACATGATCTACTGATTAGAGCTCCAATTACCCCACTGACACCCCTGGATGAGACAGCTCAGCATCTCCTCGCTAGTCCTTGTCATCAGTTTTAAGAAAACTGGCAGGGTGGTACCCAAATATTCTTATCCTTTCCCTTTTTCACTCCCAGCCCGCTAACTCATAAGAAAGCCCAAATACATAAACAGACTCGATGGGTCCTTTTCAGGTACAAACCTGCCTACCGGGTTGATCAGTGCACTGCACTCACAGAACGAGTGGCTACATGTTTCCAGTCCAAATCCATCCACAGCTCAGTCAACACACATTAGGTGAGATGAATCGCTTGGGTGGAATATGTTTGTCCGATGTAACAATCTCAACACATATTGTCAGAAACAAATGGGCATGATTACTATTTAAAAACACACCTGTTCTAGCTGAGTCAGATATCAGAGGGTATTAAAACCTAAGTAGGCAAGGTCTAGGATGAATGTTTTTAGAGGTTTGTTGTAAGAATTTGTCTGACAAGGTTGCATATATCGTTCAAAAGTTTGAGGTCAGTAAGACTTTTTTGAAAGAATTAATTACTTTTATTCAGCAAGGACACATTAGATTTATAGAACATTTATAATGTTAGATTAAAATTCTATTTTAAATAAATGCTTTTCTTTTTAACTTTTTATTCATCAAAGAATACAGAAAAAAATGTATCATAGTTTCCACAAAAATATTAAACAGTAAAACTGTTTTAAACATTGAAATTAATAATAATTTTTTTTTTTTTTTTTTTGAGCACCAAATTAGTATATTAGAATGATTTCTGAAGGATCATCTGACACTGATGACTGGAAAAATGATGCTGAAAATTCAGCTTTCCTGTCACAGGAATACATTTTATTTAAAATATATTAAAATAGAAAACAGTTATTTTAAATTGTAATAAAATTTCACAATATCACTGTTTTTACTGTATTTATTAATCAAATAATGCAGCAAATATTATATTATATTATATTATATTATATTATATTATATTATATCTCACACATGCAGTAAACAAAGACAGCAGAGGTTTCCTGTGCTCTCTTCCAACCGTTAACCCTTTCCCCGCCATTGACGGAATTTTCCATCATTTATGACAACGCTTTCCCGGCATTGAAGGAAATTTCCGGCAATCCATGTTTTCACTGTTATATGGTAGGGGGCACTATTACACATCTTCTGAAATAGTGTAGAGTCTCCAGATCAAAACACAGGCAAAAAGACACAGAAAAAAGCGATAAATGCATTGCTTACGCACATGTAAAATAACGTGATCATCAAACATTAAACAGCATATAAATCAAAACTGCCTAATGTTACTGAATGAAACGTTGACCCAGGACGAGCTATAGGAATATGCAAGCTTTGGGGGTGTTGATGGAAGCAATCTACTCCATCTATGTTTTGATCTTTGTTCTGAATCTGATCCGGACATAGTTTGTGACAAAAATGCAATTTTCTTTGCTTATTGTTCAAAATGTTGCTTTTTTTTTTTTTTTATGAAACTTACCCATGTTCAAGTGTTGATTAAAAAAAAAGAATGCACGAACCTAGAATAAAATGTTTTTTTGTTTGTTTGGTTTTTTTTAAAGCAGAGGCTCTGTTCTTTCTTTTGATATATTGCATGTTCAGATAATCAATTAAAACATATTCTGGAGGCCATGAAAGTTTTGTGAAAATGATTAAAAATGCTGGTGGTGGCTGGCAACTTTATAAAAAAAAAAAAAAAAACGCTGGTGGGGAAAGAGGTAATGAGACATTTGCTTTTGTTCGTAATTAATGCATTAAGGCCCAAATATCTCCCATACCTTCCACTTTGGTGTATGGCTTCCATTTGTAGTACCATCCCCTGAAGGGTTTGCTGTTGTACTCGGCGCACTGCTGAGCTCTGAAGTCCACTCCATTGGGCTGGCATGGCTTGGTGTTACACAGCTGGTGCAGTCGACTGGGGCCTTGGCAGAACTTGCCGTTGTGCTGTGGGCTTGGGTGAAACAACCAGCAATTAGCACAAGCGAACATGGAAGCAGGGAAAGAGAGAGAGAAGAAGAGAAGAAACAGATGTGCCTGAGCAAGCATTCAACATGCGAGTGGAATGACAGCCATTCAGTATTTTTTGGAAGAGGGGCTGGTGAGATACATTTCATATGATGTGCATTAGCATCTGCACTAAGAGAATGTCTTTGTGTGTTATCTGTGATGTGTCTGACTGAAACACATCCCAACTGTCAGCTGTAAAAGATATAAAGTGTTTGGGATGCAATTCCATTCATGACTTGGACTCGCTTGTGTTTTCAACAGCAATGATTTTTGAATTTTGAATTTTGAACAAGACAACACACAGCTGTGCTGATCTACTTTACACATTGTGTAATCTGAGTAAACTTGCTTCCCCATTGCATTCAAATGGGAAACCTGGTTGAAAATGTTTTGTTTTGGATGCTGGTAACTACACTGTCAGAAAAATGTACAAAAATTGTCAGCTTGTCACTGGGGCAGTACCCTTAAAAGGACAACCTCACACCTTATCTACCCCTAAAAGATGCATTTTAGTACCTTAGAGTAGTAATAGGCTATGTTCTCTTAAGGTACTACTATGAACTTTTTTTCTGGTGAACAACATCACTATGCTGATTTAACAAAAAACAACCACCACATTAACATAAACCTGCTTGGACCAGCATGAAAATTCATTCATCTTTATTCTTTGAAACCTATAATGACCAACTCTTGTACACAAGGCTGGGTATCATAAAAGGTCAGCTCTCAGGCTCTGGACTGTGCGTTCGAACCGTCACCCTGAGGCAGCTGGAGGCTAGAGAAGAGCGGCAGCCTCCTCCCAATGCCACAGGAATGCCTGCGAGTGCCACATGAAGCAGACAGTCACCATCTTTCCTGCAGCTCCTGTAACTGAGGCTGTAAGAGCAGAGGCATGCTTGTGGCATGGCTGCATGTTTTAAAGTGGAAGACTCTTGGGTACCCTCTTGTAGCCTAACCTCAAAGCAAAGGACTGTGCAATGTGTGTGTGTCTGTGCATGTTCTTTTAGTTTCTGGCCTTTAGCTTTTTATTGCATGTTCACACTTGAGGTTAGGAAACCGCTCACAGAGAGAACAGATGAGTCTTAAAAATCACTCATCATCTTTATGCATGTACAGTGATCAAACACATGGGGAAAACACAAACAGAGAGATAGCTGTTAATCTCAAAAATGACAACATACTTCTATTGTCTAGAGCAGGCTTTTTCAAACTGTGGGTCATGACCTGCTGGTGGGTTGAAGAGTGGGAATAAGTGGGTCACTAGAATGGTGGTGCGTTCAGCTGCAGTGAAAACAAACATACAGAGTGACCTATCGAACAAATTACTCTAAAGAGTTTTATATTGCCTGAAATAAGATCTGTGGTTAACACAGGCTCAAAATATTTTCACATTTTATTTTACAACATAAAATACAGCAGAGATTTTTTTTTTTTTTTTTTTTTGCTTTTATGTGTCTTGAAAAAGGCAGTTGTTAAAGGATTAGTTCACTTCAGTATTAAAATTTCCTGATAATTTACTCACCCCCATGTCATCCAAGATGTTTGTCTTTCTTTCTTCAGTCGAAAAGAAATTAAGGTTTTTGAGGAAAACATTCCACGATTTTTCTCCATATAGTGGACTTCAACGGCTACCAATGGATTGAAGGTCCAAATTGCAGTTTCAGTGCAGCTTCAAAGGGCTCTAGACGATCCCAGCCGAGGAATAAGGGTTATCTTATCTAGCGAAACGATGTCATTTTCTAAAAAAATTTAAAATTATATACTTTTTAAGCACAAATGCTTGTCTTGCACTGCTCTGCGATCCGCCACGCATTACGTAATCACATTGGAAAGGTCATGCGTGACGTAAGCGGAAGTACCGAGGTAGGGCGAAAAACTCCATTTCATTTTCTCCTTAAACTTCAAAATCGTCCAACATCGTTGTTTTACCCTTTTTTTTGTAAAGGGCGTTTGACTTAGTCTTTGTACGTTCGCTTTGTAAACACTTGCTTGGTACTTCCGCCTACGTCACACGTGACCTTTCCAATGTGATTACGTAATGCGTGGCGCACCACAGAGCAAGATGAGCATTTGTGGTTAAATAGTATATACATTTTTATTTTGGGGGGGGGGGAATGACCTATCGTTTCACAAGATAAAAGGCCCTTATCCCTCGGCTGGGATCGTGTAGAGTCCTTTGAAGCTGCATTGAAACTGCAGTTTGGACCTTCAACCCGTTGTACCCCAGTGAAGTCCACTATATGGAGAAAAATCCTGGAATGTTTTCCTCAAAAACCAAAATTTCTTTTCGACTGAAGAAAGAAAGACATAAACATCTTGGATGACATGGGGGTGAGTAAATTATCAGTAAATTTTAATTCTGAAGTGAAATAATCCTTTAACAAGTGGCTAAATAGAACTACAGAGATTGTTGGGGGCATTAAACATCATCATGGCAAAAATCAAAACTCATCTACTTGCAATTTTACAACCTTGTTGTGTTTATACTTGCGCTCTTCAAATTATGCTAACTAAAACCAAGGAACCAAGGTGATGCTAACTTCCAGATTGGCATAAAAATATGTAGGCTTCAATTACTTAATGTTTTCTTTTTTATTATGTCACTAATATGTTTTTGGTAAATCTCAAGACTGAAAGAGACAGGGAACTCTAGATCTATAGGTGTATAAACACACTGCAATGGAAAATTATGCGTCATTTTTCAGAAGTCAATGAGATCAATGATAGTCTAACAGAGCTGTCAGATGGCTGTTTGTGCATGTCTGCTTTTGTTTTTGGAGCAGGTTTTCAGGCTGATCCTATTAGAGTTTTACTATGGCTCCATATGGTAGAGCACTTACAACAACACAGAGAGCACAGAAAGAGATTGAGAGAAAAGCGAAGGATAAGTGTAGGTTTTCTGATTAGACATTGAAACAACTGCACCCAATTTAATTTTGACACAAAAGTTGTTGGCAAAAGGAAAATTATTCTCTCTTTCACTCTGTCGACAAGACTTTGCAGCATTATTTTGAAACTGGGGAATGGTAAATCTCTGAACAGCAGCACTGGGTGCAAACTTTAGAGGAAACAAGGTCACCCTGTCTGTCTGCTTGCCTGAATCCCCCCCAAAAAACCCCACCTAGACCCACATCCTACTCTATCCCACTCTCTCAATACATCACCCATCACTAAGACTCCCATCTTTAATCAAACCCTCATTATGCCCACACTGTTAGCCATTAGGTATCCACTTTAAAGTCAAGTCATTAAAACAGAGCCCTCCACATATAAATAAACAATACCAAACAATGACGTAATGAAATTTAATCGTTTGTTTGTTAGAGGCTTTCCGGAGTCCTGAGGGTGATTATACATGCATCCTACTCTTTCAACTTTGGCCTCTGGTAATGGTGCATTAATGCTACCCATATTCTGCTAGTTAACAATATTTCCTGTACACTAAACAAACTTCAAAAAGGCAATCCCATCAACAACCATCTCCACTAGGCTGTTGCCAAGAGACATATTTCTCAAACACTCATATCAAAGACATATGAACCTGTAAATCTGGCAGCTGAGTATGGATACAGTCAAGGGAGCACATTTATCAGATCATTTTTATTGATAAATGTTATTTAAGTGAGATGACATCTCTTGCCTTTGGCTTCAACAGCTGTCTCCTGAGGACCTTATACTGAAGTGATGAGTACGGGGATTCCCCTTGAACCTCACCGCCACAAACAGAAGACATACCAACACATATTCTGCTGCAGGTGCTGTCTGAGAGACGTAAGGGAAGTTTATCCATCAAAATGCCTCCTTTGAAAAGTGTTCTCGATCATTTCCGAGTGAAATGATACAGATAAAATGTTCTGATCCACATGAACTCTGAATTTCATACAGAATGCAGGCAGATGTTCGTGGTGTGCACCTCATAAATATGTGTAAACAGCCGCTCGATGAGACGAGAAGTCAGTTACAATGACCATGGTTCACTTGACTGCAGGATGAAAAGCCACAATATCCCCTTATTTTTATTGAACCATGAGGGGGGGTCACAGTGATAGCAAAAACAGAGAAAATGGAGACTAATACCTCCCCAAAATCTCAGATTATAGTGCAAATTCTGCCTTAAAAGCAAACCCATCTAACAGATTCACTGCACCCTAAGCCTCTCTTAGTGGATCAGACGCCATTGGACTAATACAGACAAACAGAATCAGGACAACAACAAAAAAAAAAAAGAGAGAGAAAACATTCACACGGAAAGCACTTCAGTGTCTATCCCCGAGTAATATTAATTTAATCAGAAATTGTGGGGTAAAAAATATTCTCACCATTTCTTTTTCCAAATGAAATACAACATATCAAAAACGTAACCATATTTAGGTCATTGTAAAGGTTTCTAACCAGCATAATTTGAATTCAAAAACAGCTTTTATGCAATAATGTGGTAAACTTACTTTTTTTTTTTTGTCCTGAAATGTGCTTTCCAAATGCAATCATTTTGCAACATCTCTAAATGTTGTGCATCTATGAGAAGGATCTTTCAGGATTCTACATAAGCACATTGTATGAGATCACAATGTATAATATATATCATGTGTACCCAATATAATATGTACCCTTTCTGGGTTGGGTATTTGAAAGGCTTTAATTGAGTTCTCTACCTCACATCACATCACTTTGAATAGTTTCTTTCTTGCTTTCTTTACTGGAACTGTTCATGCCAGACATGTTGGTCTGGCTGTCTAAGGCATTATAAGTATTTCCTATTCCAACAGAAATATGTTAAGATGCTCTAGACAGCCAAATGTTGATGAAGCACAATCCCATGTTCCATCAGCTTGACCAAACCACATGTAGAGTCACCTGCGGTCTATAGAAACCCAATCTCAAATAAACCTGCCACCACATACAGAGAGGAAGCACCTGAACCTAAATGCACAAAAACTACATCTACCATTTGACAGACACTCACATCTTGAACAATCCTGCTTTATATTATATACCTTAAATGCAATGTAAGTTGCTCTGGATAAAAGCATATGCCAAATGTTTTAATATTTATTTACGTATTTATTAATTTATGGTCCCACTTTATATTAAGTGGCCTTAACTACTATGTACTTACATTTAAATTAATCATTTGATACAATGCACTTATTGTGTACATACATGTTTTTACATTGTACTTATATTTTAAAAACACCTGCATGTAATTACATCTGTAATTAATTTCTGTAATTACATTTATAATTACACTGTTGACCCATCCCTTACACCTTACCCCTACCCTTAAACCTACCCATACCACCAAAGCTTTCCCTAACCTTACCCGTATCCCACCTCAATAGCAGCAAAAGTGTTTTGCAATACAGTATGAACACAATAAGTACACTGTACTTATTTTTTGATGTAAGTACATAGTAGTTAAGGCCACCTAATATAAAGTGGGACCTAATTTATTGTTTGTTTGTTTAAATGGCTTCCATTTTTATTCTTCCTGGTGCTGCAATCATTATATAGTGTATGTGTCTGTGTACTCTGTAGATACACTGACCTTGTGTGTTCATTAGAGGGCATTCTAAATGGTGAACCCTTGACATACTCATTAAGTGAGTACACTTAATCCAAGATTATGCAGAGTGTCAAAGTTCGGGGCGTAATCTATGAGTCGCAGTGGGTCAGTTGGTCAGAAAACACTTGTGCTTCCACCACTCACAGCTAATCTACCATTCATGGCAGCCTAATGATGAAAAAGTGTCATTCACTTCTCACTGCAGTGGCAATTTTAATTAGCATAAACAACCTGCCACAGCACAATATTTTAAAAAGCTTATTTTGCAATCGAATACCATGTTTATCTGGATTTCCTCTCTAACACAAACACAAACTGAAGTTAACACCCTATTCTTCAAATGCATAATGGTTCATTCAAAATACAATAATGATGTCTCAATATCTGAATGAGTCTGAAGCGCAGTGTCTGAAACTTTGAGTTTTTGGTTACCTGGGGCTGTTGCATGATCTCTCTCGGTACATGACTCCTCCACCACAGGTACGCGAACAGTCGGACCACTCGGACCAGCCCGACCACTGGCCATGTACAGCTCTAGGACCATGATCACCAAATTTGACGCACTGTCCTCTCCGGCACCACTGCATAATGGGAAAGAAAAAGAAAGGCCATCTCACCTTGATCAGTAATGTATGAAAACCTATTTCTTCCTCAGATTAAAAAAAAAAAAAAGTTCATTATAAAAAAAAACCTACCATATTTTTTTCTTTATTTTTCACATTGTGTCTTTATCTTGCAATTAAGACCTTACAGTCTCGCAATGTTATATTATATGTCACAATCTTGCGATTATGACTATTTCTCGGTTTTATATTATTTCACAAGTCTAATTTTATATCTCATAGTGTGGCTTTATATCTCATTTTAGACTTGGCTCATATCTCGCTATCTTATAATTAGTGAGATAATAATTTGTATCTGAGGCATAAAAATGTGTTTACATTTTTAAACTGATCTCTTTCATGTAAAAGAGAAGGTATGAGAGGGGATGTGAAGTAAAGGAGAGAGTGTATCTGCTGAGGAGATCTTGAGCCTGCTGGTTTGGGATGGAGCCCAGAGTTACACCTGGAGAGCAGGACTAGGCCCAGCCAAGCCACACAGTCCCACACATCAGCACCTCTAACCCTCGTCCCCATCAACCAGTGGAAAGGCACGCAGGACCAACCGTCCTTATGGAACATTTACACAAAGCAGAGAACAATACCGCAGGTGTGCATGAAGAAAGATGCCGAGAGAGACTGGTCAGTCTGTATTCATCCTTAATGGTGGTTCAGTGAGTTCAGACAGAAAAAGGGTGAACAGACAATCACTCACTCACCATGTCTAGTCCACAGATGGTGCCCTCGGCAGCAGGCATGAACTTGGTCTCACAACGGTGCCCTGTTCTGTGGCACCACAACGATTTACAGATGTCCTGGTGGGCACAAACATACAGAAAGCACAGTCAAAGACGAGCTTACTCCCGCTGGGAACCCTTCAACCTCCTTGGCTTGCACCTCACCACGCCGACCTCTTGTTTCTACAGCAACGGCCAATCAACTTTCCCAACAAATAAAAAAGCCTGTCAAAATCAATCACTGTGCTGCCCAAAAGAAACACGCTATTATCATTGCATTTTGTTTCTTCCCACAATACAACGATAATAATGGGTGATGAGGGGTTGGGAGACCGGCCACTGCTGGCTGACGGCCCGATTGCATCTGGCAGACAGTGAGGGAGAGTCGTGGTTTACAAAAGCTAGCAACACTGGACTCTGGATCACCGGGTAGCTAACATTACTAGCTCCCACGGCTAATTACATCTTAACGACTTTGTGACAAGGACTGGATGGCTTGGTGGGACAGAAAACAAAAACAGTGGGTTTTATCTCCATAATCGTTCTTAATTAAGATGTACAGCTGCCTTCCATCGAGGTCTACGTTCAAGACTCTTTTCAGCGCACGTACAAGGTCTCAGAAGAGCACAAAAGCAACAGAGATCTCTCAAAGAGGAAGTCCATAGCATGAGAGCTAATCCCACAGATAGACTCTCGCAATGTTCATTTCCCAAGCATAACTATTTGCATATCAATGTGTGCGTTAGACGCTAAAGTCTACAGCGGATGCCAAAGGGGGCCCTGTCCATCTTTGTTGAACCTTTGTACATGGACTGTGAATAAAGACTTAGAGTAGATTTTGAGGCAATGGGTTTCCTCTCAGTAGTTCATTTTCTTTCCAAAGCTCAGATGTGTGTTTGTGTTGACCATGACGTCTCTATACACAAACATTACAGGTTAGAGCACATTTAAATATCCGAGACCCTAAATGAACTCAATCTCTGTGAATTCTGTTATGGCATAGTGTTTTGTCAAAAGGATTGATTGAAGCTGAATTGTTGAACGTCATCATCATTTGATGATTCCAACATGTGTTCAAACAAATTTAAAAGCATATTTTGAAGAACTATGGGTTACCTTTACAAAGTCCAGGCTGCACAGTTTGGCCTTTGAGCCAAACTGCCATTTGCACTGTATATCGGCATCGTACAGCTGACCTGGAAGCTGCTCAGGGTACTTGTACTGGCTTATTTGCTTGGGCTCATCCACTAGACACGAAGCCTGAGCTGTACTGTGAACACAAATGCATGCAAAGAAATATGAACATGGAAACAGGCATTAAAAAATTGCCCTATTATATGTATCTCAAACGGGTAAAATTTTGTATTATGTATATATATTAAGTAAAATATTAAATATAAATAATATATCAAAATATATTATTAAATAAATAATGTAATATATTAACAGGGGTGCACATAACTGGTGCGCAGGTGCGCATGCGTTGTAAAAATAAACGATGTGCACCAGAAAACATGGAAGTGCTTTTGAGTAGGCTACCAACATTTTTGGGGAGTGGTTCTCAGGGACACGTTTACTTACTGGAGTAGGATTTTTCTCCATCTCTGGTAAGATAGCAATCATGATGATAAGTGTGTTCTTTAATTATTAGGGGTGCAACAGATCGCAGTTAATCTGTGGTAAGGCCCAAAGGACCATGTGATTCGCGGATTAACTGCTAAATTTAACCATCATAGAGTGAAAGTTTATCATTTGGACGTGTTTTGTCTCGCCAGTTAACACATTCAAACGATTTTAAAAGCGGAAGAAGTGGCGAAAATCGGGACTCGCGAGCCACACCCGAAGTGCGCGCACGCAGACTGAGGGAGAGAGTGAGAGTGAGAGGGGCGCATTTCAGACAGAACACCAAATTGATTCCTCTTTCGCTTGAACGGACACATATACAAAAAATGATGTCAAAATACCTGTCTCGTAAAGTATTCTCTCGGTTATGTCATTAGCGAACAGTTGAGAAAGAAACCGGATGTGTGTCAGTACATTCAGTCCGTGCGTGTGTATTCCATCTTAAAGCGACAGCAGCCTAATATTCTTGCTGTTGTCTGTGTCATTAATGTTAATAAAATTAAAATAAAAAACATCATTATCATCATCTACCATGTTCAAAAGAAAAGAAGATAATGAGGAGAGCAAAGTGTGAGTACCAAGCAACATCTCCAGGTGCTCCCTTGAGAACCAGACCAAAAAAAGTTATGTGCGCCCCTGTATATTAACATGCATTTTTTCAATATATTTGCATATATTGCATATCTATCTATAAACCAAAATTATATATATATATATGTTTCTAAAATATACTAATATACTACTTTTTGTCTGATGGTGAATATAATAATATGTGAAGTGAAAGTTTACCCTAAAAATCGGTTCAGGTATTGCCGACTACAGGCAGACCATGAGAAAACACCATTATTCCCAGCCAATGTGGGAGACATTATGTTTCCTTCAGTCTTCCGGCAGGGATTCCCCTCTCCGTCATGGATCATTCCAAAACTGGAGCAAAAAAAAAAGGAGGGAGCAAAAGAGGGAGAGATGGAGATCGTGAGTTTTACCCAGTGAGACTATTAATGTACAACCTCAGGACAGAAACCACTCCCTGAGTCAGGTGGGACATTACCTCTATAACTGAAAGCTCTTTCATCCCACAAACCTCTTCAATAATCTCTGTATTCTACTGACTGACTGAAATGTGTGATTCACACTCACACATTTACTTACTAACTTTCATCAGCCCTGTGAGAATCAGACCAATTAATACATCAAAATAAACATATGCACTATAGTCACGAAATTCAGACAAGAACAGTATTTTTTTATAAATGACCACTCCTCAATAAATGTGTGGTTAATGACTGTTGGCCGGTGAAGATTTTGCCCCAAACACCATGCACATTGGAGGTGCACGTGTCCATTTAATTTGACCAAAATGTTTGAACCACTGAGAATAACAAATCCCACAACATGTTATCAGCCTGGTGGTTCCCAGGGTAGATTTTGTTCCAGTTTATGTTGAGAATATGCCAAAGGACTAAAGGACTCAAAATACGGCTGTCATAAAAACAAAGTCTCGGACGAACAATATAAACTTCCCCTTATCACAATGGCAACCGGCAAACACAAACAAAATGTTTGCCTGTTGCACAGCATATGGTTTCCCAAATTGAAATTGTATGGGACATGAAAGAATGAGTGAACGTACTTATGTCCTGACTCGTGGGCGATGGTGAAAGCGAGACCCAGCCCTGTGTCTTCATTAATCGTGCAGCTACGATATTTGCTACACATCCCACTTATTGGAGCAAAACCTGCAGACAGAAAGAAACAGCAAAACATGGGTGGAAGAAGACTGATGCATGTTGGGAACGTGAATCAAATTGATTGCTTACAAAGACATTACAATCCAAGAGGTCTGGATGAAAACAGTAACGCATGATTTAAGTATCACTAAACACACCACAATGTTTTAAAACCTATAGAATTTAAAAAAGGATCCTATTACTTTCAGACTATTTTTCTGACTGCATGGTCTCAGAAAAAGCTTTGGCTTGAGTTTCATATCATACAGAGGCAATTTAAAAGCAGTGCTCTCCCCTTTGCCATACATTCAAAGGAGTGCATACTTGTGGTTTGGAGCTTCAGAGCTGAATTCATTACATTTGGCTGACGCCTCTATAGTAAAAACCGAAAAAAAAAACTGCCAACTGACTGCAAAGTGGATTTGAGCTTTCTTGGATTCATTCAGGTGAAGTTCTTTGCCTGAGGGCAGACTTGGACACACATCACCAACCACAAGCTCTTTCTAACCTTGGCATTGTGTAATTCAGCCTCCTGCAACTCGATTAGCCACTGACATCACAACACATGACCCATTTCTGCTGCTGGATGGTGAATGTCAAGTGTCTTACCCAAGGTGTCACAAGGTTCATTCTTCCAGGAGCAGATGTCCAGCCCCGTCAACAGTATAGCATGGTCGTGCCGCTTGCCATTTTTACCTATCAGGCCTGATTGCCACTGGCAGAAGCTGTTGAGGGATTGGTCTGCGTGGTGGTTGATAGACAGGCCCAGCTGACAGCAGTGAAACCGAGAGAGATGAAGTGTTCAGAGGGGTGGTGAGAGAGAGATAAGAGAGTAATGAATGATCAGGCATCTGTCATGTATGAAAGAAATGGAAAAAATACTGTGATTCTTAAAAAAAAAAGAAAGAAAGACATTACACATCAAATTTACTTTTTAATGAGAATAAATTAGCTATAGTGACCGGTGTTTCCTGCACTATTTAGAGCAAAAGCAAATTAAAGCATATTTGGTATCCATTATTTGTAATAATGTCAAGAAATGTCTTTCTGTTGAAACTTTTTTTTTTTTTTTTTTTTAATGAATCAAAAACATACAGTGTGATCAGTTTATCCCTAATTATGAACAAACTACTCTTGTGAGCCAATTCTTTTTGTGAATCAAAATCATACAGCATGATCAGTATAGCCTGATTCCTGAATTAATGACTCTTATGAGATGATTCTTTGCAGTAAAATAAAAACATACAGCGACCAGATATTCTGGTTCCCAAACAAATTACTTTTAAGTCAGTCAAAAACAAACAGTATGACTAAAAACTGATTTAAAAACACTCTTAGTGTCTCAGTTCTTTTTAGTTAATAGTTAAAAAAGACAAGTTACTGGTTTGAATCATCAGAGTGGTTACTGAATCAACAACTGACTTGCATTGTTTTAATTGATGTCCATATCATAAAAGTTATGTGCTAGTATCATGACCGATCCGATGGATGGATGGATGGATGTTTACTGTACATGTATGTATGTATCCATGTATGTATGTATGTATGTATGTATCTTACCGGATCTTTCTCAAGTAGCAGGAGGCTGACCACAGCAATGTTGATATCATTTCCAATCGTTCCATCTTTGAAAAGACTGGAGACCTGTTTAGCACAACAACACTTTGCATATAACTATAGGAAGAAGTAAATGTTGCACTGAACATGCCGGATCAAAGTGTCTTCTCAATAACAATGCTGCTGATAACCTGCTCACCATGTTCATGACAGTAAGGACATAAGTAGTGACGTTCTCTTTTCCATGTTTCTCCAGCATCTTCCTATCTGCCACCACCAGAGTTTCCACATTCAGACCACCCTCTTTGCTCGATGTAATCTCTGAGCGTTTCACCCGGCTTTGCTGCTCGAACTCATCAGGCATGAAAAAATGATCCTCTGTAGGAGGCTTGGGAGTATCTGTAGTTAGGATGAGGTTGAGAGTGATAAAAGTACGGAAACTCATGAAAAAGAGTGAGAAAAACTGGAAATTGCCTCAGATAACCGCTTTTCCTTTTTCCAAACTTGCTCCCTGATAAAAGTGCCAGAGAGGTGATGACAGACCAGGAAATACACAGTCATTAACTTCACATGCTGTTTCCGAGCTTTCATTCATTTCCGGACAAAAGATGATAATGACACAGTAACTTTTGGAATCAATCTAAATATCTTAGAGGGCTTTGCTGTTATACACATAGTAACAAATTCTACAAGTAAATCATGTGTAATGTGCTTTCCATCTACATATCGCTCAAAGGAAATTCCCTTACATACATTGCTTGCGGCGTCCGCAGAAGTGTTGTCTCTGGAGCTTTCCGTGCTGGTAGTCATGGTGACGGTGACGGTGATGATGGTGGTGGTCCTCGTAGGGGTTGTTTGATTTAAAGTCGCTAGTCCAATCGCTAGTCTTATCAGCATGCACTCTGCGCTCAGCTGATCGCTTGTAGATGACATGTGGGTGATGTCCAGAGGGGGCGCTGTAGTTGTGTCGTAAAGCCAAATGCTGTGGTAGCGGAGTGATGAGAAGTTCCTCACCGGAGAACCGGATCAGACCTGACTGCAGAGTATGGAGAAAGAGGAAGCTATGAGTAGCTAACCATATAATAACAAACAATGATGTTAGACTCCATGTCAGAGGTATATACACTACTGTTCTGGTCTGGGGTCTGGGGTCAGCAAGATTTGTTAATGTTTTCTAATGTTTCCTAGTATCTAATGTTCACCAAGGCTGCAAATTTTATTTGACCAAAAATACAGTAAAGTGTAACATGAGAAATCATATGCTGATTTAGTGTTAAAGAAACATTTCCTATTTTTTTCAGTGTTGAAAACAGTTGTGCAGCTTAATATTTCTACATTTGTTTCAAGATTTTTTGATGAATAGAAAGTTCAAAAGAGCATTAATTTGAAATAGAAATCTTTTGTAACATTATAGATGTCTTTACTGTCAATTTTATCAATTTGATGCATCATTGCTGAATAAAAGTATTAATTTCTTTTCAAATTTTCTTTTCTCTTTAAATGACAGTCTATATGATTTTGTCTAAACAAATTCAAAATAAAAATACATTAAATGTTTTAAATGCTATATAAATCTTGGCATCACAACACTATTGTGTACAGTAAGAAAAATAAATATAACTTTTGAGATTTGCTAAATATTACATTTAACAGTTTCTTTATTAGTGTTTTAAAGATAAACTTTAAGAGAGGGTTAGATGATGGCAAAGGTAATCTAAATGTAAAAAATAGGGGCAATGAGCATGAACAATTAAATATCCAGTATTGGCCGATATATATCCAATATTTACAAAATTGTTCTCTAATATAGGTTGATAACGGATAGAGCACTGGTATATTGTGCATCTCTAATTTCCAATATAGCAGGCTAAGGGAATATTCAAGCTGAGCTCTATTGACAGCATCTTCTGCACATTACACAATAATTGCCCAAAAGATTTCCATTGCAAACACGTTGACATGACTGTCATCATGTTTATTGTTTTGTTTGACAAACTGAGGGCGTATTTGTGCTTGTGCTCAGTGGTAATCAACAGCATGCAACAGATGCTGTCAACGGAGGTCAACTTAGTTAACCAGGAATATTCCTAAAAGGACACATTAGCCTTGAGATAACCCTCCAGACCGAGTTAAAATCAGAGCACACAGATGTGGGACTGAAAATATATCAAATCAAAGACATGGAGGTATTTAGGTGAGTTTGATGTCATGGAAGAAAAGCCCTCCAGGAGACCATCGACTTTTACATTCCTGGTTGTGGGGGATTCATGGTCCCTCCAGCTGAAACGGTGGTTAAAAAACAGCTGTTGCAGAGTCACAAAAAACGGGCATCACCATAGTTACAGCTGTCAGTACACAATAAACAAACGATGACATGGCGGGATGTAGAGCAGCCCGGGGCTTCTGAAGGCATCTTAAAGAGCTGCCCATTTATCAAATGTTTCAGTACAGAGAGCAGAAGAAAGTTCATATGCAGCATAACCTTTCAGCAGCTTGTTTTACAGTGACGATTAGCATTGCCACAAGCCAGGCATGACAGGTATGATAGACTGTCATATCTACATCCTCTCTCAACAGCACTCAGCCCTTAAAAATCTCTAATTAACTCCCTTTTTCGAAGGAAAAGGAAACCTGAGAAGTAAAAGTGAGGAAGTCTATACTGTACATTACCATGCTGTGTGGCTATTATTAAAGTCACCAAGAAATCAAAATGGACAGTTCTTGTTTTTTGGAACATTGCAGTATTTATTATAAATGTGCCCATGTAATCTTTAATCAAAGTAACTTCCCCTCAACAACATCTCGGCTGTGTCCGAAATCACCGACAATAGGGCACTATTTGAGGGGACACCCATTTGTAGTGGTGCCTGAAACCATGATTGATGTTATTGTGTGCATTCATTCAATCCCATAATGCACTGCAATAACGAATATACAACTGATGTATGCTCAACAGCTAGAGAATACCCATAATGCACTGTGAGGGTCATACCGAATGAATTCCCGCATCTTGCCAGAAGATGGTGCTCACAGCTGAATCATCCATCCATCCGTTTTCCAAACCGCTGATCCAATGTGGCTACAGTGTAATATCATACGGGTATAAATTTCTTTTTAATTGATTATTAAATTGTTTACTTAAGGTTTATACATGCTAGTTTCCATGACAGAGTTCAAGATAAATCTTTTCATTACTACTGGAGCTGCCAGTAGAAGTTTCAAATGATTATTAAATTGCAAGCACAAACTATACAAAACTCAAAGTCCGAATTCACTCACTTGTTTTCATTCACTCCTTCAAGTGTACTGTATTAGTGAACTAATGTAGGGAATAGTGAATGAGCGTATAGGGACTATTTCAAATAGGTATATGGGGCGTATAGCGTATAGGGGGCTACCTTGATTACATGTTTACTGGCACGAAGGCGGGACAACCTGTCACTCACATGAGATCACAGTAACAGCAAACAATAACGCTCCGACGCTCCAATCAATTCCCGATGGACAAAGTCCTGCCCTCAGATATGTCACAATAGGGAAGAAAAGACTATCACAACTTCAGTTTCATGACAACTTTAATTCTGCAAAGCTGGTTGGCCATTTCTAACATAATCCAACCCCATCTCACAGCAATTCGTATGTATTTTACGAGATGGGTAATTCGTACAAGTGAGGTCATACGAATTTGTACGAATTAGCCACCTGTGAGACTGCTGTGAGATCTCGTTTTTTGCTAAATCGTATGTTTTTTGCTAAATTGTAGGCCTATGTATTTTACGAGTTGCCAAATTCGTATGAATTCGTACGAATGACCTACCCCTAACCCCACCCCTAAACCTACCCGTCACTGGGGTTTAGACAAATCATATGAATTTGTACGAGTGACGAATTAGCCACTTCGTAAAATACGTATGAATTGGTCGTGAGATAGCATTGAATAATCACATTAATATTAATTGAAAGATTGAAATCACATAACCCAGTCTCCTCTCGTCCGTGTGTGTCTGTTTGTGTTGCTTGGGGGAGTTTTATTTATCTTTTAGAGCTGAATTAGATGGCATGTTTGAGAGGTAGGTGGAGGAGGTCAGATATTCACGAGCAGTTGATTAATGAGGTGTGGGGTCAAAGGCAAGCACAAAGCTTATCGTCTGCTATGATAGTGACACGCATTGGTGCCCTGGGACACATCCACAGCAAGCCAACACATGCACATATTTAGCCATTACTAATAAAACATGTCAAAGCTTAATTGCTTCATTATAAGTCATATACATGTGTCTCCAGATTTATTTGGTTTGGGTCAGTATTTCTACAATGCTGTTTCCAGCAAAATATAGTAATATTCCAGGGTGAACCACTTTTCAGAACTATACTGGCAGTAGGAAAACCAATATATATCAGCTTCATTAAGCAAACATGTACTATACATTCAGGTCTCATCCTTTCTTTAGTTTTGCATGATGTAATGTGGAAAATGCGGAGGGAATAAAAATAGAATGTCACAACAAAATTTGGATGAACAAATCAAAAGTAGGGCTGTACACAAATCGTGATATGAACTAGTGTCTGTGAATATTAAACCGCAAAAGACTGCTATTTAAATATGAAGTCTGCATATTCTGCATGTCTCTGTGTGAATGAGCGGCGCAGTTGCATCTACTACACATAGCCTACTGAAGCACGCATGATGTTTTTAGTGTCTGCCGCCTCTCTATATGAGGACATGAACTTCATCTTCAGAGCTGTTTTGTGAGTTCACTTCATTAGCATTAGCTTTTCACTCATTTCAATTGATAAAACTATTACCAGATACACAAAGAAACTTAAAGGTCTTCACTTGTTTTGTTTGGTTTAACTTGAAGAAATTGTGACAGAAATATTTTATTATTGTACAGTAGAATATAGTTTTATATACTCATAAAATGTGAGTTACTCAATATTAACGTTTTCTTTACTGTATAAAAATCTCACAGTCTTGCAATCATGCTGTTTGTCCAAATATGATTAGATTTGATTTAAATTAGGTTATTTAGGTTACAGGATGCTTTTTTTGTATAAAGCTGTGTTCTTTAGGTTTATACACAGTACATACAGCACACAATACATGTGTTTATTGATGTGTGAAATATATTTTTTTATCAATGACTGTTTTACTGCCCTTGCAGACAGGCTAGAGTGGAGTAAATGATAAAATAGGTGTATCTCTATTGATTTATTGTCTTTTGTCTCTTTCCTGTTCAATATTTGCATACTTTGTATATGGTCATATAAAATGTGACCACTAAGTTATCGATAATTCTGTAACAATGACTACACCTACAGCACCTCCTGACAGGCCTGGCTTTGCTAAGTGGGAAGTGTTGCAGTTGTAAAATAGGTCACGTTACTCTAGTCATCAGTGCCAGGACCATATACAGTCTGGCAGAGCCATTATTACCAAAGAGACAAACTTCTGAGAAGGCTGCTGATTCTCTGTCTCTAGGTTTCTAGGTTATTGTGAGCAGTGTGAGGAATATTTTACCTACATAACCATGAAGATATAAACAAACTGTGCTAAAGATGAGCCACTCTGTCCTGTCAGTTTGGCTTGGGGATGAAATAAATACTGAATGTTTTCTTAAATAATGCCTACATGACACAAATTCAAACATAATATTTAGAGACCTGCGGTGTCGTAAAGTAACCATATGTCACGGGACTGTGCATCTTCCTGAATGACTTGAGCTGCTCTCATCACCGAGCTGAGGTCATCTTCCCTCTTTAAGACAAGATCTTTAACCTCTGTCTCCCAAACTGCTGAAACTCACACATTCCGTCTGGCTTTGGAATTCTACCTAATCCCACCCTCCACGAACAGGCAAATCCTTGCAGAATAGCTGTGCATTCAGTCACTGATTTAACCCTCTTGTGTTCTTCATGCCCCTGTGTGTTTGATCCCGCGTGCCCCGACCCCTCCCGTCTCACAGGTGGCAAAGTAAACACAGGGCACTCCCAGGGCTGAGGCGGTACCCGCAAAAGCCCTTGCTGTGAAAACAGCGGTAGACCATGGCAGGCTGCCGCGATGATCTGGGGCATCTGCTCCCACCGTTAAACACAGGGCAACAAGGGCACTCGTCTCTCTCCAGCCACGCTGACCTCTCCTCTCATGGCTAATGGCTTTCTTCCACTAACTGAAGGCAACAAATCTTAGATGACTGATGTGAGATGTTAATTTTTACCAACATCTACAAACATGATCTCAGGAAATAGAGAGAACTCAAGCAGTGATCAGTATATCAGTTCACTGCAGAAACTTTGCAATGCATTTCATTTTGAACATAAAAAATGTGTATTTTTATATTTGCTAGAAATAATAATTATGTTAAATATGATGCCCTACCTGCCTGTCAGCGTATGTTTTTAAATTCCCTTGCGCACCCTGTTCGCGCAGACATTATATGTCATCAGCGCATTTCATGCTATGCAATTTATACAGATTACAGACAGACCTCAGGCATGGAGCACCACAAACAAACAGCAGCCACCTTTTAAAGTTCCTACCGAATGAAAACAACGAGCTTATGCTGCGTTCACGAGATAATTAAGAGATGGCAACCCATGACGTTCTAACCAGTCAGACTCGGAATTATGCGTGTCCACGTCAACAGTATCAACATCGAAATGAATCAGCAGCAGTCAGGTACAAGCTCTCTAAGTTGTTTATGTTCATTTTATTGTAATGTTATGCGCTTTGAGACATGAGGTAGACACTTAGCCGAGAGCAGCTGTGTGTGCGTCTTGTGTTTTGGAGAAGGTGTGGCTTTGGACAGCGATTTGCAGGGAGGGTGGGATCGTATGCTTTCAATGCTAGCAGGCTAATGTTAGCATTTCCCAGATCAACAACTGCACCTTTAACATTAGTTAACATGAACTAATAATGAACTGCACTTCTACAGCATTTATTAATCTTTGTTAATGTTAATTTCAACATTTACTAATACATTATTAAAATCAAGAGTTGTATTTATTAACATTAGTTAATGCAGTGTGGAGTAACATGAACAAAAAATGAACTGCTGTATTTTTATTAACTAACATTAACAAAGATTAACACATACAGTAACAAATGTATTGCTCATGGTTAGTTCATGTTAGGGAATACATTAACTAATGTTAACAAATGAACCTTACTGTAAAGTGTTACCAAAATATCTTCATTGAAACAACATGAGGGTTAGCAAATGATGACAGAATTTTCATTTTTGGGCAAACTAACCCTTTACGTTTTCTTTATTCTTTATTTACTTTACTATGTAGCCCCACATATGACATGCAAGGGGGAAAAAACAATATATTGTGGCACTTTAGCTAAAATCATTTAAGATTTTTCTTACTGCAGGACAGTGCTAAGCCCTGCTATTATAACAATCATTAAATTGTAGAATCTGCAAACGAACACAATCAAACATATACGACTACTAGTAAAAATGTAATGCACACTGTGGAGTATAACCATATTGGATGTAAAAGTGTATTCCACTGCCTCAGGACATCTATTATCATTCACACTGTCTGTGTGTGTGGGTTTCATTTGATTCATGTAGGAGTCATAGAGTGCGCCACTGTAAAACTGAAATCTGCATTCAAGCATTAAGAACATCAAATGCAAATACAGACTATAAACAAGACGCAAGTTAACGTCTGCCACATACAAATCTACCAAAGAAGGGCAGCATGTAATTTACTTTCTTTAAATAACAGGGTTAAGATTCTTTTTTGATGATAATAGCGCGGAATCACCCTATTATTAGTGTATTGGAATTACAGTGTAGTTTTGCATTAAAACTTTACTCACAACCAAAAAGCCAATGCCATTGATCTACGTTCTGCACAAATTATGAAACACTGCTTTCAAAAATAACTGGACAACTCCCGACGCTGTGATGTGGGTTTGCATTTGAAACCACATTGACAGAAAAAAATTAACAATTTCTTTGCACTAATTTCCACTTGCCCTCAGAGTAGAGTGGGGACGGATGGCTCCAAAAGCTGGCATTTTCAGAAAAGCTGGCAGATTTAGATTCTGGCATTTTCTGAATAAACCATGTTAGCACATTATTTGAGATGAGCTTCCTGCAGTGAAGCCCTCCCCGTACACGGCACCCCGCAAGCATGTGTTTAACCAACATCCTGAAGGACCTCTGCAAGTCCACCTCACACAATTATCACACATGTATTCCATTTGTTTTAGAGACATAACAAACTTTACTGTCAAATATCTAACAACTTAGTCCAGCAGTTAGCAGATGGAGGTGCTTTGCTTCGATAATGGGGG
The DNA here is from genome assembly GCA_039654765.1 of Mylopharyngodon piceus. Taxonomy (NCBI): domain Eukaryota; kingdom Metazoa; phylum Chordata; class Actinopteri; order Cypriniformes; family Xenocyprididae; genus Mylopharyngodon; species Mylopharyngodon piceus. The sequence goes on from CM077442.1 coordinate 20,677,281, forward strand.
TAAATGGATTCCATCTGGGGCCATCTGTTTTTTGGCCATTATTTCTGACGGGATGCAGAAAGAAAGGAGCTGGCTGAAGACATGAGAGAGGAAACTAACTGAAGAACTGCAGGGATCCTATTATCACAACATCAATTTTATTTTTTCTCTCTCTCTCTTTCTCTCTCTCTCTTTTTTTTAATTTCATTCTAAAAGTGGAAATTAAGATCAGTGTTCAGGTTCAGTATTCAGATCCGATGCTACTGAACAGTTCATGAAGGAACTGCAGGGGGTTCATGAGTTGATTAAATCACTGTAAATCATAAAAATAAATTAAATTGATTAATTAATTGATTAATTACATCATAATATATATATATAAATATATATATATATATAGTTTTAAATGAAAAACAATCAAAATAAAATACCTAAAATATTTGTTTGTAATTTGTTTACCTGCATGTCATGTGACCATTAAGCAACATCAGAGAACTGTGAATATGTGAATGTATTGTTAAATTATTGATTTAGTCACTTAAAATCTCAGGGAGCACTTCAAGTAAATATTTTTGGTCAAAGGAGTTTGCCAGACAAAAAAAAACAAATGGGAATTTCTGCTGTAGAAGATATTACTGAGCTGCAGTGTGTTTTATAATAATGTGTGACAGGTGATCACATAATTACACAAGTGCCTAACTACAGCCTTCTACAAAAACCACCTGACTACTTAAACCCTATTACACTCGAGGGAACGAAGGGAAGCACTCAACCACAGTCTCTTCTTCTGGTTTCACATTCATGTGCCAGACTTCAAGTTATCTCCTTCAAGAAACACTTGTAAAGGATGTAGATTAGAGGGCCACTGTCTGCTGCCAGATAAACACATTCATTTTCACAGCGAACAGAAAAACCATGAGAGCTCTTTTAACTCTCACTCCCCTCACTGAGTCGGAGTCTTCACATATTCAAAGGAATATAAGATGTTGGGAATTAACTAATAAACCACGATCCTCAAAGCAGCTCTCTATGGATGACTTAACCACAGGGATGTTTTATGTGGTTTCATGAGATCTGTCTTTGACTACATCACTAGTGAGTCTTCAGTGCAAGTATGGGAAATAATTTATTGCCTGTCTCTGTGATTCTATGAAACGTAATTAGCATCTCTTTGTGTAAACTGTGAGTGTTGTTAAAGCCTCCAACCATGGTATTATAATCTAGATGAGTAAGTGCTTACATGCTGTTAAAGGCTGCAAGGGAGCAGTGAGAAACCCAAAGCTGCTTATTACCCTGCTTTAAAACACATCTGCATTCCACCGCTGGGTTACATCTGACCAGAGCATCAACTCTACATGGCTACAGAGGGGTGAGAGTGTGTGTTTTGTGTGCTCAGAAAAATAATGATAAAAAATAATAATAATAACACTTGAGGGGCATTTGTATATTGGAGATCTACACAAACTCACAAACTGCACTTAACACTGGGATATCTGAGATCTTTTTAAACTCAGAGTTATATATACAGTGTATCCAGTCATCATTAACCCCAGGTAAACATATTATGATGTATGATCATATGCAACAAGACTATGTTTACCTGGGTTAATGATGACTGGATTAACAAAAATGCCCAAAAGCATGTCTTCAAACTGCAATTAACAGGCATGTGATCAGCTAAAGAAAGAAAAGAAGGAAAACCTGACCCCACCACCCCCACCCCCAACAATTATTATTAATGAAAAATTACTACTGTACTGTATCACTATTATTTTACTTTTATTTAGGTTTTTTTACAGAACAACAGTAAAATTACAATACTATCACTGAAGAGGACATTGCCTAGATTTACTGCTCCACTTTGATAAAGATTTGGGATGCTCTACATAGATGTTATGCATGTGGTGTTAGCACGTTGTTGAGTTAATGCAGGGGTGTCCAGAGTTCTAAAAAGGGGGGCCGTGGCAAGGCTAAGGGATAGTGTACAGTCAGCAGATTGTTATGCAAAATAATCCGCTTCAGAAACTCATGCAACTTCTGACACAAAGGGCAAATGGATTTGCAACATTCGCTTTGCCATGTCCAGGTTAGACAGCCCAAAGACTATAGATATAAAAAAGACTAAAACTGCAATGCGCCATATGGCAGAATACGTCCCACCTTCTAAATAAAAGAGCCAATCGCTGATTGATAAAGTCACTGCGTCACTGCAGCTGCCGTTAGAGGCTCCGGTTCCCATAGAAACCTGAGACTCGCGCTTAGGACTGCACATGCGCATTGGCTCTTCTAGCCTGAAAAATAAGCTTTTTTAACGCTATTTGAGCATACGAAACAACATTTATGGGACAGCTCATGTCAGATTTTGTTGCTGATTTGAAATAAGTTTTTTAATTGTGAGTTCGCCAAGCAGTTTTTGAAATTTCAGGATTCCCCCATTCAGAAAGATAGGACTTGGTCTTGGATGCCCTAAATAGCTGTGCGGAGGCGTTGCAAATATGGACGCCGGGTGAACAGACTGTCCTTGAAAGGGACTTTGGACAGCCTTAGCTGTTGCAGCACGGCACAACACGACAACCATCGCGTCCAGTGTAGACACTGTGAATCTCTCCATAGACCTTAGTCAGGTTAGATGCCATATTGAATTTTACATGATTGAAAACGACTGTGAGGGATAGACTTAGAGTCTTTACAATGGTACTGTATAAAGTATACTAGATCTCATAATTCTCAAAACTGACCTTTTTTAACTAAGTGTTTGTCTGCTGAAGGGTTTTTTTTTTTAGAAAGATGTTTTGTCAGTTGAAAAAACTGCATGTTGTTAAACTACAGTACAAAACACACTGAACATTTATCTCTCATAGCCTCATTTTCATCTGTCAAAAATTAAATATGGTGCCACCCTGACTAAGATCTATTAAGCAAGCTTGAGCAAAATCACAATGAAAGCTGGTCTAGTGTGTAAACATCATAAACTAAACAAGTGAAGTAACTAAAAAGATGCTGCCCAAGCCTCAGATATCACACAGCTAAGTTGTCAATGACAAAAACGTATCCTTTCATAACCCTATTACTCACAGAAAGATGCATGAGCTTGACTAACATAATTAAACCTCAATGGAGAAATGAGAATTTTAAAATGCCCGTCCCAAATGGTCTAAGGCATTAGATATGGGATTCCTTATAATATTTATGGCTTCTTAGAGCTGGTGTGACAGCCACTTCACCACTGCCCATTAGTTTTAGGTCTTCAAGTGAGTGAGAACAAGAGCTATTACAGGACCAGACTGCCTTTCCCCTTCCTTACTTTCTCCCAAAGCCTCTCTCTCTCTCTGTCTCTGTCTCTCTGTCTCTCTCTCTCTCTCTCTCTCTCTCTCTCTCTCTTTGGCATCCCCAAGCAGCCTCTACATCACTGTCACCACACAGACCACCAGGGAATAGCTCCTGGCAACTCCTATAGTGCTAACATGGCATAACACCCCATGAATTATGAAAGGGGGAGTGGGGAACATTTGTAACTACAAAGAAGCCCAGCATATATTCACTCTGGTTTCAATTTGTCTGTCTGCCCTCCCAAAACTCAGACAAGTATAAATGTCCACCACGTCACCTGAGCATTGTCTCCCATGGTGCAGCGCATTCGACTCTCAGCTAGCAGACTCAGGGTGGTTAATACATGGGACTGAGTCAAATAGTGGCAGGAAGAGTCCCAGACTGTTCCCAGGCATGCCCCTGTAGAGATATGTGTAGGGTATCGCTAAATACTTCATGATATGATACATTATGACACATATGTTGTGATTCAATACATTGCATTATCGCTATTTTAAACAAATTATTGTAAATCGAACAAACAATAGAGACTAAATCAGTGAGTAAAGGCAGTCCAAGAGTTTCCAAACATTTGAATAGACAAAGGACCTTTTTTGCCCATTAAATTCCGTTAATATGACCACACTTTTATACTGTGTGAGAAAAACTGTAAATGTGATACTATAAAAATAAAATAATTAAATATTGAATAATTTCCATTTATGTTGTCATTGTTCTAACACCTTGAGAAAAATATTATCTAAAAAATATTACATTTATATTTTAACCCTTATAAATAACCCTTACCAGGCCCGGACCACAGTTTGAAAACCTGTGGTTACATGACCTGCTTTAATCATAATCAAAAGAATCATAGTATCTCGATATATGATTATAATGGCACTGCCCAAAAGTTCCAGTGCATCTACATATTCATTATGATGCACGGAAAAGGGGCTCAAACTGGGAGGCCCCAAACAGCGACCATTTTAGCAGAATCGATAAGTACCAATCATGGAAACAAACATGTCTGATGGAAGCCTCAAAGCATTTTCTCACAATTTCCTGAGTCAAAAAAGCACTACAGATCTGCTCTCGGAGTCTGTATATGGTAATTCCCAGCCTCTCTCTTCCATTGATGTTTGAATGGCCCGGTGCTCTACTCTCACTGCAGTGTATCCAAGCTTTGAGCGCACTGACAGCTTTCCTCCTTTCCAGTCAGAGTGAATTAGCATCACAACTGTCCCTAAGTGCAATCCCACACGTTAGCGCATCAGCTTGAACCAGCAGGTCTTATACTGAATAAACACAGCTGAAGTGCTTCAGCAGCAATTCACACACATACACACCTCACACATTCACAGACAGTCTAGCACCCACAAGGTTGGACTATGGGCCAGGGTGTCCATAAAAGATGAAAGAACACTTTGCCATCAAAAAGACATGATGAAACACCACAACCCCCAAAGATAGTCTGTGGGAAACCTGTTTAGCAAAAATGACTAACACATCATAACTTTGTATATACTGCATAATTGATTCAGGTTTCCGTTTGTTTTTACTCGTTTGCACAGTTTACACAAAAGGTATAATTTACATGAATTTACATTTAATGTCACATCAACTGCACAGTCAATACATTTATGAAAGCTTAATATTAATTTGATTCATTCAATATGAGTAATAGATCATTAAATAGGTATGCTTGAATAAGTTACTTGGGACTTGGGAAAAGTCATGTCTGAGATGTTTGGAAAGAGCTAAATTCAGTAAAGGGCAGATCAAGTGAACCACCTGCCCTACAAAGACCTGATTACAAGCTATTCAAAAGACTAGGATGATAATTAACTATACTCAGTTGTCTGCTTGACTCTAAAACATACCGCCTACATTCACATTTCTGGCCTAATCACGAAAACTTTGGGTTCATCTCTAAATGAAACCTGGAGAGAACATGAAGCAGAACATACACTACCATTCAAAAGTTTTGGGACCATAAGATTTTTAAATGTTTTTTTAAAAAAGTCTCTTATGGTCCACAGAACAGCATTTATTTGATCAAAATACAGTTAAAACAATAATATTGTGAAACAGTTGTGTTACTTGATATTTTTGTGGAAAATGTGATATATTTTTTGAATGATGACTAGAAAGTTTCAAAGAACAGCATATATATATATATATATATATATATATATATATATATATATATATATTCCATTCATGTATGTTGACTGAAATAATTAATTGATTCACAATGTCAACATTTGTAACCTAAGGCTATTTAGTCAACCTATTGTTATCCTACCCAGCAGTGCTTGCTAACATGCTAATTGTTAGCACACAATGGTGCCAGTTAACATAGACAGATAAAGAACATGTCAAGTCTACTGTTTCATTACCTGCTTTAAAAACTTGATCTGACAGGTCTAAGGATGCATTGAGCTGGACTAGCCAGAAATTAGTGCCCAAGTGTCAAACAAATTATAACAACTAAATAAAGCAACACTGCCAGAATAGTTCATCCATCAATAATCCAAGTTGAACCGTATTATGAAAGATCTTTTATTGTGGTACTAGATCCAGGTCTGGGCAGCATGGTGGCCCGGCCAGTCAAAACACGTCTAGAAAGCAGGATCAGCCAATTCAAAGAGGGATGGGCTTGAACCTGTCACCAGCCATATGGAACAGTGGCCCAGGGAAGGCCTGAGGATGTGGATTTGTCTATGCCTAGGCTGGAAAAGCAACTCTGAACTTGCACGACCATGTGACCCTGAAGCTTGATCCGGTGGAAGTTCTGACCTCTGAACAGGAAGTAGCAGAGCGCCACTTTAGAAGCTCCACCTGCTAATCCGCTTTTACAAACCGAAGCAGCTTGCACTGCGGGACTGGCATTCATATGCCATCCTGGATGCAGCCCATCTAGAAGATTTTGAACCAACCTAGAAACAGCACGCATGACTAAACTAATCCACAAATCAGCTAGCATTTCATTACTACGGTGATGTGTGTTGTTTAAGGGTTGGATGGAAGACGTTTGATCATGCCGTCAAATCTGAGGCCGCACAATCCATTTGAAGCAACTGATAATACCAATTGAAGAGCGCTCAGTAATTAAAAACTTTAAATGAAGCAGGATTTAGCGAGTAAATCCCTCTATTCCTGATTTAAAGGCCAGGACCGCCTGTTCTTCATTTAACAACAGAATCCCTGTCCATCTGCTATGTTATGCACTGTTTAACAGTGAGCAAAAGGACTAGTACAAGCAAATCAGGCTTTCATCAACTCAGTAACCTAATGAATGACATTACCTCTGAATGTTTTGACTGTGGGGGTTCTCATCCAGATAAGCATTGATTTTACTTTTGGACTGGTATTCTCGCCACACAAAACCTCTCTTCCTCTAAGAAACTGCCTCCTCAGCCTTTCACAGTACAAGGGGTTGCTGCGGATCAGCAGAGGGATGAATGGGTTCTCATTTGTACTTAATCCAAAGCTCCTCATCAAGCGGAGATGACATGGAAGGGTTAAAGTCCTCTGTTACTCGTTCTTTTTCAATCCAACAAAGAAAGGGAGAGTGAAAGAGGCAGAGTGACAGTGTGAGAGACCCCTTTTTTCTCAGACATTTCCTTTTTCTTCTGTACATTTAAGCACAAAATCTGAAGGGACACACAGGTCTTGTTTGGCGTCCTGTATATCTGAAATAGGGGCACCTTTATGACCGTCGAGAGAATCACCTAGAGCTCGGGCCATCATTCAAAAAAAGAGCTTCAAAAGAAGGGGGGAGTAGATCAAAGAGTCCCTGCAGTCTATTCAGATGCAATTGCTCCCAAATCACATTGTGTTGTCACACAGTTTTAAAAGAATGGGTCACTGCTGTTTTATTGTGGAGAAGCTACCACTAATGAAAAGGACAATGCAAAGATTAGCGCTGCCAGCCAAGCGTCTGAAACCTCACTCTGTGTTTAATTGTAGAGAACATGGGAGACAGGAAAGTATGGCAAACACAGAACAAAAGAGCAGGGAGTGGAGGCAGAGTCCATCAGCAGAACTCTGGGGATGATTTTACAGTAGCCCACTATCTAAGGTGAGACGTGATCCTTACTGAAGGAAAACATAAAGACCCAAGATATGTCAAAACTCAGTGCTCCATCCCACATAAGCCATGTCTCTACTTTGGTTTACTTCATACTTCAGTGCTCCAGTGAGCCTGTTTTACTAAGCTCTTCATGCACACTATATACTATACTACACGCTTAGTGGCACACTATATACTTCCTAAGCTCCAGCAGACACAATATATACTTTACTAAGTATAACTCAAACATGTTGAGACATTGGCAGCTACTTGAAACACGTCCATGTACTTAATGAGTAAATCAAAAATGGAAAAGCACACATGACATTCCAAAAGTTCCAAAAATTATTAAGCTAAATCCATAGTCAACACATTCAAGGTGTATTCAGTAGTTCTGTGCTCATTTGAAAAGGTTTTTCTTGTGAAAAAATGAAAACAAAATTAGACATTGGAACACATTTATTGTTGTGTTTTACCAGCGGAGATCACGGTAGAATCAGTACCCGTACAGCCGAAGTAGCAGAAAAGGTATAAAGCCAGGAGACTGACAAAGACAAACAAACAAACAAACAAACAAACAAAACAAAACAAAAAATCAAACGTAAACATTTGATGACTGAGGCCCTGTTTCCACCTAGTATTAAGATGCGTTTTGGTCAATCGGATCACAAGAGGATGAGGGAGACACATCCTCATTTACACCTGGTGTTTTAATCCGTCTCTTTTGTCCATTTTCAACCACTTCTGTCCTGATTTCTTCGAGGGGTGGGTCTATGGGTGGGTAAATGTATGGGTTTTTTCAGATGTTTTGATCTAATGGACAAAATAAGTTTGTGCAATTTAAACGTGCCTGGAGATGACGGAAAAACATACGGAGAGCAGCAGCTTTCATTTCTGCTCTGACAGCCACAATACCACACCGAACGCTGTGAAATGGTGAGAGAACATTGTGCTTGGTATGTTTTTCATCTTCTGACAAAGTTTAAGTCCCGTCTGGGTAGCGCACTTCCCATAATGTTTACACATTAGGTCAGCAGGCGGAGAGTAGGCGGTCTTTACTGGCTGTTCAAACACATTCGACCACATGAGCGTTTCCACTACGAAAGCAATCCAGTCGAATGCATTTACGACTACCTCTGGAAGTGGTCGAAAGTGGACAATCTCAAAATATTTTACACCCCGTTTGCACCTGTATTTAGCGTCGTCCACTTGTGATCTGATCGACCAAACTGCATCTTAATACCAGGTGGAAACAGGGCCTGAGTAGTGATGCTTTATTTTGTTAAACAGGTAAACGAATTCATCGTTTAGACCGCTCTCTTAAACTCACTGGTATTAGTGTAATAAACATAAAACTCAAAAACGATCATGCTGATCCACATCAGTACAAGGCATTGTAGTGTCTAAGTATGCACAAGACACAAAGCTTGTTAGCAACTTAATTATGCTGCCTCTTAAGATGTTGGCTGCATCCAAAATCACATACTTCCCTACTATACAGTAGACAAAAAAAAAAAACAGTATGTGACAAAAGAAGTATGTCTGAATTAATTCACAGTACTCATAAAAGAGTAGGCAAAGAGTATCCGGATGACCTACAACTTCCAGCGAGATTCTGAAGTGTGCATACGATGGACGCTTTACTATCCCATGAGGCCATGGGAGAGGATTTGTGAATGGCATTGAAGCAACGTAACTGACGCTGGGTCACATGATAATGACAGCATGGTACATCCAGTACATCCGAATTACATTCATACTACACACATTCATACTGTATAGAACATACTTTTTTAGCAGTCGTGAAGTAATTACTTATTCAAAATAAGTACCTACTCAAGAGAGTATGTGATTTCAGACGCAGCCATGATTTGGCCAAATTTGAAGACAGCTCTGCAAGAGAATCCCAGAGGATCAGTGAAAAAAATCCAAGATGGTGGACATAGCAAAAGATATCATTCAATACTGAAAACAATTAATAAAATGATTTCAAACCAGAAGATCAACCTGAATATTTTTTACCGAAACATTTGTTGGGTGAAATGTGTTCAGAAATGTTTGCTGCCCATGTAGAACATTTTAAATCAGTCACTTATGAGGTTCCATTTCAGGTAGGATGCCTCCATAGGATACATCATAGCTTCATATGAAACTAGTAGACATTGATGTAGCTCATTAACTTATGCAGTCAGTGAATCTTTGAGTGAGTGTAAAAGGAGACACTTACCAGACCTGTGCAGGTGGATATAGCCACAGAGGATTCAGAATGGTTTCGTATGGAACCCTGATAGAGGCAGTTATGAATAGAAGGGTCAAGGGTCGCTGTGTTGATGCCCTCTGCACCCAGTGTCTGTATGGTAAACCCCTTTGCCAGCACATGGGATGGCTGCAGGTCTAAATGCAATTCCTTGCCAAATGCAGAAACATGATAGTGCACTGAACTGCCAGTTTCTGACAGGGACCTCCTGCTCCGTTCATGTCTTGACACATCATGGGAAATGTAGCCTCCAAATGAGTCCACTTGCACTGGTGTGGCAAAATCGTAATCTGTGAAGGGGACAAACACAGATTAAATCATCTGACTCAATACCAGTCCATCACCAGTTAATTACTGCATTAGTCTCACTAATATAACTTAATGTCAGCAACAATGTTCTGTCCATCAGGAATTGGGACAGATTGTTTTGCCAAGTCAAGTCACCTTTATTTATATTGCTCTTTATAAAATACATATTGTTTCAAAACAGCTTTACGGTGATAACTGATAAATGAACATATTGTTTCAAAACAGCTTTATGGTGATAAAATGATTCAATGATGCAAACAGAGTTCATTACGCTGTACAGCAGCTCTAAAAGAAAATTGTGTCATTGTTCAGCTGAAGTCAGTTCAGTGTTGATTCAGTTCCGTTGTAAAGATCATCAATTATTAAATGAGTTCATTTCATCTATAAAGAAGTTCTGCAGAAAACATGTCATCATCCAGCTCTGTTCAGTTCTCATCCTATAGTGTCAGTGCAGTCAAATCAATAATATTGTTGAATATTAAGTGTCCCCAACTAAGCAAGCCCAGAGGCAACAGTGGCAAAGAACCTAAACTCTATCATGTTACAGAATTGAGAAAAAAACAGGCTCAGTTGGGGGGCCAGTTCTCCTCTGACCAACGAACAAACACTGTGTGATTATGATTCAGGCTGCATCACAGTTCAGAAATCAGATTGTGGAACAGTAACATTCAAATATTTCTTCCAGTTCCTTTTGACTGAAGATTGGATTCATCAAGCCAGTATGGAGATGAAGCTGGTCATATGTCTGTGCAGAGGACTTGGCTGGTTCTTGTGGTCTTTGCTGAGGATCTGTGCCAGTGCTGAGATGTTTTGTGACCTTGATTCCATGTCTATTGTTTTTGTGGTTATTTATATGCTAGGAAACTCCTAAAAGCTGACAATTTTACCAGATATACACTTTTAAAATTGTCAGTCTTTCTCTTCCAGTAAAATTTGAGCAAAAATACTGATGACTCATCCTGCACTACACAGACTTGTGTCCAATGAAAAGGTCTCTATAATACCTCGACTTTAAATCTGTATATCACTGTTCACACTTTATTTCATGTTGCTCTATGTACATGTCTCATATTTCTGCATTCTGAGCTTTATAAGCATTTCATTGCCCTTTGTAGCCTATGCAAGCTGTGAAAATGATGAATAGGCTATAAATTAACTTATATTTCAGGTAGCCACAATTTATATGCAAAACTAATGTCAAGCATTTAACCATAATCTCGAGAGGAAGTGTTTCCAAACCTTCCACTGGTAGTGTAAATATGAATTAAATTAAATTAAAACAAATTCTCTGTGACTAGATATTACGCTGCAGATAAGAGATGAGGGAATCCCTTTAATGCGCCCATACGCGTGCTCGCGCACGACCACCGGCACAGGAAACTTACATCTTGGGAGTATATTTATGTTGTAAACCCCATTATTCCCCAGATCTATACAGCATGCTTCAGCGTATTTATATAGCCTACAAGTATATCCAATAAGAACAGGTAAGGTTCAACCAGAGCGTGAGAGCGGCATCGGCATCAATCATTGGCTTGTCATCATTAAGAATAGAAATACAATTGCAGTGCGTAAAGACACGAACCTTGATAGAGGCCGCCGGTGTCGCCGGTAAATGAGACCGATGTCACAGAGTGGAAGCAACAGAACTGCAGAGCCTGCAAAAGCGCAAACAGCTCACCACAATTAACTTGCTAAATGACAGAGAGTACAGTAATAAATAATTAATTATCAATGTGTCACCTGCCTTAATAAAGTTCCCAAACGACACACTCGCCAGTAACCTCACTGATGTGCTGTTTACCAGAGGGACTTGTAAACTCCAGAGCAAAAGGAAAAGGCAATCCATGTTGGCATGCATGCACCTTTACTGTTACCTCTTCAAAAACGGGGAAAAGAACGATCCGCAAATCCATGCAATGCAATATAGAGACATTGCTAATTGTTTAAACTGCCCTGTTTCTGTCGTTCCTCAAGTAAAATCCACCGGGTCCATTTGGGTAAAGCGCACCGCCTCTGTTTGCGAGCGCAGGTACAGAGAGAACTGCTGAGCTGTGACAGTCGGCGTGAATGTGTGTCTGTGCGTGTGTGTGTTTGTGTGTGTGTGTGTGTGTGTGTACGGCAATATGCGGCAATAGTGGCACCGGCTGATGGGGAAATGGTGGGGGTTTATATTTCCACCAATCAGCGACGACCATCTGCGGGCGATTCAGTGCATTAGCGCTCCTCACTGTCCGACCGTCCATAAAAAAAGAGCACAGAGTTCATTGAAATGGGAAGCATTCGCAGCACTCCCTCTAAATGAACGGTCCGAGCAAGTAAACACACGCTGTCGAAAGAGTTTATGTGTTCAATGTGAAACTGAAGAGTTGTGAATGGGCTGCGGGTTGATTTATTAAACTACGCTGTACTGTATAATGAAGCGCTTTCATGTCAGGTCTTGTTCCCAAAACTGTACTGTCATCTGTTCTGCAAGTGCTCAGCTGATATTTAACACTTAGGCTACACTGAATGTACACGTTTGATTATATAGTGATTAAAGTGTTCTTCTAAGTTGGACCTAAAAACTGTGACAGCTCATCTACTGCATATATTTAGGCTTTTCTCAACATTGTGCAAACAGGATCTCCTGATGACCTGATTCCAGTTGTATGTAGCCTATAAACTCTTCTTACAAGGCAACTTTTGTGTAAAAATATTTTGGGGGAGAAATGCTCTCTGTTGTCTGTTGTCAAATTACATAAATTTAGTATGCTACAATTCTTTCAGAATGTGTTTACACCAATGATCTATAATGGAGAATCAATTATAGATCAGTAGTTTACACAGACTTTGAATTATTTTTGAGAGGCACCATGCATGTAATCTATTGGCCCTAAATATTAAAGGGTTAGTTCACCCAAAAATGAAAATTCTGTCATTAATTACTCACCCTCATGTCGTTCCACACCCGTAAGACCTTTTGTTCATCTTCAGAACACAAATTAAGATATTTTTGATCAAATCCGATGGCTCAGTGAGGCCAGCATTGCCAGCAAGATCATTTCCCTTTTCAATGCCCAGAAAGGTACTAAAAAAAAAATATTTAAAACAGTTCGTGACTACAGTGGTTCAACCTTAATCTTATAAAGCGATGAGAATACTTTTTGTGTGCCAAAGAAAAAAAACAAAATAACGACTTTATTTAACAATATCTAGTGATGGGCAATTTCAAAACACTGCTTCATGAAGCTTCGAAGCTTTACAAATCTTTTGTTTCGAATCAGTGGCATTGAAAAAGGAAATTGTCTTGCTGGCAATGCAGGCCTCACTGAGCCATTGGATTTTATCAAAAATATCTTCATTTGTGTTCCGAAGATGAACGAAGGTCTTACGGATGTTGAATGACATGAGGGTGAGTAATTAATGAATGAATTTTATTTTTGGGTGAACTAACACTTTAAATAAAACAAAAGTCCCAACAAGACTGTAAGTAACCTACAACATAACACAATAAGTAATAACATTCAGTAAATGAGTCAGATTAATTCAGTGAACCCTTTGACTGATTCCTATGTGTTTTTGATTCACAAAAAAGAATCTGCACATTAGATTCATTTTTTTTTTTTTTTTTTTTTTTTTTTTAGAAATTTGAATAGTTGCTCGTTTTCATTCAATAAAGCATTTTCAAAAAGTCAAAAATCATTCCAAAAGATTCTGCTTATTTGGGCAATCACATTTCAGAGATTTAACCAGGTCAGAATATGAACTGGTTCTTGATTAACAGATTAGCAGTGATAGTACACACGGACTCCAAAGTCTTAAGACAAGAGCTCTGTCTACGTTTGGGTTAACTTGAGCACTGTCATTTGTTTGACTGTTTTCCCTGTTTACATTTACATTTAGTCATTTAGCAGACGCTTTTCTCCAAAGTGACTTACAAATGAGAATAGTAGAAGCAATCAAATCAACATGAGTGCAACAGTATGCAAGTGCCATGTCAAGTTTTATTAGAGAGTTTGCTAGTTTATTAAAGGATCTCATAAAACTACCTGATTTTCATTCTAAAATGTTTCTGAATCACATAAAATTTAAAATCAAGGTTCAGCTAAAGCATCAAAGATCAATTCAAGATGTCATAAGAGGTGGATTAAAAGTGATATTTATTTAGTTTGTTGTTGTTTTCAATGGTTTCTGATTTTGCCTCTAATTAAAAAAGGAGGCCAAGATTATCATGCTCCACACAATGTCAACCATATGACTAGTAGCTCAAAGAAAGTCTCCATGTGAAAAGAATCATCCAGTGAGTTTAACTGTGCTTTACAATCCATTAGTTTCTAGCTTCATTTTGAAAGGTCCTCAGAAAGAGCGTTGTCAGATGTTTTAGTAAATGCTGGCTGGGGGTACAGCTTGTCAAAGCCAAATGCATCAAACCCCAAAGGAAGATGGTTTTGCTTTGACTACAGTGTTGTTATTTACCGTATATTTGTGAGCCAACACTTCTCTCTCTGGTTTTAAAATGGTGCCCATAACTCCACTAAATGAAATGGGCACAGATACTGTAGCTCAATATGCAACATCATACCATAAAACCATGGTTTGCTTGAATATGGGTTTATGTATACATGTTAAATGGAGTGTCAAAAATAGTCAAAAGGCTCACTCATAGATGTCTGTCCAAAAATCAGTCACACAACCAAACAATGAGCATTTAAAGCCTGGAGGGGCACAGATATAATACTTGCCAGTAAAAACTTCTGGAGTAAATGAAATGACTCTTAAACCTGTTTCTTCATCAGTTCAGATTTTCCTTGTGCAAAAGATTGGCACATATGATCGTTTAAAGTTTCGCAATTTAACGTAATGCAATAGGTAGTGAGGTCATAACTCAGGCTCTGACCTCATATTTGCTAACATTTGTTCCCCCTCTCTTTACATGGCCGTACACCATTTGTTTTATATTTGTTTGCATGTTGTGGAGAAATGGCTTTTCCAGCAGTGGCTCCAGCTGGGGAGAACTATGCCAGGTCAGGGTTGCCCGTATCTGCTCCTAATTTACCCCGTGCTGGGTTTCGAGAACAGAGTGCAAAACTGGAACCGTAATGTCTGACGGTCAGTCAAAGCACATCTCCAAATAATGATGATCTGAGGGTTTCAATTCATTTATGCAGAAAAACAGCACACCACAGCTCATGGACATGTATTTGATAACATCAGTTTTGTAAACACTCATTTATTTTGCTGAGGAGGTCATAAACCTATAGATCTTCTAAACTGTAGAAGTCACAACAACCTACTTGTATGGACCAATTTCCATTCTACTCTGCAACAACAACAAAAAAAATTGTTTATCCATCATAGAGTCTATGTGGGAAGTAAATGTGGGATCCAGACTAGGATGTTGACTGCAGAGGTCATAAATCTTAATCCATGACAAGAATCAATACACCTTTGAGTGGCGGTTGCACCCACTATTTATTTGACTGTGTCACTGAAACTCCAAATAGTCTAGGAAATAACTAGGAAATAACTGCCTTTCAAGCCTGACCTCTTGACTTCAGCTCATACCCTGGAGAACGTCCCTGATATCTGTTATCTCATGACTTGAAGGCCTTAGGAAACTATCAGCTTGCATTCTCACAGACATCACGGAAAATATGGCTACATATGTGTTCGTTATAAATTCTAAAGCATTTGTATTTTAAAAGATTAACTAGAGATCAAAGCTTGTGTCCACGTGTTATGGGTCAAATAATGGTTAAATTGGTGCTGATGTGGCTGTTTATTGTCTGTTTAATGTTGTATACTGTCTGTTTACTATTCCCTGATATTGTGTACCTGGCCTGAGAATATAGACTTTAAAACAGTGTCAACACTCAATAAATGATCAAGCACATTTCAGTTTGTTAGCACTAAGAAGCAGCCCAGTTTTAGAAAAACAGCTTGACATTGTCAGTGAAGCTCCTTGAAGTTTAGGGGAATAAAAATAAATAACTCCAATACAATCAACATGACAGAGCTCTAGACAAGGGTCAAATGCTCATATAAATACATTCACATAAATAAAAAAAATACATGGAAGAGTGGTTAGTATATGTGTAGCTGCTCTGTTTTGTAATATCTATTTGCCTAGACTTTGTATTTCTAGCATGTGTAGGCCTGCACGCATATGTGTTTAATCTGTGTGGTGTAGGGGGCAAAAGAAATCAGATATGTATTAAACAATGCCTCAACATCTGATAAGAGTGCAGCTAATGACTGCTTAATCTGGGATAAAGCCCCCTCATCCATTAAAAGCTATCAGTGTTGACCTATAAATCCGTGTCTCATTTCCATGATTGACTTTTGTTATACAAGTCAGTAAAGAGCAAACAAGAAAGTAAGCAAGAAAATATGTATGAGACCTCATTTTAAACATCAATGACTGATTGAGGAAAATGGTGTTACATACCAGAATAGAGCCAGGCAGAATGCGATTTTCATAAAAATGATGAACAAAGCAATTTGGCTGTTGGTTAGCATTATCCAATAGCCTGCATGTCCTCAGTTTTCATCAGAAAAAAGGAAAGTCATTTCAGAGGAAGCGCAAGTATTACTTGGATTAAAGATTACAAAGACAAACTTTTATTTTTCTTCAAAGCATGCACAGATGAATTATTCACAGTTAGACCAGAAACATGGATTAAGAAAGTAAACTGGTCTCATTTTGATTAGCATGTTGACTTTAACAGAAGGAAAAAATAAATGTCTACCACTGTTTGATAACAAAATACACGGCTCTATATATGACAACCCTCCGTTCTCTTCCAATCCACAAAAAAGAATGTACCTGTGTATCACTACAGGTGGGCTTTAGCCCTGCAGGCATTAGGTAAGAGGAAGATAATTTGTGGGAGACGAGGCACCTGGGAGTCTGCCGATTCTTCTTTAAAGGATTCTCACTCTGATCTATCAAATACTTACTGTGACAGACCTGCTGTGCATATCTACATGCTTTTGTTTAATTTGTTGCACTCACGTCAATGTTTATTTACTGTTGTACATGAAAGCTCACAAAACTACTCAAGCAGAAAAACTCCACATCCTATTAGCATCTGATTTATACTTGTTGAAGTGAATTAGCGTAAACCTCATAGCAAGTCTCCATTGTGTTCTTGTTTGCAGTGAGCAAACAGACCAGACTCAATGTATTTTTAGTTTAGCGGTCTGCGCACGAAGAATCTTCTGAGTGGCGTGTTTGACCATACGAAACCATCAGCCTTCATCCGCTGTCAGACATAGAATTTTACTCTCCCGTAATTGCAGCCTAAATATTGTTGTTTTGGTTATTTTTTCCCCCCATGAGTGGAGAGGTTAGAGGAACAGGCAGAAGTTTGTTCTGTAGCCTTTTTCTTGACTTACCACAATGACCAAAGAGAGCCGGGGGATAAGGAGTGGCACCAAGGACACTCCAAATACAATAATCAAGATAAAGATACAGTGCTTATGGCTCGTTTTACTCAAACAGCCTGACGTGTCAAGTAGATACTATATATGTAGTATATAAGTATGTAATTTATAAATTATAATTTTACAGTGTGGTAAGATCTGAGAAAGTTATGCAATGCATCAAACAACCACCTTTTGGCCTCTTCCTTAAAAATAGATCTCATCAGCCTTTCTTGAAAATGAAAAAAGTAAGGAATAATATAACACTCAGTTTTGTTTTATATCGTCTTGGTTATGGAAACATTTCATCCATTAATGTTTTCATAGGGATTTAAAAAAAAAAAAAACTTTGTCAAAAAGTTCTAAACTATAAACTAAAGCAACTCTGAGGTGAATGATGATGATGAAGGGACTTCATTTTAACCATTGATAATTGACTGTTAGAGAAAAATGGTGTTACACACCAGAATGTAGCCAAACAGAATGTGATTTTGATAATAATAATAATAATAATAATAATAATAATAATTAGCGATTTGGCTCTTGGCTCTGTTAGCATTATCTAATAGCCTGCATGGCCTCAGTGATGTCATCACAAAAGCAAAGTAATTTCAGAGGAAGAGCAAGTTATTACTTGGATTAAAGATTACAAAAACATTTTTTTTCTTCTTCAGATATAGCATGCACAGATAAATCATTCCCAATAAGACCAGAAACCAAACTGAATGAACTACAGTCCCATGAAGCATTCTGAATGACCTAATCAAATGAAAAATGCTGGAAAAATATATAACTATTGACTTGAAGTTGCACATATAGAAATTTGCAAAATATAGGCCTACAAATATACAAAAATAGGGCTTTTCACACTTGAAATAGTTAACCCTGGGTAATTGTATACCCTGGGTAAACGGAATCCTGGGCTTTCTTGCTTCACGTTTCACACTGCTTATACTTTACCCAGGTTAACAATTAATCCTGGATATTTATAAACTGACGTTTCACACTGTACATTCCTAAACCCTGGGTTGACGTCCTTATTTGCATAATTGCGGTGTCAGTGTCACTGATTGGACAAACGCTGTACTTGATACGTTTACATAAAGGCTCTAGCATTACGCATCCTCATAATATATATTGCAGAATTTGCCGACTGACTGCACTATGAAGTCCTGAATGGACTCTTCAGACTATAAAGGTAAGAATGAAACTCTTCTTTACTGCAGTTGTCGCGTTTTCTGTCGTGGTTTGACATTTTTCCCCTCAAACGCTGAAACTGCTGTTTATACAACATGCAGTCTTTCCGTGACTGTCCAAAGCACGCTATTATGAGGTACGTGATTGGTTGATGGTTGCTGAGCATCTAGTCTTAACATTCTAACACCGCTCCATTTCACACTGTACAATGTTGGCACCGCCAAAAGCGATGCTAACCCTGCTCCAGAGCAGGATTTCAAAACCCCAGGTTAAAAGCGCGGTGCTAACACTGGATCTAAATTACCAGTGTGATACGTTCCTTTACCCGGGGTTAAAAGCGGTGTTTAGAATGATGATAACCCAGCACAGTGTGAAAAGCTCTAATAAGTATTTTGATATTTACATAATTAACAACATCAGAGGGTAACACTTTAGAATACTGATCCTTCATTAATAAATCGCTACACAGGAACAAATGAGTAATGCATTATTAACACTTTAGTAACTACTATTAACTAACAAGAAATTCTGATTAATGAATTAGTAAGTAATAGTGCTCAGTTGACGGTGGTAGTTCACTATTAGCTAATCAGTAACTACTGTTTTTTCATACCTCCCAGAGAACTACTAAGAACTACTATATACAGGTTCATAATTAACATGAATAATGCATAATGTATAATTAATTCTAAAGTGAAGGTCATGGTAACGCACTAATAATAACTGAAGTATTACCAAATCCTTCAGAAGGAATTACTAATTATTTGGATCAGTATTCTAAAGTGAGAAACATGATAACTCTCTGGTAACTACTGAAGTCATTGTAAACTTTTAAGGTTTTTGTAAAGTATTGGATAGTAATAACTCAAGAGTTACTACATAATTCTAAAGGAACTACGACTTATTTGGATCAGTATTCTAAAGTGAAGATCATGGTAACCCAGTAGTAATTATTTAAATGTTACCAAACACATCAGAAGGAATTACTATCTGATACTTTACAAAAATCTCAAAAGTTTACAATGACTTCAGTAGTTACTAGAGAGTTATCATGTTTCTCACTTTAGAATACTGATCCAAATAATTAGTAATTCCTTCTGAAGGATTTGGTAATACTTCTGTCATTACTAGTGTGTTACCATGACCTTCACTTTAGAATTAATTATACATTATGCATTATTCACATTAATTATGAACCTGTATATAGTAGTTCTTAGTAGTTCTCTGGGAGGTATGAAAAAACAGTAGTTACTGATTAGCTAATAGTGAACTACCACCTTCAACTGAGCACTATTACTTACTAATTCATTAATCAGAGTTTCTTGTTAGTTAATAGTAGTTACTAGAGTGTTAATAATGCATTACTCATTTGTTCCTGTGTAGTGATTCATTAATGAAGGATCAGTATTCTAAAGTGTTACCCATCAGAGCTCACTAGGTCTGTTTTTTTTTTTTTTTTTTTTTGGTTTTTTTGGTTTTTTTGGGGGGGGGGTTTTAGTAAAAACCCAATTACTCTAAATAGAAAATGAATGGGATTTTAACTTGCAGAGCCCAAACGTTGCACCCTATTGATGACAGATCATTGAATTATTGTAAATGAATGCACATCTCATATGGTAATGTGATGTGAAGAGTGCCAGTTACACCTCAGTTGTGCATTAATTTTCAACAATTCAATAAGTTCTGAATAAATTCTCCCACAACATGAACATGAATAAACAACATGTCTTTATCTCAAATAATTTTTTCTGGAGTCTAAAACTACTTACACCATACATTTTCCTTAGAAAGTGCACTCGCTACTGGAACTCATTTGAAACATGACAAATTGATTTCAAGTTGTCAACAAGCCTGGAACTACTTCATATTCTTAAATAAAATGACCACTGCAATTCATGTTAACCAATCAGAATCAAAATACTGTATAAAATATGATTTAGAATGGTTTACTTGTCATATATAATCCTGACATTTTCTATCAATGTCATAGAAACATGGAGTTTCTGAGTCTTTAAGTGCATGTGGCAGCTTCTCATTGTTTTGATGTCTGATTTCATGGCTCCACGTTCACTGTTTAGATAAGCTGCCAATGAACTGAGTGTCTGAGTCGTGGTGGTCTGTGAAAGCAGTGGATGTGATATCATCCCCACTCGCCTCATACATCACAACCTATCTGACCCTGGGCTTGCTACTTAAGGATTTATCTCCTATGTGGTTACATGTACATCTGACCCTTTGACCACCCATAAAGTGAATGGCACTGTAACCTACACCCCTCTAGAGGATCATGCTTGCCTTTGAACACACCAGGAGGCAGGGCCCATCTCAGCCCTGAGCAGGCTACTGAGGGAACCATTCTGGAGGTTAAAATTAAGAGAGGTGAGTGGAGATAAATTACTGGACAAATAGACAATGGGAAAGACACTTATCCACCACAGAAGTGTCTTTCTGTTGGAGTCCCTCTCTCATCTGCTGAGTTGGTTGGAATGAAGTAAGGGTGATTTTCCTAAGTCCTATTTGTTTTAATACCTTTTGAACTTCATTATCCATGGTTCAGTGGTGGCTTCCAACTACTGCCTCCAACACAACAGATGATACCATAACTCATTATTTACCTCAGTTACCAGGATTTAAATGTTTCCATCCACTTATTTTTATGCGCATTTAGGGATATCACATTAAAAAAAGAAAAAATGCCAAGATGCGCATAAATTCTAAAAATACTAAAAAACATACTGAGTCGGATAAATTTTTTATCCGATGAGAACGCGTGTGCATACCTATGATGAAAACACATTTACAGAATAAATTCCTTGATGCGCTTCAAAAAAGACGTGACTTTGCAATGGGATTGCATAACTGGACTAATCAGCTATACAGTGGCTTCTCCTACTGCAACAGCTTCCATTTTTCTTAGTGATATTTTGCGCCAAATTATCAGGAAGTGACGATTTTGTTCTCTTCGACTCACTTGATGGAAACAGTGCTTTTTGTGTGTGTGCGTGCGTGCGTGTTTTATGTTTTATCTGAAAGAACACTTGCATTTTTTACAATCATGATGAATCATAAGTCCAACAACAAAAATTTATACCCGATGTTCCATAAGCCAGCAGCGGACACAATCAAAGCCCATAAATATAGACTGAATAAACTTCTCATTGGGCTCCTCTTTAATGACTAACCATGTCTCTAAATGGCAAATGTCATAATAGTGTGAGTGTAATATTCTGCAGCAATTTTTTTTTCTTCTATATTTCATTTCAGCCAGAAAAGCCTCACATATGGCTTAATAACAGATTTACGCTAATTGTCCTTCGTCACAAAACCTGTTTAAAGATCCGGCTTGTGTTACATGTCTTCTGGATGTTTTACCGTTTCTCTAGTGTAATGTCCTTTTAAACCCCATGCATTTCCCTTTAGATTTTATTAAGAGGAGATTGCAAAATAATGTCCATCTATGAACATAATTTATGACACATGTCCTGCTGCCAAAAGGTTTGTGGTATGTGAATTCTGTTATGGGCATTGCAGGAGTTGGTTGACGGTCTGTGTACAAGGTTAGTCTGAGTTAAAGTGCTCATGTTGGACAGTGAGGTTTAGATTTAGGAGCAAATGAGGACATGCACATATTTCATTCTTTTAATTTGATCAGGCTAAATTGAAGCTTTAAGTAATGATCAGGCCTGCTATGATTCAAGACTTTATACGTTTACATGACTCAAGTTGGCACTGTGATTTTACTACCAAAGAAAGGGTCAGTGAGAGTTGGAGAGAATGAATGAGAAAAGGGCA
The DNA here is from genome assembly GCA_039654765.1 of Mylopharyngodon piceus. Classification (NCBI taxonomy): domain Eukaryota; kingdom Metazoa; phylum Chordata; class Actinopteri; order Cypriniformes; family Xenocyprididae; genus Mylopharyngodon; species Mylopharyngodon piceus. Next base: position 20,699,609 of record CM077442.1, read on the forward strand.
TAAAAGTAAAAAGATCGCTGGTGAACAGAACTGAGGTTAAGAGAATGAAATAGGAGAGGATGTGTTTCAGCATGCTTTGGGAATTCCCAATATAGCCCCCTGCTGGCCGACCAGTCAATAGTTTGAAAACACGCTGACACACAGGTTTTTCTCTTACTTGCTCCTTTCACTCTCTTAGATGATTTGCTTTTACTTTGTCAAATTAGCCCCCCACCACCTCTGCTTTCTCACATTCACATAGAGTCTTGCAAATAGCTGCAGGCAGCATTAGCTTTGGGTCCAGTGGCAGTCTGGCTTTCTTTTCCTGTAGAGACGCTAAAGAGACGTCTCCGGGCATCAACAGGAGGCCGATTTACTCTGACCCATTCACAGTCGTCAATGCCTGTCCTCTGCTCAAAGAAACTCTCGGCTCAAACAGCCACAGAGTCTGCACCTTTTCACACAAGACATTTTTGTGTTGTCCTAAGGCTCCAGCAAAAACAAATTAAAATTATTTTTACATGTAGGCATAACAGAAGTATGTTTTAGTACATTGATACATGCTATATATTTAATGTATAAAATATCCAACAGCACTGCACTGTATCACTTGTCTGTGTTTGTGAAATCCAGATAGGCTGTCAGAATCTGCATTCGTTTTTAGTGACTCGCTCTGCAGGTTAAATATCTAGACAAGTAGGTGGCTCTCTTTATGACTGAGACATTGAATCATTCATTCAAATGATTAATTTAACAACACTGATTCACTTAGGAACTAAACAAGTGACAATCTATTTTAGTGAGTCACGTAATAATTCATTTAAACAATTTGTTCAACAACACTGATTCACTTCAGTACTAAATAAATAAGTGATGGACTGTACTAAATAAGTGATGGACTGTATCTGAAAGCTTAGGTGATGGACTGTATCTGAAAGCTTAGGCAGCTAACTTCCTGCCTCGCTGCCCTAGCAGAGGCATTGACTTTGCAGGCAGGGTTTGTGCACGAATGTACCTCACAAAACTGTTTTCAGACAGTTTTGGACAGTGTTGCGATCCTACCTCTGTATGCTGCATGCAGAGGCAGCATTTTTCAGCTTTCAGAAGCAGGCATGATCATTATTAGTGAGTCATTGAATCATTCATTTAACCAATTTGTTCAACAATACTGATTTACTTTAGTACTAAGTAAGTGATGGACTGTATCTGAAAGCTTAGGCAGATAACTTCTTGCCTTGCTGCCCTATCAGAGGCAATGACTTTGCAGACAGCGTCTGCGCATGAATGTACCTCACAAAAAGTCTGAAAGTCTGTTTACGGACAGACTTTCAGACAGATTTTCGGACAGTTTTGGACAGTGTTGCGATCCTACCTCTGTGTGCTGCATGCGGAGGCAGGATTTTTCAGCTTTTGGAAGCAGGCATGATCTTTATGAGTGAATCATTGAATCATTCACTCAACCGATTTGTTCAACAACACTTTTTCACTTAGAAATGAAACAAGTGACGGTTTTAATTATAAGTCATTGAATTTTTCATTTAACCAATTTAATTCACTAATTCACTTCCAATGAGATTCTGAAGTGAGGATTCAATGGACACTTTACTATCCCATGAAGTCACAGGAAAGGAGCTTCAATTTGAAGTGATCATCAGTGAAGCAACACAATTCTTAAAATATAGAGCATTCTATTTTAACAGTTACAAAGTAATTACTTATTCAAAAGAAGTACCTACTCAGAGAGTATGCAATTTTAGATGTAGCCACTGTCTTTGGCATTGAATACATATCCATGTGTGGAATGTGTGCAAGGGGTTTTCATTTCGTTAAACAGGATGCTTCTGGAACACAACACTGCACAGTTCACGCTCTCAGTGTGAATTCAGCAACGTGTTAATATGAGCACCACCACATGCGGTATGCGTGAATATTAAGTTACTTAATTTATCAGCTACATATACATAACATATAATAACATAGGCCTATATAATATATAGGATCAATTGAAATTCAACATCCTGAAGCATTGAAGATTCAATATTCTGCCTTGACACAGTGTAACCACTACAGAGGATGAATGCACAGTGCAGAGACTCTTCCACATTAAAATACAAAAGTCAATCAAGCTCTTAAACAATATGGTTGCTGTGACAGGGACTAGGCAGATAAATATTTAACTTTCATTGACATTTAGAGGCGCAAGACAGGCGTGACGGGACACGTTGTGACATGGACTCAGTTGTGAATGGGAGACAGCTAGCAGGGCTCCATCAAAAGCAAAGCCACCGCTGTTAACCACAATCAGCCATTCAAGTTTATATTTGTGTGTGTGTGTGTGTGTGTGTGTGTGTGTGTGTGTGTGTGTGTGTGTGTGTAAAGAAAAAAGTTGGCAATGACTATGTGAAGAGCTCCAGTTACCCATCCTACAATGAGTTTATGACCTATTTTTTCCTCTTCCTTTTTCTTTTCATTGAGTGCCTTTATATTAGTTAATAAAAGGGCATTACTTCATTCTCGTCCTAGGTGGACATGTGAGTGATTCATAGCCCTCAGTGACTATCAGTTGATGAGCAGAAAAAAAAGTAGATTGAGGTTACATATGTCAGTTAACAATATGCAAATATAATCACAATTCAAAATTCAGGTACTGCTCAGAAAAATGTAACAGGGTTACCAGAAGCTGTTCTGTTTAAAAGGACATCAATGAAGGAGATGGTTCATTATGCTGAAGCACAGGTGCCTGATTCTGGGCCCTGTTTTATTCTAAGTCCAACCTGTACAACTTTTTTCATAAATATTATTATTATTAATAAACATGGACATAAACATTAGTGGATGAATAACTGTAGTTGCTTTTAGTCGTAATATTGATAAAACATAAATTACCTTTAAAAAAACTTTGAGTGACTGTTGTGTATGTGACTGTGAGTATGTGATTGTTCACGTGCAAGTGATGGAGCGGTATTAAAGGGTTAGTTCACCCAAAAATGAAATCTATGTCATTAATTACTCACCCTCATGTCGTTCCAAACCCATAAGACCTTCGTTCATCTTCGGAACACAAATTAAGATATTTTTAATGAAATCCAAGGGTTTTTTTTATCCCCCATAGAAAGCAATGTAATTACAGTCATTCAAGGTCCAGAAAAGTAGTAAAGACATTGTAAAAATAGTCAACATGACTACAGTGGTTCAACCTTAATGTTATGAAGCGACGAGAGTACTTTTTGTGCACAAAAACAAAACGTTGACTATTTTAACAATGTCTTTAATACCTTTCTGGACCTTGAATGACAGAAATTATGTTGCTTTCTATGGGATAAAAAAAAAAAACTATTGGATTTAATCAAAAATATATTAATTTGTGTTCAGAAGATGAAAGAAGGCCTTACAGGTTTGGAACGACATGAGGGTGAGTGATAATGACAGAAATTTCATTTTTGGGTGAACTAACCCTTTAAAGTAATGCAAAAGAAACTGACTTTCAAAATAAAAAAGCATGCTTGCTTCAGGCAAAATCATGTAACTCAGATATAACACTGCTCAGATACTCCCGCTCTCTCCCATTTCTCTTTCTGCTTGATATCTTAATTCTGACTTTGCCATCTTCCTGCTGGAGTGTTATGAGTGTGCTGTGTGGGCATAAAACATCTTAAGAGGGAGCCAACATATTAGATCACTCTTATCATCAAGTCTAGGAAAGGAACAGTCTTCATTTTAGCTTACTTGCACAAACTGGCCATTTAAATCACAAAATCATGCAAGAAAAGTTGAAGGTTCTGCTGGCCCTGTTATGGCTCCCCTGCGCTGTGGAAACAGCTCATCACTTAATAAATTGCCAGATTGTTTGGCTGCTAATCTTCAACTTGTTTGCCATGATATATTCATTCTGAAGTGAGCTAAACTTGGAGTCAACTTTAAAAAATGAGCTGTTTTTAGAGACGTCAATAAAATTTTGTGATAGATTAATTTAATTGGTCTTTGTCAACGGTTACTGACTATCATAAACTCCTTGTCGCTCACGGCCTGGAAAGAGTGCAGACTCTCTAACACAGTCGTGCCACATCAGCACAGACCCAACGGGTAGAGGCAGAGCTGATAGAGCACACGGGATGTAGTGAGGCTACATTTTTGAATAATGGGAGGGTACAGCAAATCCAATCGCTCACTGTCAACAGCTCGGCTCCACAGTGCCCTCTGGACCACATCATGTTCTGTTGCTATATTTACAAAGCCATAAATTACCATCCAGCCATCCACTTTGGGTTTTTTGTGTTTTATTTCCTCTGATCTTTGGCTGAAATTAATACGGTACACGTCTCAGAACAAAATATACGGACAGTCGTGCAGATGCCAATGAAAAGGAGTGAGAAAACTGGATGAAATAAACAGTGACCCCGGGAGTAAATCACGTGCCGGTTCTCACGAGCCACGTAATGGCTTTTATAGGAGAGGTCTTAACCCAGTCATTTTACCGGCGTTTCGCAGTCCTGCACAACAGTGAGGGAGAGCAGGGAAAATTAACAGCACCCCATCAAAGCCCAGCACTCCTAGGGAACTATAGGTTTATGGGCTGTAAAGCTTAATAAAGCAAAGAAAACACACACACTTCGGAGACAGCAGACAGGATAATTTACTTCCCACACGTCTGTATAAACACAAACACACACCATAGGTTCATGTGGAGAAAGTCTTTCCATTGAAATGGGCAATAGCATGAGCTTACATTCACCCATGTGTTTTAATACATCTGATGTATGACTTTTCCCCCTTTTGTCTATCAGCATGTGTTGGGCATGGGGTCAGATCAAACGCACCGGCTTTCTCCCAGAAATCACTATGGAAGCTCTGATGAGCATGAGGTCTGTGGGGAATATTTGCCAGGGATTACTCAAATGAATTTGGATTTATGCCTTAAAGAGGATAAGCAGGGCTTTGTGTTTGTGGGAGCTGCCTGTCACTCATTAGTGCTGTGTGTCTACAGACAGAGTAATGCTTGAGCTCTCTGTATCAAATACAGCAGCTTCACCTCCCAGATAGAAATGATTAATATAACCAAACCCAAATCGGCTTTACCTGATTATATATATACTTGTGTGCATTTGTGCAATAACCACAGTGGTCTATGTAACACAGATGCAAACTATCATAATCGCAACAATGTAGTTGAGAAATATGTGAATAACAGGATATAAATCATAAGAAGGTTTATTTTACATTTTTTACATTTATATATTTGACAGATGCTTTTATCCAAAGCAGCTTACAGTGCATTTGAGGTATATACATTTGTGACACCGGTATTGTGAAGATTGGAGTAATGGCTGCTGAAAATTCAGCTTTTTCATCATAGGAACAAATTATATTTTACAATATGTTAAAATGGAAAACTGACAAAAAAATAAAAAAAATAAATGAAAGAAAAAGTGAAAAATAAATAGCAATAAAAATTACATTAAAAAAATTTGGATCTAGAAAACCTCAGTGAGTCGGCTGTGCCACATGGCAGTGCTTCACACAGGAGGACGTGACAGACCTCAGGGTGCCTAAACTCTTCCACCACACTGGCAGGACACACTTCTCAAATCTCTCTTTCTGGTCAGTGTCTGGGCTCAAAATGTCAGCATTTCCAAAGTTAGAGGGTAAACATCATGAGGTAGAAAAATTGAGGGGAAAACTTCTTTTGGCATGAGGTATTTTTAGAATATTTCTATAGGAAAAGTTTCATCCCTGATTATGATAATTCCTCTACTTTGTGGTGTGCCTTGTCTATGGGTGGAGTGATAGCCTTTGATGTTTCTTTAAACATTCTGCTTATTCACCACAAAGCAGAAAGAAAAAAAAAACATGTCATTAGGGAGCTGTATTATAATTATTTAATTAAAGGAACATGTGCTTTAAGATATTATTGAAGAGGGGTTGAATGTTTTAGGGCTCACGTCCAGAGATTTGCCTGGCTGCAGGACTCTTTAGTCACAATAGATACCATATTTAATCTGACATGAATCTGTGAGGAACAGAAGTACACTCAAATCAATATGTTTTACAACCCGAATTATGGAAATGTTGGGACGTTTTTTAAATTTGAATAAAATGAAAACTAAAAGACTTTCAAACCACATGAGCCAATATTTTATTCACAATAGAACATAGATAACATAACAAAAGTTTAAACAGAAATTTTACAATTTATACACAAAATGAGCTCATTTCAAATTTGATGCCTGCTACAGGTCTCAAAATAGTTGGGATGGGGGCATGTTTACCATGGTGTAGCATCTCCTCTTCTTTTCAAAACAGTTTGAAGACATCTGGGCATCGAGGTTATGAGTTTCTGGAGTTTTTGTGTTGGAATTTGGTCCCATTCTTGCCTGATATAGGTTTCCAGCTGCTGAAGAGTTTGTGGTCATCTTTGACGTATTTTTCGTTTAATGATGCACCAAATGTTCTCTATAGGTGAAAGATCTGGACTGCAGGCAGGCCAATTTAGCACCCGGACTCTTCTACGACGAAGCCATGCTGTTGTATTAGCTGCGGTATGTGGTTTTGCATTGTCCTGCTGAAATACACAAGGCCTTTCCTGAAATAGACGTCATTTGGAGGGGAGCATATGTTGCTCTAAAACCTTTATATAACTTTCAGCATTCATAGTGCCTTCCAAAACATACAAGCTGCCCATACCGTATACACTTATGCACCCCCATACCATCAGAGATGCTGGCTTTTGAACTGAACGCTGATAACACACTGGAAGGCCTCCCTCCTCTTTAGCCCGGAGGACACGGCGTCCGTCAAATTTGGACTCGTCTGACCATAGAACACTTTTCCACTTTAAAACAGTCCATTTTAAATAAGCCTTGGCCAACAGGACATGACGGCACTTCTGGACCATGTTCACATATGGCTTCCTTTTTGCATGATAGAGCTTTAGTTGGCATCTGCAGATGGCACGGCGGATTGTGTTTACCGACAGTGGTTTCTGGAAGTATTCCTGGGCCCATTTAGTAATGTCATTGACACAATCATGCCGATGAGTGATGCAGTGTTGTCTGAGGCCCCAAAGACCACGGGCATCCAATAAAGGTCTTCGGCCTTGTCCCTTACGTACAGAGATTTCTCCAGTTTCTCTGAATCTTTTGATGATGTTATGCACTGTAGATGATGAGATTTCCAAAGCCTTTGCAATTTGACATTGAGGAACATTGTTTTTAAAGAATTCCACAATCTTTTTACGCACTCTTTCACAGATTGCCCGTCTTTACTTCTGAGAGACTCTGCCTCTCTAAGACATCCCTTTTATAGCTAATCATGTTACAGACCTGATGTCAATTAACTTAATTAGATGCTAGATGTTCTCCCAGCTGAATCTTTTCAAAATTTCTTGCTTTTTCAGCCATTTGTTGCCCCGTGCCAACTATTTTGAGACCTGTAGCAGGCATCAAATTTGAAATGAGCTCATTTAGTGGATAAAAGTGTAAAATTTCTCCCTTTAAACATTTATGTTATCTATGTTCTATTCTGAATAAAATTTTGGCTCATGTGATTTGAAAGTCTTTTAGTTTTCATTTTATTCAAATTTAAAAAATGACCCAACATTTCCGTAATTCGGGTTGTACTCTGGTGTAATTGGGTGTCAATATGTAATTTGCAGAATCACAGTCAGAGGTTTTTGCACATAGGAAATTTCTGAACAAATGAAGCTTAAAATAGAGGCCCATCTGAACATTTTATACTCTCACCCAATTAAATCCTGATGCTAATGTCAACATGACAGCAATCAATCAAAAATGTATTTTGGTAGTTTTCATTCAAACCCAAAAAGGCACATGACAATCAAAAGAACATTTCAGACTGTGGAGGATATCTATAGGTTATACTAAGTCAATAATTTTTCTGAGTAAAGGAGGGAGTCGTGGGAGTTGGAAGACCTGTTTGAGCCTAAAGTTCCAGTTATGGGATTCAAAATCCAATTGCAAGGAGCAATTCACTAACCTCAGTTATCCGAAACAGGAACACTAAGCACTGGAAAGAACCACTAAGCTGCCGAACCCCAAGACACAGAAATCATCAAATGCTCATGCACAGAACCTTTCATACACTACCGTTTTTATTCCTGTGATGGTATGGATGGATTTGTTCTGATTTGGTCCTCAAGAAACATTTCTTATTATTATCAATATTGAAAAAGGTTGTACTGCATCTTTTATTTGAAATATAAATATTTTGTAACATAAGGAATTTGTCGGTTTTGAGTCACTGAATGCATCCTTGCTCGAAGAATAATTTTTTAAAAAAAATAAAAATTATACTGACCCCAAATTTTAGAACAATCACCTTTATTTATTGCTCTTTATACAATACAGATTGTTTCAAAGCAGCTTTACAGGGATAACAGGAAAATGATTCAATGATACAAACAGAATTGTGTCATTGTTCAGCTGAAGTCAGTTCAGTGTTGATTTATTTCCGTTGTAAAGATCATCAATTATTAAATTAGTTCATTTAATCTATAAAGAAGTTCTGCAGAAAACATGTCATCATCCAGCTCAGTTCGGTTCTCATCCAATAGTGTCAATGCAGTCAAATCAATAATATTGTTGAATATTAAGTGTCAATGTACTACTATTCCCTGTAGTATTTATGATTATGAATATTTAATATTATTATTTAAATATATTATACAATAAATATTACTATTTAAATATTACATATCATTTTAAATCTATTTTATTTTAAAAGTTGATTTTGGGTGAAAATGAAGCTTTTGTCTTTTTACTGAAAATGTAGCTCTGTGAAAATAAAAGTGGGCTTCTGTTCTGGGCCAGCGCTCCATGCTGAAACTGTAAAATTGTTATCCAAGTTCTACAAGTTGGAGGATGAAGTGTTGCTGACCACAAAGCTCAGTGGAGAGAGAGCACTGCACCGACTCGATGATTACTCCGAGAGCCTAAGATTTCAGGTGCAGTCTTCTGAGGTGATAGTGTTTCATAACTCCACAGCACCTGCACACCAACTTTACTCAACTTTTTTCTTCTCTTGATTTTTCCTGTTGGTCTCTGCCAACCTCCCCCCAACAACAGACACACACAGTGTTTACCTTTTAAAAACTCAACTAAGCACTGGAAACAAAAGTCGTTTGTTCACTTCTCATATAGGTCTGGGTTTTAGTTTGCCAAAAGTGGTGTGAAGGAGGTCTTCATTTCCCCCGAGGTGTGTCATGAACATCCTCTCTGCACTCTTTCAAGAGAACAAAACCCCCCAGGTCAGACAGAACAATGGAACAATCTGTAATTATCTTGTGGATATGAAATGGAGAAGAAACTCAATAGGAAGATGTCATGCTTCGCTATTTTCTTCATGACCAAGGGGTCAAAATTTGGCTGGTTAGCATGACCCAGTTAGCCCCTGCTGGTAAATTTTGTAACTACATGATCTACACTTCCAGCTGAGCACTATTAAAGGTTTAGTTCACTTCAGAATTAAAATTTCCTGATAATTTACTCACCCCCATGTTTATGTCTTTCTTTCTTCAGTCAAAAAGAAATTATGGTTTTTGAGGAAAACATTCCAGGATTTTTCTCCATATAGTGGACTTCAACAGCTACCAATGGGTTGAAGGTCCAAATTGCAGTTTTAATTCAGCTTCAAAGGGCTCTACACAATCCCAGACAGGGAAGAAGGGTCTTATCTAGCGAGAACTAATGCAAGACAAGCATTTGTGGTTAAAAAGTATCTAATTTTTAACTAAAAAGTATTCTAATTTTCGCTAGATAAGACCCTTATTCCTCGGCTGGGATTGTGTAGAGCCCTTTGAATTTAAACTGCAATTTGGACCTTAAAACCGTTGTACCCCAGTGAAGATTCAGTTATTTTTCTTGCATCAACATAGTCGGCACTGTTAAAGTGAGCAGATGTCGCAGCATACGTGACTCCAAACATACAATATAAGTATATACAATAGCACAGTTTTACACAATAGTTGATTCACTCTGCAATCTTTTGATCTACAGGGTGTGTGGCTGTTGAGGCTCACATAACGAATTAAACAGATCAAGACATTCAGCACTGCACCAGTCAGCGGGTGATAAACATCAGGAGCAATGTGGCTTTGTTATGTCCAACTTTGTTCTGCAGTGTGTACAGTGAGCTCTTTCCTCTCAGGTGATAAATCAAGCATGTTTATTTTGCTTCAGCAGTTTTCCAGGAGCTTTGGGTATAATGGCATTTCACCTGGCACGTTTTGTGTTGTAGGGTTGTTTCTAACGCAATAGCACAAGAGATCAACAATAAATCCATCTCCTCATCGAAGATTACAACTGGTTCTCCGGCTCACACACTGTATATTACTCTGTCATCAGCTTCATTTCTCTTGCTGAAAGCCTTTATCCCTCTTGTCTAAACAGAAGCGTTGAAGCAGATCTTTCAAAATACCGATACGTCTTGAAGACTCTCCACCCTCAGAGCATCTCAAACTTCACGTCTCGTTTTCACATTTAAATGAGCCTGAAGAGCAGTAGAAATACATTTCTGTAAATATAAGAGTCATCAATTAAGAAATCCACAGACGATTTGTTCCTCGTTAAAACGCATTCACTGCGGGAGACCGAACACAATACAGCCGCATGCTCAGACATGTTTGTCTGCAGTAATTACTGTAAATACCCATTATCCACTGTCTGTCACAGAGCAAAAACCACTGCTGAGCTAATCAAGCATTCATTTTCTTGACTGTGCAACCTCAATTATTCCTTGTGAAAATACTGGGAAATAAAGATTTATGAGTTTTTTGGAGTTTCTTACAGTCAGAGTGCTCAGTGAAGATGAAAGTAAGTGATAGCTTATCTTCCTTTTATTTTGTTTAAATATTCAATTTCCAGGTTCAACACAAGTTAAGCTCAATCAACAGCATTTGCGGCATAATGTTGATTACCACAAAAATATTCTGACTTGTCCCCTGCAAAAATCAAGGTTATAGTGAGGCACATACACTTTATATACAGAAAAGGTTAGTAAGCAATCTTTTTAACATGCATTTTTTACTTCTTGTGCATTATACTATTTATTTTAAAGTCGCAATGAAACATAAGCATTAGCAGATCTTTTCTTCCATTTTTTTAAGTTCATTCGAGTGAAACGGATTATTGGAAAAGAAAAAATGTACGACAGGGACTTAGTTTGATGCATCGGTTGATCATTGGGTGGAGGCAGATCTAAATGTAAGCTTGCAGTCGATTTTGAGAAAGGGGCGGAGTTTATGTAAATAAAATGTCTGGAGAGGTCCAACATACGTCAAATGTGTCATTTCATCAGAACATCCAGTTATGACATTTTGATAAAAAAAAATAATAATAATAAATTATATGCATGGATGACAATCATTCACAATAAGATCAATAGCATGAATTTAGAAAATAACGTAAATTTCCATCACTGTAAAAAAGAATTGTTAGTTTAAGTTAATGTAAGTTACCTGGCTGCCTTAAAATTTTTAATTCACTGAAATTAAAAATTTGAGTTAATACAATGAAGGTGATTGGTTTAATCAAAAGAAACTCAAAATATTATGTTATCTGAACCACATTAATTATCTAAGTTGATTTGACAAAAGAAAAAATGTGATAAGTCAAGAATATAATTTTTTACAGTGATTTCATGTCAGCTTTATCATTTATGAATTGTCTCTATTCACTTCCACTGTAAGTGCTTCACTAACCCAAATTGATTGTGCCACAAGATTATGCCACAAGTGCTGTCGATTAAGCTTAAAATGTACTAAACCCATATTATTCCTTTAGTTTTGTTATTTTTTGCGCTAAACTAAAGGAAGGACTAGTTGTCATTCCCTTTACCATGGCAGTTTGAGTTTTTCCCCCACACCAGACCTCTCAGCGGCGTGATGAAAACAACCGTATCCCATCATACCCCACCCTCTAGCATGAATAATTGCATTTTGATGGGATTACATTTGTTTCCCAATGATCTGTTACAATAGGGATTGTTAGTGTGATCTGTGAGGACACTTTGAAAGGGCTCTTAGGCAAAGGAAACACTATGTGTGGCTTGCTGTTTGTTGGCCCGGCTTTATAAATCCACGTAGGCCCCTTGTCTCCAATTTTCCGCCCTGATTGGTCAGAATGAGCAGTGACTCTGTTTTGATATGGCCGCACAGTCCTGGAGTTGTACCACGTCTGCTGCTCCCAGCAGAGACAATCAGCATTATGAACAAGGGACTCGAGACATGACATCATCTTACACTCTGTAAATATTTACATGCAGCAGACGTGTAGGCAAACACCGTGTCAGTTGTAGTCAACAGTAAAATGACGTTTACAGTACTGAAAGTGTGGTTTATCCTCTCAGTTTATTTATTTTATTATGTTATCAATCAAATTGACTATATTTTCAGATATTATGATATGATGGTTTTAACATGTTAATGCACAGGACATTAAGGCTTGTAAAGAATGAGCATGTAAATTACGGGAAAAATGGCAGGACACATTTATGACTTTTTAAACAGATTTACGTAATTAGCAAAATTATAATCAATATTAATCCACTGTTGTTGCTCACTGGATCACATCATACTAAAGATGTATTATCATCTAGGTGTTTTGTTATTGTATTATTTACAGATTATTTTTGTAATTTTACATACATGTGTATGTAATTTAAGAAAACAGAAAATACTATATAAAAATACAGCCAAACAGAGCATGGGAAACGAAAGTGGGCTGCCTACACAAAACCTGCATGGGCCCAAAGGTACAAAAGTGTCTTATTGGTAATTTTTTGAAAACTTGCAGATATGAGGTTTGTGCTATCTTGATATGAAGGGCAGGAATTTATTATAAATCCATCCATATTTAACATTTTCTTAACTGCTTGTCCTGTGTAGGGTTGTGGAGATGCTGGAGCTTATTAGCATCTTGGGCCATAAGCTATTATAAAAAAAATAATAATAAAAAATTCAACAATGATTTATTTTAATGTTCAAAGTTTAATACGCGCACAAAGTTTTAGGCCAGTGGTGAAGAAGAAAGGCGAGGTTGATTTATATTAGGCCTCTAAAGGAACAGCTCTTGAGAAAACAAATGAGAGTAAGAATGGAGACCCTTCTCAAATTGAGTGATGGATTTAGAATAATCAGGGGGAAACGAAGAACCATTAACAGACAGGATCCATAGTACAGAGCTCTGGTTTAAACCACCACCTCCACCCACTCATAACCCTACACCCACATACAGTACTGAACCACACCTCTAACTGTGAAAGAGAGCACAGGCCAGCTCACTTTCCACTGTCTCTCAGTCTAACGGATAGAGGCAACCTTTATCCATTTACCACATTAGTGTTTTCAAATGAGAGTCATTAGTGTCAAAGCCAAATATTGACTTAAATTTCTCAAATAATGGAAACTACTTTCCTAAACGCCTTACTACACATCCCTACTTCACTGAGACTGATCGTGGTTTAAAATTCTGAGCCAGTGAAAGAAATTACAAGTATCCTGGAGAGTCTGAACAGTGCCTCAGTGTTGCAGGGTTGCTGGCAGCTGCAGACTTCAGGTCTGTGCATCCTGAGGCTCTATCCCGCAATGTGAAGCTCTTTCCCAGCCTCGGGTACCCTGCCCTCTGGTCACTTGCTGAGTCAGGGCTTCGGTTTGGATGAACTCTGCAAAGCCCACGTGGCCAGTCAAGCCTAGCCAAACGGCAGATGAAAGGGCAGGAGCAGACGTGATCGATTAGAGACCGCACCGGAGGCTAAGGGTTACTCACATACACCCACACAAACACTCACCCCCACATACAACAGAAGAGAATCACAGTTTAAGGTTCAAACAACCATATGCAAATCACGCCATGCAGATTAATGTTTCACAATATTCTCAGTAAGATGTTTTCTATTCCAGCAACCCTGCATAGGACAAAGCATAGGATAATAAATGGAGAGATGGATGTTTTCTATTATTTAGAGCAGTGGTTTTCAAACTGGGGTCTGGGGATCCCTAGGGGCCTCAAGGGGGTGCTAGAGGGTTCACAAAACATTTGAGACTCTACGTCAGGGGTGGGCAAACTCGGTCCTGGAGGGCCGCTGTCCCTGCAGAGTTTAGCTGCAACCCTGATAAAACTCACCTGCGTGTAATCCTGAAGACCTTGATTAGCTGGCTCAGGTGTGTTTGATTAGGGCTGGAGCAAAACTCTGCAGGGACAGCGGCCCTCCAGGACCGAGTTTGCCCACCCCTGCTCTACATATATACACCGATCAGGCATAACATTATGACCACTGACAGGTGAAGTGAATAACACTGATTATCTCTTCATCACGGCACCTGTTAGTGGGTGGGATATATCAGGCAGCATGTGAACATTTTGTCCTCAATGTTGATGTGTTATAAGCAGGAAAAATGGGCAAGAATAAGGATTTGAGAGTTTGACAAAGGCCAAATTGTGATGGCTAGACGACTGGGCATATCCAAAACTGCAGCTCTTGTGAGGTGTTCCCGGTCTGCAGCAGTCAGTACCCTGCAAACATGCCCCTGCGGGGCCCATGCTGGCTTTTTGCGGGCACAATGGGCTAGGGCCAGCCCACACCTAACCTAAACAGGCCCAGTGCGGGCTTGCCCAGGCGAGGCCCACATCTCTGGGCTCACTGCGGGCTCTCTGTGAGCAGTCCACACTAGCGAAGTGCCCATATTAAGCCCATTATGGCCCAGTGTGGGCCAGCCCATTCGGGTCCAGAGCAACTTTTGTACTTTTGGGCCCATGCAGGTTTTGTGTAGGCAGCCCACTTTCGTTTCCCACGCTCTGTTTGGCTGTATTTTTATATAGTATTTTCTGTTTTCTTAAATTACATACAAATGTATGTAAAATTACAAAAATAATCTGTAAATAATACAATAACAAAACAGCTAGATGATAAAATGGTCAAATGACTGGCAGTAAAGTAAAATCTCCTTATTTAAATAAGCTGAAAACACTGTCACATGACCAGCAGCAACAGAACATTAAACGCCAACAGATCTGTCTAGATCTCAGCATCTTTACTTATTACAATCCAGTTTGACTATTTCTTTCATACAAAACTTTTAGATGCTGATGTTTTATTGAAAATAGTAAATTTTGAAGTCACCGTTATGGAGGTGAGCGTTTGCTTTAGTTGGGCCCTTGACCCTTGACTTTTCAGCATCAGTTGTTTTTCGGATGTTATAAATACAAAGTTCTGGCGTGAAACTCTAATAGGCAGGCTAATAAATGCTTTAACTCAACCTGCTAATTATTACATAATTATCTATAGGTCACAGATGATTGGTTTCTGCTGTATTAGTAGCCAATGAGCTTGCATGCTTAATCTTTAAATACATGAGTTAGCATTTGCTTAGCAGCGCAGCGTGCTTCAGAATCCCTCCACCTTCCCCAGCTCCACCTGTATAGATCTGCTATGGGTTATTCATGTACGCTATATTGTACAGCAGCAGCATGTCCCATTTGTTACAGTAAAAATTGCAAAAGAAATTCTGATTAGATGAAGTTAATTAATTCAATCATCATGTAGTGGTCAGAATCAAAGAGATTTATATTTTACAGAGTGTGATGTAGGGAATATTTGAGTGGCAGACACCCCTGCCAGTCACTGACCATTTCTTTTTTAATGATCATTAACCATTATTTTCATTAATGTAAATGTGTGGCACCCTGTGCTGCCAGATTTATTGTTGTAGATTAATAGTGTGAGCCCAATGAGGGATTCCTGGGGGCTTAGTGAGGGCTGCCCGTGCAGGGCCAGTGCTAAGGGGCCAACATTTTGCCAATGAGTAAATTCTCAGGGGCCCTGCACTGGCAGCCTGCTGGGGGCCCTTACACTAGCCCTAAGTGGGCCTGTAAAGGGCCAGTGCAGTCTTATTTGCAGGGTATCTATCAAAAGTGGTCCAAGGAAGGAACAGTGGTGAACCATGGCCCGTATGGTCCAACCAATAGACGAGCTACTGGAGCTCAAATTGCTCAAGAAGTTAATGCTGGTTCTGATAGAAAGGTGTCAGAATACACAGTGCATCGCAGTTTGTTGCGTATGGGGCTGCATAGCTGCAGACCAGTCAGGGTGTCCATGCTGACCCCTGTCCACCAACGAAAGCGCCAACAGTGGGCACATGAGCATCAGAACTGGACCATGGAGCAATGGAAGAAGGTGGCCTGGTCTGATGAATCACGTTTTCTTTTACATCACGTGGACGGCCGGGTGCGTGTGCGTCGCTTACCTGGGGAACACATGGGACCAGGATGCACTATGGGAAGAAGGCAAGCCAGCGGAGGCAGTGTGATGCTTTGGGCAATGTTCTGCTGGGAAACCTTGGGTCCTGCCATTCATGTGGATGTTACTTTGACACGTACCACCTACCTAAGCATTGTTGCAGACCATGTATACTCTTTCTTCCCTGGTGGCTGTGGCCTTTTTCAGCAGAATAATGCACTATACCACAAAGCAAAAATCATGAGATTTCAAAAATCCAAACTAGTTTGTATATAGTTTCACCACTGATAAAAAGAAATGTTTCTTAAGCACCAAATCAGCATATTAGAATGATTTCTGAAGGATCATGTGACACTAAAGACTGGAGTAATGACTGCTGAAAATTCAGCTTTGCCATTTCTGGAATAAATTACATTTTAAAATATATTAAAATAGAAAAGCTATATCTATTTTAATGTGTTAATATATATTTAATTTATTTTAGGAAGGAGGTCTCTTGCAAGGGGACCTTGGCATCAAAAAATCCTGATTTAGAGTGCAGAATGAATGAGAAATCTGATCCATTATTTCACATACAGCTAGTGAAAATTTCTCAATAGGCCCATGGGTGCATTGTGTAAACACTCTTCTAGCAGTTCTTCTTGTCACTGTCAGATTTAAAAACATGCTGATAGGGGCTCAGTTTATGGAGCAAGGGTCAGAGATCATAAGCATCCTGAAAGAAGACAAGTCTTAAGGTGGCAAAGCATTTATTAGCTCCTCTGTGATTGGCAGAATGGGATGACACTATGTTGAGAGGAAACAGAATGGTGTCAGAGAGATACCTGAGCTCTAATTCTTGAATCTGCTACCTTAATGAATAAACATCTGGTGTGGATGGAACAGTATCTGTAAGCAAGTAAGCTTGGGGGTTTTTAAAATACAGCATAAGTACAGGAAATTACACGTTCTACTTTGAAATGCAAAATAATTCATGTCATTTGATCTGAATCCGATTCAGAAAGAGCTTTATTGGCTAAGTGCACTCACGTACACAAGGAATTTCTTTTGGCTTGCAAGAGCTCTGAGCACTTACATATATTATTTACAAGAAGAGAATAAGAATAAACATCTACACAGAGTAAACAGAACAAAAAATGTACATGAAAGTGTGTGCAAATTGAGTAAGTGTATCGCAACAGTATAAATATACATATATATTTATTATACTTACTGAAGCAGCTTTACACATTTGACAAGATGCTCGAGCTGCAGTGTCACACTTCACCAGACAGTCATTGTGCCAAACCAGCTTTCAACTGTCACTTCCACACTCAAAACTCATTTAAGGGATATTTCTCCCAAAAAATGAAAATTCTGTCATCATTTACTAATTTAGTTACATACCAGACTTCTTCATCTTATATTTTTGAAATTTTGAGAAATGTATCAGTGTTGAAAGTCAACGGACGTCATAGCTGTTTGGTTGCCAACATTCTTCAAAAAATCTTCCTTTGTGTTCTACAGAAATAAAAGTCAAACAGGTTTGGAACAAGATAAGGGTGAGTAAATGATGACAGAATTGTAATTTAATTTTGGATGGACTAAATTAAAGTAAAATTTTATTTTATCCGTATTGCAACTATTCACACATCAGCAACAAAATGCTGTTAAAATCCAACAGTAATTTTCCAAAACTATCCGTCCAGTTTGACTAATAAAAAACATTTGATTTGTGACAAAAGTGGTTAATAATGTGGCTGGTGTAGCTCTGCTAGTTAACTTTTTTGTGGCAGAAAAAGTAAGAGAAGTATTCTATATGCTATTCTGAATTCAGCCAGGGTATTTGACAGCAAACTTCATACCTCAAACGTGTTCTGTACATGTGCAAAGAGATGATGTGATCTAATGAAATAGAAACTAAATCATAAGTTGATAACATTAATTAATCTTATTTCAATCAACTGCTCATCTTTCATACACATTTTTTTGCAACTGCCAAACAGCACATAAAAGAATCGTGAATAATCTATCTATCCTGCCTTCAGGAAACGACCTGAGGAAGATACCTTAATAGACAGGATGTTATGTAAACATGAAATTCAATTGTGTCTTGATCCCCTACTCTGTATATTGTAGATATTTTTCAGGTTTCAGACCATTATTTCTCTATACAGGTGAGCCTCTGCAACAGCAGCACATGTACAATCATTTACTTTTTTTCTCCATCGGACAACTAAGGACATAAAGACATTCACATGTGTGTTAGACAATAATGAGGATTTGATATCACCGGAAAGGAAGATTAAAGGAAGGGAGCGCCCCAGTTGCCGTTTCATCTGAAAACATTATTAAAAAACAAGAGTGATCCCTCTAAGCCTTCCGTCAGTGATCAGATGAAAGGTGGGCAGATTTTGGTGCCTGCAAAGCAGCTGAGGACATGACCTCTACCCTTACAAAAAAGAAGTTTAGGCTATTCAAGTGTGCTATTAGTATACTTCTTTTAAACTAAAAAATAAGAAAGTATACTTTCAGTGTACTTTTTATATACTTCTCAGAAATATACTTTATGTAGGCCTACTTCTCAGAAATATTCTTAAAATTGCACTTAAGTGCTTATACTAACAGAAGAGACTAAGTATATTTGGCCTATACTTGTATCCAATCTTTTGATCAAGATATACTTAATAGTATAATTAAGTTATAAACTTACATTGTTTGAAAATATTGATTTATAAAGAAAACAAATGTTCATAATTCTAAGTATTTGATTTTTTGTGTAGGCTAGACCACTGTGTAGTGTAGGAATTTACTTCAAATGTCTTTCCCCGCCATTGACTGAATTGTCAGGCTATCAGTGTTCTCACTGTTTTACAGTAGGGGGTGCTATTACACATCTTCTGAAAGAGTACTGAATCTTCGGATCAAAACACAGGAGAAGAAGAAGCTGAAACAAGCGATAGAAGATTGTTCACGCAAATGTAAAATAACGCGATTGTCAAACATTATGTAAATCAAAACTGTAATATTACTGAATGAAATGTCGACCCAGGACGAGCTATAGGACTGTGAAGCTTTGAGGGTGTTGATGGATGCGATCTACTCCATCTGTGTTTTGATCATTGTTCTGAATCCCATCCGGACGTAGTCTTTGACAAAAATGCAAGTTTCTCAGCTTTTTGTTTAAAATGTTGCCTTTTTATGAAACTTACCCACATTCAAGTGTTGATTAAAAAAAAGGATGCATGAAGCTAGAATAAAATGTTTTTAAATAAAGTACAGTTAAAGGTATATTTCAAGAATAAAAAAATAATCGGCTACCTAAATAGGAACATAGTAATAGCCTATACTTAAAGTGTACTTTCATAATCTAAAAACTGTACTACTAGTATTAAAGTAGAAAACTACTAGTATACTTATAAGTTCACTTGAAGTACATATGCAGTACAAATGAGAAACGTAGTTGTGAACTAGTTCTGTACTTAAAGTTTACTACTGTTACACTTATAGTACACTTAAACGTATACTTTTTATATACTAAAGTGGGCCAATTTAGTCCCAAGCAGTATTGAAATAGTACACATGCAAGTTTACTACTAGTACATTTATATTACTATACTTACTACATAAAGTATACTTAAAATATACTTGAACATTACTTAAGTATATTCTTCATAAAATGAACTTGAAGCATACCTCTTTTTCGTAAAGGGTCCTCACCGTCAGGTGGGCCAAGCTTTTTATAGATCCTATTGTGAACAATTCATCCCTGCATGTTTGTTTTTGTTTTGTTTTGTTTTGTTTTTTGTTTTGTTTTTGTTGTTGTTGTTGTTTTTTTTTTTGTTTTTTGCTTTGTTTTTTTTTATTGACCTTGTAATGTTTAAAATGTCATAACTGGACCTTCCAATGAAAAAAACATGCTTCTCTCTGGTGACTTATGCAGAACTTCTCCAATCATTAAGTTCACTAAAACTCTGAACCCTGCAAGCTTGCATTCATCTGCCTCCATTTCTGAGTGCAACGGCCAAGTCCCCATCCTAAATTTGCTTTTTCTTTTTCAATTTCAATAATCCGTTACACATGGATGTGTCACAATACTGAAAAAAAAGATCAACTTTCTTTTTCATTGTGACTTTAGCCCCTCAGTCCCTGCTCAGAGATGGAGCACTTTTTTAACTCTTTCCCCACCAGCGTTAACTAAAAAAGTTGCCAGCCAGCACCAGCATTTTTGATCACATTCACAAAACTTTCATGGCCCCCAGAATATTTTGTTGTATGAACATGTAAACAGTCAATATATCAACAGAAAGAACACAGAAAAATGTAAAAAATAAATAAATAATAATTAAAAAAAAAAAAAAAAAAGTATTCTATCTTTATTCATTCTTTTTTTATCAACTCTTGATTGTGGGTACGTTTCATAAAAAAGCAACATTTCAAGCAAAAAGCTGAGAAAATCGAGTTTTTGTCAGACTTCATCCAGACTGGATTCAGAACAACGATCAAAACATATATGTGTGTAAGCAGCTTCAATCCACTCCTGTGCTGCGTCCCAATTCGCCTACTTATACTACGCCCTAAAAGTACGTACTCTTTTTGTGAACAAAAAGTACATATTTTTGAGTGTGTAGAAAAAGAGTAGACAAGCTTTGGGACATACTATCACATCATACAATTGCGTCTTTGCTCTCTGTCGCATCCTGTCACCGTGAACTGGCCTGCCAATCATCTTACATCCTCCACATTTCATTTAGCTAATTTCCTACCGTATCGGAGAGAAATGCAGTACCACGTTGATATGCAGCCGCGGGTCTTTCAAAAAAATTTTAAAAGTTAATGGCCAATCGGATCTTTATAAAAGTCCACATTGGTATTACAGATGATAACATGGATAACATTAAATAAATATTTTCTATCAGGTTAAACTGATTATTAGTTACTCAAACCTCTCACCGTCAGTAGCGCATATCCACCATGTTTTGTAGGGTTTTTTTTAACACTTTTTACTCATGTTTGTAGTTCTGAACTGAATCCTCATCCAAAGCGTAATGGGTTGTGGGCAATATTGGCCTTTATAGTGTGCACGGATCCACACTTCAAAAATCTACCGGAAATAGTAGACCATCCGGGGACTTTTGGCATACTCTTTTCAACATAGTATGCTTTGGGACACACTTATTTTAATCTCACATACTATTTAGGATGGATAGTATGGACATTGGGACGCAGGGAAAGTTTACGCAGATCTTTTTCTTCACTTGTTTTTGGATCTGGAGATGCTGTACTATTTCAGCAATAGTGCCCTCTACCATATAACAGTGAAAACATGGATTGCTGGAAAAACTTGTCAATGGCTGGCAAGCGTTGTATCAAAAATTACAGAAAATCACGTCAATGGTGGGGAAAGAGGTAATGGCAACACATATTGTATGTGCCTCCTCACAGCCAACACACTCTCATGGCAAACTGGTGGCTAATTTGTAGTTTCATTAATACAGTTTTATATGATTTGCTTATACGCTCCACTGATTGTTAGATTTAGGGGCGGGCCTTAATGCTTCTTTTTTTTCACATTGTACAAATACATATGAAATTGCCATTCTCTTTAGATCAGGTTGTCACAGACCAGTCAGCTGCCATATATTTTCTGAGTGATTAGCTGCTCACCACCTCCCTCCAGTGGCAATGTCTTGAATGATGAGTCTTTGGTGTGATGACACCATTCTTGAAACATTTCATGATTCAGCGGTTTGAAGGTGCCCCACTCAGGCATGAAGTCTGTCGGACTGCGAGAGCTGTTTATGGTGAGCTGTGCAGAACATGCAACTCCAAGCTTGGCAGTCTGAGAGGATGTGTATACAAGAGACAAGAGGGGCCTCTTTCCGTTCTTTGCTCATGACTTTATCTACACCAGTTCTCATCGCTGACTCTATCCAGGGCTGTTGCCAACAACTAGGATCTCATTCTGACAGGGAATACCCCTCTCTCGTGACTTCCTCAGGCACCCCCTTGCCATAAATTACTCAACCCAGCACAGGAAAGTGTGTCTACACCTGTGTTATTGGTAGACTCCCTCTAGGATGGTAAGAATGTGCTTCAAAGAGGACAACATCTGCAGTATGGGAAGGTCATGGTCATGCCTGACCCACATTTGGCACTAAGCTAAACCTTCTCTTATTTCCCATTCTTTATCTTTCAATCTCCATTTGTGGTTTTCACCCTGTGTTTTCACCCTATTTATCCTCTATTTGCTGTCTTAAGTATGTTTCGCTGCTGTTTTTTTTCCATCTCTCATTCATAATAATTACTTAAAGCAGAAACCTTCCAGTTCCAGGGGCTATAGAGGAACCCGTATTTTGGACACGGAGCAAACAAATCAGTTTGAGCATGTCTGCACTCGAAGAGCTTATTCAAATGAGTCAAAGTGAAAGGCCCTGAAAGCTGAAACTGCATGTTTTTTTTGTGTGTGTGTGTTCCTTTAGCTCCATATTCCTGCTCCTCTTAATCCCATATCCTGTCTAGTTCAAAGCAAAATATAGGATTCTCTGCATTGTTTTTTTCTTCATCCCAATCTGTTTTATTTACAACTTTTCCTTATTCTGCTGCCTCCCCTGCTGTGAAGCTTTCTTAGAGCCCTGCTGCTTCAGAACTCCAACACCCCACCTCCACCCCTGCACATGTGTAGAAAACATTATGGTTAACATCCTCCTCATGGGGGCATCCGAAGCAAGTTCAGGGATAAGGTTTCCTCAAGCAGGTAGCACTGCATGGAGCCCAGCCAAAGAGGACTGGAGGGAGATTTTAACAGAGATCATGTTTGATTGTGCCTGGTCCAGTAAGATTCCCTCGTGCAGGCGCCTGGGAGTGTGAAAACAAGTATCTGTTAAACCCGTCATTAATATAGAACATTTCTGCAGCTTGCACTCCGCACCAAGGCCATATTATTGCCATTGCTTGCCAATGCTTCTGGCTGTGTTGCATGGTGTCTGTAACACTCAGGTCAGATTAATCCTGATTCAAATAGACACTAGTATACCTGCAGCACCACTCTTAAAATGGCCAATTAAATTAGCATCCCCACATATAGAGGCTGAAAAAGATAATACAAATATGTCCAAAAATGGTGTACATCTAATCCAGTGGTCTCAAACTGCCGGCCCGCGGGCCATCGGACGCGTTTCGCGAGCGTCGATTTAAACCACCGAAACACGTTACTGATGCTCAAACGGCATCTTGGACAAATGTGGCTCAGCTGTGTGAGCAGAAGCGCTGCCAGGTGTCTGGCAAGAAACAGAATAGTGTACAGATGTATTCGGATTGCATTTGTTCAGTACAGTGTTGTTCAGTGCAAGATTTTTATGTTGTTTAAGCTAAAATAAAGTAAGGGAAAATATTTGCACTAACTGTTAAAAACTAATACTGTATGTAACAATGATAGAGACACTGCTGTTTACATTTTTTTTAAGTATGGCAAAAAATATTTTAGTAATGAAATTTGAAGTAAATGAGAAATAATGCAACATTTTCAGAAATTTTGCGCTTTCTTGTGCTTGAATGTTAAAATGGCCCTCCTATGAGGTGTCAATCACAGCAACGGCCCCCAGCCAATTTGAGTTTGAGACCCCTGATCTAATCTGTTGGACAAGGTTTGGGTTTAGCACATTTTAAGCTTATTTACCATACAGTAACAGTAAACATCCACATCCAGTCACAATGGAACCCACATTATAACAAGGGATTATAACAATATTCCTGAGGCACTAGGAATTTAATCATTCTTATTTCATAATGGTTCCAATAATGATTCTTTTGAATTTCAGAAAGAAATGTAATTATGTTGCCAAATGCTGGGATTGTTCCAATAATAAAACAACAAAGAAAAATGTGTTACAACAAACTCATAATGTGTATGTTTTACACAATATCATATGAACAACTGGTCAGTAGCTACACTGATTGAGGTTTCACAAACCTTATAGGTACAGCAAAACATTGTATGGTTTCAGTTCTCAAGTAGAATATAACGAAAATAACTTGCGGTTCAGTAAGTGAATTCAGCGTCATTTGCATCCATGCTGAAAAGTCCAGCATAAACCAGTATGAATTCCATGCTGGTTTATGCTGGTTTATGCTGGTTAGTGCTGTTATAGTGCTGGTTGAATTTTGCATCGCTTTCAGTCGCTAAGTCACAAGCACAGTTTATGGATACCCAATTATTATTATCTGGATACCCAATTTCGATCGGGGGAATAGAGTGGTGCAGGTATGACATCACTTTGTAGGCCAAGTTAGCATTTTAGCACTTCCGGTTCCATTGCCCCGAGCTCAGTGGGTTTTTTGAATAGGATTTTGGTTAAATGGCTGAAATAATATCTGTGGTGAACACAAGCTCAAGAGACGTTCACATTTTATTCTACGACATTAAATACATCAGTATTACCCCACTCATGATTTTTTTAAGCTGTTATGTATCTTGAAAAAGGCGGTTGCTAACAAGTGGCCAAATGGGACTACAGAGGCAGTCGGGGAGATTAAACGTCATCACGCCGAAAAGGTAAGCTCACTCCGCTTTTACAATCTCATTATGCTCATAATTATGCTCATATAAACTAGTCTAACTCAAACTTTCTGGGAAAATGCTTTTAGATAAAAAATGAAAGAGTTGTTGGAAGCTTAGTGATGGTGACGTTGAAGTCGAGCGATCGTGGTGTAGTTCGTCTATAGCCTACTTTTAGCTTTTTACTTCTGGTGACTGCATTTTGGCTTCAAAATTCATAAAAGTTGTGTTCATCTGTGAAAATGATCTTGATGGACAAAATGTGTAAGTATCATAAACCTTTGTTGATCACAGAGCTTGTTTTTTGCACTAATCCAAAAGCCTATGGAAAAATCCTATTTTTGTTTTTGTCGGGGGAACCAGTGGGATGCTAACTGCCGATTGGCCTAGAAAGTGACGTCATACCTGCACCACTCTATACACGTTTTAAACTGTGTTTTGCTATTGTAACTAACGCGCTGCTTCTTTGTAGCTTAAACACACACGTACAAACAGTAGCTCGCACATTACGTGCAGTCGGATTGCACGCACAGTCGCACACAGAATCATTAAGAACTTATTGTCAATGCTGTTCTGCGATTTATCAACAAAATTGATTAGATACTGAAAGTTATTTGGCTTATATGTATTTCTGTTTTGATGTAATTTAAACCCACAGCTTCACTATTGGTAAAGAGATCCTGCACAGACTGAGAGGACAAATTCATACATGCATTCGTTCTCACTAATGCATTCAAATAAATGTAATATTACCGTTCCACTTCATCTGTATCTCATTTAGAACTAACAGAAATCGGTAAGTAATGTAAAGACCCATAGACAGATGATGAAAATAAACTATGTTGAGGGTTCCTACAGTTTGGAAAAGTATGGAGTTTTGATTTGAGTAATTGTTTAGTGATCCTAGTGATTGCTGAACACAAATGAATAAATTCAAGTCGCACATTTTCAGTATGCAAAGCTCTTCGTCTTTTACCATAAGCGAGTCTCTTTTTAACAATCATCAGACTGTACTTTACTGTTTGATGATCATCCAATATCAAACAATGATTACAGTATCAAACTGAAGTGTCAGAGGTGAATATGCGCAGTTTATAATGTTTATAGTTTATAACAACATCAGAGCACAGATTTTATTAGAAATTCAGGCTACTGGCTCCAAGGCGGACCCAACCCCAGTTCTTCACCATTCAGAGCTGATTTTCCCATAAATCACCCACTAAAACCCCTCCTCGATGCCTCTCTGTTTCATTCTTCAAGCCATTTCCCCTAGAACGTTCCAATCCTTCCTAACCTCATGGAAGTGTTTTAAAGGTGTCATGAATTGAGAAATCGAAATTTCCTTGAGATTTTGACATATAACAGGTCATCATACTACAAGAATATACTGTAAGTTTCATAACTGAAAGCTTCCTTGTTAGTCCAAAAACAGCTTTTATTTAAACCAAGCCCAGATTATGACTGGTTGTGGAATGTGCCTATTTATTACATCATAGATAGGTGAAAGACCACCTCTGTGGAAGAAGATCAATGCCTACTTCTACATCGTTACCACGTTACCAGCTCAGTTTTCTCAGGCAAATTCTACACAGGTGTTCCCTCACACTCCCACAGGAGCTCAGTTTCTCTGGCAAAAAAATCTACACTGCCGCAGCAGTGATGTTCTGCCATGTACCTGCAGGAGCTCAGTTTTCTCTGATAAAATTTCTCCACTGCTGCAGCAGTGGTGTTCCCCTACACTCCTGCAGGAGCTCAGTTTCTTTGGGAAAATGTTCTCCACTGCCACAGCAGTGATGTTGATAAAGAGATAAAATGCATTTATATATAGAATATAAAGAGTGTAATATGAGATAACATTGTAAATATAACATAATTGCAGTCTCATTGTATACAGTGTTTTTGTCTGTCTTTTTTTCCTCTGGGGGAGGGGGGCTGATGGTCTACTGAGCATACTCATACTTGACATTTATTAGAAAGACCCCTCAAACTTTCAGTGCTTCAGGATTGCTTCTCTGTATAGAAGCAAATTTAAATATAAAATTTGTCACAATGTTTGGTATGGTATGAGGAACACAAGTTTTGCAGTTACCATCTTTCCCACAACAAAACTCCCCTCTGGCTGCCTGCATGGCCTTATCTCTCTATCCTTCCAAAAATTACATCATATTTTCAAAATGGATAATGGGCTCCATCGGTTCACAGTTAACATGGTAATAATCACCGTCAAATTGGACCACTCACTGGTGACTAATCACACTGCCAGAGACACAAAATACTGTCAGAGAGGAATGAGAGGCCTGAAGATTTGGGCCACAGTTACCATTTTTCATTTTCTTTTTTAACCCTTCCAGTCTTCCGCTCACTGTGTGCCTCGGACACTCCCTGAAGTTGTTCATTTGATACTGTTTGTTCTAGTAAGATGAAACACCAAAGAGATAAAGCAAGTAACATTTGCTGGTGGCAAAAGATTTACACAGAGCAGGCCTATGAGCATGAGTCCATCTGCTGAGTGACTCACCACTGGCAACTCACCAAATAAATACATATACGGACATGTTGAAAAGTGGATTTTATTTTAAATTATTTTATAATTTTTCGATGTGACAGTATTTTCACGTCAAATTAACCAGTGAAATTACTTGCAGCAATTTGCCCATTTCGATTGTCAGATCGATGATTTCTCTGCAGAATCAGGTAATGCGGGCTGCTGGCTTCAAACCTTCAACTAAGGTGCCACATTATATTTTCTAAATTTAGATAATATAACATGGCACCTTAGTTTACTTTGAACTTCAGATTAATGCGAGTGTTGAGAGATGCAGTATATAAATCAGCTATGATTTAAGTTATGATAAAGTGATGTGTATTCACATTATGAACATCAAACTTGCAACTTTAATCACATTAGCAACCTCTGGTATTTATATGCCATGTTGCTACAACAGTCATGTGGATCTCAGGACCAGTATAGCAATATGCCAAGCACAATACCATGCCTGAGGTTCAAACTTGACAAATTGATAAAAATTAGGCCATTGTTTTCGTTGTGTTTGCTTTTGGAAAGGGTAATTTCAGTTGTCACACAAGCCTCTACTCTGAGTTGTTGATTTTCTGAATTGTTTCTCTCTTGACATGTCAGACCTAATGCAATAAAGCAATTTGAATGTCATTCTAAACTACAGTTGCGAGTAAGTCTAAGAGTCTGGATCACGAACAGCCGCAGACTATCACCGTATGATTTGTGCATTTCACGCAACTTTATTGACTTTTTTGTTCTTGCACAGATTGGAGCGCTCCCAACATTTCAGAACGAGAAGGTTTGTTTGGTGAGATAATCTCTGCAAAAGAGGACGCTGATGGGTGTGTGTCTCTCCCCTTGTTCCTGTGCCGACTGTTAAGTGTGTGACTAGCAGGGATTACATTGTCAATGATGGATTGTGATTTTATTCTTTCATGGACTGGCTTCCTGTATATCTTATGGGGAGCCAAATATTGTCAGGATTGCCTGAAGATGTAGAGTATAAAAAGTATGTGTGTGTGAGAGAGAGAATACATGCCTATACAGAGGATAAATATTTAGATTCAACTTTCAAGAATTTTGTAATTTCCTCATTTTAAAGGGCAATAAAAGTCTAAACTGTAGTGGAGAGGTAATCCAAGGACACAACTCAGAAGGCAATATATTATATCGGACAGGATAACTACCTTGTAACTGTCATATAAACTACAGAATGGTTACAAGCACAGCAAAGGGTCTAGACAGTGCAGATTACAATAAACCGATGTCATCTCATTAGTAATTGTGGGTATTTGTATATAAAGCATAGCTCAAGCACACATTTTTATATGTTTGCCTAGATGCTGAAATTTAGATTATTAATATATTGACAACATCTAAAATGAAAGCATTTTACATGTTAACAACTTATGTTTACATTACAATAATACTGAGTCCATGGAATTAATAGGTTGATTTTTTTTTTTTTTTTATTGAATTTAATCAGTGAGATTAATTAAATATCTCATGCCATTGCATTTATTTAACATTCATTTGACATTTTATTGATTTAATTCTGCTCTGTATAATTTTTGGGTTAATTCAAGGATTTCATCATTTTAAAGCCTTTTTTCAAACACTCTAAAATGCATTCTATGCATGTGTCATGTACTGTCAATCAACATTAGAGCGCCACCCTCATGCTAAATAACGCTAGGGAAGCCAAAAGTGTCTGCATGTGTCCCGCGATTAGAATATAAAGTTCTCTAAGCAAAGAACGATTAAGAACTTCACTATGAGTGTATCAGGGCCTTGAATAATGTTCAGTATGGGTTACCATACTTCACTTCTTCATTCATTCATTATAGTCTCTTGTACGTTTAGTGTGCATTAGTACGAGGCTGCGAGCATGAGCAAAAAGTTGCTGGCTGCAGTTCACTTAACGGCTACCGGTGTCACTAATAACAAGGGTTTCTGAATTCGACATATAGCCCCTTTAAACACAGAGGCCAATTCTACTGTTTTCAATATGTTTGATATGTTGATACACCATATGTTGTTCTCTCATGGCAGCTTGTTCATTCTCTGACCTCTGATGGGTGGAGTTCACTCTAGTCCCACATTCACAGATCATTTGTCTACAAAGTCATACATCACCCAGAATTCCCCTGGACCCCAGCATAGCAGTGCCGCTGTCTGTCAGCTCAGTCCAAGTTAAGTAGAGACTGCTGTCAGCTCCCATACACTGCCACGCTGTATTGTTCCCAGTGAGCATATCCTGTGGGGAACATTTTGTTTAATATCGCAATTCAGCCTTTTAATTTCTTCGGGGAAGACTTTAAATTAAATATAAGGCGAGTGTAATGAGACCTGTTTCCATTAGTTTCAAGACAAATCTCCTAGAACTTGGATGAGAAAAACTACTATGATATCTTAATCTAATTTCACACTACAAACACCTTAATCACTATATTCAGAAGTTTAAACACTGTTTGAGTCTGTGACTAAAGTCAGAGCTAACTTTATAAGCATAAATATGTCATTCAAATCCACCGGGCTAAGAGTCTTTGAAAAACATTTAATTCGATTTTATCTTGATGTTAGATACAATCTCAATATATGACTACAGTATAACAACAAATAAAACAATGTTCTGTCAAACATTTCCATGAATGAATGAATAAAAACCCATCAAATTCTAACTGGATTGGCTGTGTGTTCTACACAATGAATAAGTATAATGAGAGTGTTTTTCTCCATATTAATGTACAATTTACCATTGACAACATTATTACACTAAGCAGACGTTATAGAGCAGCAGCCCCAGTCACATTCTGTGCTCAGTGGAGTCTTGTCAGGACAGACTATAGTATTATTTGCTGCTTTCAAAAGGAAGTTTATGAATGTATAAAGAAAACATCAGGGGCCTCATTTATAAAATGTTGCGCAGAAACCGTCCTAAATTTGATCTTACGATCATTTCTCAGATGTGCGTACGTGTGATTCATAGAATGAACC
Organism: Mylopharyngodon piceus; assembly: GCA_039654765.1. NCBI lineage: Eukaryota > Metazoa > Chordata > Actinopteri > Cypriniformes > Xenocyprididae > Mylopharyngodon > Mylopharyngodon piceus. Next base: position 20,729,887 of record CM077442.1, read on the forward strand.
TACACACAGAAAACGAGCGTACGCCTCTCTTTCAGATGTGAAATCTATAAATCGCAAATGATCTTGAATTTGTGCGCAGCTGAATGGTTTCAGTTCTCCGCGTTTTAAACGACACCTAATTAATGTAAAAGATCACCAGCCATCTTTCAAATCCTTGGCGAGCTGCAAGAATAGCTTAGATTTCCAAAACCTGCAGTAATCTGACCAGGAAAAGTGCGTACGTACGCACACTCTAAGATCAAATCTGTGCGTACGCACGCTTTATAAATGAGGCCCCTGATTCTGGATTATGGCTTTTCTGGTGTCAGAAAAGGTGAGACAGGCAGAAGCCCTGCCAACATTGTGACAGGACACATTCAAATAAGAAAACAGATCCCAAAATAAAAATATGATTCCTGTAATCCTCTGATGACGTCTGTCTAAAAGAAATCATAATCACCCTAAAGAGAAGTGAATGTAAGGAGATGTGGATACAGATCCAGATTAAACAACAACAACAACAACAACAAAAAAACTGGATGGTATAAACTGATATTTTCAAACAGCTTCAATTGGTTTTAGCCCAGTAATAAGTATATTTATAGAATGCGGTATATTCTGCCACCTGCTGGACAACTAGAGTTACAGAACTGGCCTCTTTATTATGAACATACTATGATTTTATTCATTTTTTTTCTCAATTATGAATTGTTCTCTTTTTACATTCTATTGAAGTACATCAATAGGCTAAGGCCTATATCAATAGTATATATTCAAAGATAAATGCTGGATAATTTGATCCCTTTATTAAAAATGTAGGTTTAGTTGCTATAGATTTGCCATTTGGCCATTTACTGTTAGTTTAAACATTAAAGTAGTTACAGTACTTTTCTCTACCCAGTAAAAAAAAAATATATATATATATAGAGAGAGAGAGAGAGAGAGAGAGCTTTATTTTTATTTTTTTACAGTATGTGAAATATATATATATATATATATATATATATATTAGGGCTGTGATTTTAATTAATCTAATTATTACAGCCCTAATATATATATATATTCACATACTGTAAAAAAAAAAAATAATAATAATAATAAAGCTATACGGCTGCCAAAAGAAATTTTCATTAAACTTTTTTATAGCAAAACACTGTAATTTTACAGGTATTCCTACAGGAATACAGGAATTATTACAATAAAAACCCTTTACTGTAAAAAATAATCTTTTAAAAAACAGTCAAATGACTTTCAGCAACAGCTGCCAAACAAAAACTGTAAAGCTAACGTAAGATATCCTAATTTAAATAAAGTGCAAAAAACTTTTACAGAAAAACATTTTACAGGTATTTCCTGAATTATTACTAACAAAACACAGTCACTGCAAAAAATGAATCTTTTGCATTTAACCAAAAATAGTGCACATGCATGAATTTAATGTAATTATACCAACAACTACACAGTTATTGTCTCTGAAATAAAGGAACATTCAATATAACACCAATGTTTTCTGGCTCATCCCTGGACTGAAGCACAGGCTCTACTCTCCAGCACAATGGTGACCCACAAAACAGACGATACAGAAACCCTTTAAATTCCAACAGAACATTAAACGCTAACAGATTTCTCTAGATCTCAGCATCTTCACTTATTACAATTCAGACTTTATTTCATATTAAAGTTCTTATTGAGAATTAACAGAGGTTTAGATGTTGATTTTATTGAAAATAATAAAGTTTGAAGTCACCATTCCGGTGATCAGTGTTTGCTTTAGTTGGGCTCTTGACCCTTGACTCATTAACATTAGTATTTCTCTTTTTCTTAGTATTTCACGCCAGAGAAACTCAGATCTGATGATGTTGCTTACTATTTAGTGATGATATGATTATCATGAAGTGGTCTGATTCACTGATACTAGAGTCTGATCTTTGATTATAAAGTTTAATATTAGTTGTTAATTTCACATGCCAAAACAGTGCTGTAACATTATAAGTGATTTTATAAAATCATTATGCAGAAAATGTTTCAACAAGATCATACACTCACACAGACATCAAGAATCAGCGTATGAATCTCAACAATGGTGACAATTAAAAAATTCAACTCTGAAAGTCACAAAAAATCTTTGTTGCTTGTCACCATTGTTGAGATTCATATGTTGATTCTTGATGTCTCTGTGCACCTTAAAAAAAAAAAAAAAAAAAAACATTTTCTGTATAATCACCTAAAACTAAAAGTTAAGCTACTTAGAGATTTGACATCAGGCTCCTTAATGATGATTACATCACCAACAAACAGCTAAAATCATGTGACTAGACTTTCTCTTGCGTTTGTTACCATAACAAACACATATCACAGAAAAACTAACATGAAAGAGTCAAGGGTCAAGAGTCCATCTAAAGCAAGCACTGACACTTTTTTTTTTTTTAATACATCAGCATCTAAACCTCTGTTAGTTCTCATTAAGAAGTTTTGTATGAAAGAAATAAAGTCTGGACTATAATAAGTGAAGATGCTGAGATCTTGAGAGATCGGTTAGTGTTTAATGTTCTGTTGTTGCCAGTCATTTTAATTAAATCAGGAAATACCTGTAAAATAGCAGTGTTTTTTTTAACATTTAAAGAAAATTTCTGTTAAAGTTTTTTGCACTTTATTTAAATTAGGATATTTTACTTTAATTTTATGGTTTTTGTATGGCTTTTTGTTTTTAAAGTGAAGGTATTTGATCGTAATAATTCAGGAAATACCTGTAAAATAACAGTGTTTATTTAAATAAGGATATTTTACTTTAATTTTACGGGGTTTTTTGGCTGCCATCCATTTGACTGTTTTATCATTTAACTGTTTTGTTACTGTTCAGTTACAGATTATTTTTGTAATTTTACATACATTTGTATGTAATTTAAGAAAACAGAAAAAATACTGTATAAAATTAATATGAATTACTGTAATTTTTCATGAATGTCATAATATTTAAAATAACAGCCAAGTTGTTAATTGACATACATTGTTTGTAATTTTACAGTGTTTTGAGTATAATTTACAATAAAAAGAAAACGACCATAAAAAAAAAACTTATTTTCCGTAAAATTAGTTTTTTGTTTTTTGTTTTTTTTACAGTGTGTATATACAGAGGTCAAATTGTAAAAAAAACAAAACAAAAAAAAAACAAGGGGGATGGTGTGGTCATCAGTGGGGGGGGGGGGATTACTGTGCCTTAAACATTTGTATTTATTGTTTTAAAAAGTAATAAAATAGGCATTATTCATTAAATTATTTATATCATTGTAGTATTGGAGTGACCACCAGACTCTCTCTCTCTCTCTCACACACACACACACACACACACACACTTCCATCCCTTTGGCTACCTAAAATAGTGCCTTTGGAGGGCACTGAAGTTTTTAATCATTATCAACATATAATTTTTAATAAAAATAACTCTATAAATGAGTTCCAAATGACAATTCCCAGATAGCAACTTTGTGCCGGCCCAAATCTGGCCCACATCTGCCACGCGTGGTGTGATGATCTGGGCCACATGTGGCGTGGAATGATGGCACTTGGGCAGACCGCTCCTGTTTACCAGATCTCAGCCACAAGCAGGTCATAGCAATGCCACATGTCAGCCAAGAGCAAAGAAATAAACCAGAACTGGACCTTATCTGAGCCACAAAATCTTTATATATTATTTATAGAATCATCTTAGCATTAACAAGCCTGTTAACAAGCAGAATCACTGAAGGAAAGAAGAGAACAGAAAAAAAGAGACAAACAGAAACACAAGAGCTACAACTGGCTTCAGCCACAGCCTTATGTGAAATCAACTGAAGATAAAAGAAGACATTAAATCTCTCCAGATCTCAGCAGAGGATGATTAAACAACTCCACAAACAGCATTACAGCTTCACATATTACTAACCAGATTGACTTTATTTCTGTCATTCATCTGCAGAAGTTCTTATTGAGAATTAACAAAAGTTTAACGCTCATGTTTGTTTCATTTGAAGTCACCATAATGGTGATTGGTGTTTCCATTAGTTGAGCTCTTAACTCTTATAATATGTTTGTTTTCTCTGGCTGCTGCGACTGTGTGTTTGTCAAACACATTTGTGGTAGCAAAAAAGCAGATGCGAGATTGGATGATGATTTATAATCATTGTGAAATATCCTGAATCACTGATGTCACTTGAAAATAATAATTGCATTTTGATATTAATACATCTAAACTGCAATCCCTGTTTTATGAGATCATACTGTACAAGAACAAACAGAAGAACAGAACAGTGCAGAACAAGAACTACAGCAAAAAATAAAAGGCAAATAGTTACAATTAAAGAAAATAATAAGACAATTCAGCTGCATAATTTATTCATGCTGTGATGCATGCACTATTGTTTTGTACTATACAAATAGTTTTGTACTATTGTTCCCAGCATGCATTGCGGCATGACACTTTTGATTGTCACCATTGTTGAGATTCATGTGCTGATTCTTGATGTCTTTGTGTGTCATCTTACAATAACTTTTGTGTGTTTGTTTTTAATTTTCTAACTGTTTTCTATAATAAAACATGATCTCATGTTGCAGTAACAGGATTTGTAACATAAATATATTATGCTGTAGAAAATGCTTTTCTTGTTTAGTGTTTTTGTCTTGTTTCCAGTCTAAAAATTCTTAAATCCAGATTATTTTATTAGATAAGTAAAATGACAAGATATTTTTTCTTGTTTTCTGGAAAAAAAAAAAAAAAAAAGTAATTTTTTTCTTAAAACAAGCTAAATTATCTGCCAATGGAGTAAGAAAAATAATCTTGTTTCTGTCCCAAACAGAAAGATTTTTCTTACCCCATTGGCAGATAATTTTGCTTGTTTTAAGCAAAAACTCAATTCACTTTGATTTTTTTCCCAGAAAACAAGAAATAAAAAATCTTGTCATTTTACTTATCTAGTACAGAGCCCCGCACATGACATGCAAGAAAAAAATAGTAGGCTAAATTGTGCACACACTTTACTAAGTCGTTCCCTCGATTTATAAATCGTGCACACGATTTACTAATTCGTTCCCTCGATTTATAAATCCTGCACACGGTTTACTAATTCTTTCCCTCGATTTGCTAAATCGTGCACACGATTTAGCAAATTGAGGGAACGAATTAGTAAATTGTACGCACGATTTACTTTTTTTCCCTGCATGTCATGTGCGGGGCTCCATAATCTAGTAAAAGCATCTGGATTTAAGAATTTTTAGATATTTGGACTGGAAACAAGACTAAATAAAATACAACTTAAGGCTGGCCACACACTTGCAGATGTTTGATATTTACGATTTGAGATCGGGGGCGCTCCGTCTCGATCAGGAGGAGTTAAATAATAGTAATGACACCACACAATAGAAGATTTTTTGGACAAAAAGACATTTGCGACAAGCCTCGAATCGGGCCACAATACCCCCCCTCCTAAACTCTGCAGGACAGTGGCCCTCCAGGACCGAGTTTGGACACCCCTGATGTAGATGTAATGCAATTAATTTCAACTTAATAATAGCCTGCTGTAGAATGCATTGTGGCATGAAGCATGTCACCATTGTTGAGATTTATATTTCTATGTAAGAGGGTCTATGGTTGGATAGATGCTTGAAAAGTACTGCAGTGATTAACCTGAAGCTTTCACCTGCACACCCACAGAAGCTAAACAGGATTGAGCCCAGTCTGTATCTGAATGGGAGATCTCTTGAGAGACTGGGTTGTTGCAGGAAAAGGTGTTAGAGAGGCTAGCAGGTCTGATCAACCTGTGGCCTGCGTGGGTCCTAATACCCCAGTACAATTGCAATAAACTGTGCTGTATAAAGGGTGTCACCCTGGTGTAAAATAGTCCATATAGCACATTAAATACCACCCAATGCCCCAGTACAGTCACCATAAACTGTATTGAATAAAGGGTTAAAATAAACCCCACACTCTAAAAAATGATTTTTGATGCTGTTCACTTTATTTAAACAATTTATTTTGATTCAACACCATTGTATCAGGTTTCTGATTTAAATGTGATTGAATCATGTTAAACTGACTTGAAACGATTACTCTTTGACTTAACTTGGTGTTTTCATATTGAAATAACATGTTTCAATCAAGTAACCCAACCAGGAGTTAATCAAACAGGACTTTTACTTCCCATCATGCTTTGCAAAGGGGCTGAACTGAGAGAGTAAATGTTGAAATAATGTTATTTTAAGCATTTTTTAGCAAGATGAGACGATGGAGTGTCTTTTTAATGGTTACTGTTCTATTATGTTGGTTTTTAAAAGTTTCTGTTATGTTAATGGTTTTGGAGTTACCATTGTGGTGAAGTGTTGCACTTGTGCTTGGGTTGAGGACCAGCTAACAAAAGTTCATATCATTTTAATAATAAAGTGATAATTATGGTAGTGTTTTGTTTCCCAAGAACATCACAAGTCTAAGTTGGTCCTAGCTGTATTAGTGGCAATGATTCTACAATCAACTTAGGCTTATGATGCTTTTGGGAAACACAGCACTGGATGAAGCCATTGTCACTTCTAGACTGCCATCACAGACCATCACGTCATGAAGAAGCATTAATTGTAGAAATATTTGCATAAATCAGTTTTAATTCAAATCTAATTGAAACAACAAGATAGATTTTCATTAAACTACCAAAACCATACATGAACAAGACATTAACTAGTTGATGTAACAAGGCAGAATTTTGTTGAATTAAAGTGCATTACCACAATAACACAATACAAACATTTTGATTCAACTAGTTGCAAAGAAGTTACAATGACATATTAAAATCATGTTTAATCTACAAATGTATATTGTGTTCATATAAAATATTCAAAGAAATCCAAGTTTACTTGATTTGATTAGATGCATAATGGGTGTTACGATTAAATCATGTTCATTCAACAATTTATTTTTTGAGTGCAGAAAATAAGGGGTGTAACCCTGGGGCAAAAATAATCCCTACATTACATCACATACCATGCAGGTAGTTAGTTAGTTTCACATCACAAATGAAATAGTACTTTAATTAGTTCTTACAACTTCCATGAAATCACTCTATTGTTTTTCATTGCTATTTTTGTTTTTGAAAGAAGTCTCATATGCTCATCAAACCTGCATTTATTTGATCAAAAATACAGAAAAACAGTATTGTGAAATTTTACTACAATTTAAAATAATGGTTTTCTGTTTTAATGTACTTTAAAATATTATTTATTTCTGTGATGCAAAGTTGAATTTTAATCAGCCATTACTCCAGTCTTCAGTGTCACATGATCCTTCAGAAATCATTCTAATATGCTGATTTATTATCAGTGTTGGAAACAGTTGTGCTGTTTAATATTTTTTGGAACCTGTGATACTTTTTTCAGGTTTCATAGATGAATCACAGGTAAAACAAACAAACAAACAAAATAAAAAAAAAAACAGAATTTATTCAAAATAGACATCTTTTCTAACAATATAAGCCGGTACTATTACGTGTAATCAGTTTAACACATCCTTACTGAATAAAATTATTTTTTTCTTTCAAAAAAGAAAGAAAAAAATGACTGACCCCAATCTTTTGAACAGTAGTATATATAGTGACAACATGTTACAACATAGTTACAAGATTATATATTGTTACAACATATTTCTAAACGCAGAAAGATTTCAATACACACCAAGTTTTAAATGTATGTCTGTAACCTGTGCAGTTTGAACCACTCCAAGCGGGACTCGAACCCAGGTCGCTGGCATGGGTGGCAGGCCCACTAACAAGAACACCAAAGACCGCAGTTTCTAGCGCAAGTTTACCTGCACAGTTCTCACTAGCTGGTCTCAGTTACAAGTCCACCAACTAAGGCTGCATTCCACTCCACTTTTAGACATGCACTCACAAACTTCCCTAAACACTTCCCCTCGGGGGAATCCCTGCCGCTATTTTGAAGTGCGTTCCACTTCGTGAAGTGGACGAGGGAAGTTTATATGGACAGACCATCGCCCCCTCAATTTTGACTGAGGGTCTACTTTGATGTACACTTCAAGCAGCTCTATATCCCACAATTCAACTTGATTGTGATGTCACAGCAGATCACGCTTAACTGAAGTGTATGACAGGCTATATTAATTATTTTGAGAATTGATCACATAATAGTGTATAATATATTAATTATGTTGAAATTTAATCACATAATACTTGTATCTACCTAATGTTCAGTAAAAGTTTATACTATTTATATACTATACTTACGATTTTTTTTTCTTTTTCCTTTTTGTAATTTTATTTTTCTCCAGCAGCTCATATACCTATAGGATATTATATATTTTCTCCAACAACTTGTATGCATTTAGAATGGTGCATAAAACAAATTTATAAGTAAAAAAAAAAAAAAAAGTGTTTAAATAATAAATCAGCTCCATGAATTCCAAGCGATCAAGGGCTTAGTGTGTTCCATTTAAACCTTACGACACTGAAAACCAACCATCATTAAAATATTGTAATGAAACAAAACCAACCATGTCGTAATGGAACAAAACAGACCGTCATTGAAATCTCATAAAGGAACAAAATTGAGAGTCATTGAGATCTCGTAAAGAAACGAAACTGACAGCTATTGAGATCTCCTAAAGGAACAAAACCGACCATCACTGAAATCTCGCAATGAAACAAAACCAAATGTCTTTGAAATCTCATAAAGAACAAAAAAACAAAACCGACCGTCATTGAAATCTCATGACTGAACAAAACAAACCGTCATTGAAATCTCGTAATGGAACAAAACTGACACTGAAAACCGACCGTCTTCGAAATCTCGTCACAAAACAAAACCAACAGTTTGAATCATTTCAAATTCTACTGTCATTGAAATCTCATAACAGAATAAAACTGACCATCACTGAAATCTCATAAAGGAACAAAACCGACCGTCATTTAAATCTCATAATGAAACAAAACTGACCATCTTTGAAATCTCGCAAAGGAACAAAACCGACCGTCACTGAAATCTCGTAAAGAAACGAAACCGACCTTTGTTGAAATCTCATAATGGTGCAAAGCTGATCGTCAATGAAATCTTGTAACCAAATAAAACCAACACTGAAAACCAACCATCATTAAAATCTTGTAATAAAACAAAACTGACCATCATTGAAATGTCGTAATGGAACGAAAAAGACCATCATTGAAATCTCATAAAGGAACAAAACTGACAGTCATTGAGATCTCGTAATGGAACGGAACTGACTGCTATTTGAGATCTCCTAAAGAAACAAAACCAACCATCACTGAAATCTCGTAACGAAACAAAACCAAATGTCTTTGAAATCTTGAAAAAGAACAAAGAAACAAAACATTGTGATCTCGCAATTGAACAAAACCTACCATCATTGAGATCTCATAAACCGAACAAAACGGACCATCATAGAAATCTCGTAAGCAAACAAAACCAACTGTCATTTAAATCTCGTAATGGAACAAAATTGACTGTCATTGAAATCTCGTAATGGAAAAAAACTGCCGTTATTGAAATCTCATAACCGAATAAAACAATGTAATTAAAATCTCGTAACCAAATAAAACTGTCTTTGAAATCTCGTAAAAGAACAAAACTGACACTGAAAACCGACTGTCATTGAAATCTTGTCACAAAACAATACCAACAGTTTGAATCGTTTCGAATTTGACTGTCATTGAAATCTCATAACGGAATAAAACTGACCATCACTGAGATCTTTTAATGGGAAAAAAAAAAAAACGTCATTGAGATCTCGTAACTGAACAAAACTGACCATCATAGAAATCTTGTAACAGAACAAAACCAACTGTCATTAAAATCTTTTTAAGGAACAAAGCCGACCGTCATTAAAACCTTGTTAGGGAACAAATCTGAGTGACCTTGAAATCTCGTCATGGAAAAAAACAGCCGTTATTGAAATCTCGTTGTGGAACAAAAAAACGACCGTCATTGAATTCTCATAACCCAGCAAAACCAACCATCATTGAAATCTCATAACCGAATAAAACCGACCATCATTGAAATCTTGTAATGGAACAAAACTGCCACTGAAAACCGACTCTCATTGAAATTCCATCACAAAACAAAGCCAACAGTTTGAATCGTTTCAAACTCGACTGTCATTGAAATCTCATAATGGATTAAAACTGACCATCATTGAGATATCTTAAAGGAACAAAACCAACTTTCATTAAAATCTTGTTAAGGAACAAAGCCGACCATCATTAAAACCTTGTTAGGGAACAAAACCAAGTGACCTTGAAATCTCATTATGGAAAAAAAAAAACAGCCGCTATTGAAATCTTGTAGAGGAACAAAACCGAACTTCATTGAAATCTCATAATCTATTAAATCCAACCGTCATTGAAATATTGCAACAGAACAAAACTGACCATCATTGAAATCTCGTAATAGAACAAAACCAACTGTTATTAAAATCTCATAAAAGAACAAAACATACTGTATCTAAATCTAGTAAAGGAACAAAACCAACCATCATTGAAATTTTGCAATGAAACAAAACCGACCATAATTAAACTCTCGTAACGAAACAAAACCAACCGTCATTGAAATCTCATAAAGGAACAAAACAACTGTTATTGAAATCTCGTCACAAAACAAAACCAACAGTTTGAAAACCAACAGTTTGAATTGTCATAATGGAATAAAACTCGTAATGAAACAAAACTGTCTTTGAAATATTGTAACAGAAAAAAACCGACACTAAAAACCAACTATCATTGAAAACTGACAGTCATTGAAATCTTGTAACCAAATAAAACCGACACTAAAAACCAACCATCATTAAAATCTTGTATCAAAACAAAATCGACTATCATTGAAATGTCGTAAAGGAACAACCCAGCAAACACAATAACGTTGTAAAAACGTTTTTTTCACGTTGTGAAAAGGTCGTGATAACGTTTTAATCGGACGTATTTAATACGACAGATGTCGGGTTTTTTTCACGTTATACATTTTTTCACAACGTTGCAGAAACGTCTTTATAACGTTTTTATCACGTCTGAACGTCTCCTTGCAACGTTTTAAAAACGTACTTACCACGTCCAAACTGGTACTTCACATGCTGCCATCAAAATGTTTTCTTTAGTGTTCTTTCCAAATAAAATGACTAAAACCATATAAAACAAGTATATAAAACATATAGTAAGAGAAATACATTAAGTGGTGTATTTTATATTTCTTTATAATTCGTCATAAGCTATTATGTCAGTTTACAACATTTCTGTAAATCTGAATATTCAGCAGCACGTTTTTTACATTTCACCACCTTACCTGTAGCACGGACCTCTGGTTGTTGTCCATTGTATAAGCCTACATTATCATATATGTAGGCCTAATAATTTATACTACACACAAATTTTGTCACTCATATTTATTCACAAAAAAGTAACATGATATGAAAAAAATATAAATATGTAAATAAATAAAACACATGAAAATTATGCAATGACTGGCGAATTTAAATATGGGATCATTAACAAATTCCAAGAAATTTCAGAGCACAGATGTTATAACAGAAGAAAAAAAACAACAACATTTCATTTGTAAATTGTAAAGTATTACATTTTAACTAGATACAAATTATTTTATTGCGATTATTATAATAATTATATTTTAATCTTATTACTTGTTTGCACTAAAACTAATGCTTATATTTTAAGGATTTTTTTCAACACAAATTACAGATATATAGGCATCGGAACTTAAATAGTATATATTATATAATATATAAGAAGTTTATAATGGCTATTATTGTTCAATAAATACCTGATTTTGAGAAAATGTATGTTTGCGATTTCTCGATTTTTCAGCGCTTTCATTGCAGGTTACACTGTTGTGCCAGTAGGTAGCAGCTAGGAACTGTCTTAATGAGATAGTAAACCCAAAAATGAAAATTATGTCATTATTATTACTCACCCTCATGCCGTTCTACAATACTAAGACCCAATACTAATATTAGTAGACCCGCTGTACTGTTTTAAACCAAATGTTTTAGTACCTCGGGCACTGAAAGTGTAAATTGAAGGATTAGTTCACTTCAGAATTAAAATTTCCTGATAATTTACTCACCCCCATGTCATCCAAGATGTTTATGTCTTTCTTTCTTCGGTCGAAAAGAAATTAAGGTTTTTGATGAAAACATTCCAGGATTATTCTCCTTATAGTGGACTTCAATGGCCTCCAAACAGTTGAAGGTCAAAATTACAGTTTCAGTGCAGCTTTAAACGATACCAGACGAGGAATAAGTGTCTTATCTAGCAAAACGATCGGTCATTTTTTTAAAAAAATACAACTGTATATGCTTTATAAACACAAATGATCGCCTTGCGAGTGTTTCCGTGTTCTGTATTCTTCAAAAAGTTTACGCTGTATGTCCTACGCCTTCCCTATTCTACTTACGGAACGAACGCAGCGCCAGTTCCGTTTTTTTCTGTAAGTAGAATAGGGAAGGCGTAGGATATACAGCGCAAGCTTTTTGAAGAATACGGAACACGGAAACACTCGCAAGGCGATCATTTGTGTTTATAAAGCATATAGAGTTATTTTTTTAAAAAAATGGCAGATCGTTTCCCTAGATAAGACCCTTATTCCTCGTCTGGTATAGTTTAAAGCTGCACTGAAACTGTAATTTTGACCTTCAACCATCTGGAGTCCACTGAAGTCCACTATAAGGAGAAAAATCCTGGAATGTTTTCATCAAAAACCTTAATTTCTTTTCTAACGAAGAAAGAAAGACATGAACATCTTGGATGACATGGGGGTGAGTAAATTATCAGGACATTGTCATTCAAAAAGTGAACTACTGTAATTCTTTAACTTGCTGGCAATGGAGGCCTCACTGAGCCATCGGATTTCAGCAAAAATATTTTAATTTGTGTTCCGAAGATCAATGAAGGTCTTACAGGTGTAGACTGACACGAGGGTGAGTAATTAATGATATTATTTTCATTTTTGGGTAAACTAACTCTTTAAGTGCTGATCCAAACAGTTATAATGCAGAATTCTGTAACCCACTAAATTATGTTACCCTAGTAGGTTATAAGGCTAGGTTATGGAAATTAACCATGGTTTTACCATGATTTAAAAGCAAAAAAATATAGTCATTGTAGTAATTCCATGGTTACCACAAATGAACCATGGTTTTGCTACAAAAACAGTTTTAACTATGGTATTTGTGTGATTATACAAATGGTAATCAATACGCCTTTAACATGGAAGAATCTAGGAACATAAACAATTTGTCACAGGGCCAACAAAATGTAGTATTCAATGTCAGGTTTATTAAAATAAAAAAAAAAATAGAATAGAGGTGAAATGCAGAAAAGAGAAAGAATAATATACATACATACATAAATAAATAAATTATATATATATATATATATGTATATATGTGTGTGTGTGTGTGTGTAAAAAAAAAGTCTTAAGATGCCAGAATTTACATTTGTAGCTTTACTTATTTAGTATTCCTCATACAATGTCACTTAATTATGTTTGGACGTAATAAATATAAATTATACATACATCTGACGCTCCTGAAATCACAGTGCAATTTTAATCAATATTTATTTACCATGAAGTATAAAATAACGTTATATAAATATTTGAAATAACGTTAGTTTCACCCTATTTTCACGCTCCATATAAGTGACGTCACCAATTAACAGTACACCGCATACTTTTAAGTTATATTTCTAATCATCCATTGACAAATTGCCAGCAAATCATTTACAAAACTATCAAAACCTCTAATCTACACATAATATGTGATTAAAAGTCCAAACTTTCATAAATAAGAGCTCAAGTCAATTGTTAGCCTACATCTTATAGTTAGCTAACGGTTGAGAGGCTAACGATCTTTTTCCAAAGACAACAAACCTTTTCTATAAAGAAAATATTCAACAGAAGCTTATCAATTACATGTATGAAAGTGTCAGGAACAGTTGTATGAATTATTTGTGTAATTTTAGGGCCTAAACTTACCTGAAAGCAGTGAAAATAACAGTGACAGACCGTGCTCCTGCTTGTCACTTGTCAGTTGGTTGAGTTGCCGCCCCGTTTCCATGGTGACTCCAATCCGATCGCTCACGCGACTCGAATGTTAAACGCGCACGCCGATTAAAACATGTCAAAAGTTAAGCAGCTAGTGTTTACATATGCATGTAAAGTTAAAACATTACATACTGATGGAGTCAATTACCAGAAAAAGGTCCTGAAACTTGATAACGTATTGTAGGCCTATAGTAGACCTATGTTGGACTACTATCAAACTGTGGAATGAGAATATGAAAGCTGTATTGAGATTGTAAAACAATGTTTGAAGTCAGTTTATATAAGGCTATAGTAATATAATATAGGCATAATATAATATAATATAATATAATATAATATAATATAATAGCTTTAGAATACTTACGTTTTCTTTTTTTTTTTCTTTTTGAGTAAAGAAAACATGTTTTATATATACCAAAAATGATAAACGTGGTGTAGAAATAAAAGTAGGCTATAGGCTATTGGAAAAAAAAACAAAAAAACAAAAAAAAAAAACACAAATGTACGCATTTTGGCCCTAGCATAGTCTCTGTTTTGACATGGTTGTATTTTGGTACTGTCATGACGTTTTTTTAAACGTCCTATTCCAACGTGCAGATCACGTTATTTTAACACCTGAATAAAACGTCTCCCAAAAGTTGCAATTTGGTATATAGTTTCGTTTTCGTAGTAGACAAACGTGATATTAACGTTTTTTTGACTACTTAAAGAAAACATACCAGCTTGGTATTTTCACACGTTTTTAAAACGTGTTATTTTGGTTACATTTTTTTTTTTTTTTTTTTAAACGTTTTTAAAACGTTTTTAAAACGTTGTACTACAACATTACCTAATTGCAACCAAAATACAACGTTGTGAAAAGTTGTAAAAACGTTTTGTGTTTGCTGGGAAAACTTGTGATCTTTGAAATCTCAAAACCGGACAAAACCAACCGTCACTGAAATCTCGTAAAGGAACAAAACCGACTGTCATTGAAATCTTGTAAAGGAACAAAACCGACCGTGATTGAGATCTTGTAAAGGAACAAAACCGACCGTCATTGAAATCTTATAAAGGAACAAAACCGACTGTCATTGAAATCTCACAAAGGAACAAAACCAACCGTCACTGAAATCTCGTAAAAAAGAACACAACCGACTATCATTGAAATCTTGTAAAGGAACAAAACTGACCGTCATTGAGATCTCACAACTAAACAAAACTGACCGTCATTGAGATTTGGTAACCGAACAAAACCGCCGTCACTGAAATCTCATAACCGAATAAAACAGACATCACTGAAATCTTGTAACCGAATAAAACCGACTGTCTTTGAAATCTCGTAACGGAACAAAACTGACCATCGTTGAAATCTCGTAACGAAACAAAACCGACTGTCTTTAAAATCTTGTAAAAGAACAAAACCGACCATCTTTGAAATCTTATAACAGAACAAAAACGACTGACAGTGAAAACCGACAGTCACTGACCTCTCTTAACTCAATAAAACCGACTGTCATTGAAATCTCATAACCCAGCAAAACTGACCATCATTAAAATCTCATAACTCAGCAAAACTGACTGTTATTGAAATCTCATAACCTAGCAAAACTGACCGTCATTGAAATCTTATAACAGAACAAAACCGACCATCATTGAGATCTCATAACTGAACATAACTAACCATCACAAAAATCTTGTAACAAAACAAAACCAACTGTCATTAAAATCTAGTTAAGAAACAAAGCCAACCGTCATCAAAACTGACCATCTTTGAAATTTCATAAAAGAACAAAAACAACTGACACTGAAAACCGACCGTCATTGAGATCTCGTAACTCAGCAAAACCAACTGTCATTGAAATCTCATAACCGAATAAAACAGACGTCATTGAAATCTCATAACCCAGTAAAAACCAACCATAATTGAAATCTCCTAACCCAGCAAAACGGACCGTCATTGAAATCTCCTAACCCAGCAAAACCGACCATCACTGAAATCTCGTAAAAGAACAAAACCGACTGTCATTGAAATCTTATAAAGGAACAAAACTGACTGTCATTGAGATCTCCTAATGAAACAAAACTGACCGTCATTGAAACCTAGAAAAGAAACAGCTGAGAACTTGTCACCGAACAAAACCTGCCGTCACTGAAATCTAATAACCGATTCACGAGTTTACACGTACATGAAATCAAAGTAAAGTAATTCGTATAGTAATCTATGCATATTTGGCGTGCTGTCCGGGGGAGGGCTCCGAGCTCGGAATTTGGCCCGAACCCAGAGTACTCCCCCAAAAAAGCCAAGTAAGCGCAGGACAGCAATGATTAAAACGAAGTGAAATTAACCCCCCCAAAAAAGTGAAGGGCACGAGAAGGTATTTGCAAAAAATCGAGCTTGACCGTTCGACCGGGAGGGCTCTCGCAGCATCCTTAATGCTCAACGGCATCGGACGGGTAAGCCCCGCCAGCAGTTGAACGGTAAGCTCTTGCTTACGGCGCGAGATTGATTGTACGAGCATGATTCGGGATCGAGTTTAGCCGTTCGACCGGGAGGGCCCTCGCAGCGTCCAACGGGAGCTTTGGATGAAAACGCTCGCGGCATCGGACGGGTAGGCCCCGCCTGCAGTCGAACGGAGGGCGCCCACTGCATTCGGTTGGGAGAGTTCGACCAGCGCTTCGAAGCGGCTGGGACACGGGAATAGACCCTTTGCCGCCCATGAACGGGGAACCCACACTGCAACACGAACGTGAGCGTCCGACGACGTCTGAATCAGGCAGGCTCTCACTGCTATTCGAACGGGAGGGCTCGACCGGCGCTTCGGGAGGGGGACTGAGCCCGGCTCACGAACGGGGAGCCCACACTGCGTGCGAACGGGGGAGCCTGCAATGTTGTAAAATATATAAACGAAGTCTAAAACGAAATACAATGATTGGTTTTAGCTGGCGTGAATACGGCAAGATAATAGAATTGATTTAAAAATGCGGGCTGGTATACAGGTGATGGGAATTAACGATTTAATTGGTTAGGGCTTGTTGCGCGTTTCTGATGTGGAAGCGGCTGGATCTGATGTAGGTTTTGAAAGCTTCTGATGACCAACGACCCAGGGTTTGAATTTGTTGTTGTGAAAGACCTTTTTGGGCGGCTGTGGTTGCTGCGCCGATACGGAAAGAATGACTTAAGAAATGATTTGCTGTGATACCGGACTGGATGAGAACTGCTTTAAGATGCTTTTGAAACCAAAATCTTGTGGCTGGATGATTAGAGTGGTCGGCGAAGAGTGGATCGTATGAGGATTTGATTAAGGAACGTCTGTACTGCAGGTAATTTATGAGAGAATGGTACGGCTGAACGGAAGTTGGCAGATTGAAAATGTAAATGAAGTGACCCTTTTTTGCTCGATCAGTTTTACTTTGTTTAATGAAAAAAGATATGGTTTCGTTATCTACAACCTGTAAATCTGAAATTGAAGGGTGGATATTAGTGTCGAAGTTAGACGTTACTGTTAATTCGGAGCAGCGAAGAAAACCGAAGAAAGCCAGGATGAACATTGCTTCTAACGTGCGGGCGGTGTTGATGGAATGGTAGCCGAGACGAAGTGTGGAAATGCATTTGGTGAGTATGTCGATAGTAATAGGCTGTCTGGTATCCGGGCGGGTGGGATGGGTTCTTTGAATTCCTTTGATGAGAAGGGAAGTTTGAGAGTTATTTATGGCGGAGGCGGGCTTACCGTAAGCTAATTTATGGAAAAACTGAATGCCGCTTAGATAGCCTTTTATGGACCCGGCTTGGAGGCCTTTTACACTGTTAAGGTGAGATATGAATGACGTAATGGATAGAAGAGAAAAATCGGGAAACGGCAGGTTGTGAGAGAGGTGAAAAGTTTTGAAAGATTTCCATGCTGTGTAATACGTTTGGAGGGTTTTAGGTGAAACTGCTTGGAGGATGGAATTAATAGAAGTGTCCAGAAGGGATTTTAACGGGTGATTTAAGGGAAGATCAGATGAGAATAATGAGGGACTGGGGTTGGAAGTGGATCCGCTTCTGGCGCCAGCGTCCTGAATTTCTGAAAAGAGAAACGGGAAAGAGAGTCAGCGATTTGATTTTTGGAGCCTGGAATGTGTTTGGCAATTATAATAAACTGATCACAGGCGGAAATCCAGATGAGGCGTCTGATGAATGGCATTAACGCGGGGGAGCGAGAACGGCCTTTGTTAATGCAGTGTACAGTGGCTTCGTTGTCGCAATGAACCAGGATGCTTTTAGATGACCACTCTTTCCCCCATAGGGAAGCTGCGACGACGATCGGATAGAGCTCGAAAAGGGCCGAGGAGGCTGAGGACTGAGGTGTGTCTAGAAGCTGGGGGGGCCAGGGAGACGCGAACCAGCGTCCTTGGTAAAATCCCCCAAAACCGATTGAGGGGGCCGCGTCAGTGAACAGGTTAATGTCAAGGGGCAGAGAGATGCAGTTGTCATAGAAAAAAGTTAAGCCATTCCACTGGTTAAGGAAAGTTATCCATAAGCTTAACTCGTTTTTGCACGCGCAGGATAAAATAATTTGGTCTTCCAGCGTGTGAACTGAAGACGCGAGGGCGAGGAGATGTGCGATGAAGGGGCGACCTTGCGGAATTATGCGCATAGCAAAGTTTAGGTGGCCAAGAAGCGAGAGAAGTTCGCGTTTGGAACAGTTCGTGCAGTCTAGAAGATTGGACGCGACCAAAATGATTCTATCGATTTTTTTCCTTAGGCAGTGAAGCCTGGAATTTTACGGAGTCTAAATTGATGCCCAAAAAACTCGATGGATGTGGTTGGACCCATTGTTTTCTCCTGAGCTATCGGAATCCCTAGCTCTGCGAAAACATTTTGCACCGTGAGGAGATGCGCTGCAGGGATGGCGTCATGAGGTGAAATGATTAAGAAATCATCAAGCAAATGAAGGAGATAAGGAATTGCATAATTATTGGATAGAATCCAACATATGGCTTCAGATAGTGTGTCGAAAATTTTGGGGCTGCTTTTGCAACCGAAGGTTAAACGCACGGCAAAGTAAAATTTATTGCGCCAGCGAACGCCGAATAAATGCCATGAATCCGGGTGAATTGGCATTACTTTGAAAGCTGATGTGATGTCTACTTTTGCCAACCATGCGCCGCGGCCAACGATTTTAATCATTGTTATTGCTTGTTCGATATCGTGGTAATGAAGAGAAAATTCCTCGAGTGGGATAAGACTATTGATGCTTGGAAACGGGGAGTTGTGAGGCGCTGAGAGATCGATTATCATGCGTTTTTTCCCTGAAAATTTCCTAGTAGCCACACCAATGGGGCTGATACGAAAATGCTCGAACGGGGGCGTTTCGAATGGACCG
This sequence comes from Mylopharyngodon piceus, assembly GCA_039654765.1. NCBI lineage: Eukaryota > Metazoa > Chordata > Actinopteri > Cypriniformes > Xenocyprididae > Mylopharyngodon > Mylopharyngodon piceus. The sequence goes on from CM077442.1 coordinate 20,749,311, forward strand.
ATCATGAAACCTGATTCGATTTCCTTTTTGATTAGTTCGTCTACTACTTCAGGCTCTGCTAGAGCAGACTGAAGATTATCGCAGATGATATTCTGAGTAGGCTGACATTCTACCCCAGGTTTAAAACCATGTTTGAGACCAGACAACAAATAATTTGTAAAGTTAACATCAGGGTGATGAGATAATTCATCAGCTAGGCGAGAAATATTCACAGGAGTCGAAAGATAGTTTTTTGCACTTTTATTTACAGATTTCAGTACCGGACATACAGTGCGGGCGTGGGCGCCGCCACAGTAGTTGCAGATATGAAGATAGCGGCAGCGTTGTCTTGGGCATTTCCCTTCGTTGAAGTTATTACATACTTGCCTGTTTGCTGCTACGTTTGTGACTCTGTTATTGAAAGCGTGATCCTCCCTAGCAGGTCGCGGAACATAGCTAGTAGATTTGATCGGGTTCTGTTCCGGGCAGGGTGGAATTGATGGATTAATTTGAGGGCATGTCGTGGTGGCATGGTTAACGGATCTGCAAATTGCACATGAGATGTTTCGGCATCCGAGGAAAACTTTGTTCTGGAGATCGGTGTCCAACGCTCCCCAATAAGGACACTGATTCCATTGTGAAACGCGAACAGCGCATTTAGCAGAAAATAGTTTATGGTATGTATAGAAATGGCTACCCCCATAGGACAGCGCGAGCTCCGCTATGATGGAGAGATAATCATTCAGCTCGCGCCGTCTATGGGGAAAAGCAGAGCATATTATTTCGGTATAGCGACTGAAAGCAATACAAAATTCCGCCAAAGACAGTATGCGTGAGGAGGTCTGTGTATTGTTTTTTTTTTAAGGTTACGGAAATATCGCCGCAGTCCACCTGGCGATTGGACTCTGCTGGAGGAAATAGGGACAATAAAGAGCCCAAATCCACGTCCGCACCTGCAAGGATTTGTGCTCTGATATTGTTCGCCACTGGAGGAGGTTCTGAGGCGACGGCGTTCGGAGGAGCTGGTTGTGGTGTCGCTGAGAAGAGAGAGAAGGGAGATCGAGTATGCAGAGAAGTATTGGGGAGGGGGGCCGGGGCTGCGGCCGTTTGCGGAGGCATCCTCATGCAAAAATCGGCTCCCGGGACAGGTGGAGGAGCAAGAAAAGGTGAAGAGGTGGGAACGGGAAGGGGAAGAAATGACGTCAGCGCTTGTGCCGCTAGCGGAGGCATCCTCACGCTAGGGTGAGCGCTTGGCACTGGAAAATACTGATAGGGAAAAGGGTAAGAGGTAGGGGGAAAAAGATGGGTTTGAGAAGTTGTGTATCTTGCATTGCAGGTGGTTGAAGCGTGCGGTGCGGTGGTGGGAGGAGCTGCGGGGAAGAGTTGAGCAGGGAGTGTTTGGAGCCCGTCCACGGCGGGCTCTGGGACACGGCCCTGGCTCGCTGAAGACCTGCGATGGCGTGATGCAGGGGGAGGACCCGGCACTGCGTGGGAGGAAAGTGGAGAAGCTGGAGGTTGGGCCCGAGCACTTCATCACTCGAGCAGATGAAGTGGAAGCTGTAGGAGAAGGGTGAGTAGATTGCAGAGAGACATACAGATTGTATAGTTCTGCTTTATTTAATCTTCGTGAGAAGTTTACATCTGAATTCATCAGGGCTTGTCTCAACCCTTTAACAGTCCATTTCCCTATGGCAGGGATGTTTGGATGGACCGGCGTGGAGGTAGACGCAGAGGAAGATGGTGGTTGTCTCACCGGCGGGGGCGAGGGGAGTCCTCGGCGTCTTGGCGTGCGTGGAGTAGATCGTGTGAGCCGGCGTCCCCTATTTGAGGACGGGGGCTCCATGATGTTAACGGATGGAGAAGGATCATTCCTTGGAACGGCGGGTTGAGATGGAGACTCAGCGGTGACGAATGAATCATCATCCGAAGGGAAGAGCTCTAACTGAGACATGACAGCAAGTGGGCGGGGCCAAATGCTGTGAAACTTGTCGCGGGATAGAGGTGAGAGACGGCTTTATATACCGGCTTCCTCTTGCACTGATTGGTTGATTACCTGAACGTGCGCCTCCCGAATTTTGTTAAATAAAACTTCATATAAAACAGACGTCATTGAAATCTCATAACGCAGTAAAAACCGACCGTCATTGAAATTTCATATCCCAGCAAAACCGACCATCACTGAAATCTCGTAACGGAACAAAACCAACTGTCAGTGTAATCAGGTGTCTGATTATAGGATGGTTACCACCAGGATAAACTGGGGTGGTTTGCCCATATGATCTCAGTATGGTTTTCTGCCTATATCAATTAAAACAGATTTTTACTAAACCACTGATATGACTGTTGTCTTCATCTCATGCAACTGTGTACATCATTTTAAACATTTTAAGTAGACCTTATTCTGCTAGCATAACTAATGTGATTAGCATCCACTAGATGGCAGCAAAGATATGCTATTTTTTTCTTTAAATTACACCACATTGTAACTGACTCCATGCACATATCAAACCAGCCTCATGCTGCACAATGTGACGGGCCCCAACCTTGCTCCTACAAATATGACAAGCCAGTGAGCCAAACTAAGTTCAAACACAAAGACTAAGGCACTTTACAAAGTTGGTCAGAAAATGTAAAACAAGTGTTCTTCACTCTGTCTCTATAAATGACTTCTCAGCGGATGCTTAAAGACATTTTATAAAAAGTCACTATATTACTGTCACAAAATGAATGTCATTGTCATTGTTCAAGGAAGTCCACATCACTGCAAATAGAAGAACCTAATAAATATTTTTCATAGTTTGTGTTTATTTTGGTTTTAATTTCACACTATATTTATAGGTACAGAAATATTTATTGCTGTTATCTGTGGAATTTAACTATTTCTTGTGAGTCTCTGCATGACTAGAAAGCATATCTGAAATAACTATTATGAGAAAATGCATGGCAAGAAGCAATTTGTAATCATTGTGATATTATATTACATATCTATTCCTCTCAACTTCCCTTTTTCTGGCACAGGAAAAGGGAGGGAACTTTTTTCAGGAAGCAGATAACATGATTCTTGCTTTGTTTCCTTTGATTAGTTCAATCACACGCAACTTGCCTTTTAAAGTTCCTGTCAACAAAAAGTTTTACTTCTCTAAAAAGGGGGAAAAGTATGTGTCCGTGTGTGTGTTGGGGGGGAGGGTTTCTTAACCAGAACAAGTGACAAAATAGCTTTAGATTTTAGATAGAACTTTGCTGTGAGGTTACAGCTAAGCAAAGCTTTCGTCAGAACATGTTTTAAGTGAAAACAGATTTTTCATTAAGATAGAATGTGGAGGTTTGCATGTTACACTGAGGTTTGCTGTTTGTTGCATGACCATACTTTTGAATAGGCTGTTCAAACACACACAAAAAAAATGTAAATAAATGCATGCAGCATGCATGCTTGCTAAGGTGGTTGCTGGGGATACTTTCTCCATTTCAACCAGCTTGCAACGTGATATCATTTGTTAAAGTCACACATAGTGCGTGCTCTAATTAGGTAAGTTTGAGCAATATTGGAGCTGGTTTAGGTCAATAGTTAATCAAACCTGAGGGTATGGCACCAAGGTCACCCAGACACACATAGATAGCAAACATGCAGTTCTCATGGCTCTTCAGAGCAGGAGCAGTACATATTATGTCTTGGCGATAGATCCGCTTGTGTTGGAGGGCTGTAAGTCCAATTGTCTTTCTATCATCTCTGTGTGAGGATTTATGAATGTCTATTAATGCAGCAGTATGTTTTACATTTATGCAAATGTTTTGGCGTGTATTGTGTCATTCTTCTTCTTTGTAGGGGGAATAATGTATGTCTATTCATGCTGCAGCAGCATATCTTACCTGCTCACAGCAACGTGTCTGTGTATCTATTAGCAATAACAAGTCCATACTTGCTCTGCAGCATCAATATTTAACAGCAGCAGCAGCATAGCAGATATAGTCTGCCAAAACCAAATATATTCATCAACATGCTGAAACTATTTCAAGAGTTGTCCTGATTGAAATATCTAGTTCAGTCGTGAAACTTTACTCGCAATCTACAAGCAATCACATCATTACCACATGACACAAGCTGATTAACCTCTGCTAATCCTGCATCCAATGAGATTGCTTGCTCAATATTCCACCAGTCCGGTTCAGTGTTTGCTGTAGGTTAGTCCTGCACCGTGCTATCAGAGTTCTTCTGAAATTCTCCATACTTAATTAATAATAATAATAATTTGTTACATTTATATAGCGTTTTTCTCTGCACTCAAAGTGCTTTACATATAGAAGGGGAGAATCTCCTCAACCACCACCAATGTGCCGCATCCACCTGGATGATGTGACTGCAGCCATATTGCACCAGAACGCCCACCACACACCAGCTTATTGGTGGAGAGAATACAGAATGATGAAGCCAATCAGTATATATATATATATATATATATATATATATATATATATATATATATATATATATATATGGGGATTATTAGGAGGCCATAATGATGGAAAGAGGCCAAAGGGCAAATTTGGCCAGTATGTCGGGGTTAAAGGGTTAGTTCATGTGAATCCAGTGGTTTAACTGCAATTTTATGAAGTGATGCAAGTGCTTTGTTTGTGCAAAAAAAAACAAAAAAAAAAAAAACATAATTTACCACTTTACTTACAAAAATATTGATCTGCAACACGCGTTCATAAGAGCTTCACGATGCATGCGTGTTGTGTTCAGACTTGCGCGTTCACGAGAACATCATGACGCATTCGTTTTGTGTTCACATAAGAGTTGACAAATAAAGTGGTAAATTACGTTTTTGGTTTTTTTTGCACAAACAAAGCACTCACATCATTTCATAAAATTGAGTTTAAGCCACTGGAGTCACATGTACTGTAGTTCTTTAATGATGTCATTCCTACCTTCCTGGACCTTAGAGTTGTGTTAGATCTCTATGAAGAAATCAGACTTCATCAAAGAGATCTTAATTTGTGTTCTGAAGATGAAAGAGTCTTACGAATGTGGAACGACATGAGGGTGAGTAATAAATGACAGAATTTTCATTTTTTGGGTGAACTAACCCTTTAAACCCCTACTCTTATTTGAAGGACATCCTGGGATTTTTGAGACAGGAGCAACCTCGTTTTCCCAGGAGGTCTCCCATCCAGGTACTGACCAGGCTCAACCCTGCTTAGCTTCAGTGGGCAACCAGTCTTGGGCAGCAGCAACAATAATTAACAGCAGCAGCAGCAGTGTAGCAGATCTAGTCCACCAAGAACAAATACATTAACATCGCCATATTCATCAACATGCTAGAACTATTTTGAGTTGTTATGATTTAAATACTCTATTAACAGGTTAAAATAGGTCTGCTTATGTTTTTTTCTGTTAACTTGAGACATATTGGGGATTTTTCATGTAAAATAAATTAAAATAAATACTAAAATAATTGCTATGCCCCAGGTGCAAACAGACCACATCGTATCAAGGACCTTACTAGGAGATGGGAAGCTTCCCTGCTAACATGCCCCTGCAGGGCCCATGCTGGCTTTTTGCGGGCACAGTGGGCTAGGGCCAGCCCACACCTAACCTAAACATGCCCAGTGCGGGCTTGCCCAGGCAAGGCCCACAGCTTTGGGCTCAATGCGGGCACTCTGTGAGCAGCCCATGATGGCCCAGTGTGGGCCAGCCCGTTCGGGCCCAGAGCAACTTTTGTACCTTTGGGCCCATGCAGGTTTTGTGTAGGCAGCCCACTTTCGTTTCCCATGCTCTGTTTGGCTGTATTTTCTTAAATTACATACAAATATATGTAAAATTACAAAAATAATCTGTAATTAATACAATAACAAAACAGCTAGATGATAAAACGGTCAAATGACTGGCAGTAAAGTAAAATCTCCTTATTTAAATAAGCTGAAAACACTGTCACATGACCAGCAGCAACAGAACATTAAACGCCAACAGATCTGTCTAGATCTCAGCATCTTTACTTATTACAATCCAGTTTGGCTATTTCTTTCATACGAAACTTTTAGATGTTGATGTTTTATTGAAAATAGTAAATTTTGAAGTCACCATTATGGAGGTGAGTGTTTGCTTTAGTTGGGCTCTTGACCCTTGCCTTTTCAGTATTAGTTGTTTTCTGGCTGCTATAACTGTGTGTTTTTGAAGCACATTTGTTTGAACAAACATGGCAAGAGAAATTCAGAATCAAAAAGGTGTACATTTTACAGAGTGTGATGTAGGGAATACTTGAGTGGTAGATGCCCCTGTCAGTCATTGACCATTTCTTTTTTTTTAACAGTCATTAACTGTTATTTTCATTAATGGTAAATGTGTGGCACCCTGTGCTGCCGGATTTATTGTTGTAGATTAATAGTGTGGGCTCAGTGAGGAATTCTTGGGGGCTTAGTGAGGGCTGCCCATGCAGGGCCAGCGCTAAGGGGCCAACATTTTGCCAATGAACAAATTCTCAGGGGTCCTGCGCTGGCAGCCTGCTTACACTAGCCCTAAGTGGGCCCATAAAGGGCCAGATCAGGCTTGTTTGCAGGGTTGTGACTAATTGTTTATTCCGTTGCTTAGACTACTCGCATATCAGTGTGTCACATGGCACAAATACTGCTAATTCGGAAGCAAACTGTGTTGCAACTAGTTGCTATGAATTTTCTCAAGAACTGACCAGGGTTTTCATCATCTCTTACTATTTGTTTGTTGTGCAATAAGCATCAGACAGCCTTGGAACTAACCATATGCCATCTGACATTACTAATCTACTGACCAATTTAATCAAAATAAGTTGGACATCTAAGTGGGCTTGAATTTAAAATAAAGCAGTATTTATGAGAAGAAGACATAAGTGTCTAAACATACACAAATCCACAGCTCAAACATACCAGCAGTTCTAATTACTTTATTAACGTGATTTTTACATTTGCCATTTGGTTGATAAGGTATTTGTGGTTTTGAGTGTCACTACATGAGTTATAGTGTATTTTGGACCGATTCTGAGTCTTGTTGATATTCTGGTCTCCATATATGACTTTAGTCCCTCCTACAATGTAAATCTAAGGGATTTTTTGACTGTTTTATTATTTGTCAGGGAACATGATTTGGTGTATATCCAGCATACAACCTACCGAGACTCGTCACCATATTATCACAAAGTATAAAAATTAAAAATTAAAAATAAAAATTAAAAATAAAAAATAAAAATTAAAAATGAAAAAGAACCTTAATAGGCCCTACCTAATAAATTTCTTAAACAGCTGACCTGGGTTACATCTGAGAAATGGTAAATTGTATGTAAGTAAGCAGTGTGTTGATAAGTAAAGCTGACGCTTTAAGTGGATACAATATATATCAATAAGGTAATATTTTATGTACCTCTTTATAATATATTACAATAAAACATGATCAACATATATGCTAAAGTATTTTTAATTTTAGCAAACATGTTTCAAGCATTATTTGATAGTAGCAAAACAGAAACTAGATCTGTGAGATTATGCTAAATGAAAAAAAAGAAGAAAAAACCTTTCGTGAGAACTCTCTGTGGGTGTGTATGTCAGCAAGTGTTGAAATAAGTTATAAGTGAAGGTAGTGATCTATGAGGAGGTTGTCTTAACACAGCATTAGCGCGTCTGTATCATGCAGAACCACAGCGTTTCCAGTTTAAACTCCACCAGCTGGACGACCGTTGATCTGGTCAGCAGTGGTCTGATGAGTCTCTGCTTCATGATTGGAGTTCCTGGTAATATTGCAGTAATTCTTTTCATAGTTCAACATTTCAAAAAGGACAATTTCACTGTTCAACTAATGCTGAATCTGGCAGCTGCAGACATCTTGTGTTTGATAACCCTGCCTGTGTGGATATACGAGGTCCTAAACAACATTGACCAATCAACCTGCAAGCTTTTCACAGCACTCGTCTACTGCAGTATGTACTCAAGTGTGATAACAGTAACTATGCTGAGTGTCTATCGTTGTTTACGGATTCGGCATCTACAGCTGTGGTCCAGAATGAGCAGAAGAAGAGAGAGAGTGCTGCTGTTCTGTGGCTGGGCTCTGTCACTGCTTTTCTCTTGTCCTGGTGTACTTACACAAGAGATCATTAAAGTTGAATCCAAAATGGAGTGTGAAAGAAACCTGGATACAAATGCCAAGCTTATTGTTGCTGTAATGGAGTCGCTGCTTGGATTTCTTCTTCCATTCACAATCATGTTGACTTCATATTATTACTTACATAAAATGGCCACACAGGGAGCGTTCAGACAGAGCTACAGACCAACCAAACTGGTGACCCGGATTGTCATAATTTTCTTCATTTTTTGGGCTCCGCACCAAATAATAAAATTAGAAGAAATTTGTGCAAACATTTTAAAATCACAGCCAGTTCTATCTCCTGCTGGTGACATTGCTGGAAGTCTTACATTCATCAACAGTTGTGTGAATCCATTCCTCTATGCTTTTTCCTCAAAGAGTTTAGATCGACACAAAAAGCCAGTGGAGTCCAGGAGAAATAAAGACTCACAACAATCACAGAGGGATCATTCAAGAGCTGTGAACAGCTCACTGACCCCTAGTAAAACCTGACACCTGAATATGGACTAAAGAATCATGTTGTATCAACATATTGCATTTTAAAGTTTTAAATTTAAGTACAAATTGGACCATGATATAAGCACCTTTTAACAAATGCATTTCAATACATTAATAAGTGTTAATACTTTATTCCATCTCTAACCGTATAATATAAGAGGCCATTGTAATGCAAGAACTATTATCACTTTGAACTAGTGCATAAATGAAAGCATTGTCTAAACAACACAATCATATTGGTTAAAGGTGATATTGTTCAGGTGCATTAAACATGTTTTTTTGTTATTCATCAATCATTATTTTACATTTAAAAGTATTATAAATTTGAGATGCTGCTTTAACAAATGTAAAATGCACATTGTTTTGTGACTTGATGTATCTGACATAATACTCAATTATTATTAAGCCCTTGTTGTATGAACTGTGTGTTTGGGGAATGGCGAAACTATATTGACGTTTACAGTGTTGAAGCCTATCTACAGTACAATCTAATGATAGTAGCTTACTCATCTGTAAGCCACTTGTGCAATAATGTTTAAAAAAAAGTACCTAGGGGAAAAAAAACACTTTTTCAAAGGCAGCTGAGCTACTGTCACAAGTTTAGCTGAGCAATGAGTAGTTTTAATCTGTTCCTTTTTCCATTCAGATCACATCATTTATTTCTCACAAGACAGTGATTAAGACTGATATGGTTTGTGATTAATAAAGGAAGTCAGGTTCTTTGAAACAGTTTTGTTAACTTGCACTTATCAGCACAAAATGTTGCAATATCCCACTGAAATGTAGTAAGTAGTTTCAATTTATAGCAGTATTACTTTAAATTATACCATGTTCTGGATTAGTTTATTTGGATTAGTAACTATACCATAGAGGACCTTTGTATTTTTCTGATTAAAGCTACAATAAAAGAATAAATCATGGTTGTTTTGCGTCCTTTTCAATGTGACATCTGATACTGATCTTATGAGGAAGGCAGCAGTAGCAGCTCGCTGTTGCTATAGCAACCATCTCAGGTGAACGCAACCTATTCTAAATAATCTGTTTGGTCCCAGGCAAAAATTTGCACTGTTGTATTTCATAGTATAAGACAAACTTTTCCTTAATAAACTGGAAGCTTTCATTTATAATCTCTTGAACTATAAAACTGAATGTGAGGGTATAAGACAACAATATGATACAGAATGGTAATAATCATCACAATAAATATAGCATTATATATATATATATATATATATATATATATATATATATATATAAATATATATATCCATAATATAAAAGAATAACAATACATTTATATTTTCTACTGCTGCTAATTCTGACTTCACTGCACCAAGTCATTTTTAATGGCTGATGCAGCAATTTATATTTGACACCTACAGATGTGGATGCGACATCAGGCAAAATTAAATGTTTGTTGTTGCTAATATCATTGTAAAAATACTCTATTTCTAATAGAGTGTAATCAGGTGTCTGATTATAGGAGGGTTACCACCAGGATAAATTGGGGTGGTTTGCCCATATGATCTCAGTATGGTTTTCTGCCTATATCAATTAAAACAGATTTTTACTAAACCACTGATATGACTGTTGTCTTCATCTCATGCAGCTGTGTACATCATTTTAAACATTTTAAGTAGACCTTATTCTGCTAGCATAACTAATGTGATTAGCATCCACTAGATGGCAGCAAAGATATGCTATTTTTTTCTTTAAATTACACCACATTGTAACTGACTCCATGCACATATCAAACCAGCCTCATGCTGCACAATGTGACGGGCCCCAACCTTGCTCCTACAAATATGACAAGCCAGTGAGCCAAACTAAGTTCAAACACAAAGACTAAGGCACTTTACAAAGTTGGTCAGAAAATGTAAAACAAGTGTTCTTCACTCTGTCTCTATAAATGATTTCTCAGCGGATGCTTAAAGACATTTTATAAAAAGTCACTATATTACTGTCACAAAATGAATGTCATTGTTCAAGGAAGTCCACATCACTGCAAAATAATAAATAATAAATTAATATTAATAAATAAATATAATAATAAATATTTTTCATAGTTTGTGTTTATTTTGTTTTAATTTCACACTATATTTATAGGTACAGAAATATTTATTGCTGTTATCTGTGGAATTTAACTATTTCCTGTGAGTCTCTGCATGACTAGAAAGCATATCTGAAATAACTATTATGAGAAAATGCATTGCAAGAAGCAATTTGTAATCATTGTGATATTATGACATTACATATCTATTGCTCTCATCTTCCCTTTTCTGGCACAGGAAAAGGAAGGGAACTTTTTTCAGAAACCAGATAACATGATTCTTGCTTTGTTTCCTTTGATTAGTTCAATCACACGCAACTTGCCTTTTAAAGTTCCTGTCAACAAAAAGTTTTACTTCTCTAAAAAGGGGGAAAAGTATGTGTGCGTGTGTGTGTTGGGGGGGAGGGTTTCTTAACCAGAACAAGTGACAAAATAGCTTTAGATTTTAGATAGAACTTTGCTGTGAGGTTACAGCTAAGCAAAGCTTTCGTCAGAACATGTTTTAAGTGAAAACAGATTTTTCATTAAGATAGAATGTGGAGGTTTGCATGTTACACTGAGGTTTGCTGTTTGTTGCATGACCATACTTTTGAATAGGCTGTTCAAACACACACAAAAAATGTAAATAAACAGCCGAGCTAACAAAATTTTGTTATAAGAATATTCTCCAAATATTCTCAAAATTCAGTGTTGGTTCTGGGAACGTAAAAAATGTCTAGTTTTCTTGACGTTAGAGGAACATTTTTTATAAGGTATGATGTTCCTCAAATGCTTTCAACTTAATTTTGATTGAAAATTCAACATTCTAAGAACGTTGATTTGTAACATTCCAAGAACATAAAAATAACCAGTTTTCTTAATGTTAATATAATGTTATTTAAAGGTTAGTATGATGTTCTGAAACATTCTGTCAAACACTCAAACACCTGCTGTGAACAAGCACTGAAAGAAAGAGAAATAAGAACACAAACTACAGCTTTCTTCAGCCACAGAAATCAACTGAAGATAAAAAACATTAAATCTCTGAAGATCTGATTAAACAACTCCACAAACAGCATTACCAGCTTCACTTATTATAAACCAGACTGACTTTATTTCTGTCACACGTCTACACGAGTTCTTATTGAGAATTAACAGAGGTTTAGATGTCGATGTCTTATTGAAAATGGTTAGTTTGAGGTCACCATCATGGAGATCAGCGTTTGCTTTAATTGGGCTCTTGACCCTTGACTTATGTTGATTTGCTTCTTTTCAGAAAACACTTCTGCGTTGTTAAAACATGTCTGTTTTAACAAACAAATAACTGCTTTTTTCTGTAGTTGCAAAAATCATTTGTAACACCATTGTTGTGTTTCAGATGTTGATGTCTTTGAGTGTATAAACAACATTGTCATTGTTAACTTTTTGTTTTAAACATGTTTTGTGCCATTTATACACAGATATCAACATTTGGTACATGAAACAACAATGGTGACATGCTTCATGCCAGCATACAAAACACATTCATGTCTCCCAGCATGCATTGTGGCATGAATAAATTATGCAGCTGAATTATTTTTTTGATTATTGTTGTGGTTTGTATGATGAGTGCTGATGTCTAAGTGTGTCATATTTAACTTTTAAATAGTTTTGCACAATCTTACATAAATCACTTCAGTTTCCGTTGTTTTCACAGTATTATACTGTGTTCTCAACAGTTCCTTACTGTAGAATCTGAGTACAGCATATTACTGTACAGTCATATTTTGTCGTTTTCACAGCTTGTTACTGTATTCTTAACAGTTTCCAACTGTATAAGCTGTGTACAGTATGTTACTGTAGAAAATATTAGCCTACTGTATATCTAAATACAGCAGGCTACTAAATGACCGCGAAAAACAACCACACACCTCCTCAAGCATGGTGCAAGACTCATCATGAAGATGAAAGCCCACAAGAGTATGGTAGGTTAACTTTTCCCTTTTTTCACTTTATGTTTTATTCTGATGTTATTTTCAAGATATAAAGCTACGTTTTAGTTAATACGTTTCCATAAAAATACGTGAGCAAGTGTTCATTTTCTGGCATTTTCCTCCTGCAGCGTGGTGAAGATGAAATTCCGAGGACGGAGTACGTGAAATTGGTGGGTGGGTATACTTTAAAACACTTTACAATGTAATTGCCTTATTTGTTTTATACAAATGTTATTTGCAAGGTATAAATACGTTTGAGTTAATAAATATATGTATGAACATCGGAGCGGGTGAGCATTTCCCATTTAAGCCGCACTAACTACAATCTTCCTCCCGCAGCGGCGCTGGCAGACCGGCTGGACCATCGCGAGACAGGCGGGAAGAGTCGTTGTGAAGACAAAAAGCCTACTACGTGAAATTGGTAGGTCAGCTTTAAAACGCATTTAATCGCCTTTTTTTGTTTTGTACCAATATTCTTTGCAAGGTATAAATATGTTTGAGTTTAAATGTCCGTAAGAACATCGAAGCGGGTGCTCATTTCCCTGTTAAGCCGCACTAAGTAGTTCTTTCCTCCCGCAGCGGCGCTGGCAGAGACCGGCTGAACCAACGTGAGGCAGGCGGGAAGAGCCGTTGTGAAGACGAAAAGCATTCGTGAAAATGGCAGGTCAACTTTAAAACGCATGTAATCGCCTTTTTTGTTTTGTACCAGTATTGTTTGCAAGGTATAAACACGTTTGAGTTTATAAATGTCCGTAAGAACATCGAAGCGGGTGCTCATTTCCCTGTTAAGCCGCACTAAGCAGCTCTTGCCTGCCGCAGCGGCGCCGGCGCTAGCAGATCGGCTGAACCAACGTGAGACAGGCGGGAAGAGTCGTTGTGAAGACGAAAAGCATACGTGAAATTGGTAGATCAACTTTAAAACACATGTAATCGTTTTTTTTTTTTTTTTAGTACCAATGTTGTTTGCAACTTCAAGGTATAAATACGTTTGGTGCTGGCGCTCATTTCCCAGTTAAGCCGTGCTGACAGCATTTTCTTCCTGCAGCGGCGCTGGCAGACGGGCTGAACCATTGTGAGACGGGGGAAGAGTCGTCGCAATAAAGAAGACCCTTTTCTTTATAGCATGTGGTTTTAAGATTTAAGATGATATGTATTCGCTGGTTATTGTTGTATACTGCTACTAATTAAGTACTTTAACTCTTCAAACATTTATTTTTATATTTCCAACATTTATTTTCCACTGGCACAATGTGTTAATGGGATTTTAGTGGTATGACTTTAATTGTATTTTGTTAATTGATGAAATTAATATGCTGGTAAATCTGTATTGAAGTTCAGAAATGTAAAAGATGAAACCTAAAAAAAGTTGATGTGAAGCAATAACTTGTGTTATTGAATATATAACAGTTAAATTAAAATAAATAAATAATAATAATAAAAAATTAACTGTAAAAATAACTACTGTAGTTATTTTTACGGTAATTTTACTGTGGTATGAAATACAGCAACTACTGGATAATTGTTGCCAGTAAGTTACTGTTAATTTGACAATAAACATTTTACAGTATTCTTTCTCATATAATATTTCAATTAAAAAAAAAAAAGCAAAGCAACAGAAAAAGTATCATTTGTCTGTTAAAACAGACATGTTTATCTGCTTTATCATTGCAGAAATGTTACCTAGAAACACCTGCAAATGCTGAAAAACAAGTGACTCAACATAAGTCAAGGGTCAAGAGCCCAACTAAAGCAAACACTGATCTCCATGATGGTGACCTCAACGAAACATTTTCAATAAGACATCAACATCTAAACAGATGTTTGTTCCCAGAACCAACACTGAATATTTGGAGAATGTTCTTATAACAAAATTCTGTTAGCTGGGAGCATGCATGCTTGCTAAGGTGGTTGCTGGGGATACTTTCTCCATTTCAACCAGCTTGCAATGTGATATCATTTGTTAAAGTCACACATAGTGCGTGCTCTAATTAGGTAAGTTTGAGCAATATTGGAGCTGGTTTAGGTCAATAGTTAATCAAACCTGAGGGTATGGCACCAAGGTTCACATTGCTAAAGTCACTATTAAATAACTCTGGGCTTTGCTAGTCCAGATACATATAAGTCAAGCCACTAGATGTTAAGCCATTTGGCAAAGCAAGCCCAGACACACATAGCAAACATGCAGTTCTCATGGCTCTTCAGAGCAGGAGCAGTACATACTATGTCTTGGTGATAGATCCGCTTGTGTTGGAGGGCTGTAAGTCCAGTTGTCTTTCTATAATCTCTGTGTGAGGATTTATGAATGTCTATTAATGCAGCAGTATGTTTTACATTTATGCAAATGTTTTGGCTTGTATTGTGTCATTCTTCTTCTTTGTAGGGGGATTAATGTATGTCTATTCATGCTGCAGCAGCATATCTTACCTGCTCACAGCAACGTGTCTGTGTATCTATTAGCAATAGCAAGTCCATACTTGCTCTGCAGCATCAATATTTAACAGCAGCAGCAGCATAGCAGATATAGTCTGCCAAAACCAAATATATTCATCAACATGCTGAAACTATTTCAAGAGTTGTCCTGATTGAAATATCTAGTTCAGTCGTGAAACTTTACTCGCAATCTACAAGCAATCACATCATTACCACATGACACAAGCTGATTAACCTCTGCTAATCCTGCATCCAATGAGATTGCTTGCTCAACATTCAACTGCACCATGCTTTTAGAGTTCCTCTGAAATCCTCCACCTCCCCCAGATCCACCTGCCTAGATCTGCTACGGGATTTATGTACGTCTATTCATGCAGCAGCAGCAGCAGCAGCAGTATATCTTACATGCTTAAAGCAACGTGTCAGTCTATCCATTAGTAGTAGCAAGTCCATACTTAATAATAATAGTAACAATCCGTTACATTTATATAGCATTTTTCTCTGCACTCAAAGTGCTTTACATATAGAACGGGACAATCTCCTCAACCACCACCAATGTGCCGCATCCACCTGGATGATGTGACTGCAGCCATATTGCACCAGAACGCCCACCACACACCAGCTTATTGGTGGAGAGAAGACAGAATGATGAAGCCAATCAGTATATATATATATATATATGGATTATTAGGAGGCCATAATGATAGACAGAGGTCAACGGGCAAATTTGGCCAGTATGTTGGGGTTAAAGGGTAGTTCACCCAAAAATGAAAATTCTGTCATTTATTGCTCACCCTCGTGTCGTTCTACATCCTTAAGACCTTCTTTCATCTTTGGAACACAAATTAAGATATTTTTGATGAAGTTTGAGAGGTTTCTGTTCCTCCATAGAGATCCAACGCAACTACCACTCCAAGGTCCAAAAAGGTAGGAATGACATCATTAAAGTACTCCATGTGACTCCAGTTGCTTAAACTCAATATTATGAAACGACGTGAGTGCTTAATTGCATTGGATCTCTATGGAGGGACAGAAGCCTCTCAGACTTTGTCAAAAAGATCTTAATTTGTGTTCCGAAGATGAACGAGTCTTACGGATGTGGAACGATACGAGGATGAGTAATTAATGGCAGAATTTTCTTTTTTTTGGGTGAACGAACCCTTTAAACCCCTATTCTTATTCGAAGGACATCCTGTGATATTTAATGACCACAGTCAGGACTTCAGTTTAACGTCTCATCTGAAGGACTGACAAATGTTTTGACTAGCGCTGTCAGTCACGGGAAAACCCCTTAACTGTTAAAAGGACAAGATAATACATCGGACATTTAAACAGATTTTTTATTATGAACATAGGACTGACCTGAATGCAGGTAATAAACTCGCTCACTCGATCTCTTTCTCACAATACATATTACAGTAAGCTTCAATGAACAATATCAATTAAGTACATACAGTTTGCTAAGAGTGGTTGCTAAGCGTGTTGTGTAGTGATACACAGAACCGTTGGGTGAAGCGGTCATAGCCGTGTTTTATCGTGAATAAAACACAGCTATTGACCAATCAGAATCAAGGACAGGAACTAACCGTTTTATAATAACAGGTTAAAATAGGACTGCTTATGTTTTTTTTTTTTTTTTTTTCTGTTAACTTGAGACATTTAGTGGATTTTTCATGCAAAATAAATTAAAATAAATACTAAAATAATTGCTATGCCCCAGGTGCAAACAGACCACATCGTATCAAGGACCTTACTAGGAGATGGGAAGCTTGTAACTATTGTTTACTGCATTGCTTAAGGCATCTTTACACCGACGAGTTAAGGCTGCTCTAAAGCGGGTCTGTGTCTGCTCAGAATTCAGTGTAAAGACGCAATGCCGCATAAAAGCAGACCTAAAATACGCCGGGTCTGACCCACCTCAGCCCCTAGTATCAAAGGCGACTCTGATAATGTTCTGGTTCAGTTTAAATGAACGCGAAACATAGCCGCCCTAAACTACGTCATTGTCATGACAACCAAAAGCATTCCAGTCAGCTCAGGCGGCGCGAGATTCAAGAAGCAGGAGACGAAACATACAGGGCAAATTAAAAAAATGTCTACCAACAAGGGGCAGTGAAGTTAAAGAGTCCTGTACTCACATCGTGAAGCAAACCACCAAAATAACAGCAGAGAATCGTCGTGTCATCAATTGGCTTTCGCCGTTTGTAATGATCCTATGAAGAGACTGTAAGATCAACGCGCTGCTACATTTCTCTCAGATACGGTAAATGCTTAACACAATCGGCGTCACTGTGATTGTGCATTGTTATGTTAAATTCCAAAAATCATCTCCTTGAGGACGATATTTCACCCACACACGACGGGCTGGTGACATATGCTGTCCTGCCTGACACAAGCAAACGCTAGCATCATTTGTTGTTTCTGGCTCTTTGGGAAAAAAAAAAAAAAAAAAAAATGTTCGACCACTTTTAATCCTGTGGTGATCTACCCGGTGTAATAATGAATAATTTCTTTGTAGCATTTGTTACAACTGTAACGATTTTTATTAAGAAATAGAAAATAACTATAGGCTACCACAGAATTATGACAAACATCAAAGCGTGAAATAGCTATATCTAGCACGCAGAGGAAATTAATTTAAAATTTGTTTTTTTTTTTTAGTTTTATTTCATTGTTTATTATTTCATTATTTTTAAATTCATTTTGTTAGAACTGTAGTTTTAAAATAGTTATGTTCAAAGCATTGTTTCCCGCAATTTTAATTCCTGTGTAAATGCATTTATGCATTTCAGAGAAGCATTAAACACATTTAGTTGGTTTCTGTGCCGCTTTTTCTGTGTAAAGATGCCTTTTAGAGACTACTCGCATATCAGTGTGTCACATGGCACAAATACAGCTAATTCGGCAGCAAACTATGTTGCAACTAGTCATTTAGAACTGACCAGGGTTCGCAAGAACTGACCAGGGTTTTCATCATCTCTTACTATTTGTTTGTTGTGCAATAAGCATCAGACAGCCTTGGAACTAACCATGTGCCATCTGACATTACTAATCTGCTGACCAATTTAATCAAAATAAGCTGGACATGTATAAGTGGGCTTGAATTTAAAATAAAGCAGTATTTATGAGAAGAAGACTTATGGGTCTAAACATACACAAATCCACAGCTCAAACATACCAGCAGTTCTAATTACTTTATTAACATGATTTTTACATTTGCCATTTGGTTGATAAGGTATTTATGATTTTGAGTGTCACTACATGAGTTATAGTGTATTTTGGACCGATTCTGAGTCTTGTTGATATTCTGGTCTCCAGATATGACTTTAGTCCCTCCTACAATGTAAATCTAAGGGATTTTTTGGCTGTTTTATTTTTTGTCAGGGAACATGATTTGGTGTATATCCAGCATACAACCTACCGAGACTCGTCACTATATTATCACAAAGTATAACTGTTTGAAAAAAAGAAAAAAAAAGAAAAATGACAAAGAACCTTAACAATAGGCCCTACCTAATAAATTTCTTAAACAGCTGACCTGGGTTACATCTGAGAACTGGTAAATTATATGTAAGTAAGCAGTGTGTTGATAAGTAAAGCTGATGCTTTAAGTGGATACAATATATATCAATAAGGTAATATTTTATGTACCTCTTTATAATATATTACAATAAACATGATCAACAGATATGATAAAGTATTTTTAATTTTAGCAAACATGTTTCAAGCATTATTTGATAGTAGCAAAACAGAAACCAGATCTATGAGATTATGCAATATGTAAAAAAAAAACCTTTCATGAGAACTCTCTGTGGGTGTGTATGTCAGCAAGTGTTGAAATAAGTTATAAGTGAAGATAGTGATCTATGAGGAGGTTGTCTTAACACAGCATTAGCGCGTCTGTATCATGCAGAACCACAGCGTTTCCAGTTTAAACTCCACCAGCTGGACGACCGTTGATCTGGTCAGCAGTGGTCTGATGAGTCTCTGCTTCATGATTGGAGTTCCTGGTAATATTGCAGTAATTCTTTTCATAGTTCAACATTTCAAAAAGGACAATTTCACTGTTCAACTAATGCTGAATCTGGCAGCTGCAGACATCTTGTGTTTGATAACCCTGCCTGTGTGGATCTACAATGTCCTAAACAGCATTGACCAATCAACCTGCAAGCTTTTCACAGCACTCGTCTACTGCAGTATGTACTCAAGTGTGATAACAGTAACTATGCTGAGTGTCTATCGTTGTTTACGGATTCGGCATCCAGAATGGTCCAGAATGAGCAGAAGAAGAGAGAGAGTGCTGCTGTTCTGTGGCTGGGCTCTGTCACTGCTTTTCTCTTGTCCTGGTGTACTTACACAAGAGATCATTAAAGTTGAATCCAAAATGGAGTGTAAAAGAAACCTGGATACAAATGCCAAGCTTATTGTTGCTGTAATGGAGTCGCTGCTTGGATTTCTTCTTCCATTCACAATCATGTTGACTTCATATTATTACTTACATAAAATGGCCACACAGGGAGCGTTCAGACAGAGCTACAGACCAACCAAACTGGTGACCCGGATTGTCATAATTTTCTTCATTTTTTGGGCTCCGCACCAAATAATAAAATTAGAAGAAATTTGTGCCATTTTTTCAAAATCACAGCCAGTTCTATCTCCTGTCGGTGACATTGCTGGAAGTCTTACATTCATCAACAGTTGTGTGAATCCATTCCTCTATGCTTTTTCCTCAAAGAGTTTAGATCGACACAAAAAGCCAGTGGAGTCCAGGAGAACTAAAGACTCACAACAATCACAGAGGGATCATTCAAGAGCTGTGAACAGCTCACTGACCCCTAGTAAAACCTGACACCTGAATATGGACTAAAGAATCATGTTGTATCAACATATTGCATTTTAAAGTTTTAAATTTGGACCATTATATAATCACCTTTTAAAAATGCATTTCAATAAATTAATAAGCATAATAATAAGCATTACTTTCTTAAAGTTTTTGATGAGTTCAATACTTTTTTGCATCTCTAACCGTATAATATAAGAGGCCATTGTAATGTAAGAACTATTACTTATATATCACTTTGAACTAGTGCATAAATGAAAGCATTGTCTAAACAACACAATCATATTGGTTAAAGGTGATATTGTTCAGATGCATTAAACATCCTTTTTTTTTATTCATCATTCATTATTTTACATTTAAAAGTGTTATAAATTTGAGATGCTGCTTTAACAAATGTAAAATGCACTTTGTTTTTTGACTTGATGTATCTGACATAATACTCAATTATTATTAAGCCCTTGTTGTGTGAACTGTGTGTTTGGGGAATTGCGAAACTATATTGATGTTTACAGTGTTGAAGCCTATCTACAGTACAATCTAATGATAGTAACTTACTCATCTGTAAGCCACTTGTGCAATAATGTTTAAAAAAAGTACCTAGAAAAACACTATTTCAAAGGCAGCTGAGCTACTGTCACAAGTTTGGAAATATCAGCTAAGCAATGAGTAGTTTCTGTATTAGTTTGAATCTGTTCCTATTTCCATTCAGATCACATCATTTATTTCTCACAAGACAGTGATTAAGACTGATATGGTTTGAGATTAATAAAGGAAGTCAGGTTCTTTGAAACGGTTTTGTTAACTTGGAAATCCTTCCTAGTTCTCTGAAATCCCCTCTGTTTCCTTTTGCCAGAGCTCTCTGAAATCTAAATAGACATTAGCCAGAGAGAATGGGAAATGGTTTATAAAACAATCCATATAAAGACCATCTCCTGAAGATAGAAAAACACACAAGAAGGGTTTGGGACTGCAGCAGGACTCAGACTGGGTGGCATGACTTAAATTGCATAGCTGTGCATTTGTAATACAAGTGGTTTTCACAGCAAATGCAAAATTGATTTTTAGTTAAAATGAAAGAGGAGGCATAAGATTCGCTTTTATTAATGAAGATTCATTGCTTAAAAGTTACAGAAGTCATTCACGAAGTGGTGGGGAAAAAACGTATACAATACAATTCACTGTAAAATCAAACTTACTATGTCCAAAAGTGAATTACTTTTAAATGAAATACTTTTATTCTGAAAGGACACATTAATCAAAAAGGGACAGTTTTCTATTTTAAAAATGCTGTTCTTTTGAACTTTTTATTCATCAAAGAATCCTGAAAAAATGTATCATGTTTCCACAAAAATATTAAGCAGAACAACTGTTTTTAACATTTATAATGTTTCTTGAGCAGCAAATCAGTATATAAGAATGATTTCTGAAGGATCATGTGACACCGAAGACTGGAGTAATGACTGCTAAAAATTCAGCTTTGCCATCACAGGAATAAATTACATTTTAAAATATATTAACATTTTTATTTTACACTGTAAAAATATTTCACAATATTACTGTTTTAATAAAATAAAAACAGCTTTGGTGAGCATATGAGACCAGTACTACCAACCCCAAACTTTTTAACAGTGTTTTATGGCACTTCCTGATATAAGGTAAATATAATTGATGATGTGTAGTTTCCATCAGATACTTAAGATCATTTATTGCTTGCACATATCAATGTGATGCAAAGATTAAGCATTACACCATTTCCTTTTCACTCATGTCACCTACCCAAAGGTTACCCTCATACAGACCAAAAAGAACAATGAAAACTGATCTGTCAGACCGTCCAATAAGCACTTCAGTTGCACACACACACAGTGACTTTAAGAGGACTGTTAACTTTTATGAGGGTTTTAAAACAGTTTTATTGCTTTTCTCAAGAGGATGGCTTGATTTATGAAATAGCCATACATTCATTTGGATAGGTACCATTGGGTGTAATGGTGCACAATTCAGAAACAAATGCAGTAAGACTAAAGGAAGTGCATTACATTCTTCAAAAGTGTCAACCTTCAAATAGATTGAGACATTTTTTTAAATGAGCTGACCAAATCCACTGTGTCACCCACAGTTGATATGATATATGATAGATTTTGGCTTAATTTTGGCTTAATAACTAGTAATTTAACTTTGTTCAGCCCCAAACTCCAGTGTGTAATCTTTTTTTCCTATCCATTCAAAGCTTGTATTTGGCCTCAGGGGCAGATACAGATTCTTCAGTCTCTCTGTTTGGTCTCCATCAGAGGTGTAAAGAGTACCTGAAAACCATACTTGAGTAAAAGTACTGAAAATGACTCCACTACAAGTTACAAGTAACCAATTCGACTTGAGTAAAAGTCTTAAAGTATCTGATTTTAACAGTACTTAAGTATTTTACTCATGCTGAATGTAGGCTCAGAGATGCACTACACCTGAGAGACATGCTGGTGAAAATAAGAAACAATTGATTTGTAAGATGAGAAATGCAAGTTTATTTTCTAAAATCAAAATAAAACTGAACACCTCAATATTGCAATAAATCAAGGTCGACACAACAACCTTTTAAACGTCTACAAACTCTCAAGTCTCAGTTAAGCTCAAGTGCACAAAAAGGCCATACGTAAACCAATATCCTTCAAAAAGGTTTTGTCAATATAGTGGATAAATAAAACAATGTTAAGTAAAATTAAAAAGTCAAAGTCTACTGTACGTGCTGGTTTGAGCCTCATCACCAGCTGCAGTCATTTCCTCATCTAATAAATCAAACACCTGCGATCAGCAACTATATGCTAATGCACTCACATTCACGTAAAGTAGCCTTGTAGACAAGTTTTGGGGGAGTGAAGGCAAAATGCACACGATATAGTACCTTCAATGCCCTTAGATGGCGATATCGCTTCTTTATATCAAAAATTGACTGCTGCAGAAAAAGTTAGGTGCCATGAAAAATGTAATTTGTAATTGCATTACTCATCACAAATGTAGTGGAGTAAAAAGTACATTTACTTGCTCAAAAATGTAGTCAAGTAGAGAGTAAAAGTTGCCAATATCTTTGATACTCAGTACAACTACAAAGTAGCCAAAATGATACTTAAGTAAAGCAACTAATTACATTTACTCAAGTACTTTACACCTCTGGTCTCCATGTTCAATATATTTTGAGTTTGGGACTCATTTCTCAGGAGAACTGCTGAGACCTCTGATTACTGATGACATACACTAAGCGGAGGCTGGTGGCAGCGGCCAGCATGATAAACAAGGATCTTGGTCCAAACACCCACTCATTCGGATAAAAAAGATTTCTGCTGAGCTTTTCTTCTGGGATGTACCCTTAATAACCATGTGACACAAGCATCTTTTATGTTACAGTTAAAGGTTTGAGGTTTTCAATGCAGCTGACACAGAGAGAAAAGGGCAGAAAATTGCAATTAAGTTAAAACATGGCAGTTTATTTTTTAATATATATTTTTCTTCAGTAGTAAAGGACTGAAAATACTGTTCTTATAATGGAGGAAATCAGCACACTCAAACGATTTTTATATTAGCATTCAAACATACATGAAGACAAGCGACACACGATACATCAAGTAGCAGTCATAGGCTCTGAAGTAAACTGACAACAGGTTCAAAATGAAAAACAAACTACATTAAGTTAAAACAAATGTGTATACTATACAATATATGTATACATCATATCTGAAATAAAATATACTTTTAGCTTCTATCTTCACTTAAGTTCACAACCAACAACATCTAAGTCACTCTATTCAACCCACATACTGAAATAATGACATGCAATTAGTTCAGTACCTTACTGTACAATGTTAGGCTATTTTGATCTTAAATTAATAGTTTGCAATGAGGCATGTGGTTCTCTAGACAGAGCCAAGTTGTATGCTGGTACTGACAAAGGACCTCATGAAAAAAAAAAAAAGAAAAAAAAAAAGAGTTCAAGATGGTTCTTATACAATAAGCTTTGTGAGGCTAAAAATACAAACTGGGTTTTTTCAATAGATGCAAATGTGGGCATAACTCCTGAAATGATTTATTTTAATTTATATGCTATATCATATTTTCCAGACAAAAAACAAACAAAAACAATCCTATGTTAGCAGGACTGGGTGTGCATGGCAGTCTAAGTAAAGCTGACAGGAGTGTGTGGTGCTTTAGCTGACAGAACACGGGTCATCTTTACTGGGCTTCACCTCTCCCTGCAGCAGCTGGATCATTACTGCCTTGGTCATGTAACTGGACGTGCTTTGTTTCCCCACAGCTGGTGTGTTGTAGAAGGCCTCCATGTTATCCTGTGGATTTTATTTATCTTCTTAGTAACATCACCACAAAATGCTAATGCAAGTGGATGTGCCATTCAAATTCATACTGGCTGCTGTGCTTTAAAATACATTAGATATTAGGGCTTTCAGTCTATTTATTACATGATATGCTGATTAATGAATTGCATAAATGAATTTTTACATAGAAAAGGCACCAAATAAAGATAATTCAAAGACAAATACACAACTGTGGCAGTTGTGGCACTGAATAGATATTATAAAAAAGTATTTAGTCAAAATGTTGTTCGTTTTATATTATATTTATATATATAT
This sequence comes from Mylopharyngodon piceus, assembly GCA_039654765.1. Lineage (NCBI taxonomy): Eukaryota > Metazoa > Chordata > Actinopteri > Cypriniformes > Xenocyprididae > Mylopharyngodon > Mylopharyngodon piceus. The sequence continues at coordinate 20,773,798 of CM077442.1, forward strand.
ATATATATATATATATTAAAATGATTGGGGTTTGTAAGATTTCTTTTTTTGAAAGAAATGAATACTTTTATTCAGCAAGAATGCATACAATTTATCAAAATACATTTACAGTGTTACAGAAGATTTCTAGTTCTATTTATCAAAGAATCCTTAAAAAAATATATATATATATCATGGTTTCCACAAAAATATTCAGCAGCACAACTGTTTTCAGCCTTGATAATAATAAGAAATGTTTCTTGAGTAGCAAATCAGCATATTAGAATGATTTCTGAAGGATCATGTGACACTGAAGACTGGAGAAATTATGCTGAAAATTCTACTTTGCCATCACAGTAAAAAATTATTAATATTTATTACTATTTCACAATATCATTGTTTTAACTGTATTTAGCATGTGAGCATAAAAGACTTCATTAACTCAAAAGGTTTTACATGTTAAATCACCTGTTTCTCAGAGCCCTCCAGTCTGCTGTGGTCTTTCTGAAAGTCAGCAAAGGCCTCCTTAACCAACCGGTCCAAATCCACCGGCTCCTGAAACTCCAGCTCCGGGTTTCTTTCCAGCACAATTGACACCACCATCAACAGCTGCATTCCAGTCATCAAAGACACAAACACAGAGTCAAACAGCAGATAAGGCGAATGATACATCAGATTACAAATTCAAAATAAGTTAAGGCTGCAGTAGGGACAAACTGTGCCTAACCTCCACAATTATCTGCCTGTACTCAGCCAAAACGATGTTCTTTAATGTGTCCTCCACCAACAGAGAAAAATTCATTTCATACATGGTCATATCTGACAGAGTAGGTTGCTGCAAAAGAGTCAAAGTTGGACATGGTTATCTCAAAACGCAGATATTCTGAACACATTTAAAACAATCCTTTAATGATGCAATACAGAGACATTATTTCTCTAGAACTACAGTTCCTCTGCAAGACCATGCTTAATATTTCCCCAAAAAAGATCAAAGGTTTTGAAGGAGGAGTTACCTGAGGGAGATGTTTTCCTCCAACCATGATGCCATTACGTGTTCTCTCCAGGATTTGCCAAACACGGTCATAGAAGCCGAGAGGGGTGCGGTTGAGGGAGCCATCTATCTGACGTCTATTTAACCACGATCTATAGAAATATGAAAGATCAAAATGAATCCTACAAACTGTTAAAATGGACAAATCCCTGAATGCTAACTCTGCAGCTGGATTCATTTGGGAGATAATACATAAATTCAGGACTCAGTAAGATATTTTAATGTTTTTGAAAGAAGTCTTTTAATGCTTGGGCTGCATTTATTTGCTTAAAAATACTGTGAAAACAATAACATTGTGAAATATTATTACAAATTAAAATAACTTTGCTCTGTTTTAATACATTTTAAAATGTATTAAAATGTCATTTATTTCTATGATGGTAAAGCTGAATTTTCAGCAATCATTACTCCAGTTTTCAGTGTCAGATTATCCTTCAGAAATCATTTTAATATTCTGATTTGGTGCACATAAAACATTTCTTATTTATTATGAACACTCAGACAGCATTCATAATACAGTTGTGCTTCTGTGATTTTTTTTGTCAGTATTCTTAAATATAAAGAACAAATTCTTGAATATAAAGAACAATTTATTTTTATAAATAGAAATCTTTTGTAACAAAGTAAAAGTCTTTAATGTCACTTTTGATCAATTTAATGCATCCTTGCAAAAAAAATTATTAAATTCATTCAAAAAATAAATAATCTTACTGATCCCAAGTTTTGGATGACTGCGCATTATCAGAAAATCAGGTTCTCTTACTTGATAATTTTCCCCAGTTGCCCAATTAAAAAAAATAGGATTAATTAAATGATGATAAACTGTATACTGTTGCGATTGGACACAGCAAATAATTCCCGTTTGGCAGGTATCTACAGTAACACAGAAATGGTGGGCATCCTGCACCTGCCAGTCTGCTGAGGCTGGAGGACATCCAGCAGGAGCTGTTTGACATCACTAGGGGACATCTGGTAGATGTCCTGAGGTGGCATTTCTCCAGCACGAATCTTCAACTCATGTTTCATAGCTTGAACAATCCACCTGATTGAAATATGGGAATGACAAGAAAGTTTAAGGAAACCCATGTAAACAGTTGATCGAAAAGATCTGTGCAGAACCTAATACAATATATTTATTATTTAATGATGTGAACATGTTATTTCTATTATTTAGGCTCATGCTGTGAAACAGGATGGCATACCCAACACGGATCTTCAGCATGCCACTGAACAGCTCTGGGTTGTTGGAGATGATCCAGCCAATGTGGATGACGAGCTCCTGCTGCAGCACGGCCTCTCGCTCGCCGTGAGGGCTGCACTTACTGTATATGATGTCCTTAATGACCCCTGGAGACAGCGGGTTAGAGATCACGATCTCCTCATGCCCAAACAGCCCGAGAGTGACCTGGTAAATCAGAACTGCCATCAGTCTAAATCACAATAGATGATTTCTCAGAGAAGCATTTTGGTCATTTCTGTTTCTTTGAAGGGGATTTAAATGTACTGCAATGACTCAAAACAGTATTATTATTTTTAAAATGTATAAATCCAACCCAATATCATGAGAAAATTAACTATTTTACCAGGTGGCAATTTCGTATGAATTTGTACGATGTGATTTGTATGAAAATGTTAGATTTTTATAAAGACCGTAAGCATGACGTTCCACCCCTAAATCTAACCGTCAGTGGGGCGTAAGCAGATCTTTTTGGTCATTTCTGTTTCTTTGAAGGAGATTTAAATGTACTGCAATGACTCAAAACAGTATTATTTATTTTTAAAATGTATAAATCCAACCCAATATCATGAGAAAATTAACTATTTTACAAGGTGGCGATTTCATATGAATTTGTACAATGTGATTTGTATGGAAATGTTTGATTTTTATAAGACTGTAAGCATGAAGTTTCACCCCTAAATCTAACCGTCAGTGGGGCGTAAGTAGATCAAATGAAAACGTACGAATGATATTATATGAAATAATACAAATGAGCCACCAATTTGCCAAAACACAAAATAGTTATGAATTGAGTGTTTTGTATAAATCACAAATTCACAACACTCCAGTACATCTATCCTTTTCAAGAAAAGTTCCCACATAATGTGAATGAAAGTGGCAATGAGTCATACAATCTATACAAGATAAAGTTCTATTAAACACTGCAGATCTGCATAAAAATTACAACATTATTACAGCAGTCCCAAAGCATTTGGACACATTGATATTTATCAGAGGTAAACAAACATTTTGGGCATCTCTGATATATATGAATACCACTGTATTAGATGTCAAAAGATAGCAGAAATTTCACAAAAAAAACAAGCTTGTTGGCCTATATCTATTTGGGTACTTGGGTTATCAAATGTTAAAGAGGAAAAAAAAGAATAAAAAATAAAAATAAAAAAATCACCATGAGACCAGCTGTAACTGCAAAAATGCCTCAGAAAAGTGACGTTACATTTGGGAATTGTCTAGTAATGCCACTTGGTCTTTGGTTATATTTTATCATCTATGCAATGAAAAATTATATTTTTAAGACTGGATTAAGTATGTGGTTGCTTGCTTTGCATTATCTGCTGTTGTATCTCCTTACTGTTCCCAGCAGACTTCAATATTGCTCTGCTATGGCAATTTACCTAAATACACATTAAGTAGGGAGCATAGAGAAGGGCTCAGATTCTTCAAATTAAATAAGGCTAAGACTCTATGATTCTACATGCAGGTCAGCTCAGACTGCTCTTGTATGCAAGGAATGACCCATTTTCAAACCAAAACGTACCCATTTATCTTACCCACAACATTAGGCCCCTAGGATGCAATTTATATGCAGATTCACTGCTATTGCGCTACTCTGATGAATCATTTCACAACCACCAGGGGCTAAACAGGACTATGTTGGGAAACTATGGCAGTTCATTAAACAAACACTCCACACCACACGTAATGTTTGTCTCAACACAAAGCAAATAAAAGGTAAATGTACACTGATGTTAAATGTAATGCACGAAACAGTGGGATGGTTGCAGGAGTTCTAAAAGCGATCTTTGCTGCAAAAGGAGTAGTGAAGCGTCAAATGAAACGGCTGCAAGTTAGCTTTGCCAGTGATGACTGATGCAATTAGCTATTATCCTGTCATGTAATAGGAAGAGGAGTCCATCGTGAGTTCAGCATACAACTGATATGAAGAGAAAACATTCAAAGCTAATTTTAACCTACTTATAATCAGTGAACATTAAAATGTTTGATTTCATTAAATTTTGACTTGTTTGTTCATATCTTATCAGTTATTTAGGCCCCTGTTCCTGTTTTCCACTTACCTGCTTGCCATGCACTAAAACACTAGTAATGCTCGGTGCAAGGCTGTCCACTAGTTTAGTTAAGAGACTGGCAGCAAGGCGCACAACGGACCTGGTGAACACAACACAACAGACATATACTCACTCATTCAATGGAGCCAAACATAAATTGGACTGGAGTCTATTATAAAATATAGCTTATTCCTAAAATTTATTCATTACTGTACAGAAGTCTGGGGTCAGAAAGATTTTTTTTTTTTTTTTAAATAAAATAATACTTTTATTCAGAAAGGATACATTAAATTCAAAATCAAAAGTGACAGTAAATACATTTATAATGTTGCAAAAGATTTATATTTTAAATGCTGTTACATCTTATTCATTAAAGGATCCTAAAGAAAGTATCACATTTTCAACATTTTTAAAATGTTTCTTGAGCAGCAAATCAGCATATTATAAAGATTTCTGAAGGATCATGTGACACTGAAGACTGGAGTAACAATGCTAAAAATTCTGCTTTTCAATCAGGAATAAATTATATTTTAAAATATATTAAAACAGAAAAGAATATTATTTTTATGTAATAATATTTTCACAATATTACTGTATCTTTGATCAGATAAAATGTAGCACTGGTGAGCACAAGAGACAAAATGTTTCAAAAATGTTTTAAAAATCCTACCGATTCCAAACTTTTGGCCGGTAGTGTACTTGCTGCCTCATAAGCAATGACAAATATTGTTGGAGCTCAACAGTAATTCATTTCACATATATCACCAAAAAGACTTGTTACAAGAACTTTGTGAATGCCGTCAAACTTCTTTGAACTTTATTTTTGTGAAATCTAATTGTAATGCAGCATGATGCTCATTTAAATACATGAGATGTTGTTATATTCCAAGATTTTGACCTCCTCTAGAATTTAAATCCTCATTAATATTTCAAGCTGGGCCCTCTGGGACAAAAACGATCAGGAGAGCTCAGCATCTCAAAGTGACAAAGTGGCACTGGGCATTTAAACCCTGCTGTTGTTGCTCCTGGACTAAAGTTACACTTCCTACACGTTTGTAATTTACATTTCCATATATTTATTAATTTATTTGGCAGGCGCTTTTATCATAGTGTATTCAGGGTATATGTTTTATCAGTAGGTGTGTTCCCTGGAAATTGAATACATGACTTTAGTGTCATTTGAGAACCTATTTTAATGTTCACCAATTTCATGTTTAGCTGATGGATTCCTTTGAGGAATTAATATAAATAAGTGTTATGGACAGGTTATACTGCCACAGACATAATGGAGTTTGGCTCACAAACAAATTGCAAATGAGACACTGTTACAGTGATAACCCCAGCTAAGTTTGTGTTATGAAGGACATAAAATAGCTCAACTCCATAGGTGCAAAATAACAATTATAAAATAAAAAAAACAAACAAGTAATGAGCTGCATGGTTTCTCTGTGCAGGACTGAGCGGATGTAAAGAAAAACAACAACAAAAAAGGATGAGTGCTGCGTGCTCATGAGTTAACACATCCTTCAGCACAGAGTCAACAGTTATACCACACATGCAGAGGTTGTATACCCCACCGGCCAATTACCTGCTTGCCATGGACCAACATAGTGGTTATATGAGGAGCTATAGAACCGGCAAACTTCTGGATAACGGCCGCAGCACTACGCACCGCCAGCCTACATGAGGTTTGCGTTTAAAAATATATATATATGCGCATAGTGTGTTCAGTTGCATGTAACATTAGACAAATACACAGAACAGGTATAAACAAAATTAGCCATAAATATATCAAGAGTTGATCAATTTACCCAACTATAATGAGAAAATAAGTGAAACTCTAAACACTTCCAGTGAGTGCAGTGAAAAGAGGAATAACTTACCAAAGCTTCCTGCTCCCAGCTCTTCTGTAGATTCTCTCCAAGTCATCCTTAAGATTCTCTGGACATAAAGAGGGTTAAGAATGGCATGTTAAGCATAAAAACACGTATTTTCAGCCTTAGTATAGTCTGTAAGACAACATCCCTGGAGCATTTAGGCCCAAAGACATGTGGAAGCTCCGGCTTGCAACATAAAATCGCATATAAGCATATATTTAATCGCTCCACGCTTGTTCAATAGGTCCGTTTAAGAGTGTGAACAGTCTTGAGCTACGAGATAAACTGTAACTATGGGAATTAAGACCTTGGTGTGAGCTAGCATTGCCAACCCACTTGCTTAGCCATGAAGGCACTAAATGGATTACAGCTGTGGACATTTCATTCAGATGAGCTTTAAAAGCAGCCATGCAGTAAGATGTGTCCTGTGGCTCTTTAAAAAGCTCACCATTTCAATAGTGCTGAAATACACATTTAATGATTAAAACGTTAGTAAAAATACCTGACATTTCAGAGGTCGAGAAATCATTTGACTGAACTAATAATAAATATCTCATTTATTATGTACAATTTAAGTGACTAAACCACGTACCGTTTTTATCGAAGAAGTCTGGGCCTTCTTTTTTGAGGAGAATACTGGCCAGTTGGGCTTGACTGGCCAGACAGTCACAGTCCTGATAACAGAATATGAGTTATATAAGAGCACCTATATTAAACTCATAATCACACACAGGCAGGATATTTAGGCTCACATGGAATTTCTGTAGAATCTCAAATGTGGATTTATGCAACCATTCCTCGACGTTAATCTCGGGCTGCTGCTCCAGGTCAGAGGCGTTCGGCGTGCTGGTTTGACGCTTTACCTTCGAGTGCTTGGGCAACTCCAGCTCCTCAAAGCTCTTGAACTCTGGGATCCTACCCAGAGGAATGCATTATGGAAAAAGGAAATGGATTATGATTCTGCTGCATGCATTTGAAACTGTGAAGGCAATTTCCTTCCATTGCCTCAATGAGTATACCATATTGAACAAAGGTGAAAATAAATGGTGTAAATGGAGGTTACTTACTCAGCTTCATTGACACGTAGGAAATCCAATTGCTCCACCACAGCGCCTGATATCAGGGTCTATAGAGTTTCCACAAACAATGTTACATTAGACATAGGAAATACACAGGCATTTAGATGAATCATGTAATATTACATTATAATACAATACGTTCTAAACGACTGACTGTTAATCAACACACTAAGCGACTACAGTACTGTAAAAAAAAAACTGCCGCCATTGTAAAATTCTCTATTATGCCGAACTCTGTGGATATAAATTTTCATACAAAATATTGCACAAAGGGAACCTGAGTAAATACACAATGCATTTGCACAATACACATGTATTATGTCACTGTACATGTGATGCTGTATGTGCTTTACTCCAGATATAGGAAGACTTGCAATGTCTTTTGAAACTTCTCTATGAGGTGCAGTTGTTCTTGGAGACATTTTGACAGGTTGACCAACTCTGGGAACATTTATCATAACTCAGATTCTTCTCCATTTGGAGGTAATGGCTCACATTGTGTTCAATGGAGTCTATGAACCTTAAAAATGACTTTATAACTGCCTTGAAAATTACTTTCAAACTCTTATATCTCAATATTTCCTATATTGTTGCACTGCCTACCTTTACACAAATTGAATGGCTCAATATATTGTACACTACCGTTCAAAAGTTTGTGGTCAGTAAGATTTTTCTGAAAGAAATTATATATATATTTTTTAGGGCTGTCAATAGAATAACTTTTAATCACGATTAATCACACACTTATTGTGAAATTAAGCCTACACCATTTATCTTGTTTAACACGTCCATTTTGCCATCATTGCCTATATCCAGCAAAGTAAACCATCAGATTGAAGTGTGAATTTCTCAAAACTGTATTTTTCAGCTTTTTTCAAGTTAAATTTAGATGTCTTTCCAAAAAAGGACACCAAATAACCAAATGATATTTTTTCATATAATTCATACATTTATGTACACCAAAGCACCCATAAAAAAAAAATAAAAAAAATAAAAATAAAAAATCACAGCAAAAAAAACAAAAACAAAAAACCTTTCAGAATTCACAGTGTATAGTATGTGCAACAGCAAAGAGCTTGTCTTGCATATATACTAAAGTACACAGCAACATACAGAGGACAGCATTATCCTGAATGTGTGTGAAAACAATGTGAATATACTGAAATGTGTCTGTGCATATATACAATGTGCGATCAGTGCGTCGAGAGCGCTCATACAGGATTTGTTTGCGCATCAATATAACAGACTCATGCGTGCTCCTGTACGTCACCGCAATCGTCTTTACTTTGATTGCAATCCTCATCCATCAAAACTTTCATAGCAAGAAGCTGGTTTGCTTTATCCAGCCGAGAAACATAGTTTTCTTATCATCTGGCCATACAGCGGTGGGATGTTTCGACGTTCTGTTCAGACAGGAACAGCGCGATGCGGGAGGGCTCGCGCTCTTCGGATACAATGTACAGTGACAGGATATGACAGAGAGTTTGTGTTTTAAAGCGAAACAGACACTGGAATGAATAATTCTCTCTGCCATCTCTGATATAATCAGCATGGACTTTAAGATCATCTAACTGCGTGACGTAAATTACGTTATGACGCAATTTCACATGCTTCCATAATTTTTTTTTTTTTTTTGCATTAAATATGCGTTAAATTATTTTAACGCGTTACGGATTTTGAATTAATCGCATGCGTTAACGCGATAACGGTGACAGCCCTAATATATATACAGTATCTCACAAAAGTGAGTACACCCCTCACATTTCAGCAACCATTTTATTATATGTTCTCAAGGGACAATACTATAGAAATGAAAATTGGATATACTTTAGAGTAGACAATGTGCAGCTTGTATAGCAGTACAGATTTACTGTCCTCTGAAAATAACTCAACATACAGCCATTATTGTCTAAATAACTGGCAACAAAAGTGAGTACACCCTAAGTGAACATGTCAAAACTGTGTCCAAAGTGTCAATATTTTGTGTGAGCACCATTGTTATTTAGCACTGCCTAAATCCTCCTGGGCATGGAATTCACCAGAGCTGCACAGGTTGTTGCTGGGATCCTCTTCCACTCCTCCATAATGACATCACGGAGCTGCTGGTTGTTAGACACGTGGCGCTTCTCCACCTTCTGCTTGAGGATGCCCCACAGGTGCTCAATAGGGTTCAGGTCTGGAGACATACTTGGCCACTCCATCACCTTCACCTTCAGCTTCCTCAGCAAGGCAGTTGTCATCTTGGCGATGTGTTTGGGGTCATTATCATGCCGTTCAGCCCAGTTTCTGAAGGGTGGGCATCATGTTCTGCTTCAGAATGTCACAGTACATGTTGGAATCCATGTTTCCTCAATGAAGCGCAGCTCCCCAGTACCAGCAGCAATCATGCAGCCCCAGACCATGAAGCTACCACCACCATGCTTGACTGTAGGCAAGACACAATCTTCTTGGTACTCCTCACCATGGCGTCGCCACACATGCTGGACACCATCTGAGCCAAACAAGTTTATCTTAGTCTCATCAGACCACAGGATGTGGTTCCAGTAATTCATGCTCTTGGACAGGTTGTCTTCATCAAACTGTTTGCGGGCTTTCTTGTGAGCCAGGTTCAGAAGAGGCTTCTTTCAGGGACGACGGCCATGCAAACCGACTTGTTGCAGTGTGCGGCGTATGGTCTGAGCACTGACAAGCTGACATTCCGCTTCTGCAACCTTTAAAGCAATGCTGGCAGCACTCATGCATCTGTTTTTTGAAGCCAGCTTCTGCACCTGACGCACAGCACAAGGTCTCAACTTCTTTGATTCAACTTCTTTGGCCTGTTCCGAGTGGAACCCGTCTTGGAAAACCTCTCTCTATGACCCTGGCCACTGTACTGTAACTCAGTTTCATGGTGTTACCAGTCTTCTTATAGCCTAGGCCATATTTGTGGAGAGCAACAATTCTAATTCTCAAATCCTCAGAGAGTTCTTTGCCATGAGGTGCCATGTTGAACATCCAGTGATCAGTATGAGAGGACTGTACTCAAAGCACCAAATTTTAACTGCTCTAATACAGTGGTTCCCAAAGTGGGGGTCGGGAGACATCGAGGGAGGGGTCGCGAGATGATTTCCAGAAATCAATTTTTTTTTTTTTTTAAATGATTAGAAATAGCAGATTTTATCAATAATTGTAACAAAATACTAAAAATAGTAGTTAAATTAAAAACAAAAACCATGCAAATAAAAAAAGCCATCAACCTCTCGATTTTCCTTCCCCTCGACCGTGACTCCTGAGGTGATTACGAAAGATTAACGACATATTAGCAACAGCATCAGTTGCAGCAGGTCAATTTACAGCACCATGTTAAACATTCCGACATGTGCACGTAGGTAATTCTTTAGGCTTTGAGCTTTGGATATTATTTTTGTCGAAATGAAACGTTGGTTAATATCGACCAAAGACAACGCAGGGAGTCCAGCGGAAGAGAGCGGAGAAGCACCACCGTCATGCCTTTGCAGTAGGCTAGACCTACATATGCAGCACACGCTATTGTGCTTTCACATATGCCGCGTTTGCAGTGCGCAACTGATCCGTGGCTGTTTATCACAAACACAACATTTACTTATTTTTATTTCAAATCCAAAAGTTGTTACTGAACATGGCTTGTCAGCATTGCGATTCTCTTTGTATACACTGTATTTCATAGATGTCATGTTTAAACGCACTACATTTAAACGTTTTATTCAATTCATTACTTTATATAAAGCAATACTTTTGATTTATATATTACGTTGCTCACGCAAGTGGCAAAACATTTAAACATAAGCTTTATGTTAAAATCACAAACATTTTAAAGTAAAACTTAAAATAGACAAAAACAGGCAACTCTTGTCTTTTCTTTTCTTTTAAATCTTTTTACAAGAAATCCCTCAGGTCATAAAGAACTTTGTTTTTCCACCTTCATGAAGAGACGAGTGCTATCTTTATGTCTCCTTGTTCACCTAAATGCCAGGTAATGTGCCCATTTCCTTGCTTTACCCAAGGCAAAAAAACCATGTTGACTGTGTAACAGAGACTTTAAATTATATGCATCTATGGTGAAATTACTAGTTTTTCGCGTCAGTACATGTTTATTTTAATGCGAACAGTGCGCTATCGTTTTAATTCAGCGCGGTGCAGCGCAGCAAAAACAGAATAGTGTAAATGATCGCTGCACAGTGCGCTTGTGGAACGCACTGCCGGACTGCATCCGTGTGCTGCGGTGTGCAGTGTGAACGCTGTAATCCGTTAATATGGGCACGGAAAAAAAATACGCACCGCAAACAGAGTAGGCCTATGAGTGAAACAGGCGTTAGTGCGTGTGCACCATTGCGCACAACGTTTGTATACTTTAACCACCTCCGAAGATATTGGGGGTCGTGAGTCACTGACATCGTTATTTTGGGGGTCGTGGGCTGAAAAGTTTGGGAACCCCTGCTCTAATACAAGCTGCAACATTTGTATGGCCCTGTCAAGCAGACAAAAACATGAACATGATGAATAGGACATATGGCTTTGCATGGTTAAACAACATACAACTGTTATCACTTAGGGTGTACTCACTTTTGTTGCCAGCTATTTTGACAATAATGGCTGTATGTTGAGTTATTTTCAGAGGACAGTAAATCTATACTGCTATACAAGCAGCACATTGACTACTCTAAAACATATCCAAGTTTCATTTCTATAGTATTGTCCCTTGAGAAGATATACTAAAATGGTTGCTGAAATGTGAGGGGTATACTCACTTTTGTGAGATACTGTGTGTATATATATATATATATATATTTTTTAATAAGGGTACATTAAATATGAGTAACTGGTGACTTTTTGTATTAATCAATTAAATAATTATTTCAAAACTATTCTCATGATTTCTCTGATTTCTCAGTATATGAACTTTTATTTAACAATATGAAACCATTCAGTGAGAGAAATATAAATTAATATTATTTTAATAATAATTTCTCATGTCTTTGTAAGAGGTGGAAAAAAGCTGGCTTTGGAAGTCAATAAGACACATTAAATATAAAATCATTTCTTATAAAGAGCACCACCTGAAGTCTGTCCACATGAACTTTGACTCCTCCAATATTTCCTTTCTTAAAAGATGCCAGCATGTCCAGGATGGGGTTGAAGCGGCTCCCCCTATCAAGAAAGAGATGCCATTACTGTACCTCTCATAAACAAAACCAGGTTCAGGCTGATTGGAGAGCCTCTTACTTAATGTTGTCCTCTCTGATAAGGACCAGGAAGAGAGGCCGGCCTGGCATCTTCCAGCACTGCTTAATAAACTGCAAGGCATTCTGTAAAACACATGTAAATACAACTGCATTAATACAAGCACAATGCAGACAGCATGAGAAACACTCTGTAACTCTGAGGCTGACACTGATGATTTATGGGGAATGTTTCTGTCTATTGCCCATTTTCTGCCCTAAATTTGATTCTTTCTTTATATAGAAAGATAGACAAAGTATGGAACACAAAGTGAGCCCTCTTCTTACATCGTCTGAGGAACTAGTGAGGTGTGATATCTCACCTTAATATCATCTATCAAAAGCATGACATCCTGGGACAAGTAGAAGTCGCTGAGATCGAAGACAATTGGATAGCAAACCACAGTCTTTCCAAGAATTCGATAAATCTGAGGGGGAGAGAAATGACCCATTGCGTTACCTGCAACTATATGGATGACTGTTATATCTAGACATCTACTTTACCTCAGACAGCAAATAAAACATACCATCCATTCTGAACAGACACGTGAACATCCCTCTAACTCTCTCTGTATTTATGTGAGAAGTGAGTTAGCTACTGAAGTCCTGCATATTGCCCACCACTGTCATACTAAACACAATCAATTCTCCAATAAATCAATTCTCCAATAAATACAGAAGATCTGGAGTTCCTATTTTTATCTTCCCCGAAATGTCATCATGCTTAAACTGAGGCTCAGCAGTTTTGCAACAGAACAATAGACTTCTAATCAATCATCTACACCTCTTGACATAAATTAAGTTTGTGTGAAGTTAAAGTTCACCTAAAAACAAAATTTCTGTCATCATTTACCCTCACGCTGTTACAAATCCATTTGACTTTTTAAGTCTGTTAAGGTTCAAAAATGACAAAAAAATACCCATAAAAGTACTCCATATATAAATTTAGTGCTATTTTCCAAGCCCTCTCAAGCCATACGATGGCGCAAGATTATTGTTTGTTCCTCACTCACAGCCATCATATGGCTTAGAATATAGTGCACAAGTCTTATTAGATGATTTTTAGTGTTTTTTGGTGGGTATTTTGTCATTTTTGAAGATTAGCAGAAGTAGTCACTATGAACTGTTGCAGTATGGAAAAGATCTGTTTACACCTGGTATTAAGATGCGTTTTTGTCGATCTGATCACAAGTGGACGACACTAAGTACAGGTGTAAACGGGGTGTAAAACGTTTTGAGCTTGTCCACTTTCAACCACTTCCAGAGGTAGTTGAAAACGCATTCGACCGGATTGCTTTCGTAGCGTAATCGCTTATGTGGTCGAACGTGTTCGAACAGCCACAAGAGACTGCCTATTTTCTGCCTACTGACTTAATGCGTAAACATTATTGGAAGCACGCTAGCTATACAGGATTTAAACTTTGTTGACTGGAGACCCAAGTTTGGTTTGATGACGAAAAATGTACCAAGCACAATGTTCTCTCACCATTCCTGATTTATAACACACATTCATCTCGTTCAGCGTGATCTTGTGGCTATTAGAGCAGAAATGAAAGCTGCTGCTCTCCGTATGTTTTATCTTAGTCTCCAGTCGCATTCATATGTAAATTGTGTGAGCTTATTTCGTCCATTACCCATACATTTACCCACCCATAGACCCTCCCCTCGAAGAATTTAGGATAGAAGTGGTTGAAAGGGGACAAAAGAGACAGATTGGTCACACTTTAGATTAGGGTCTAATTCTCACTATTAACTATTAACTACGACTTTTGCCTCAAACTCTTAATTGCTGCTTATTATTAGTTAGTAAGGTAGTTGTTAAGTTCAGGTATTGGGTAGGATTAAGGGATGTAGAATATGGTCATGCAGAATAAGACATTAATATGTGCTTTATAAGTACTAATAAACAGCCAATATCCTAGTAATATGCATGCTATTAAGCAGCTAGTTAATATTGAGAACTGGACCCTAAACTAAAGTGCTACCGACAGATTTTTTTGAACACCAGGTGTAATCAGGTATGTGTCTCCCTCGTCCATTTGTGATCTGATCGACCAAAACAGGGATTTAACATGTTTTGGGTGTGTAAAACGTGATCTAATCGACCAAAACGGGTGTAAAACGACCAAAACAGATCTTAATACCAGGTGTAAACAGGGCCTTAGAGATACAATTGCGCCATACAAGTTTGTAATGACATGAGGCTGAGTACATAATGACTATTCCTTTAAAGGAGAGTTGGACTAATATATTTAATTATCATAGGCTCTGTGGAACTCAGCCTCTGAGTTATTATACGGATTAACCACAAAGAACTGTAATGAGCAGGAGCTGAAGTAAATGAGGAAATGTTTGCATTTCCTGTCAGAAGAGGTTGTGACAGCATACAGAACATTGTTTACCTTGCAAGTACCAATGCAGCCAACAGGCCTCTCCGGTCTCCCACTCAACCCGAGCTTCTTATTGATGGCAAGGAAGCGGTATGCCTGGAAAAATAGAGACACACACACACATATCACACTCATTAAGGACTAGAATGCCTGTGTGTGTCCATTATGTGTGTAAAGGTATTATCTGAGCCATTATAGTACAGACACCATGCGGTTTAATTCATAACATGCATGTTTTGTTCAGCATTTGATTAAGAAAGCCTGGTTATTTCCCTGGAGAAAAGGTCAACAAAACAATCATGATGGGATATGTGTAGGCTTTTGTATGACTGGCACACACTGAAAACTCCAGGGATTGTTGAGTGGTGCACTTTTTACAGCATGGCAAGTGTTGAGTAAGATAACAACAAATAAAACTGTATAACATGAGGATCGCATGTTGCTGTGAATATTAATATCCCCTCATACATAGTATAACACATAGTGTGACAAAGAAGAATCAGAATGAGCCAGACAAAACAGTTTACCATGCAGTTTTAAGTTGGTCCAGTGTACCGCTGTGCTATTTTTCACAAGGTCTTATTAATGCCAACAATTAAGACAAGATCTTAGCAATTAAGTCATAATTTAAGCATAACACTTTCACAACACTTCCTCCTGACCTCAAGAAAGATGCTCTCTTCAGTAACACTAATTAGTAATTTAACATTTAGCTGATACTTTTATCTATCTCAAATTACAGTACACTTATTAGAGACACTGGTTCCTTGGAGCAACCTGGTGTTATGTGCCTTACTCAAGGGTACATTTGTGATAGTTCATGGTTCCTTGGTTCCTTTCACTTTCCAGCCTAGATTTTAAATCATTACTCTTTTCTGTATAAAACTGTAGGAATAACCAAATTCATACATTTTCTGAGGAAAATGCAAAACTGTGCTTAGCAAAAGCTAGTGTGTCCAAGTCTAATACGACTCATCCTGTTTTGTATATAAAGTTTGAAAGTGTTTTTTCCCCACTCTAAATGTACACTATTTTTGTTTGCACTGTGTCACAAAGTCAACCGATCCGCACAGATATGCTACCATTCAAAGGTTTGGGATTTAAATGTTTTTGAAATTATCTTATGGTCACCAAGGCTGCATTTATTTTGCTTAAGAAATGTATTATTATTAGTTGAAAATGGTTGTGCTGCTTAATAAAGTATGAAAAGTGTGGAAGTGTATTTTTCCCCAGGATTCTATGATGAACAAAAAGTTTGAAGAACAGCATTTTGAGTATTTGAAATGGATTTTTTTTTTTTAAATATTATAATTTTTTTTTTAATTTCTGAAGAATTTATTGTGTTCTTGCTGAATAAAAGTATTGATTTATTTAAAAAAAAAAAAAATCGTACTGACCCCAAACTTTTAAACTGTAATTGGTCCACATTGTGCGATTCAGTCTCACTTTTAGATGGATTATTCCTCTCACAGCAACAATTACGTATAAGTTGAACTGTGGGTAAAGAGTAGGGTGACCAGACGTCCCGTTTTTCCCCGGACAGTCCCGTATTTCAGCTCTATTTTTAGTGTCCCGACTTAAGAAAAAAATCATGTTTTGTCCCGTATTTCATGTTTCCTAAAATTAGAACAAAATTACCATCCAATCACAATTCGTTATCGATTAACTTGCCGTTAGTGAAGGCGGGATAGGCGGAGTCGCGCTGAATGACACACACCAGAAGCGCTCTCTTTGCCTTGCGCGCGATCCCAGTTCTCCTAGATAGCACGCGATAAGTTCTCCTTGCACCCGAATGGTCAAATGCACACATAGTTGTTAAAATGTCCGTCTTGTGGAGTATCTCACGTAAATACAGTCGGTTATGGCTTAAGTGGACGTAAACAGGTGGGTGAAAACCGGATAAGTGTCAGTATATTAAATATTACATCCATAACCTCGGTCTTAAAGGGACAGTAGCCTAATTAAATATTTGTCATTAATGTTAATCAAATAACAAATGATGTTAAATAAATGTATACATGGTAAATAAACCTACTGTATCTGAAAAAGTTTATTTAATTTGTGTCTCTATCGTATTGTTTGTAAATTTATTTTTTATGTAACAAAATAATTATAGCCTATAGGCATATATATATATATATATATATATATATATATATAGAGAGAGAGAGAGAGAGAGAGAGAGAGAGAGAGAGAGAAATAAATTTTCTCATTTCATGGTCATATTGCCCATCCCTTGCTCACCCGTCCCGTATTCCACCATGAGAAATCTGGTCACCCTAGTAAAGAGTCTCTGCAGAACAAAACAGTGCAAGGAGATTCAACTTTTTCATCCAACACATAAACCACTATGATTGTGACACTCATTAACCACATATTTAAAGGCAAAGCTGCAGTCCACATCACGACAAACAACTTAAAATGGCAACAAATACAATATCAGGGCAAAACACTAAAAAGTACAGCAGTAATTTGCATGATTTATTCATGCCACAGTACATACTGGAAATTGTAGTCCTGCCTCCCTGCCACCCTATTTCACCAATGTCCACCCACTTGGAGATCTATGGCCTTGTCACTACTCAGGTTTGCCCTTCAATCTAAATCTACGGGATTTTTCATTCATTTTATTGTCTGCCAAGTAGAAATCACAAGACTGATTGCTTAGAAAAGTAATAGTACACTTCTCCTGAAGTGTAGCAACCTAAAATCTAAGATCAAACCCCTCACCCTGCATATAGTGACGCTTGCCTCAGTAATATTCCAGTGCAGAGAGTACAAAGTCAGCGTGTGCCGACATCTTTACGACATTAGATGGAGCTCTATTTCTCTCTGACCTCCTGCAGTCTGACATTCTCAGAATAATACTCCAATACAAAAGTGTACTGCACAACACGACGAAAAAAGAAAAAAATACCAGAACAATAAGCCCCTGCTGAGGAGAATCCAGCTCATATCCAACCGAAACAGGAAAATAGATGCTAATTTAGACAAAATCCAGTTGTCAAAATGAACATTTTCGAGAGAGCTTTATGCTCCAGAACTCTTTTTCTCTCATAGCGGATCTCTGTACCTTGGAAAATTTGTGTGCAGAATAGCAATGAGGGGAAGACACAACTGAATCGAGAGTGCCCTTCCTCTAATCAGGAGCTCAACATGCCTGACACGAAACCTGCAAATGTCACGCATGTTAAGCCTGTAGCACATCAAGAGGGGCAGTGAAGCCAGTGTGCTGATGTTGAAACAAACCTTTTTAATACGCAGGATTCTGCAATAAAGACGTTCACGCTCGTATCACTTTCTGCAGCCTTGCCGCTTGAATTAGAAACAGCATGTCAACCTATGAACTGCTCTCTTATCTGCCCTTGTACTTCACATGATTATTCAAGAATATCAGGCAAAAGGATTTGTAAAAGATAAGACTGTACATTAGGGCTGCACGACTGATCAAATAAAAAATTGAAAAACAATTACAGCTGCCATAAATAAGTAATTGTGGAGAGTGTTGAGAGCTTTCCATTTTTATCTACTCCCACTGTGTCAAAATGTGTTTTTGCATCAATTGAGCATTGTAACCAAATCACAGACATTTCTGCAATGGCAAATCAGATTCATTTCAATTAGTTTACAGGTTACTTGTAAAGACAACTGGGCCTAATGAGCAAGTTTGCATAAGCAGTCTGATCCATCTTTATTGTGGCACACAATAATGAGTGCTGAAGAAACGTCACCTGACACTTAAAAAGAAGCTTTAGAAGCAAAGTGAAAGGCATAGACAGTAATTCAGAAAGATTTTAGATTTGCAGGTTGCACCACTCGCCATGTAGTCTGAGTAATAGCCAATATGCATTGCAAGTAAGAGATTATTATCAACAATGTAATCAACAAGGTGAAGACAGTGTAAATAATCAAGTGTAGACAGCTTTGATGATTATAATGGGAGTGTTCAAGACTCTGCATGGTCTGCACAGGAAGAAAGATTCATTGATTATAGCAGGATTGGAGTGTTCTAGTATTGTTGTGTTGCAAGATTTCCGAGTATAATTTATTCAGAATTTGGACACATTTTGTTTTGAGTCATGCTGCTCAAAAAGTTGACCATAGATGCTGGCTTGATTTACTTATTTATGGATTAATATAATTTATTTAATATAGAATTGACTTAATGTAGGATTAACAGATTGATTCAATATTAATTAAACTACACTACTGTTCAAAAGTTTGGGGTCAGTAAGATTTTTCCTTTTAAAGGAATTAATACTTTCAAGGATGCATTCAATTGATCAAAAGTGTATATACAGTTGCAAGAAAAGTATGTGAACCACTTGCAGAATCTGTAAAAATGTGCAAAATTTTAACAAAATAAGAGAGATCATACAAAATGCATGTTATTTTTTATTTAGTACTGTCCTGAGTAAGATATTTTACATAAAATATGTTTACATATAATCCATAAGACAAAAAAATAGCTGAATTTATTAAAATGACCCAGTTCAAAAGTTTGTGAACCATTGATTCTTAATACTGTGTGTGGTTACCTGGATGATCTACAACTGTTTTTTTGTTTTGTGATGGTTGTTCATAAGTCCCTTGTTTATTCTGAGCAGTTAAACTGAGCTCTTCTTCAGTTTCAAAAATTCTTCAGTTTTCCACCATCTTTTGCATATTTGAACCCTTTACAACAGTGACTGAATGATTTTGAGATCCATCTTTTCACATGGAGGACAACTGAGGGACTCAAACACAACTATTAAAAAAGGTTCAAACATTCACTGATGCTTCAGAAGGATACACAATGCATTAAGAGTCAGGGGGTGAAAACTTTTGAACAGGTTGAAGAGGTCCAAATTTTTGTTATTTCGCTTGAATATCATTTTTTTTCCATTTAGTGCTGCCCTTCGGAAGCAACAGAAAATACTTGCATGTTTCCCGGAAGACAAATTAAATACAATTTACCTTGATCTTCAAATTCCAAATGTTTTCACCTCCCATCTATTAATGCATCATGTTTTTTTCTGGAGCATCAGTGAATGTTTGAACCTTTTTTAAAAGTTGTGTTTGAGTCCCTCAGTTGTCCTCAGTGTGAAAAGACGGATCTCAAAATCATTCAGTCACTGCTATAAAGGGTTCAAATATGCAAAAAATGCTGGAAAACTGAAGAATCTGCAGGACCTGGAGATTTTTTCTGAAGAACAGAGCTCAGTTTAACTGCTCAGAATAAACAAGGGACTCATGAACAACCATCACACAACAAAAAAACAGTCGTAGATCATCCAGGTAACCACACACAGTATTAAGAATCAATGGTTCACATACTTATGAATGGGGTTATTTTAATAAATTCAGCTATTTTTTTGTCTTGTGGATTATATGTAAACATCTTTTATGTAAAATATCTTACTCAGGACAGTACTAAATAAAAAATAACATGCATTTTGTATTATCTCCCTTATTTTGTTAAAATTATTAACATTTTCACAGATTCTGCAAGTGGTTCACATACTTTTTCTTGCAACTGTATATAAATAAATGTAATTATAATAATCCAGTGAGATTTTTTGTATGCACAAGGAGTCTGACAACAGCCGGTATGCTCCACATGGAGATCTGATCTCACCATCATCGAGTCCATCTGGGATTACATGAAGAAATAGAAAAAAACTGAGCCAGACTAAATCCAGAAGAACTGTGGCAACGTCTCCAAGAAACCTGGAGCATACCGGCTGTTGTCAGACTCCTTGTGCATACAAAAATCTCACTGGATTATTGCAATTAATGGCAAAAGGAATGTTTGGAAATGTAAACTGATATTTCCTACTGACACACTACAGCAAAAGATATAAAGAACTGGCAAAAAAAATATGT
This sequence comes from Mylopharyngodon piceus, assembly GCA_039654765.1. NCBI lineage: Eukaryota > Metazoa > Chordata > Actinopteri > Cypriniformes > Xenocyprididae > Mylopharyngodon > Mylopharyngodon piceus. The sequence goes on from CM077442.1 coordinate 20,794,585, forward strand.
ACTGTATATATATATACATATATATATATATATATATATATATAGAAACTTTCTATGCATCAAAGAATCATAAAAAAAATATTTTCAACATCGATAACAATAATAGGATCGTGTGATATGGAAGCCTGGAGTAATGGTGGCTGACCACCATTTTGCACAATGAAAACAAATTAATAATTAAATCATTAAATCAATCATTTTATCAAAGAATATCAAAAGAAATTAATCAACAATTAAGATTTTGCAGTTCTAGTGCTGTTCCTCCTATTTAAAAGAATTATTCAAGGAATTCAAATGTGTATTATCAGTCAAGTGTGATATTGTGTCATTTACCATGAAAGGTGACAGCGACAAAGGAGCTGCAGCTGATCTAAAGTTGGCTGCCCTATCCAAAGAGCTCCAAGCATCCTTACAGAGGCATACTCAGCAAACAATCACTCCCTCTAATGCACACTGGCACACACACGTGCGCGCACAAAACTGACCGCAGATAAAACAGAGTCAAGGGAAGCAGATACTGTTGGGTGTCTGATTTCAAACAGCTTTTAAACCAAACTGCAGTAAATTGCATGTTCCGGCGACAAAACCTTACCACCCACTCACACTCCCACAGACAGAAGAACAAACACGTAAACACTCTCGCACATATTGCTCCGTGCTCTTCCCTTGATTACAGACAGGACGAGCACAAAAAACATTTAGCAAAAGATAATAATCTAATACTCAGATGGCCAGATTAGACCAGGTTGGTCAGAAAAATAAAGGCTGCATTCTATTGATATATCGTCACTATGGATTACATTTTTGCTAGCATGTTTACAAACAAAGGACATTTATATATCTGAGAAAACATTAAAGGCTATTTTGAGAGTCTTTTGTCAAACTAATTTAATCAATAGTGCACTATTGAGGTTCAAACCATGGTGTAAATCTTTAAGAGAATGCAAAAATAATTCATTGACTGACATGAGTGATGTGCCAGTCAATCCAAACTGAGTGGCTACTTGATAAACTGGCCAATGGTCTAATGGAGCGACTGTCACAGAAATTGATCAGTCTGGAAGATTTGTTTGTTGGTCAGTTTGATTGATTAAACAGGGGTACCTTCACCAGCTCTTTCTGAGGCCAGATCTGAATGGGCTCCACCTGCTGTGGGGTCTGAGTTTGAATGCCATAGGTGTTGAGGAAGACCTGCAATCTGAAAGACACAAGCAAGACAAAGACGATTTAAACATTAAACACGACTCTATTAAAAATAATGTGTATCATTTCTGCAACATTAGTGGAATCAAAGGAATTGCAAAAATAATGACAAACTTATAGAAGCCAACAGAGGCTATATTATATATATATATATATATATATTTTTTTTTTTTCTTGATATCACCACCTGTGTGCTCCCATATGTTCGGAAACAATCATTCCATTGTAATTCCATTTGGTGCAATCGTTGTGCCACATTCTATCCTCCCTTTAAAAGCGAATCACATTATAGTGATATCTGGTTCTAGTTAAACAATATTAACATTTTACAACTTTAATATTAACTACTGAACATATTTTACTATTAACTATTACACATTTTTAGATGTAATTTGTCTTTAATTTGGCATCATAAATGTAACATTATAACTACCATAATGAACATGATTCAAAGTTTTTTTATGATTAAAAAAAAATAAAGTTTTTTAGAATGCTGAATACAGAAGACTTACTTGCCAGTGGTTCCCTCGAAATTTTCCTATGAGTTTTTATAATGGGGTTTTTATAATGGGGTAAAATAAGGTGTGTGGTAAACATAATTTGACGATACTTGAATATTTTGTTCTACAACATAAACTAAACACTCACACCCAAATGTTCTTATCTAACTTCTCTTCTAAATTCGTGTTTTCAGTATGGGTGTGTGTGTAATTTATGCTGTAGAGCAAAACGTCCAAGTATCAGCAAGTTATGTTGTACCACAGACCTTATTTTTCTCATAATAAAAACCCATAGAAAAATCTCAAGGGAACCAGTGGTGAATTATTCTTCGGGGTTTTGACATCATCCCTGCACCACTTTATTTTGCATCTCGAAGAAATCAGTATACTGCATGGTACGCTAGGCTAGCAGGCTAATAAGTTAATAATTGGATAATTATTGCTTCTGCATGAATGTTTTTAATACAACGGCTGAGGGAGTGATGGCAAATTTGAGATCTTTCTCTTTTCTGACCAACATAATCGCTCTATAATTTTTTCCTATTGTGGATTTTTTCTTTTGCTATTGAAGTAAATAAGAATACAACCATTTTATTTGTTGTAGTTTCCGTTCACCACTATTTCCGTTCCGTTCACCACTCTGTTTCTGAGAACCCCGGAAATGTGAAGAGTCCATTTCACCATTTTATCTTCGGTAAATTATGTGGTAATTTAAAAGACATTAATTTTCATATTTACATAGTTAACATGCATCATAAAGTGGTTATGTAAGGTTTGTAATCAAGCGCTGAAGTAAAGTATCCATTAAGGTCCAAGGGGAAACAATCTTGCATGACTGTAAATACATAAATGAGTGGTCTGCAGGCACTTAACATGCTAAGGGGTTTAATGAAAATGTATGTTTACAAGCAACCAGAACCTTTGCTCCAGCATACACTATAATATTTAAACAACATTATTTCAGCTTTGCAAGGAAGGTGAGGTATTAAGTGAACTTGCTGCTTTAAATGAAGGTACTGATGGTTGAGTTGGACAAGTAACCCTGATTAAGGTTTGCCGTGTAAAGAAGTGGAGAGGTGGGTTAAGTGCTGGGGTGAACAATGTTAAATTAACTGCAGAGCGGGTCTGGCTGGGACCAGCTGGCCACACGACCTCTTTAACCTCCCCCTCTACCCAGAAAAGCTTTAAATGAGAGTGCTGATAGATGAAGGCTACAGAATAGCCCAACAATTAATGTGAAGACATCAATTAAGCGAGAGGACGAAGAGAGAGAGACATGAGAAATGTATTTACCTTTGACTTTCTGCTACCAGGGCCACATGAATGACCACATCGTTCACAATGGGACCCTGCAGGAAACAAACAAAGAAGACGTATTAGAAAACTTTGTGTCTCAACGGAGAAGACTCAAAGGCAAGGGCACTGAGTGTAAAATCCATCGCCTGTGAGTTCAGGAGTGAGTGACTTCACTAAAAATGAAGAAAAGAGAGAAAGACCTTAAGAGTGAATGAAAAGTCAGAGCAGTTTGAGTATAACCGATGACTAGGTGGCTGGAGGGAATAGGGGAAAAACAAGCTTCATCGAGAGGGAAAAAGAGAGACTGCAGACAAAGATGAGGGAGATGATGGTGGATCAGAGCCCTGATTCTTTATGCTAGCTCATTACAGCCGTTTGGGCTGGATGATGTAGTAATTTCGCTGAGATAATGAGCTGCTGATTGCTGAAGGTTTAGGTTGGGTCATATCAATCAGTGGCTAAAGCCCTCTGCCTACACACAGAGGACACCCAGCATCCATTTAAACCTTCCACAGCCACAACTCCAAAACTGCAAGAGGATCTTAATGGCTAATTTGTCTTGTTTTCTTGAGATCGCAACTCGCGGGCTTCTCTTTGTCTCAAAACAATCGTCATTTCTGCGATTCTGCTTGGTGCTGCGGTCAAACAAATGATAACCGAGGTTTGCAGGCACTCCTCTTGCAAAAATGTACAGCACATACCAACCCCCTGCAGCTACAACTCCCAAAGTCATAATATTAACCAGCTTATATGTAAATAACACACCTCCAAATGCGCTAAAACGCATCATACGTCAGTATAGACAGATCTATTAGTCTGAAAGGAAGATTTATATTTGTGATGTAGGCTGTTTGCCTCATCTCTGTTGTTGTTTGCTTCCCCTGAAACGGGGGCGATAAGTGCTTGGTGAACAGGGCAAATCACAGCTTTGGGTTAAATGACATATTGGCACAGCCATTTTGTGGAGGCAGTGCAGTGAGTCATCATAAGGGCTGATCAACAGAGACTATTCATGCTAATTCTGCCCTGTATGAGGACTGCAGAGGAGGATGGTATTTTGTTCAGGTGGATGGAAGCAGGTTCAAGCTGCCCTTGATGGATGGGAAGTGAATGTCTGGGTATGTTATTAATCTGTGACAGGTACAGAAGTATTCAAAAAGTGAAAAGGTGCAGTATAACTGCAGTAGTTTGCATTGTGCCAAGAACAACATTGAAACAACTTAAAGAGATATCAGTCATTTATGCACCATTAGTGGCACCAAACATAATTGCAAAACAATCAATAGCAAAACCATCAACATTAACATTTACTGTACGCATTTGCCAGATGCTTTTGTCTAAAGCGACTAAAGGCTGGGAATCATACACTTGCTGACTGAGGATCACACACTAAAAGGCTATCAAGTCGTCCCGAACACAACGAACTCACAAAAGAAATATGTGGCTCCTTACACATGACACATGAAAACAATGTGTGTTGTAAAATTGGTTTAAAATAACATGTTTTATATATTCTGACTGTGCTCATCATACACTACACAATTTTCTGTGAAATAAGTCAACTCCAACAGCTCAAAATCTGCAGACTGGCTCTGACTTTCGGCAACTATCGTTGACTCGTACAGGCTGCAAATCAGGGTAAAAATCTGTGCTAAAGTTGTGTAGTAGTCCAGCTTTAACAATGCATTTAGGGCAAACTTTTATCTGATTCCCTGGGAACACACAAACAGACACAAACAAACTCATGACCTTGGCATATGAGCTACAGGAATCACTTTTTTCTATTGTTTCTGTTGTTGATCACTACAAAAAATTATTTTGACTCAAATTTCAGCTTCAGTAAATAATATAAAATATATTACAATGAAAGTGTAAGGGTCAGATACTGTACATTTGTACAATGTAAGTCTATTGTAACAAGTCCACTGTAAGTGCATTTTTTTTTTTTAAATGTGAGGTATAAAATATGCTTTTCTCACAGCAGTGTAGTTATGACTTTGTAGTGATGCTATAAAGAGATGTTTTATTGAAAGTGGTGGGACTGATGGCAGTTGGTGGTGTACGAATTCCTGCAAGTCAAGTCTACTGGTGATACTAGTACAGCCCCTCTGCACTTTGCAGACTGCTATGGTCTCTCTCTCTGTACTGAAGCAGCAGCCAATAAACTATGAACAGCTCAATAGGACTGACAGTGATAAGAAATGCTCTGTATTAATGTCTCCGTTACCAATCAGTCAAATGATCTTTATTCATAATGTGGCTCCAAGAGCCCCGTGGTGAATCAAACAATCAGTATTTACCTCTTATGACAAATCTGTCTTCTTCTGCAACTTCAGGAACATTAATAAATTAAAGATTGAAACAACTGTCACAAAAAAATGAAGAAATAAGGATAAAGGCTCTTGCAACTGTATCTGCAGAAAAGCACAAATTAGTCCTCAAAACATTAAACTTATAAGGCATTGTGGTATCAGATGGGAATATCGCGGCACTTTGATATATACCACATCTATGTATGACTACCATATTTATATTCATTGGTATTTACTAGCACTCCAACTTCAAATAATACTATAGTAACATGGTATAGTCCATACAGTATGGTATAGTATAGTTATGAGGGTGGATAAGCAATTTTAATAATGGGATGGCATCTTTTGAACATTTGGTGCTTTCACAAATTCAACGCAGTCATACATTGACAGGCTTAGACTCTAACAGTATCTAGGTTAAGATTGACTGTGGTGTAAGCTGCTCCTGCGTGCTGAGGAAATTTCATATCTGATGTAAAGAGCACTTGAAAAACCTCCCTGGCAGCTAAGTGATGTTTTCACAGAGTCTGGAGCTGCTGGAATTGAGATGGGATCACTAATGGCAAAACTCCACAGCTTTTGAGTGTATCACAAAGGTGTAAAAGTACAGACTAATGAAATGCAGTATATTGCATTTGAGGCAACAGTAATAGCAATACAGAGTTCACATATCATGTTATTAGAACGCTTTCTGATTCTGCAGAGAGTAGCAGCTACACACCACAACACAACATTCTGCATAACACCAGCATCGCTCATATGGCAGTAAATATAATGTTCTATTTTGACAAACTCAAATAAGCCATTTTCCTGAATCCATTTGTAACGGTGTGTGTGGCTGTATCAAGGAAGCGCACAACGAAGCAGTAGTCAAATGAAACAGTCTTTTAATAATCAAGAAGAACACGCAGGAGAATTAGAGTAACAACCACTTGGCACAAACAGTATCGGACAAATGAAACTCAGGGCTTATATACTCAGAGAGCGTAATCAAAAGTGAAACAAAACAGGTGAGTGAAATCAGGAACTATGGAAACTAATTAAACTGAAACTAAGGGGCTGTTTACACGACACCGTTTTCAACTAAAAACTGAATTTTTTTTAATACGTTTTGGCTGTTCATTTACACGACAACGGCATTTTGGTGGCCTGAAAATGCAAACTTTTGAAAACGTGTTTCAAAGTGTACGTTTTTGAAAACGCTACTGTTGTCATCTCTGTGTAAACTGCAAAAATGTGAATATGTGAAAACGGTGACGTCATGCACATGCGTATTACGTGTTTAGTCTTTCAAACTTATTTTTCAACGTGTTTTCTGTAAATGTGTGAGACTTATGATTTATTAGCCACTATAGGGAAATAACAAGAAGAATATCAAAGTGCAGTAAACTATAAAAATAAGGTGGATAGGCATGCACGTTTGGCGCTGTAAAAGAATGTGTATGCGCAGGTGCGTAAGTAGTCTTTTTAGTAATTTTCGCAGATCCGTGTGAACGGCGATAGTTTTAATAACGTTGTCATCTGTAAAAAGAAAAAACTTTTCTGTTTTTTAGTACATCGTTGTCGTGTAAACGTACCCTAACTAGGAACTAAGGAGAACGGGAACAGAGCAAACAGGGTGAAAATTAAACTAAAACATAACATACATGCTACACCATTCTTATGATAAATGATTGCAAACTTATTTTAGCTGTAAAGATTCTGTTCTATTCTCAATGCAAATTTGAAGTAACTGTAAAGATTCTATTCTAATCGGACAGCCTGAAATAATCCCCTTTTCCTTAAAACCATTTATGTGATAAATCAATGCAAACCTAATGGACTGTCTCTTAGAGATATGATGTGGATAAAAGAGATCAGGCAGATCCACATTCCCATTGCAGTTTGTTCTGCCAAAAGGCAAAAACATTAACCGATGTGAACTGCTGCTCTTTAGGATGTCTAATGTTCCTTTAAGGATCAAAATTTGAAGAAGTCTCTTTGTTGATGCAGTGAGATAGTTTTCAATGTTAAACCCTACAGCTGGTAAGTTTGGGATCTTCTCTCATTTTAGGTTTACATATTTCAGTTTATAAAGCAAGCTAAGAAATGGAGAGACAAAAATTATTCTAAAGTCTTGACACCATATTGAAAATCTGGAATTCAAAATCTTATTTAAAACAAGCTATAAACATAGCAAATATACAATAAGCAAGCAGTTATAAATAAACAAGCAGTTATAAGATTTTGCAAAATGTTTAATAAAATTGTAAAATTGAAGCATTGGCCTCAGATTTTTGGATCCCACTGTATTTACAATAAAAACTCTTTTCAAAGTAGAATAGAAAAAGTGCTTACATTTTCAACTCCATTCCAAATCTTATAATAGAGTGAGGGGCTCCCTATGCAACAGCGCAAGGTTGGCCACAATCACCTTAAAGAAATTGAAAAGGTTGGGGATTGGACTTTGAAGAAGGTGGGAGTGTAATTGTGAACAAAGGCTTGCTGTGAATTTGATACACATCACCCCTCTCTAGAAGGACCACAAATATATTAGATCTAGTCGGCAATCCTTATGACAAGAAGAAGAAAAAAAATCAATTTATATTAAAGCGAGGCAGGTGAAAGCCTCAGGAGTCTTGTGCTTGTCAGTGGTGCTGTATGTGATGTAATTCCCATAAAGATGCAGTGTGTGGAGTGAAAGGAGATAAGGAGGCTGATTACTAATACCTGTAGAGCTGCTCCAAAGGAATGTCTGTGCAGAGCGGTTTCAGAAACAGAATGGGACTGTGTTTTTAAAGCCTCTGATAAAACACACAGTCACTAGAGTAATATGAAAGAAAATGACACAAAGCTAACATTGACACTTTTCGTAATTCATTTCACAGGCTCCCTATCTAATAATCATCAAACATCAACAAAGCACAATAAAAGACTTAAGGTTTAGATGACCTTCTGTGTCTCACTGCATAAAGTGACACAAAAATTCAGTATTTTCAATATTTTACTTTATTAAAATGGACTGACTGGTTCTTGAACTGACAGGTCCTGATTCGGGTATTGATCTTGTTGGGGTCTGGTATTGGTTTGGGTCACACCAACACAAATGTTCGGCATAAAAATTCAGCCCATTTTTCACGTCATTTGTCTGTTACGAAAATCTTACTGTGAATAAAAGACTTATGGGTTTTGAATGACATGATGGTAATGGTCCTAATGACAGGATTTTTTATTTTTGGGTGAACTATCCCTTTGAGTGGTTTGGTGGGAGGGGGGGATTATGTTCTACAACCACATAATCACTTCTAACAACCACTGAAAAAAGATGAACTACTACATTCCTTACAGTTAAACATGGCAGACACAACCAAACAGAGGCAAGCTTCTGGACTTTCCCCATAAAGCCTTTGTGTTTTCAGATTTCACAGCCTAATACAGCATAATTTTGTTTATTTTGTCTAGTTGGCTGCTGAACAATGCTTGATCAACATTACTTATTAGGAGATGATATGGAAAGGTATATTCCAAGATATTTTTCCAGTGAAATACACTCCAAATGTTACAGTGTCAGAGTGACACTGGATTTGGATTCTTGTACTATAAAGTCTGGAGTTATAATAACTGAGTGAGTGACACATAAGTGATATCTTGCCACATTCATCACGTCTACTGGATGTCGGTGATAAACATACAACACATCTGTCACCACTCCACAGACATTTGAGAAACGACTTTCAGCTCCAGCAACAAATATGTTTCCGCACGGCCGTCAGCACAGAATCCCTCCGTTGCCTGCCCAAATGTACAGCCCTTCTTTTGCTCTCTCTCTTTAATATTTTCAACCCATCATCGCTCTCTCCTGCACTGTGAAGTGTTTTGTTTGTGTCTCTCACCATGAAGGTGGACAACTGAGGTGCTTCAAAGCGATGTGCTCATGTGTCTGAGTATGCAAGTGTAATGATGGCCATTGGAAATTTTTCATGAATATTTTCACGACTTTGCTTACGCTTACACACACACACACACACACACACACACACACACGCGCTTACATTTATAAAGAGTAATTTCAACCAGGAAGGGCAACCTCAACAAGTACAGGGTGAATTAGTTCCCCATCAAACGTGAGATGTGTGCATGTGTGTAAATGTGCACCTACTTACATACACGTCTAAGTGGATTTCTATTATGAATTTAAGTAACATATTAAGTGTGCATGTGCCAGGGTTGTGATGCAATAGAGAATGTTTTTTAAATTCCAGTTCCTGAATTTCAGTTGAGGTAGCCAATAGGATGCAGAATTGCAATTCGAATTTTAAGGCAAGTGAAAATGAAATTAATTGAAATTCAAAGAAAGAACAAACAAACAAATGATACATAGATACATTTACCATACACTTTTATCCAAAGTGACTTACATTGTATTCAAGATACACATTTTGTCAGTCCTTGGTATTGCTAGTGCTGTACTCTACAGTTTCAACTACAGACAGACAGACAGACAGACAGACAGACTGACAACCTTGGACATCTGTGTATGTCACATGCCGTATGGCCACTGATATCTCTTCACCGTTTGTGGTGTGTTTATTTGTGGTGTGTTCTAGAAATCCCTCAGGGTGTTTATGAAGTGACTCAGCCCAGAGAAAAAGACGCGCAGACAGGAGATTCCATGTGGAACGAGTTGCGTCCAATCCCCATAGTCCTCAACTCAAACCCCGAACAATCACTTCCTAAAAAACGCACCGCAGTAACATCCTGTGTTTTCATATTAAAAGACACAGTTGTTGAGCACAGCCAACAAAAACAATGGGACTGAAATGGAATACATTTGTCTTAAAGCATTAAATTAAATATGAATCAGAGAAATACAGCGTCTTCAAAGCTAAGTAACTGCAAAAAGGTCTCTTTCCCTGAGCTTGTGTATGTGAGCGAGGGAAGCATTTCAAAAGCTGTTCTCGGTGTTTAAAAGGCAAAAAGATGAGGCTGCTTCCTGCACCTTGGCTGCTCTGCTGAACAATCGTTTCTAAATTTAAACTGAGCTCCATCTGTGCTTTGTTGAAACAGGGTACATCCATCAATCAGGAAAAAAGGCCTGTCTAATCTCTGAGCAAGGACATGGTTCAGAATGAAGATCTGCCTTCATACTGGGGACAAAGTATGGGAGATGTTAGGAGGACAAGTGTAGACTGAGAACAACTTATGCATAAACACAAACTGGCAATCATATTCAATCATGTAGTGCATGAGTACTCACATAAATAATGCAGAGAGATGCTCAAAGACAGGCCGTAATACATAAACAAACATAAACTGACACTTCATATGGCTACATCCAATCCACAAACACACACTTCTGCACATGCACACATCACGCAAACAAACAGCAGTCACGGCAACGTGCCCTTTAGCCAGTGTAGCCTTTGATGCAAAAGCGAAGAGACAAGCACATTACGCATTACTGTGCAATATGCAGTGCCCTCCTTCAAAGCAGCAGGGCTCCTCCCAGTATCCCATGCAGCGGTGCAACACTCATGAATAAAACAGCCGCCTGCCCCTCACTGCCTCTGATTAAACAAACTTGCGCTTCCAAGCCAACACCAGTCAAATTACAGCTACATCTCAACTAGGGCTGAGGTTATTCGGGATGATTTTGCTGGCAATAGAATTAAGGAACATCATGAATATTGAAATATTGAATGCGTTTTTCTTTTGGCCTTTAATTTTCCTAAAGACCATGTCATTAGACTAGTTTCATGATATGAGGGTATGTTACTTTGAGATGTCAAATGCCTCGCTTTGAAAGTGGATGAGAGTAGGTGACTGCAGTCAGGTTGAGGAATGAAAGAAAAGCTGTTGGGACTGACAATTCGCAGACCTCGTAGCAGGCAGTTAGAGCATTTGTGTTTTTTTTTTTAGGGGTTCAAGCACGTAGTGACCCCTATTGACCCTGATTGGCCAATAGGTGGCGCTACAGCAATCAAAAACGCGAAACTGCTCATAACTCCTAGACTGCTCATAACTCCGTTTGTCATAGACTCAAGTGCCTTGTATCGTTGGAATCTTTGGCGAACAAAACAACAAAACGTATCTCTCTGATTTTATTTCTGCCTGGAAAAATTTTTGCCGCCATTTTGAATTTTGTTCAAAACCTACTTTTGTGAACTAGTCCTAGGATTTTCACCTGATCGGAACCAAACCAGTGCAGAAATGTTCACTGAAGACTGAATATCAAAAGTTATCAAAAAAAAAGTTGAAATTTCAATTCACGGTCGCTAAGGGGTGCCAAAACATTCAAAGTGGGCAGAGCCACTTGTACTAAAATGGCTATAACTCTTGAATGGAGAACTCAGTACACATATGTATGAGCTCAATCTTTGGTCACAGCAAAAAAAAAAAAAAAAAAAAAAAAAAAAAATTGCGGCGACTGGACACTTGGTGGCACTATAACATGAAAAAAACCTGAAAACAGCTATAACTGCGCAACCGTTGAAAAATTAGCATACAGCGTCTTGGTCCAACGAGTCATGATTGTCTATGAGGACATTGGCCTCAAAAAACATGGCCGCCATCTGCCAATGAAGTTTGAGCACCTATTAGACAAGTTTAACGTAGGCCGATCGGAACGAAACACGGTGGGCATGTTTGACTCATGGTTCTAGAGGTCTGTAAGAATTTTAAAAGAAATCGGCCACTAGGTGGTGCTAACAAGTTTTACGCCACGTTATGTTTCACACATACACACAATATTCATATCATTTGATAGACCTCCTCATACTAAACAACTTTGCCTCAAGAACCACTGCTGTCAATCAAATTGTTCATGAAACATTTGCAATAATGTAAAAAACTTACTTTTGTGAACTAGTCCTATGTTTTTCACCCAACTGGAACCAAACCAGTGCAGTACAATTCTCTGGACTCTCCAGATCAATAATTATCAAAAAAAGTTGAACTTTACCCTTTGGATAGCTATAACAGGGTCATTTAGAAAATGGGCATGGCAAAATATACACAAAAGCCTATAAATCATAAACGAAAATTCAAAACTTCACGAAATTACGTAAGCATATGCAGCATATGACTCTAAAGAAGCATGCAAACTTTTATGAAGATTGGACCATAGGTGGCACTATAACTGTTTAAAAAAGCTTTAAAAGCCATATACTTCCTATTAGTGGTGGGACGGTTCGCTGTAAAAAATCGAACCGTTCGGTTCTCCACCCACGGTTCGGCACACGCTTGCATCCCAAATCTGACGACGCATCTATAATATGGTTTGTTGAAAACAACGTGCAAAACAGACAGACGGATTCGGCTAATGTATGTTTCAGTCGATGGATATGCATTCTAGTTTCCCAATACGTTACAACAGCGATGATCAAAAGAACATGGACAAAACAGTCACTCATTGTAAACAAATGTTCAATGACGTGCCGAATGCTCTATGGCCAGTCATTTACGCCGTCATCACCCGGGTGTTGATAGCGCGCTAGCGCAGGTGAGACCTGAACATCTCACGTTGCTATCTGTGTTTAAACTAAACTCATTTAAACCATGCCAATTTAAACATTCATCCGTAAGACGCGAAAGAGAACTCTCGCACGCTGTGAGGAGATTTGTGTGTGTCTGTGTGTGTGTGTGTACTCATCCGAAGCGCGTACACGGAGAGCCGCGTCACAGCGTGCAAATACTCTCGGGCAAATTCTCTTTCAAGTCTTGCACCTAAACGGACAAATTCACACAAAAATTATGTCAACATGCCCATCTTAGCGAGTATCCTAACAAACATAGTAGGTTATGTCTTAGCAGAAAAACGAGACAGACAGTGCATGTGTATCAGTATCAGTGTACTGGATCTTTGAATTATGTCTTAAAAGGAAAGCAGTCTAATATTCCTGCTCTCTGTGTTTTAATGTTAATCGAACGACAAAGCACGAAGAAATCAGTCTTGGCTGAATAGCTTTTGTAACTTCAATAATGTTTCATCTTTATTGAACTATTCAAAGAAGTTTATATGCAGAGTAATTTTATATTCGGTTACTTTATTCAATTTCTGTACCTGAAAGCTGTTAGATACCTGAAAAACTGTAAAGCATTGTTTATTTTATTTGTATCTTAGCTCTCATGTATTTATTTGTGCTGTTTCTTGTAGTTAGATTATTTGTTTTTATTTTTTTTATCTTTATTTGACAATTGTCCTATTTTTTTTATTGAACATAGCACATACCGAACTGTACTGAAACCGTGACCCTAAAACCGTGATACAAACCGAACCGTGAGAAATCTGAACCATCCCACCCCTACTTCCTATGGTAAAATGCCTGTATTGGCTGTAAATGGTCTTTTCCTTCTATGATTTAAATGGTCACATGCTTGCTAAATAAAACATAATACTTTTTTACGCACTGGCTTAAAGGCCTTAAAATGCTTGAACCCCGATAGATAATTGCTGCTCACAGCTATATATATATATATATATTTTTTTTTTTTGCTTGTTTTTTGCTGATTAAGTGAATGCAATCAAAAGACTGCTGCTTTTAATGAACAAGTGGGTATAATGAACATGTAATCCAGTGAACCTACTATATAATTCCCCCAAACACCCTCCAAGTTTTTTTTTAATCCATTTTCAGACATAATTTTGGAAAAATTAATTAATATTATTAAATATGAAGTTTTTGGCTAATGCTATAAAAAACTAAAGTAAATCCATGCAATATTTATTTTAAAAAAATCATGTAGTGAATCAGTTCAAACTATTTATTTTCAATGAAGAATGACTTCAAGAATGATTTCATTTGAATCATCTAGGGCCAGATTTATAAACAGCTCTTTTGGTATTAAAAACAACTGTCAGGATTTACTAAAGACACGAAATGAAAAATGTGCAATGAAAATGCGTGAACGCAGTTACTTTTGCAGCTGACCTTAATGCATATGCATTTGTAGGAGTTTCCCTTTTAACTACCTAAAAACGTGTCTGTGTTCTTTAATTGTGCATTGTCAGCAAGGGGGCCCACAGCAACAACCTGCACCAGGGCCCCGGATACCCCAGCTACAGCCCTGGATCACCCGCAGAACTTTTATGGGATTGTAGGCTCACGCTAATTTGCCCTGTTTAGGCAAATCTGGCCCCAAATGTCCTTGCATCATTTTTCATATCTTAAAATGTTTTAGTAAAAAAATATCCACATAAGAGTGGGTGCAGCCATTTTTAACTTGAATGCACCAGGCTTTACAAAAACAGTCAGTTATGTTGTTTGATGTTGCAGACTGGTATTTGTTGTCATAATCATAAACACTAATTTTTGTTTGTTTACTGCACTTTGTTATTCTTCTAGTTATTTACATAGTGGCTAATGAATCAGAAGTCTTGCACATTTACAGGAAATAGCTTACTTCTGTGTCAAAAATAAGGTGGATATTTAGGTAAACACTGCTACTTTTATTACTATTAAACTGCTGTTTGTTTTGTGGCTATATTGAAAGTCTTTGGGATGTGCTGGAGTAGACTTTACAGAGTGCTTGACTTTTGCATTGTCAATACAAGGTCTTGACCAAAAATTGATGCACTTCTTGATGGAAATAAATTTCGTGATATTTCCTTCAAGAGGTGCATCAATTTTTGGTCAAGATCTTGTACTGACATTTGCAAGAGTCGAGCACTCTGTAAAGTCTACTCCAACACATCCCAAAGACTTTCAATGAATTTAAGGTGCCAATTCATGTGTGAAAATGATTCTTCATGCTCCCTCCCAACCATTCTTTCAAAATTTGAGCCTGATGAATTTTGATATGGTCATCCTGGAATTTGGCCATGATGTGTCTTCCTACATGGTTGTTTAAGAAATGAAAAGCTACACACTTCATTAATTAGGGTTAGAAGAACTGTTGCCAAACATATAACATGCTTGAAAATAATCACTGCAATAATGATCCAATCATAGACTCTTAAGCATTTGCCTATTTAAATCAAAACAGCTAAATTTTTTTTGACCGGGCAGTGTATATTAAATACTATGTAAACAAGACACATGCTTGCATACATGCTAATGAAGCTCGCTCAGCACTAATCTCAGCCTCTTTGTTAGCTTTCACTACATGCATGAGTCACCATTCTCACAACAATAGAAGTGTCAGATCTACGTTTGACAGGAAGCAACCTTTCTGATCGCTCCCTGCTTCCTCACATATTTATATGAAGTCTGCATTCAGTAGCTAGAACTATATTATGTATAAAGACTATGATAAACACTCCTTCATTGTAACAAGACTGCTGACAAGCAGCTTCTCAACAGCTACAGACATCACATGAAATCTCAAATTTAACAGACATGGAGCAAAACCAGTGAAGCATTTACAGAAGAGGACTGACACCACAGATTCACATTAAAAACAGAAAATTATAAATCTTCATTTATTAATGATAATTCATACACTACTGTTCAAAAGTTTGGTTGGTAAGAACTTTTTTGAAAAAGTTATGCTCACCGAGGCTGCATTTATTTGATCAAAAAAAAACAGTAAAAACAATAATATTGTGAATTATTATTCACAGTTTTCTATTTTAATAAATTGTCATTTATTCCTGTGATGTTTAAGCTGAATTTTCAGCATCATTACTTCAGTGTCACATGATCCTTCAGAAATCATTCTAATCCGATTTGCTGCCTTTTTTTCAGGACTCTTTGGTGGATAGAAAGTTCAACAGAACAGTATTTATTTGAAATAGAAATCAATATAAATGTCTTTACTGTCATTTTGTTGAATTTAATACATCCTAGCTGAATAAAAGTAAAAGTTTTATTCAGAGAAAAAAAAACAACAACAACAAAAAAAACATCTTACTGATGCCATACTTTTGAACGGTAGTGTATACTTAATATAATTATCTCCAGGTTTATCAGCAGGGTTATGTGTTAATAAAGTTTTAATTTTGTGATTTTTACTAAAAAGGGTACATTTATGAAAACGTTATTATTATTTTTTTAAATTTTCTAACTCCTATTTCACTTTTTGTCAGGCCTCTGACACAATATGAACACTGAGCAAAACTGGAATGAGCAGATGATGTTTTAAAAAGCGATACTTCAGACTGTTTATAGGGACAGATGAGGGAGCTCTGTTCTAGCTATGAAACAGCAGGTGTCCGTAGGTCTCTCTTATCAAAAACAGTGTGATCTGTCTCAGCACTAACAGATCTGCTAGGAATGGATCTGCAAAACAAGTCAGCTGTAGGGGATTGATACGGAGATGTGAGGGCTTCTGCTAAAGCCTGAAACGAATTATGCATGAGGCTCTGAGAGAGATTAAATACACAGGCAATTCACATGTGTATTTACAGGATACTTTTTGGTGTTTGCGTAGATGGCTGAAAAGAAACGGGATGCAGCTCACCTGATTGGAGTATCGCATGCTGACATTCCTCTGATCCTGTCGTGGCACATAGCGATGGATAGGGTCGATGTCCTTTGGGCTGATCAAACCATCCACTGAACGGCAAACACAGAACAGGAACCAATTACTGTTTTCCAGTTCACATGAGCTTTATACCAAATCTCTGCATTTTTAACTTTGATTTGACAAAAAAGCCCTTTACATTGATTACTAATATCTCTGCTGGTCTTGATTTTACTGCAGCACATACATGTGAATCATTGCCTACAATATAAATCGCTCTGGGTGTGCAGCATGGTACAAATATGGCTGAAAATACAACATTTTGTGAGGAAAATCATGTTAATAATTAATAGGGATAGTTATTAGACTTAGAATTTGTTATTTGCTGGTAAATCAAACTTGACATGGCACAATCAGTCAAGAGCTGCAGTGGAGGAGAAGATTAATGAATAATGACTTCCATTTTCTGTCAGTTCCTCACAAAAATGGCTTCAGAAGAGTTGAAAAATAGTGCACAAGTCACATGGAACGCTATTGTGTTGCTTTCTTGTCTTTTTTGAAAGCACCAGTCCCCACTTTCACTATATGGAAAAAGTGTAGCATAAAAAAAGAAAGCTCTACAAAAGAAAGAATATCATACCGGAGTGAAAGGACATGAATGTGAATAAATAACGCTAACAATTTTTCACACAACCACTGTGATTCATAAAACATATTTGTTGACCTCTATTAAAGGGTTAGTTCACCCAAAAATGAACATTCTGTCATTAATTACTCACCCTCATGTCGTTCCACACCTGTAAGACCTTCGTTCATCTTCAGAACACAAATTAAGATATTTTTGATGAAATCCGAGAGGTATATGACTCGTCCATAGACAGCAATATAATCAACACTTTCAAGGTCCAGAAAGGTACTAAAGCCATCATTAAAACAGTCGACGTGACTGCAGTGGTTCAACCTTAATTTTATGAAGCGACAAGAATACTTTTTGTGCGCAAAAACAAAACAAAAATAATGATATCTTCTCTTCCCTGTCATTATCCTTACAGGTGTGGAACAACATGAGGGTGAGTATTAATGACAGAATTTTCATTTTTGGGTAAACTAACCCTTTAATATGGTCCCATTATTTAGTTTGGTTTATAAACCATTTTGTCAACTACTTTCAGACGGATCCCAGTGGTTTCGACTCTCCTTCCTTTTGAGGAATATGAGCAAATGGCATAAATTCACTGCATGAATAAATAAAAGAATATCTTTGTAAACTCTTTTAGAGTGTGTCTGTGTTGTGTGAAGCAGCCCTGACCCCTGGGCTCTGGATGGATCTGAAACTCACCCAGCAGCTTAGCGATGTTATAGAGGGCCTGTCCCCAGAGGAACAGCATCCCATCACGCCCAGAGTTGCTGGGGAAGCGCTTCTGGCTGCCATGTTTCTTCTGTTCAGCCTCTACAAAGTCTGCTGGCACATAGTAATACTTGGGAATAACGGCGTGCCCTGCGGAGAATCAAATTAGACAAAATTCAGAGAGAGAGAGATTCTTCAAATTTTCATAAAATAATCCTAAAAAAAAAAAAAAAAAAAAAAGTATCACAGTTTCCACAAAAATATTAAGCAGTGGAACTATTTTCAACATTGATTCTAGTAAGAAATGTTTCTTGAGCAGCAAATCAGCATATTACAGTAGAATGATTTCTGAAGGATCATGTGACACTGAAGACTGGAGTAATGGCTGTTGAAAATTCAGCTTTGCATCACAGAAATAAATTACATTTTAAAATATATTAAAATAGAAAACAGTTATTTTAAACCCCAAACTTTTGAACGGTAATGTATAGTAACAGGCATGGAACTATTTTTGTTTGCTAGAGAAGAAATAAATGAATTAAGTGGCCAATTTGCATTGAATATAGAACACTTGATATTCAGTACAACTTGCTTGTTTAATTTTGCTTAGAAATTTTACTAACATTACTGCAGTTCATATTTAGATGTCAGTGCTGTTATTTAGATATTGCCAATGATTATTTACTTTTTAAATATGTAAAAATGATGAAAAGATAAATCCCTGCAGAAAAAAAAAGCAGAAAAAAAGGCTGTCAGCACAATCCAGCCTAGCCGTAAATTCACCTTTTCTCTGTCAAGCATGATTTAGTCGACTAAGCCAAGCTCTCATCTATATTGGTGAGGCCCGTTGTAAATAAATGAAAAGAGCTGAACTAGTTATTAAGTTGCTTATTCTGGTTATACTTCTGAAGAGCAATGGTCTGAAGACAGCATGAGAGCTGTTTTTGTCTGCCTGTGGGGAATCGACGGTGTTCTGGTCTGTTTAAATAATGAGCATCTCCACTGTTGTGCACTTGACTGAGACACGTCTGAGGAAATCACGCAGTGAGGGAGAGATGAATACGAAAGGACCACTCTAATAAAGAGTAATGGGAAAATAACAGTCATTGGCAGCGGCTGGAGGACAGTGGCAGGCAAGCAGAGTCCATCACAACGTGACAAGCTTTGGCATTTTGTGTGTATGTGTGTGTGTCCAGAAGTTACCCTCAAAGGACTGGAAGATGACAGCATCTAGCAGTTCCTGGTACTCTTTGACTTGAGCAGGATTTTCCCTAAACACACCTGAACAAAAGGTCAACAAAAGGGAAATTACAAAACACTATATCCCCATCCTCCAGGTAATGCTACTTATCTGATTTCAGCAAGCTTGACATTCACATGCAACACTGTAAAAATGTTTGCAAATTTTAGAGAAAAACAGAGTGTAAAAATTCTACAGTAAAAACCTGTTAATTGGTTAACCGCAAGTAATAGTTTAACATCGCATTACACATAATTGTAATGTAAAATACTGTCCAATTTGTGGCTTTTGCAAGGAAAAACCATGAATTACCTTTAGGCATGTAACGATATCAAAATCTCAGGGTACAATAATACCTCAGTATAAAGTCCAAGGTACAATATTTATTGCGATATTTTAAAAAAAGACAAATGAAGACTTGGAAAAAAGTGCCATAAGTGTTAAACAATTATTGAACATTACAATGATGTACAAATTAACCATGTCATATCCTGTCCTCTTTTCTTTATCTTCTAATCATAACTGTTGCTTAGAGGTATGAGCAAGGTATAGTATGAGATGGATCAAATGACCTAAAACTCCCTTTAATGTAGGCTATATGAGTTGCACGAGGGCTTTTCAGTGCATTCATTGCTATAATATTCATGAGGTGAGACGTCTCTATTAAAGGATAGAGACTCCTCCTCGCACTTCGCCCACCCATCACACCAGAACCGTTTTCGGAACCGGTCTGAAAAAAATACACTTTTTGCCCAGAAGACCTATTGTTTCATACAGTCATGTGACTACGATAATATCGAGACAATTTTGCTATCACGATACCACGAAATTGATAATACCATTACATCCCTAATTAATTACCATATTTGTGGTGGAAAACAGTAAAATGACATTCCCATCATTATATTTCATATAAATAGTTTTGTTTCTTCTTGTTCCTGTAGTCAGTAATGTACATTAGGGTATTTTGTGTTAGATTTTCTCTTGAATTAATGTTTATTGCATTTTTTTTTTGTGTGTCATGTGTGCTACCCTAATGAGGTTTTGTCTTTGTGTGAATAACCCAGTACGTCATTTATACATGAGTATTGGCCATGTTTTAAGGACACAGGCTACTTACAAAGAACTGTGATTCATCATGTGGCTTTCTGTGGTACCATCTGTATTATTATGGTGATTATCAGTACAAAAGCTAATTTTGGTACTTGACTGGTATATTAATGTTACATCATTTAATGAAATTTACAGTTTTAAATAGCAAAACAAACAGGCACCAATATGCAATATCTAACAATGCAGCTACCATTTTATATTACCCCATTTTTTATATTATACCATTTTATACCATTATATTATATTATATTATATTATATTATATTATAGAGCCTACAATTTATTAACCATGAATCTTACCGTCAATCATCATATAGATGAATAAAATGGGAAACTCGCACTCAATCCCATCAAAGAGCTGAAAAACATCACAGGGCAGAGAATAAGACACTGTATACATGAGGAGTCATTACTTAAACAAATCATGTAATTATTCAAGAATATA
This sequence comes from Mylopharyngodon piceus, assembly GCA_039654765.1. Classification (NCBI taxonomy): domain Eukaryota; kingdom Metazoa; phylum Chordata; class Actinopteri; order Cypriniformes; family Xenocyprididae; genus Mylopharyngodon; species Mylopharyngodon piceus. The sequence continues at coordinate 20,815,424 of CM077442.1, forward strand.
ATTACTGTTCAAACATGTTATTGTTTACTGTACAAGGTAAATAGTATGTATGTGAATTCCTCAATCTGCCTGTGTGCAATATGCAATAAAGTTGTAAAAATTAAATGAGCAAAACAACAACAAACAAACAAACAAACAAACAAAAAACATAATAAATTTGAAGTGCCTCATAAGCCATAATTTGAATGACTTTGACTGCAATATGTTACCTGCAGCAAAATGCACATACATACAGTAATATAGAAGGCCTTCAAATCACTAAAAGGAAATGCCAGACAACCTCTGTTTTCCAGTTACAACAGTTCAGGAAAACAGAAAACAATTATGTTGAAGTAAAGTATAGCAGTCAAGCAGAAACTCCATTAAAAAGCCATAGTGCGCTGTCTCTCTTTCCCAAAAGCAGAGCCATGAATCACTTGGGTTTGAAATTAAAATCAACTCAGATGTAGAGATGGTTTGAGAGTGTGAAAAAGCAATGATTATTTTAAATTATGTGACTGCAGCTTATTTTATCACATTCATTTAGAAGTATAAGTCAACATTTAAGTGCTTACAGATGCTCTGTAAAAAAGAGAAATCCAGGAATTTGAAATTAGGGCTGCATGTGCACATGTGTGGGCAGATTGAGTTTACTAAGGAAGTAATCCATCAAAAACATTCGTAACAATATCTAACCAAATAAATAGGGATTAACACAAACAATTTTGTGTGGGCATATTTGTGCCTGTGGAGCATTCTGATGTTGTTTTATTCCGCTCAATCATACCACATTTAGCAACCCATTTTCCAGGCTGCAATTAAAACTTATGAAGCTTATAAACTGATGCATTCACAATATTCTCACTATTCATGACATGAAACGTTCGTAATACAATTCCGTGATCCTCTTTTCATTGCTGCCAATTATAAGACAACCTCAATTCAAATGATCTGTCTTTAGAAAAAGAAATCTTGTGAGCTGCTTAAGAGGTACAAAATCTAAAGCACACTTTGATGGCTGGCAGGGAACAAAATGTCTCTCAACCTTTCCCAAATGTAATTAAGACTTCTCTATCTCCGCTAGCAATCTCCAAGACAATCGCCGTGGCATTAGGAGATAAGAGCAAGAGATTACGATGTAATGAAATAAAGGCTGTTAATTGGACTGGTCTCGCATCATTGGCATATCCCACATAAGCTGTTTCAGGACAAAAATGGGGTTACTTGTATAGCCAACTTCTAAAACTGAGAGGAAATAACTAAATTAATCTACTCTCTAACTAACATTTAGAGTTAAAAATCATTTGATTCAAAAGACTTGATTTTTCAAGACTATAATTGGTTTCTTAACAGTAGTTGCGCAAACAGGCTTACATTAAACCCTGAAAGACTAAAAATAAAATTCACTTTTTCTTTCTTTTTTTCTCAGTATCAATTACTATAACCAACCAGAGAGAGAGAGAGAGAGCAGTCAGAGAGTGAGATGAGGCAGACATATTAAATAAATGTCTCCTGGGTGGGAAAGAGCAGACATTGAGGCCTACTCACAGTAAACAGAAGGAGTCTCATGGGTCTTTGGCTTCACTTACCACAATTACTTAGTGAGACTATATCATTCACCAGAGGACATTCAGTCACTATGAGACATTCAGGCTTGAAATCCTCTGCCATCATAACTTAGTTATGGGTTAAACAGAATGGAAACTCCAACCAGGCAGAAGAGTTTGTATTTGTCTGAGCATGACAGGCTGATAACAAAGATATCAAGAACAGAATTCATAATACAATGATTTAATGCATCTTAAAACATAAAACCATAAAATGGCATTACATTCCCCTGTGAGAAAAGGACTATCACACTAACAAAACCACTGTGCTGGGAACATGGGATACCAGTACTGTTTAAAAAAAAAAAAAAACATTCAAACCAGCCTATATGAGGCCTGTCTGTTGGCTGGTTTTTGAGAGGTTTTGAGCACTTCTCTGATGGCCAGGCTATGAGACAATCAGCTGAGACCAGCAAACCATCTTGCTTAAGCAGTTTTTTTCTTCCAGAAGTGAGCAGATGGTAATACCATGGTACTGAATGATTAGCATAATCATATCCACCTTATTCCTGGCGAGCCTACTGCGTTTTGAATTATGGGTGGCACTTCCGGTTTGGGGAACTTCCATTCAAAAAGATCATAAGGTTACCCTACAAATAAAGCTTATCCATCAGTTTGACTGAATGAGCTGTCAATTTTCCTTATTATTTTCAGACATCATGAGAATAACGTAATGCTTGGTACTTTAACGTGACATGTTATAGAGCTCTTTTCAGTCGCTGTATTCCTCATGATTATTTTCTTTTTTCCCTTTGCATTCCTCTGTAATATGAAAAAGGACAACATATACTGCACATTTGTGGTCTGTTTGAAGTTAATGAACATTTTTGATTAAAGCAACATAATACAGATATTTTTCTACAGTGAATTTTAACCTGTCCATTATTTCTGTGGAAAGAATCACACTTTTGGGGTTATTCATGGTCTGTTGAAAGTACCTTGTTGATGCTTTTACACTGTTAAATGTCCTTTTAATGTTCAATGGTTGAAGGGTGAGTAGAATAATGTCATCTCATTGCACCCAGTTTAAAAAAAAAACATATTATTGTGTTAATTGAGCGAGGCTTTCACTGATTGTTTACAGCTTAACGGAAGTTACACCTATAATTCGCGCAAAGCATCATGGGGCATAGGAATAAGGTGGATACTATCACATATATTACTTCTACTGTTCTACTCAAAAGTACACCAACATTTAAAAGTGTGTGGCTGGTAATATTTTATTACCATGAGAATACCATGGCACTTTCTTGTTGGGGTGGATGAAGTAATCAGATAAATGTACTGTATTGATGGAGCATTTGGCCTGACTAAGAGCCCTTTTCTTCTTTTACTTCTCATTTCCCTCTACTTGTGGGAGGTCAGCTCTGGCAGCTGATGTGATGATTGCTGCGGGTTAAATTTCCCCCTTTCAGATTCAGACGCAGCATGTTCCCAGGCTAATTCTGGAGTTAATATCCTCACGGTTCAACCTAATCAAATGGGATTTACCCACAGCCCTCGCATTCTCCTGAGAGATGGATAAATAAGCAAATCTGAACCAGATTAAAAGATGCATATAAAAATGCCCGAGTGCCATTTATTAGATCTGTCGCTAACCTTTATAGCAAAATCTCTGTTTCTCAAATAAAAGGGCTAAACCTGAGGCTAGTCATAACTCATGCCAAAAATGGGGAAAAGGTCTCTTTTCATTTTCCCTTTCCTTCCATTTCTTTTTCATTTCAGCTGATATGCTAACCACACTCACCTTCATCTCAGCAGGTTTGTAGTGCCTGCGGTTCTTGTCTTCATTGCTCGTTCTGTAGCCGTCCCGTAAGAAGCGCTTGAAGCCGTACTTGCCTTTCAGCTTGCGGACAATCTTGTCCAGAGTCTGGGAATATAAAGCATCATCATCCACGGCGAACGCTGGGTAGCTGATGCAGGGCAGGAGGGCCGAATCGGTGTTCTAGATGACAAGAGCACTTGCATTAGAAACAGACATTGAGCGACTCACTGCTCCTCTATTGAATTTGCCTTCCATCAGGAAATATCGAGGGAACCCAGGGTTAAGTGACCACTCTCTTCCTGAGAATGGGCTATTTTTTTACATTAGCCTCTGCAGTTTTAATAACACATTAGTCAGACTCATGAGGAGGCTTTAATACATGTGACGCATAAGCCAATTCTCTTCAAGCTACAAAATCAAACAACCTCGCTCAACTTTTCTGCATAATGCACTGCCTTAATTTGGCTTAATTATGCTAATTTACCTGTTATTTGGCAGGGATCACTTTGTTCTGCATTTAAATTAGCACAGAGAAGAATGTGAAGTATGCAATGATAATAGACATAGCGAAGGACGGGAAGGACAGTCTTTGAGTTGATGGATACAGCTTTCACTACAGATGCTATTATAGGGGTCATATCACAAGAAATTACATTTTTCTTGACAATTTGAAATAAAAGAGTGTGATATACAATGAAAACTTTTAGTATAAAGGAAACATTTATCAAAACTAAGTTATAAAAATACTTTTTATTTCTTATGTCAGAAAATCAAATGCATTAACGGACTTCTCACTCCATCAAAAAAATACCCTCTCCTTCAACCCTTCCGGCTGCAGAAGATCAACACACTCTCCAGATCCTATCCATCTGCAGAATCATATCCACCTTTCCTTAATGTCTGATCAATACTGTAGCACATTCCAGCTAGGCAAAGAGCTTTTTTAAACCATTTAGTGCTGTGCTAAGCTAGTAAGCTAAATTGTTAGTTTGCTAATTGGAGGCTTACTGACAGCAAAAAGAAACGTTTAATTTAACAATTTTTAGCTTTGTCAGTATAGTGTGATACGTCATATGTAATTTTAAAAGACATCAAAAAACTTTATTAGGTTTAAGACTAAAATCGTTAAGAGATTTTCTATAGTTTCTATAAAGCACCCCTAAAATTAGGTCTTAGCCAAAGGAATGGCTTTTGAACACTGTTACTCAATGGACCCTTTTCACAGACTGTGATGACATGTTTTAATGGTCATCAGCATCGTAAATCTTGCAACGTTTTTTATATTTTAAAGGTTTTTTTTTTTTTTTTTTTTAAATGTATGTACTTTTTTAACACTATAGTTAACCCTGCTGTGAGGATGTTTCTAATACAGCAGCTATGGGAGTGACGGTAAAGTTGACATCTTTCTCTCTTCTGACTGCCGTTATCAATCTCTGCCTATTTTTTTCATATTTTTGAAAGTTGTGAAAACACTGTTGAGTTTTTCTTTTTCTCTCATTCACCACCATAGAATTTTACCCAACTATGACAACTTCTGCTTCTGAGAAACCCGGAAATGTGAAAAGGGTCTATTCACATGCAAAGAGGGTTTTACACTGATGTTTTACAGGCACAGTAATACAATTCTAAGGTGGAGAATGGTTATGAAAAACTAAATTATAAAAGTTTTTTTTGCAAGAAACCTACACTAACAGTACAGTACAGTATAAGTGGACCTCAGGAAAGAAAAATAAAATGCTTTAAAAAAAAAAAAATATGATATGAACCCTTCAATATTGGATCAGCAGTTTGTATATGCACAGTAGGCAAAAGAACTCACATGGGAACGAGACTCCCTCGGCAAGAGAGAGCACAGAGTCTGTCTGTTCCTATTATGAGCATCCAGATCCACAAAAATGACTGACCAGGAGCATCCCTGCAGGGCAGAGGCAAACAAACATCACAAATCAAACATTGTAACAGCCATCTTGTGTTTGTTACAGGTAATAGTAGGGCTACAAATACTACAGGTACAAATATAATTTTGCTTCATATTGGAAATGTAAAGGTCAAGGCCAGTCCTGCAAAAGGTTATCCTAAAATCAAACCAGCCCTCCTTTCCAAAAAACCACATAATCATGCTTCTCATATGCAGCATTTACCAAAAAAATCATTCGTTTTCAGAGATTACTTTGGGCTCGAGGTGTGTCACACAGCAACAGTTCCACATCATTGCCTGAGAAACCTTGAAAGTTGAAACTACCAACTTCACTATCCCCAAATGAGATTCACAATCTAAACTCAGCTCGAAGGCATACTCTACACCAGCCTAAACAGTGAGTGCCACACTTTTAATAATAATACACACACACACACACCTCACAAATTTACAAAGCATCAAGAAACCTTGTTTCACACACGGTTTGTGTAACAAACAATTGCATTAGCTTTATGTTCACTTTTAGCTGATTTTTTTTTATTATTTTTTTTTTTTTTAGGTTTTTTGTACTTTTTCTAAGTTACCTTAGTGAGTGGCAGCTTCATATTCATCAAGGGCCATCCAATAAAAACAAACTATTGCTCCTCTGTTTTCTCTGCATTCCTCTCTCACCTCCATTTAAACTGAGAGCACTTTTTCAATTTCGCTTCTTCCGCATGCCTAGACCGATTATAGAACAAGCACCATTTTGTGGCACATTTAGCTCATCTAGAGAAGCTCACAAAGAACTGAAATGCTTATATGAGTTTCTGAACCAACAATTTACATGCTGAGGGGAATTGTAATGTAAATGACTGTGAAGAGTGTTAGAATGGGAGGCGTGCCAGTGATATGTAGACTCTAGCAGAATATGCCATCATCTACTGAGTGAGATAAGAGCTGACTTTAGCTAACCGTGAACATTTAGCACTAAACAATGTAAATCTAAGTGTGGATGTAAGTCTATATATAGATACAACATTTTACTGCACAAAACTATCATAGCAATTTCAGGGCTCAATGCTAAGAACTTTTTCTACTGGCTGGTGGTTCAAATTTTTACTTGCCCCGCCAAAATGTTTACTGATTAATTAGAAATTAGACTATTCTCGATTCAAATTTTTATACCACAGCAATTTGTCCGTTCAAGTGCAAGCAGATGTGAAAGAGAACTTAATTCAGTATTTGAGCGCTGTCTGAGACGCAGCTTTCTGGGAGCGCTACGAATGTGTGCGCTCACAAAACTTCTCAAACAGTGCATGAGAACTGAATTTAGTTGTCTTTTGCATCTTCTTGCTCTTTAATATTTAAAGTCGGCATGAAATCAAAATTGACAACTCTTATTTTTTTATGGAATATTGTAGTATTTATTATCAATAATTTATCTGTGCACTTCATTATTTTTTTTTTTTAAATTCATGTGCTCTCGTAATCTTTAATCAAAAACATTAACCTGCCCTCCCTGTCAAAACGACTCATCGTCTCTTCCTGTCACATGCTATGGCGCAAGGGCAGAGCTATCTGGAACTGCCAGCAGATCCAGTGACGTAAGGGGTAAATGCTGTCACTGGGGTAAGCTGATGCTTCACTTTATAGCGATCAATGCATTAACCACCGCTAATGCCAGTCATTGTGGTGTACAGTACCCTTAAACATTAAACGGAACCTGATGGAGGACACGTTCAGTCGGTCAGTTTTTCACTCAGTTTTTAAATTCATTCCTATGGAAGTTCAGCGTCACGCTTAACTTACGCGTGAGCGTGAGGCTCAACTTCCATAGGAATGAACCGAAAACGCTCATTCTTCTCCACTTGCTCCGCGCCAACGGACACGCAGTCAGTCAGTCAGTCTCTCTCTTGCGCGCTCTCTCGCTGTTTAGTGCTGTTTACCGTCCTCGTCATCTGCAATAAATAAAGTTCTTACAGTAATGCGAGGGTGCTCGCAGTGAGTCCGGTGGAGAGAAATCCCCACAACTGACTGCAAACGGGCATTCAGATCTGCCTCCATTTTGTTAGCAACGGCCAACTTCCAATGATCGAATCAATTCCCGAAGGACGCAATCAAGTCCCGCCCTCTCATTTCAGATGCCGTTTCACTCGGATAGACGTCACAGTAGAGAAGAAAAGACAATCACAACTTCCGCTTCATGCCGACTTTAAGGTGGCAAGGCTTAAAAATATGTGCAAATGATAAACTTTTGTCATGATGCAGCATATATATATATATATATATATATATATATATATATATATATATATAAAAATAAATAAAATAAATATAATATAATATAATATAATATATATACAGCCCTTATACAGCTCATCCCTAAATCTAACCAAGATAATTTGTACAATGGTTTCAAAATGATGCTGCTTTAATTAAAAATCTGAAAACTGAGCAATATGTAGCTGAACATATGGTGTCAAAGATCTACCTGCTTTTATCCTGCACTGACAGCTCCTGTTCCAAAGAAACACATGAAAGCACTAGCTCTGCCGTCCACGCTGAGAGTTAGTTGAGGAAATGGAGCGTGAGAACCATCATTAATAACATAACCCATGTGATGACACAGCACGCCTTCCATCCAACTGAGAGACACATGGCAAAGCCAGCCATTTGAGTCCTCCATTAATTCAAAACAACACTGTCTACAGCAGTCACTTCCATAAAGTCATTTCATACACCACACAATGTTTCCTGCTAATGACAGAACACAGAGAGGCACATTAAGGAGAACGAGGTAAACTTGGCAAAAGGACAAAACACAACATAGTGTCCAAACAACTACACAATATTTCTACACTATAGGTCTGGTCTGTCCTTCTGTTAAACAACTGAGAAACAACCAAGGTTACCAATGACTTATTAATCCAATCAGAAGGCCCTTCATCTGTGCATGAATTGGGGTGATGGGGGGGGGGGGGTCTTTTTCCAAAATGGATGCGCTTTGAGGATGTTATCACTTTTCCGGTCCATTACCAAATATAATGGATGTGGCCCACTGCCATCTTGATTTTCCCTCAACACCAAAACAAATTAATCCCACTAATGACCACTCCAAAAAGGAAAGAGAACCAAAATCAGATAAAGGGAAGAAGTATTTGCCATCCATCAAAGTTGGAAATCTGACAAAACAAATAGCTCAAACATAATCTAACCCAATAATCTTGATCACTTCGTTTCGATTCTCCCTTTGCCTTGGACACATTTATGCAAGGAATTAGATCCCTATGCAGGAGCAGACATGTTTTTTTATCATAAAGATGAAGAGAGCTGTTAGTACATTGTATGCTTCAGCTGTTTATAACTACTAAAATCCTTTTATGAACATTAAAATTTCCTCAAAAAGCATTCATTATTCCGTTATTAAAGAGGCAGTTCATTAAAAAAAATGAAAATTCTGTCATCCTGTAGACTTTATTATCGTTTCTGTACTGTAGTTTGACAGCCACTGGTCACCACACCATTTTGCTGAAAAAGACCAATTTATTGTCGTGTTCCACAGAAGAAAGACTATCATACAGGTTTCAAATGACATTAGGGGGAGTAAATGATGACAGAATTTAGATTTTTGTGTGAACTATCGCATTAAGCAGCCAAAAGATGTCAGCAGTACCTGATTTCCAAACAGGTTGAATCCATTGATGGCTTCCAGAGCTGCTTTGGCTAGTCCCACTGAGCTAGAAGAGAAATGATCAGATTCACAGATTAACACTGAGCACCTCTTTTTTTTTTTCTTTTTTTTTTTAAAGACAAATGAATATTGCACTTGCTATATGAGAACTTTTTACGAACATAGAACTAAGCTCTCATTAAATACAGTTCTGTTCCAGGTGCTGATATCCAAAGCCGTTTTCATCCACGAAAGACTTCGAGGTTAAACAAAGCTAATAATTTCTGTCATTTTTGCTTCTTCAGCCACTCACTCTTGTGAAGTATACGATTAGAGTTAGGTGCTGAACAATAATAAAAAAAAAAGTGCCCAATTTCTCTGTGAGGAAAAATCAATAGTGAAAATGCAGAAAACGAGCACACTGAAAGGCACTAGGGGTAATTCTAAATTGAAAAGACTATGGTAGAATCCAGCTCTGCCCCGTGCATTCCTTCTCAACCAAACCGTCAGCTACGATCACAATCAAGCTACATAAGGTTGAGGCACTATTGATTTTCTGCTTGGACAGAAAGCAAATGGGCTCAGCCCCAGATATATTGTTAAAATCTGACAATGATCCTGATAGACTGTTACTTTTACATTCAAGCTGGTAAAGCCAAAAATTACAAAACTGGACAATGTATGAAAAATGAGGAGGAATCATCTGCTGTAATGTGTTCCTATTACTGGCTCTGTATTGGTGATGGTTGGTCTCGTCTTTGTGGCTGGGTGAAATGCCCTTTATTTCATTCTAATTAAATTGAGAGTTTCTGAGAGAATTTCAAAAGAAACTTTTAATCGGGCCTCTTGAATGGCCATGAATTACAGCCCTCTGTAGTTCTGTGACTTTCCTCAAAATCTGGCACAGTTTCAATAGAATCTAACAACAACATTGCCTCTGAAAACAGTAAAGCAACATCTATTTTCTTTGTGCTGGTCCAGAGTGCATTGATATAAAACATTTATCTCACATCTCATTCTGAGCTCTATCCACAACAAAATAATCTTGTTAGAAGAACAAACTCATTAATTGCTTGCAAGAAACATATTTGCAAGCTGACATTTATTCCTGTGATGGCAAAGCTGAATTTTCAGCATCAGTCTTCAGTGACACATGATCCTTCAGAAATCATTCTAATATGCTGATTTGCTGCTCGAGAAACATTTCGATGAATAGAAAGTTCAAAAGAACAGCATTTATTTGAAACAGAAATATTTTGTAACATTATAAATGTATTGACTGCACCAGCACTTGCTTTGTGTACTTCTAGTTTAATTGCACTGTACTTGTCAATGTTGTTTGAGGTAAAACTGCAAAGCTTTATGCTACACATTTTCTGAACAAGTGAGCAAAAAGTATAATAAAACAAGTTACATCTTGTTCTCCCTACTTGACAGAAAGAAAATATATCATTTTAAAGTAACACTCCACTTTTTTTGAAAATAGGCTCATTTTCCAACTCCCCTAGAGTTAAACAGTTGAATTTTACCGTTTTCGAATCCATTCAGCCAATCTCCGGGTCTGGCGGTACCACTTTTAGCATAGCTTAGCATAGTTCATTGAATCTGATTAGACTGTTAGCATCTCGTTTAAAAATGACCAAAGAGGTTTCAATATTTTTCCTATTTAAAACTTGACTCTTCTGTAGTTACACCGTGTACTAAGACCGACGGAAAATGAAAAGTTGCGATTTTCTAGGCCGATATGGCTAGGAACTATACTCTCATTCCGGCGTAATAATCAAGGAACTTTGCTGCCGTACCATGGGTGCGTGAGCGAGATGCTAACGGTCTAATCGGATTCAATGAACTATGCTAAGCTATGCTAAAAGTGGTACCGCCAGACCCGGAGATCGGTTGAATGGATTCGAAAACGGTAAAACTCAACTGTTTAACTCTAGGGGAGTTGGAAAATGAGCCTATTTTCAAAAAAAGTGGAGTGTTCCTTTAAGACTGGTGAATTATAAATGGATCATTATAAAATATTTCAAGATTTTTCAGTTAAAATTCAGTTAAAAGTGCAAAGAGCAGAAGTCAATATTCTAATTGGCCCTTGGTGGGGATGCTGTGACGGCAAGATAAGGAATCAGTGATGGAAAGAATCATTATTGAGCCTGGTTATGAAAGAGAGGCAAAGTGATGTGTTGGGAGTCACTGCCTATTGACTTGCTCTTCTATAAAGCATATTGTCTGGGCAAATCCACAGTTTATACTGTCTGCAGAGCACTAAGAATCACTTCTGCAATGGGCAGATAGGAGCTTCTCTATGGGAGTCCTCTAAGTTAGAGTTCAGTCACTCATGGACTCACCCAGAGGAGGCAAAATGAAGTGCCACCTTTACTGGAGGGCCATCATAGACATGCTCCAATCTATAACCTCCTCAACATGAGCTGAAACTTTCACATCGTTCCAGGTGCTGGGTTTCAGTAATGTGAGCAGTAAACAAAAGTTTGTTTTATTGCATACTGAGCATGAGGAATGCTGTCTTAGTAACTAGTGAATAAATACATGTTTAGAAAAAAGAAACATGCTCTGTCTTACTATTCAAAATTAAACTTAATTTAAAATAAAAAAAAAAAAAAATGAAAATTTCATCATTTACTAAGCCTAATGTTGTTCCAAACCTGTATGCATTTCTTCCATTGTGTTTTTTGTCCATACAGTGGAAGTCAATGGAAACTGAACTGTTTAGTTATCAACTTTCTTCAGAATATCTTCTTTTGTGTTCTTTCAACAGAAGAAATTCATACAGGTTAGGAATGACATGAAGGTGAGTAAACGATGACAGAATTTTCAATTGTTGGCTGAACCACCCCTTTAAGTATATCTTCACTGTCCACGACATTCACTATCGACTACAAATATGAATGCACCGATATTAAAATTCTGTACTATTTTGTCAAAATAAATGAAAAATAAAACACACACACAAAAAAATAAAATCTATCACTTTAAATGCTACAAGTGAATTTAGGAATCACAACATTATAACGTGCAGAATGAAAAATGGATATTAAGAACTTCTAAAGATATGTAGAATTGTTATTCGTGTTTTTCAAGATTAATGTTAACGTAGATTAATCAAATGTGACAGTAAAGACTTTAACATTGTTACAAAAGATTTCTGTTTTAAATAACTGCATTTATTTTACTGTTTTCAACATTGATAATAAAACAAAATGTTTCTTGAGCTCCAAATTCAAATGATTTCTGAAGAATCATGTGACACTGAAGACTGGAGTAATGGCTGCTGAAAATTCAGCTTTGCAGTCAGAGGAATATATTACATTTTAAAATAAATTAGAAAACAGTTATTTTAAAGACCCCCTGTAGTAAAAAAAAAAAAAAGTAAAAATGTTATGTTAAATGTTAAAAAAGTAATGTTGTTTATATGTCTATGTGGTGTTTTTAATATGCTTTAAGACAAACCATGTGCAAATTCACGAGTCAGCACCATTGCTGAGTATTTTCTCCTTAAAACTGTAGTGAAAAAAAACAGTCTCAAACTCGCGGTTTGAAATCGCTGGTGTCTGTGACATCACAAACTACCTTGTAACCAATCACATCAACGTGCCGGCGGGTTTTAGCATATCATTAACAGCGAACTAGGAGAAGTCTCGAGTGAAGCCAGGTTAACCCGGTTTATTTTTTTCTGTGTAGATTTAGCAATATGGCGGGTGTATGATGTATATTATGATGAACTATAGCCTTTCTCCACTGACGTTCTGAGTTGTTAAAGCGTTTGTAAGGATACTGATTGTTAGAAGGCAGCTGTCTAACTCTGATATGGCAAACGGGAACATGGTTTGTTTAACATTAGCAACACAGTATTAGCTATTTGTTAATATAGTCAAGCAAAAGGCTAATCATATTAATTACTGTTATATGTCTGATGTTGTAAAGAACGATAACATTGTGCAGCGTTTACCTCAGTAAATTGACCGAGTGGATCTCTGAGCTGGCGTAAGCGAGTGGAGGCGGGGCTAATTTGCATATTCATTGATCAGCATATATTAAATGAGGCAAGGGTGTAGAGTTACGTTCAAGCTATTTTAAGGCATGAAGATTTTTTTTTTTTTTTCACAGGAAAAAACGTTTAAATATGTAATTTTGGTGATCAAAAATTAGTTTTAAGGAATAAAATGATCAACTACAGTGGGGACTTTTTAAATAATTTTAATAATATTTTACAACATTACTGCTATGCTGTATTTTTGATCAAATAAATGCAGCCTTGTTAAGCATAAGAGACTAAAATCTTACAGACCCTAAAAGTAGTGTAGAATTGAATATCCAATTCTGACCAATAGTGATAAATTAACTGTAATATTGTCCAATAACTAATGTTGTACCAATATATAGTGCACCCTTACCTGCAATTTATTTTATAACAGTTTCATTTAATGACAAAGTTATTAAAACGAAACAGGGGAAAGGGAGTGAAAAAAAACTCACCTGGAGTGCAGCTCTGTGCTTCCATTGTTATATTTGCTTCCCCGTTCCCACATGCCAAAGTCTGGCACACGATACGCCCTCTCCACACAGAACACCAGATTCTGGATAAATGATACCTACAAATGCAAACATGTCAGAGAAATGTGTCTCCATCGCCTTTGCTTGCCATCCAGAAATCAGCACACATCAACAAATGTAGATTTGCTTTGAAAAGTAGGCCTGCTCTCAAAGCTTTTCTAGGCCATGGGTGTTTTTATGTCAATACATCAGCATTCCTTCATGTTACCCATCTAATATTCTGATTATACACAAATTTAATTTGGATAATGATCCGCTGTATAGAGCAGCTAAAGTAATCCATCACTTCCATGGGTGGCATTGGTAATGTCATAAGCCCCTCAACACTTCCTATCCCCATTGTGGAATGAGGCCATAGGAAAAACAAGATGAGAGAAAGAATGATGACTTTATGGTACATAAATGAGGAAATGCTCAAACACCCGGGGAGGCCGGGCTGACAGTGCTTTTAATTTAACATGAAGAGAACTGAGGGCCCCTAAAGCACGTTAAAATGGGGCACTGAGGAAGGTAGGCGAAAGACAAAATGCAGAGGAAAAAAGGAGGAGAGAGGGATGGCTTGAGCACTTTTATTTTGGGCCTGGACCAAAATGATTAATGCGACGAGCTTTATGGTATCTTAATGAATACCGCTGGCCTGGGGTGCCACTATTTTCTCTCTTCTTCCTTCTCTCAGCCGCAGAGAGCGAGAGCAGGAGTGTAACTTTTCTGAGAATAAAGGTGGATCAGTCATGGTTGTTTGTGTTTGTTGAATAAGGTATTTTAGTTAATCATAGTGAATGCTGAAGCAGCCCTTGGTCTGTATGTCATTGACAATCTTTCTAATAATAGATTTAAATGATGACATTTCTTATTCACTCATAAGCCAAATATACCTTCTGAGTTTTGTAAGAGGCTCAAGTTTTAAAGTAGCTAGTATTAGCTATGTTTAAACATCAAATGACAGAATAGCAGCAAGACAAGTAAATATTCTCATTACATTTTCTCACTTTTTACACAATGTTTTTTTAATTTGTGAAGCTCAAACATTCAAACAAAGTTTATCAAGATCTACAAGCATAAAAGCACATGGCGCAGGTGCACTTAGGCCATGTCCGAATCCACTTTTGCTAGTTTAATGATGGAAAAAATGGTCGGCATGCCAGGCGCATGGTCCAAAAGGGTTGTATCTAGTCTGTTAATGAGTCACGGGTGTGTTTTGGGCATAACATGCAATAAACCAGCCAGAGTGTCATCTCCCATTCCCTTTAAAAGCAAGGTGTGCTTGCACAATGGCGTATTGCTATTTACATGCTGGAATATAGGCGAGTCAGTTTAAATACATGTGTGTATTGCCACAATTGGTCAAATAATTAGCCAATTTCATTCAGCACTACTGCAAATAGGTAATTCTGATACATGCAATGACTATCCATTATGACATGTAGGCATTTTTATCTTTATGTACACAATAATAATCTTTTACATTGTAATCCTTTTATTTGTAATATTTGGCATGTTTGTACAAAAAAAAAAAAAAAAAACTCCGCCATTGACTTTAGACCAGATTTGTTGGTCAATGGCGCAGTCGTTTTCAGTTGCCTCGAAATAGCAACACGCCAACAATGCGCCTGAACACACCTCGTTTTCAGACCAGCACGCCCATGGGCGAACAGATGGGCACGAGTGCATTTGCTATCTAAACAACGTAGGCGCTGGACGTGAAAATGATAACTGCGTCGGGCTGAAACTAGCAAAAAACACTTACGTCGCGCCTGGCGTCGCATTCTGCCGGGTGTATGATAGGGCCCCTGGTGTATTTGTATTTTATTAAGCCAGTATGTTTTACTTTCATGTGCTTTGCTAGAAAATATCACACAAATTAGGTATTTAGAATCTGTATTTACCATTGTAACTACTGTACTATGAATAATGTAACAAACATTAATGTACAATAATGTAAACAATGATGTTACAAGAGGGGGACAACCCCCCTGAAGGAACATGGAATTAACAACCTTGTTCAAGGGCGCAACAGTGGGCTGGTACTATATAGCTCATGAATTCCCCTACAACCAATAACCCAAATCTAACTACTAAGCCAAACCAGAACTAGGGCCCACTGATGAGGTAAAGCTTATATTACATAAGAAAAAAAGCACTGCCAATGATGAGTAGGAAAAATATTACACTGGCATTTTCTCTCCGATTTGTTCTGCTGTTCATTAATAATGGAATGTAATGGGCTGCTGATTTCACGACTGTGTTTTTTTAATTGCATTACATACCCGAGTAGACACTGTTTAGAGACGTCAATTAGGCCTCTTTTGCAAATAGCAAAATAAAAGCTACTGTGACAATTTGTTAAGGTTAGGGTGGAAGGCTCAGCTAGAAAGCTGATACTGCCTGTCATGTACACAAAAATAGTTGTACACTGTAATTGCTTAAAAACACAACATTTAAGAGAAACAATATTTTTGAAGATAAGGACAATGTGGCTGAATAAATAAACGTTGCAGTTATTCAACAGACAGTAGTTTATCAGCAGCAGAGTGTTAAGTAAATGCCCCTGTGCGCGAACAGCAGGGATAAAAGATGTTATTAATGAAGTCTGCACAGCCCAAAGAAAAGAGAACGATTATACAACTATTACAGCAACCACTAACACATCTCAGTGTCTCCTCTAGTGTGTGAGTCCAGGGGTCAGGGGTGAGTGCTGGCAGGATTTGAAGAGGCCTTTTTAAAGAAAGTTTCATATTTGTGCTACAGTATTTTTCAAACAGAGTGCTTGAGCAGTTGCATGAGTGATCTCTCAGCTTGGTAAAATGCAGGAATTGGCATTTTTGCTCTTTGCCCTTAACCATTTCAACTTAGCTTAACTTTCTTTCTGCAGTAATGTTTCTTACAGCTAAATTGCTCAATGTAGTCGTGGCCAAAATGCCCTAAGAGCAAGTCCTCAAGCAAGCAGAGAGAGGATCCAGTGGCTTAGGACAAGATTTCAGGTGTAAAATATTTCACTGCCTAATCTACAGCAATCATCGTGGCAGAAACTGACAGTCCCATTGAGGTTAAAAACTCCCCAATCCTTTAATTCTCATCTTCAGTATTTACTATAGATGGACAAAGTATTATGACAGTACCATTGTAATGGTAATACCATTGTAAACATTTAGAAAGTTAAATATTTTGGTGAGCTTTTCTCCTTGATTCGTCTTTGCTTTGCAGTTTAAAGGTTCAGTCACATTAGTGAAATTTCTGCAAAATTTCACAGGAAAATGTGAAATTTCAGATCACATGGATTCCTACTGAAAAAAAATGGATTTCATCTCTGAAAATTAATCAAATAGCTATAAATGTGAACGCCCCTTAAAGGGATAGTTCACCCAAAAATGGGTGAAAAAATACTCCCCCCTCAAGTTGTTCCAAATCTGTATGAATTTCTTTGTTCTGCTGAACACAAAGGAAGATATTTGAAAGAATGTCAGTAACCAAACAGATCTCGCCCCCCCCTTGACTACCATAGT
Source organism: Mylopharyngodon piceus (assembly GCA_039654765.1). Lineage (NCBI taxonomy): Eukaryota > Metazoa > Chordata > Actinopteri > Cypriniformes > Xenocyprididae > Mylopharyngodon > Mylopharyngodon piceus. Next base: position 20,832,420 of record CM077442.1, read on the forward strand.
ATTTATTTTTCCTACTATGGTAGTCAATGGGGGGCAAGATCTGCTTGGTTACAAACATTCTTACAAATAACTTCCTTTGTGTACAGCAGAACAAAGAAATTCATAGAGGTTTGGAACAACTTGAGTAAATGATGACAGAATTTTCATTTTTGGGTGAACTATCCCTTTAAGGCATGTTTATTTGTAAAGCTGCTTTGTAACAATATGTATTGTGAAGAGTGCTATGCAAATAAACCGAACTGAATGAAATTGCAATGACATGAATTGAAGTGGTACTGGTAATTTTGTAAGTGTTGTTTATGCAGTCAAGTCATACCTCATCTGTATTGTAGATTATTTGAAGGCCAGAACAAATCATTTCAACCAGGTACAATAGAAATAGAGACACGGCATCAATCTGTTTGAAATGAAAAGGAAAGAAATATTCAAGAATGGTTATAGTTACAGCAGTTTTATAATAATATAACTTTTTAAATGAATTTAAAGGGTAATGGTGAGCACAAGGAGAAACTTTTTTCTGAAAATGGACGTTTTTATCACTTGTCCCGACAAAATTGAATTTTAATAGTTTAATCAAAAAGGCTGAATTAAGTTTATGGGCTGTTGACCACTGGTGCAGTCAGCAGATATTACACCAGCATAAATGCAGTAAACACGCAGCGATAAACAATGACACAACATAAGATATCATAAAATACTGAAAGAGCAGGACACAAGAGCTCATTCCAAAACTCTCAATAATAGTGTTAGATATGATACTTATATAATTATTTTTTAGATACAGAATTGGGAGTGAAAATATCATTTTTATAGCAAATAACAGTTTAAAACAATTTATAGGAATAGTGTGTGTGTATACAGGATGAAAATCACCTGTAGATGGCTATACTCTTCATACTGGTAAACCTCATCTCCAGTGTGCACATTAAATATTGAGTGCAGGCACGTGGACGGACTCGGGTCTTGCTTAAATTTCTCCACCTGTGAGAATTTTAGAAGGAGAGATAAAGAAAAGACATAGGGAAAAGGGGGAAAAGGGGGAGAGTAAGTCCATGAAAGATGCAAGATATGACCAAGGTATTGGCTGTTTCATAATTTATCAAATGCTAAAATACTAAAGTAAAAGAGTGTATTGATATTTCTGGAGGTCAAGGTACAATTGTGCCTCTGAACACTTTTATCACATCTAAAGCCCTATGCTGTAATATTATATTATATTGGTAAATCCACATTTTAAACCGCAAATTACAATTAAGGGGGTGTGGGTGTTTGGGATCAACTTTGAATGCAAACATTTCTCCACAAGAAAGATGTAGTGGTCCCAGATGTCTGCTTGGCTTGAAATAGATGCTAAGAGGCAGCCGGAGTACAGTTCTGCTCATTCAGGATGAGTATCTAAATCTATTTCTCCAGCTTTTTTCTTTTTTATACATCTACTCTCAATGATACTTTAACAGCAAAAACATATTTTAAAATGCTGTATTGCTGGCAATATTTTTGCACACAAGCGGATTTCAGAGAGATGTAGTAACAAGAATTTGGGAACATGTGCTAGTAAAGTGATACATTTCGGGTATTAATATTCAGAAGGAACTGTTTTGAAATAAGTCATATTGGTTTGGATGGGTGTAGGAACAATGCATGACAGCATAATAAAGTTTACTGTATATCCCAAAAAGTGGAGGAAGTAACATAATATCGTATAGAAGTGGTAAAGGACATTGCAATAAAAATTATTATTATTTTGCAATGATAAAACATGCCAAATGATGAAACATTTTTATGTACTGGCTTTTCTATTTAGTATAACAGTAAAAAAAAAAAAAAAAAAAAAAAATCAAATGTATGCATAAAGGACAAACAAACAACATGCTTTTCTGCATTCACTTTATAATAAATCATCTAGGTAAGGTGACTGGATTATTGTCTGATCAGGCAGAAGACGAAGTGTAGTTCTTGACTGCATGCAGTGAAGGTCTATTATGACATTCTGGCATACATACACAAAATATATATTTAAAAACAGTATATTCTCATTTCTTATGATGGAAAAAGCCATTTAAAATTCACTGAATACCTCTCTAGTGAAAGAAGCTTGGCCAAACGTGACACTACGGCACATGCTGCAGATATTGATATTTATTTGCTCTAACATTTGCTTAATAAATACCAGACTGTTATTGACATGAAGACATAACATACCAGATGAAATTAAAGGTGATCAAACAGAAAGAGATGAAGTTGATAAATAAATGGTACACTGAACAGATGCAAGTCATAGACTCAAATAAATAAGAAGATTATACAGAGGATATACTTCTGCTCTGACTCACCACAGAAAACCAATCCGCTACCTAGCAGACGTGACTGCCGCAGGGGTTTTTTCCCCAAGATGTCAAGAATGAGGTCGCAAAATATATATAAGCATGATTATTTAATGTGCACAAAAATGAGGCATAGACTGCAAAATAAATAAAAAGCAGAAAGCATGGTGGATTTCCAGATTATAAATTATTAGATTGATTATTTCTACAGAGATGAGAAAATTAATATTATATAATATTGATATATTAATTGATATATACGCATATACTACTCTAGTTTGAATGATTTGATAATTATGGCCACTGGCTTTTTTTTCCTCAAATATGCTCTATTTTTAAAAAAATATTAATGATTTTAAATTGTGATATAAATACAGAATTTTCATAAATCTCATCTGCTATATTTGTATACAGGTCATTGACGAAAAAGGTTTTTAAAAGTGTAAAAAAACCATAATGGAGATATAAATAATTTTGAAGTTTTATTAAGTGTTAACAATGAGATTATGTGGTTTTTATAATCAATTAACACTGCTTTTGTCATTTTTTACAAGATGGACAAAACTTGTCACCACAAAAGTCATTTGGTTTTTAACAAAACTTCAGTTTTACCTAATGACACTTTTGGTTATACTGAATGACGCTATTTTCAAACAATGCTAACAGGCTGATATCTAGCTAGCTAGCTAGTTAGCTTGCTAGCTAGCTAGCTAACAAAAGCAGAATCAAACATTTTATATTTAGTACAAATTTTTAAAATATTACAACATTTTCCACATTTTATAGCGGTTGTACCAAATTACCTGATGTTTCAGAACATGCGTATGAACAAGTAAAAAACATGAATTTTTAAATAGTTAAAAGAGAGTTGAATGACATCAATGAAATTCATTTTTCTGGACAATCTTTCCCATAATAAAGCAACGACTTCTACTCATAATTTTAATACCACTTTGCACTATATTGATATATGATGTTATAAAATCATGCCAGAATAAAAAATATATACATTTATTACATCTTTAAGATATTTTAATCACAAATGAAATGGCTGTATTGGCCTTTGGACGGTTAAACCGAATGACCTTTTGACACTTCAAAGTCTTTAAAATACCTTTATATGTAGCAAAATATAATTAAAAACCTTTTGGATTCAATAAGAGAGATCCAGTTGTACTACCTTACATACTTTGGATGTCATATCTTTGTTTTTTATTATTATTATTATTAAGGCCTTTGGACAAAAAATGCCCCTTACGTCATTGACCGATACATATTTGTATCGCATTTCATATGTAATATATATTTCAGTGGTAGCAAATAAATGTACACAAAACATACACATAAAAATAACCTATATCAGTTGACCGTTAGATGTGACACTGGACAATCACGTCAACATATTTTCACACACTGACTGTATCCCATAAATCCCACACAGCCCCAAGGATTTTCTCAAATCTTCTACACATGCATTAGCCGAATATCATCTCTTCTAAAATCCAGGAGACACAGTGGGATTCTTTGTTCTAATTCAAAATGTCAGCATGTACAATAGAGCAAACAACATCCCTTGACTTGTCCTTAACACAGATACAAAAAAAAAAAAAAAAAAAAAAAAGTGAATACACATTGCACAGAAGCCAGTGAACCAAAAACAATATAAACCTCCAATTCTTGAGATGAACCACAATGAATAAAGCCATCTCTAGCCGTTCTCTATCAGTCATTCACACATTATAATCCTACAGTTACGGAAGGGACATTTCACCCGTCAATACAGCAGAAAACTGGGCCGACCTTTCCCACTGACCGCATCACACACGGTCCCCCAAAGCATATTTTAAGTGATATAAATAAGTGGCCCATTTTTTCTTTTTCCCTTCTCCTCTCTTGTCAGGTCATGAAAGGCATTCTTCTGTCCCAGATACACAATGATTTCTTTTTCACACCAGTTACACAGCTGTATAACAGGCCGAACACAGCTGTAAGTTTCAGCCAAACAGAAAACACTTGCTTCTGGGTCCAAATCCACGAAAGCAAACATTCATAGAGGCAAAAAGAGCGATAAAGACACCTGTGAGACGAGGGATGACATTTGAAACATCTGTTAGTCATCACTGCCTGTAAAATTAAACCAATAAAATCTGAAAGCACAACAGGGTAGTGAGTAACCTTCAGTTGCTACAGGAACATCTATTATTCTATGACACACTACTTGGCAAAACAGAGACTCTCAAAGTGATTTATTATGTGTGACTTTGGATTGACCTTTATTAAATTCATCAAAACTGGAAGCACAGGCTGCTTTGTGAGAGGCAGCTAGAGCAGTTTAACGCTGGAAAGGAGAAAGTACGCACGTCTTAACTATTCGAGCATTCACGCTTATTTTTTTTTTTTATCTGTATGTGACTTATTTTTCACAGTGTGATATCAGCAGCATGCCACAGTAAACCCGTCTGTTGAATATACCTGGGGAACCGATTATATGAGCGGCTGCAGTGCATTGTGAGTTTATTAAAAAACCCAATGTACTTTGTGAATGCTATAGACAGATGTTAATGAGCACTGCACTGTGTAATTAACTGCATAAACGAGGCATTATAATTAAGATACAGAAAAGCTTTCTTGCAAATCAGGTCTTGGGGGTCAGGAATAAATGAAATGGAACAATTTCAAAGGCACAAGAGAGGCATAATTGCTCAGGTCTACACCAGGAGAGAACAGTTGCTTTAGAGCAATGGCCAACTATAAAAAAGCATTAACATAAGCTCTTTTTGCATGGGAAAAACCTTACTGTTAAAAACAGCCTCACAGCCAACTGTTAACCAACAGCGGATTGGCAAATGTAAACTCAAATGCATCCAATTCATTAATGGTGAAAAACTGCAATGACATGCAGAGAAATGAAAAAGACATGTGAAGGCCAAGTGAATTTGTCCGCTGCATTTAACCCATCCAGTTAATGCACACACATTAGGTGTAGTGAACACACACACTGCAAACACACACCTGGAGCAGCCATTTTTGCTATGGCGCCCAGGGAGTGATTGGGGGTTAGATGCCTTGCTCAAGGGCACCTCAGTTATTTTGAGACTCGAACACGCAACCTTTGGGTTACCAGTCTGACTCTCTAACCATCAGGCCACGACTTAGGTTAGGTTAATGTATCTAAAGTATATGTTTCAAGAAAGTGGTAAACAAGCACCACGTGACTTTACTGTATTATGACAAAGTCTCATAAAATACTACTACTACTGTTTTCTATTTTAATGTATTTAAAAATGTAATAATATTTGTGTGGAAACCATGATTTATTTATTTCAGGATTCTTTGATGAATATAAAGTTAAAAAAACAGCATATTATACATCTTTTGTAACATTATAAAAGTTTTTACTGTCACTTTTGATCAATTTAATGCATCCATGTTAATAAAAGTATTCATTTCTTAAAAATATATATACTGTATATTACTGACCACAAACTTTTGAACGGTAGTATACCCAATTACCATTGCTATAATGTTATTGTATTAAACTTTTTTGTGAACTTTTTTGATGGAGCTTCTCTCCCAGTTTCTATATCCAGGGGCGTTGCTAAACCTTTTTTTACTGGGGCCACAGTAAAATACCGCTGTGCCCCAGTAAAATATTGCTGTTAAATCTATGTCTGATGCTGGAGATTTCCGTATACCAACCTGAGAATCATTATCCCTGATAATATTTCAGCAGTCATGTCTTATGAGTTTTCAATCCGCTGTTTAAAATCAATACTGGCATTTTACAAATTAATCAATATTGGTCTAATCGGTCAAATGGGTTTGCAAAAATATTGATTAACTCAGACAGTTCACTCATGCACTGAATAGATTGCAGTGGTTTCTCACACCATAACGGGATAAAGACACAAAACAAAACTAGCGCTGGATGAGGTCATATTTAACTACAGTATGAAACAATACTCAAATGTCTTGCATCGTCAGTGATAAAGTCGCTCTTTAATGCGCTCTGTACTGCAATTTATAAAGACAATTTATTTCCATATATTCAAAACAATATCATAAATGTGTATCAAAATATGGGTACACTTTTTGATGGGGGGCCTGTGCCCCAGTACTTATGAAAGGTTAGAAATGTCCCTGTGCATTACTTAACATTTGCTTTCAGCTGGTGGTAAAAACATTACCAGCTGGACCAAAACAGGAAGTCCAACAACTCAGCAAATGACCACAGCCACTCTAGGCAGCTCGCCATGGGAATGTTGTCAAAACCCTGATTGCAGCAACATCCAACTGTTAAAACCACAGAAAAGCCCAACTGGCAGCGACTCAAATGCAACCCACAGACAATCCTTTAAATAATGCCCAAGTGCCATCCACTTTGTGGAGTGAGTTCACACATCTGTAGTCAAAACCAACTCTTTACTGTTGTGCATTACAGACACTGCTGCTATGTTCCAGTGTGAGAGTTGAGGGTTAGACAGGCGAAATTAGCAAAACAAGACAAAGTTAGCTGTTTGATTCCCAGCTTTTAAGGAAAACTTAAAGGGATCCAAAAAAGAAAATTCTGTGATCAATTACTGACCCTCGTGTCATTCCAAACCCATAAGAATTTTGTTCATCTTCGAAACACAAATGAAGATATTTTTAATGAAACCTGAGAGATTTCGGTTCCTCCATTGAAAGTCCATTCCACCAAAACTTTTACGCTTCAAAAAGCTAAGAAAACGTAATCCATATGAGTAGTCTAGCAGTTTAATCTAGCAGTTTAGCAGTTTAGTCTTCTGAAGAGATAGTATGATCACTTTATATAATGAACAGTTTTCATTTTTTTTATACACATATAAACATTGTTCAACACACATACATTTAGCACATATAATGCACCTGCTTGACACATAAGAAGCAAGTACGGTTGAGCTTCCACGTACAATATTTGACATGCTCTATGTATGTGTTTTAATACATTTTTTGTTGTGTGGATCTCAAATGAAAATTTCTATAAAATATCTAATGTTTCATTTAAAATATGTGTTTTGAAGATGAATGAAAGTCTGGAACAACATGAGGGTGATAAAATGATGACAATTTTCATTTCTGCGTGAACTAATCCTTTATTTTAAGCAAATATAAAAGTACATTGCTAAATAAAATCATTCTTTAATGGTTGAGCCACTTAAAATATAAGCATGGCAAGAAAAATCTAAACTCCTGGGGCCTCATTTATAAAGCGTGCGTACGCACAGATTTGATCTTAGAGTGTGCGTACGCTTAAATCCACGCCAACGCTCATATTTATAAAAACGGTCTTTGACGTGGAAAAGTGCTTAGAGCCATGTCAGGGTCTGAGCAGACATATGCACTTTTTCTTGTCAGATTACTGCAGGTTTTGAGAAATCTAAGCTATTCTTACAGCTCACCATTCTAAATTAAAGGATTTGGATGATGACTGGTGATCTTTTATATGTAAATGACATTAATTAGGTGTTGTTTACAACACAGAGAACTGAAACAATTCAGCTGCGCGCAAGTTCAAGATCATTTGCGATTTATAGATTTCACATCTGAAAGAGAGGCGTATGCTCGTTTTCTGTGTGTAGGTTCATTCTATGAATCACACGTACGCACATCTGAGAAATGATCGTAAGATCAAATTCAGGACGGTTTCTGCGCAACATTTTATAAATGAGGCCCCTGGTCTGACTGGCCAGCAGAAAAATATCCTTACTGTTGAGCCCTGAAATAGTAAGTGGGGTCCATGTGCAAAGCTCTTTTTGGGATTTAATGTAACCCCAGAACAGTAAAGAAAGCCCAGTGTTGCTTCAAAGTGTGCCAAGCCTCAGGGAAAAACAGAACTTGAGATGTGTGTACATATCCTTTGAAAACAAATCTGAGATATAGTGGAAATATAACCAAGCTTTTGCCAACTCTTCACAAGGACATTTGACCTGCAAGCAGGGGCAATTCTAGGATTTCAATATTAGAGGGGCTCAGCCCCCAATGAGGGTATGATTAAAAAATATTTAGTATTTTGTTTGTATACTAGGGTAGGCAGGAACAATAGCCTACATACAATAGGTTCTACACTACCTATCAAGTCAACCCCCTGAATATTTAATTTATTTCAAATCATTTTAGCTAACCATATCATATTCATTAATATTCATTTAGAATTTAGACAAACATGACATTGCAGTAATTGTCTAGATTGGAAGTATGTTTAATCTGTCATATTAAACCATTACTTTTTTGTTTTCTATTAAAAAAAAACAGCATAGGAATCTATCAATTTTCCATGTCTATAATTCAAACTGACATCAAAACCCACAAATGCCTTTACTCTAGGGCTATAAATGTCACAATCAGCTGCTGGGTCATTATTATTTAGTAGAACGAAATAACTCCACATGGTGTTTATCTGTCGCTGTCATTCAGACAGAGTGCTGTCTGTCACTGGCACTGCACTGTAAAAAATTATTTTCATGATTTGCTATCACAACTTTTCACAAAACTTTTGTCAAATCAGCTAGGTTCACAAATGTTGGTCAGATGATATATATATTTTGAGATTCTGTTGAATAAACTAAATTAATAAATCTCTTTCTTCGTATCAACTCAATTTTTTGGTTAAATAACTCAAAATTTTAAGACAACAAGGTTAGGCCAACAAATCATGTTTAGAGTGTGATTGTGTTTTTGATAATTTGTGATCTGTGCATGATGTCAATCTAATACCACACCCACAATAATACGTTTTAATTGAAAATAACATTTTCTAACGTATGTCTTCACGTTTTATTTTCACTGGAGGAAAACAACTGTTGTTATGTAAGCTTGTTTCCGCCACTGAAAAAAAAATAAATAAATAAAAAAGGTAATTGCGGCTTTTCTTCTCACAATTCTGACTTTTTTCTTGCAATTGTGAGATTATATCACGCAATTATGAGAAAAAAAAAGTCAGAATTGTAAGATAAAACGTCGCAATTATCCTCCATAGAAGTGTGATGAGGGGTGAACGCAGCACTTTACAATGGATGGGAAACCATGTTGTATCGCTCCTGCATCACATTATGTAAACTGCATTTATGACCTGCACATATGCAGATATCATAACAATCTATTAGTAAACGCACACATCTCTGCTTTTGACGCTGGTGCTGAGCTGCTACAGACTGAAGAACTCGCTGAATAACGCAGACAAGACGGGGAGGAGCCGAAGCCTGCCGCCATTTTCACATGAGTTGGGCGACTGAGCGATCACAAATTTGTGCATAGATTACAGAGCTAACCACATTTTTTTTTTTAGGGGGGCTGAGTAGAAATGGTCCCCCCTGAAAGGGGCCTAGCGACACCCTGCAGGCTGCTGCATGAGGTATACGGCAATATCCTTACAAGAACAGTAACAAAAATGATGAGATGAAAATGAAAAGACCTGTAAGGTTGTCTAGCATCTGAAACTGCTCACCAGGGGTGAATAAAGCGATCTTCAGCAGGCTGTCTGAGTTTTCAAAAAGGCAGAATTGATGAGTGACATGCATGCAGCGCTGTCCTATGGTGTGACGCTGTGACCCACCTTATCAGACTGCCGCATGTAGCAGTACATAATCCCCCTCATGCACTTGATGGCAGAGTGCTCCAGTTCATGAGTGCGGCCCATGTCATCGTCGATGCGCCTGCGCAATAAACATTTTGCATGAGTTCCTATAAAGCACTTTATTATGTTAAACATTTTATAGTAATAGTGAGAGTCTGCAGAATGTCATCACCATGTACTACAGCAAGGTAAAGTGTTTAAACTATAACAGTAATAAAAAAAGGCAAACATGCAAATGAGACAAACCTTCAACACATACTAAGAACACTTATGTAGAGCACACACATGCACACCACCCACATATACTCCTACAGAGACAAACAGAGAGTAAGTAATGGGTTCAGGCCTTGCTGTCAGATTGGAATCATCTTAATTAAACTCCTCTGACAATGCTAATATGCAGAGGTGAAGACTGATGACTACGTCTGTCTCTGATATACGCCTGCTCTCTATTTTTATCCTCGCATTTGTCCTCTAGAGGAACAACCCTCACCAGGAGGAGTGAGACAGAAAAGAAACACTTTGTCTTAGGAGTTCAACGTAAAGTCTCTTTTTTTGGGTGCCCTCCTATAAATCCTGTAACCTTGACCCAGGCCCTGAGAGTGCTGTTGACCTGCTTTAGAAAGAAGGAAGGTGTGTGTGTTTGTGCTTGTTATGCTATACGTTTAAAATATCTGTAACTAATTGACTTGTTACAGAATATTAGGCCCCGTTTACACCTGGTACACAAGAAGACGAGGGAGACACATCCCGTTTACACCTGGTGTTTTAATCCATCTCTTTTGTCCACTTTTGAGGGGAGGGTGTATGGTAGGGCTAGGACAATACATCGATGCATCGCGAATCGAGAAATGATTCTGGATCGATTCTGATATTTTCCGTATGTATCGCGATTCTCTCTCGAATCGATTCTGAGCTTAGTTTTCAACAGCAGATGGCACTGTGTGCTTTAGAAACAGCTGTACTCTGCTTCCAATTCCTTACACAGACTACTTGAACCTTCTATAAAATAATCATTCATAAAGTTTGAAATGGTTAAAGTGAATTACAAGGGTGTTTGCAGTGGGCTGTTTACATTATTCTTGCGTCATAAAAGCATTCTGAGGTGCAAATACATTCTCAGACTCAGCTGAATGCACAAGCGGTCTTCTTCGTGAGCATTTGAGTATGCGGTTAAAAAATAGCCTAGAGCGCCATCTGCTGTTAAAAACTAAGCTCAGAATCGATTTGCGATGTATTTGGAAAATTTCAGAATCGATATATTGTCCCAGCCCTAGTGTATGGGCAGGTAAATGTATGGGCTCTTTTAGATAATTCAATCTAATGGACGAAAAAAGCTCACTCAATTTACATATAAACGCGCACGGAGACAACGGAAAAACACACGGAGAGCAGCAGCTTTAGTTTCTGCTCTGACAGCCCCAAGACCACACTGAACGCGGTGAGTGAACGTTAGAAATCAGGAATGGTTAAAGAACATGGATGCATGGTACGTTTTTTGTCTTCAAACCAAACTTAGGTCTTTAGCCAATAAAGTTTAAATCTGGTCTGGCTAGCGTGCTTACCATAATGTTTACGCGTTAGGTCAGTAGGCGGAAAGTAGGTGGCCACATGAGCGTATTCGACTACATGAGTGTGTACACTACGAAAGCAATTCGGTCGCCCGGTCAAATGTGTTTTCGGCTACTTCTGGAAGTGGACGAAAGTGGACAGGCTCAAAACGTTTTAGACCCTGTTTACACCTGTATTTAGCATCGTCCACTTCGGATTGACGAAAATGCTTCCTAATAGCAGGTGTAAACAGAGTCTTAGAAATTTACAATGAAAGCCAGTGGAAATATATATAAAAATATAAATAAGTGGACACATAAAATATAAAGGGTCTAAAAATGTTTATATTTAAATGTTTATACATTTAAATGTTTTTTTTTTTTTTTCTAAAACTTAGTCAAGACTCAATTCAAACTAAAAATTACAGAAAATGAATTTGCATAGAAATGCAATTCTGCATGTTTGCTACCAATTCAGGAATTGAGCTGGAATTTAAAAGGCATTCTCAATTCAATTGTTAATTATTATGAATGGCAAACAACCATGGCTGTCAAAGATAGATTAAATGTCCAAATAAGGAAAATAAGCTTACAAAACAATAACCAAGCGTTTGGTTGTCCCAGCTAGTGATGGTTCAATTATTACATAGGGAAAACAATACAAAACCAATCAGACACTGTCTGGAAAAGGTCATGCATCAAAACCTGCCACATGAACAAAAAGGACTTTTATTGTGTTTTTATGAAGCTTTTTTGTCCCTGTCACAATATGCTTTTTTCAAAGTATCGTATTTTTTTGTTCAAAAGAAAAAAGTCATAGAGGTTTGGAATGACATGAGGCTGAATAAATGATGACAGAACTTAATCTTATTTTGGGGGGAAATATGCCTTTAAATGAAAGAAGGAAAGACATAACACAAGGAAATACTGCAAGTAAACCTCTTGTGAGAAAGTTCATTTTTAGGAAGGAAAATGATTCAGAACACAAATCCAAATCACTGTAGCTAAATGCAAAAAGTGCAAAAAATGTTCCACAACAGCCCAGTTAAAGAATGAGCAGGGTGGTGTTTGGTCAGAGTGTCATGGATTCAAAGTGACTTTGGACAATCCCCCAAGAGGAACCTGGGGTTTAGCTCCAATATCTTGTTCAAGGGCATAAAGGTGATGGTTCATGAATTCCCCCTTGCAGAGTTTGAACCTATAACCTTTAAGCTATCCAGTATCCAGTACATCCCTGGACATTAAGTTCAATCTAATTCTGTCTTAACTTAGCTTTGGAAACTGCAGTGTAGAAGCACTAATCTGAGCACTGGAACAAATGTATCTGGATCAGTGGGCCAACTTGGCCTTACCTCAATGTGATTAAAGCTGCCACTGATACAAATTTATCAAATGTAAGGAGTGCACACTTAAAAGATTTATTCACGTTTTTAAAAGAAGTCTCTTATACTGACCAAGGCTGCATTTATTTGATGAAAAACACAGTAAAACAGTAATATTGTGATACATTACAATTTAAAATAACTGTTTTATATTTTCATATATTATAAAATATAATTTACTCCTGTGATGGCAAAGCTGATTTTTGTGTCACACGATCCTTCAGAAATCATTCTAATATGCCGATTTGCTGCTCAAGAAATATTTCATATTATTATTACCAGTGTTGAAAGCAGTTGTGCTGCATAATATATATTTGTGGAAATTGGAATACATTTTTCAGGATTCTTTGATAACAGAAGCAAAAAAAAAAGAAGCATTTTTTAAAATAGAAATCTTTTGTAACATTACAAATGTCTTCACTGTCACTTTTGTTCAATGTTGAATAAAAGTATGATTTTCTTTAATAAAAAAAAAACCCTGACCACAAATTTTTGAACATTAGTGTAAGTAAATGGCATATTTTATTTTTTTTCTTTTGATAATGACACATTCATTGTCACTGTTTCAGTCAGAGAGGCCTGTTCCACCACAATACTGCTTATTCAGGCCAAATCATAGCCATAAGGCCTGTTCACACCAAGAGTGAATCGACAAACCAGTATTTTTTGTGCAAAATAGAACCCATATGACAATACAGATTGTCTTGCTCACTAAAATAGCTCACTAACAGATATTCTTGAAGATGTTGTAAAACAGCTTGTTCAGCCTATTGTCCTTGGCTGTTCAACTCATCTTTGTTTGCTCAGATGCCACAGATGGTATATATGCCACTGCATATGAGGCCTTTGCGCTGCTGTTGAAGTGTTGCTTACCACAAGGCACTTATCTGTAATGTTTTGTCATTTGCTTTTTAAATAAACTAATTTTTTCTTAATTCTGAATAATCTCCACCTATATATGGCACTACATGTATCATGCACTACATATATGTCACACTTGTGCATGTATGTATATATATTTTATATAATAGCACTTTGAATAGAAAAATGACATCAACAGCCAGCACATATTAATAATGAATTTATGGATATTTGATTCATGATTGGCAAGTATGGCATGGTGGTAAATGAGAGCACTGGATAAGAGCCTGTCACTTCAACACATTCATTTCCATTTACCAAATTCCTGATCTCAAATTCCATAATTTAAAATCAGTGTAGATCAATGTGATCCCACATTTTACTAAAAGGTAATTCCACACATAGTACCAATCAGTATCTCACCTGTATGCCAATGCCAGTGCCCAGATACTGGCAGCGCAGTAGAGAGAGTCTCTGACTTTAGCCTCCTTACAGGTGGAACAGGTCTTTACCGGGAACAGACCAGTGGTAGGGCTCTGATAATTCAGAATGGTGCTCTTCACTAGAAGAAATGAGAGAAGGACAGAGAGAAAAACAGATTTAGAGCCCTATTTTAACGATCTAAGCGCATGGTCTAAAGCGTGTCCACTTAGGGCATGTCCGAATCCACTTTTGCTAGTTTAACAACGAGAAAAATGGTCGGTGCGCCCAGCGCATGGTCTAAAAGGGTTGTCCCTATTCTCTTAATGAGTAATGGGTGTGTTTTGGGCGTAACATGCAATAAACCAATCAGAGTCTCATCTCCAATTCCCTTTAAAAGCCAGTTGTGCCATGGCAGATTCGCTATTTACATGGCGGAATTTGCAAGCGAAAAACTGAATGCTTCTCTAGCGAGGAAACGGATCTGCTTCTGCGAGCAGACCATCTACAGGACAAACCAGATTCCACCAAAGCCTTATCTTTATACACACAATAATAATCTTTCACATTGTAATCCTTTTATTTTTAATATTTGGCATGTTTGTGTGCTGCTGCGTGTCCCTGTGTGTGTAATAAGCAGAATGTACGTGCGTTGTGCACCCACCTTTAGGCGCATATTACTAACGCACCCTTTAAATAAAAAAAGACCAGGTTTCAGTTGGTCAATGGTGCAGTCTATTTCAGTTGCCTCAAAATAATAATGCACCTGAACACATCTTGTTTTCAGACCAGCGCGGCCATGGGCGCACAAATGGGCGCAAATGCATTTGCTATTTAAACAACGTGGCGCAGGACATGAAAATGATAACTGCGTCTGGCTGAAACTAGCAAAAAAAAAAACACTTGCGCCGCGCCTGGCGCCACATTGCACCAGGTGTATAATAGGGCCCATAGTCTTATGGTGTTACTATCAACAGCAGGTGCCACCACAAATACCTTCCAAGCCTGTTTATGCATCTTTGATGAACACCTTTTCACACCTGTTATCCCAGTTTTCTGACATAAAATACCACTGCATGTATAATTAATCAAGCTAATTAAATATTATTGCATTTTACTCATCAATGTTATGAGGGGGAAAAAAAAAAAAAATAGTACAAAAAAGCAACATAGCTTTATCTATCACTGTGCCCAACAGTTAAACTTGCTCTCTCTCTCTCCACTGTGATTTCTCTTTACTAATGTATAATCAGGCTGAATAGGGCACTTCATTTTTCATCAGCACATTACGGCAGCACAAATGAAGGGGACATTCATTCCGAGCCATCATTTGTTATGTAGTGTTTGGGTCAATTCAAAAAGACAGTGCCAGCAGGGCTGGGGGATAAGGAGACACTGGGGGGAATTAGTCAGAATATTAATATACTCTTCAGAGAGACTGAAGCCAGGATTACTCTGACTCGCATCGGAAAAGAATCCGGCATTCCAGACAATGCGATAAATGAGTCTTTATCTGATTAGGTCTTATACTGTAAGTGCGGTTGATGCCGGCAGGACTGAACGGAAGAATGCGGTTAGAGTCTTCCATTAAGTTTCAGGAAGGATAGGGTCAGAGATCAATTTATCCAGAGAAACCTGCCACACAGCCTGCTATTACTCGCCATTTGCTCCTGTAAAACCTTAAATTACTAAATCAAGAAAATCTCATTTGCAGTCATTTCACAGTCGCCGTGGCACGTGGCTTCTTTTGAGAAGGGGAAAAAGGCAAATAACATATTATTCACACTTTGTATCTTTTGCGTGAGGGATGGAATGCATCATAGCACTAGATGCAAATGCTTTGAAGACTGCATCTCTCTCTTATCATCTATCAGCATAATGCACCACTAAATCAACCCCTAACACTGCACACAAACAGTCTGTTTCCACAAGGAAGCCATTTTTATGCACTAAGAAGAAAGGGAGGGGGTCCATCACAGATAGTGGAAGAAGACCGAGAAAATGGGTGGAGACTGATTCACACAGACAGAGAGAGACAGAGGGAGAAGACAAAGAAAGAAAGAGAAGGAGAGACTCTTTTGCCCATTAAAAGTTAAAGCTTGTTTTCTTCAACCTTAATCTTGTGGAGGCAGAGGAAAGATAGCAGAACTGCATTCACAACAAACAGGCCAGAGAGGCGAAGAAGAGGAAATGAGAAGCATTGAAGCATGATGTCATTACCACATAAATAGGAAAACCCAGAAAAAGAGTGAGAAAGACGAAAATAAGAGAGACCAGAGATAAAAATGGCAATAAGGTTCTGAATAACATTCCATGCATGTTGCATGTGTGCTGCATTCATATACAGTACATACGACAATCATTGTAAGCTGAGATGTATTTCAGCTCTGCCAAAACTATTACTATCTGAATTACGAAACTTGCCACATTTATCATTGTAGGATTCGTCTTATAGGGAATGACATGGGGATTCACTTTCAAAACGGGATTACCCAGCGCTAACGCTGTACGTTTGTCTGCTTTAACCATGACTCAAAAGGATCATTGAAATGAGAAGCATCCTCTCTGTCACTCTTTACTCTTTGTTCTCTCTCACTTTCTCCCTCTCTCACCCTGCAGTGCTCTCATCCTACTGTTGTCTGTCTGGGGATTTTAAATGAGCTTTAGGAACACGCTGAAGTCTGGATGGAGGAAAGAGATTGAAAACAGAGAATTCGTACATGCAGTGTTCAAGAAGCAAGGCTTTTCCGTCGTTTAAGAAGAGGATGAAACAAGTTCATCGAGCACTCGACTAATGAGCTGAGGAGTTGAATCAGGTGTGCTACACAAAGACATAAAAGGTGTTCTTAAAATGTTCAAATACACCACAATATTTCAAACCAAGCAGCTGAAGCCTGTGTATTGAAACATAAGTTCAATCTTTGATGTTTAGGTCCTTCATTGTCCAAATTCCTCAAAACTTTGGTACGTAGAGAAAAGCAACACTTCTTGTGGCTGCCAGCATTATTTGGCATGAATATAAATGTAAAAGTAAATGGGGCACAAATCTGGAGAGCTCATATGCTCTTGTGTTCGGTCTTTTAGTCTTGTTGTCTAGCAAAAACAAGACACATTTCCTTGAGAAACAAAATGATATAGGACAATTTAATCATGCATAACAGTAAAAATTTCGGTCTGCCGGAATGACCAGTCATTATGAGGCCTTAAAGGGTTAGCTCACCCAAAAATGAAAATTCTGTCATTAATTACTCACCCTCATGTCGTTCTATACCCGTAAGACCTTCGTCCATCTTCAGAACACAAATTATTTTTGATAAAATCCGATGGTTCAGCGGGGCCTCCATTGCCAGCAAGATAATTAACACTTTCAGATGCCCAGAAAGGTACTAAAAGCATATTTAAAACAGTTCATGTGACTACAGTGGTTCAACCTTAATATTATAAAGCAACTAGAATACTTTATGTGTGCCATAAAAAAAAAAATAATGACTTTTCAACAATATCTAGTGATGGCCGATTTTTTAAAACACTGCTTCATGAAGCTTCGAAGCTTTACGAATCTTTTGTTTCGAATCAGCGGTTCGGATTGCGTATCAAACTGCCAAAGTTACGTGAACTATTGAAATTTCGAAACACTTATGACGTAACGAAGCCTCGTTTACTGAAATCACGTGACTTTGGCGCTCCGAACCACTGATTTGAAACAAAAGATTTGCAAAGCTTCTAAGCAGTGTTTTGAAATCGGCCATCACTAGATGTGAAAAGTTGTTATTTTTTTATTTTTTTTGCCGCACAAAAAGTATTGTCGTCGCTTCATAACATTAAGGTTAAACCACTGTAGTCACATGAACTGTTTTAAATATGTTTTTAGTACCTTTCTGGGCACTGAAAGTGTTAATTGTTTTGCTGGCAATAGAGGCCTCACTGAGCCATCGGATTTCATCAAAAATATCTTAATTTGTGTTCCGAAGATGAACAAAGGTCTTACGGGTGTAGAACGACATGAGGGTGAGTAATTATTGACAGAATTTTCATTTTTGGGTGAACTAACCCTTTAGTTTGTGCAAGAGTGAATTAAGACTTTTTAAGACCTTTTTAAGACACACAGAAACCCTGCAAATAAGACATACACTCAAACTAATCTAAATGACCTCAAAAAGCATTAACAAGAGACTAATTTTTCTTTATCTGAACATAAAAAAGAAACCAAAGAAATGGACAAATCAATGAAGAAAACTCTTTTAATATAACATATGCCCTTCATCTTACGAAGCAGTATTTATTGTCATGGTGAAAACTAAAATGGAAAGCAAGATTAGGTGAGAAGAGAGAGAGATAGAGGGTGGGCAGGAAAAGAGATGAGTATTGATTAAGAGTAAAATGCACAGAGGAGCACAGCGATGAGAAACCATACTAGCTCCAAATGAATCTTTTTAGTGCTTGGACTCAAGTCATTTGCTGGGTATTATAATTAAATGTAATGGTTTGGAGACTTTTTGAAGCCTCTAATTAAATTAGGAAACATCTTGCCATAATTAAATTATTTTCATATTATAAATATGAGTAAACATCGGTGCACTTAATACACAGATCAACTATATTGGGGAAAATCCGGAGTAACTTTGCAATTTGTGCAGCTTAACACCTTAAATTAGTTGCTTTATAAATGCGTACTTTTAATTAAAATAAAAAGAAAGGTGGTGCAGCTAGATGAAGCCATGACACAACAGAATGAGGTTAAATACATCATTAAAACCATAATAGAGTGCTCAAAAAAAGGTTCTCCTACAATCCTGAGCCCTACATACCATAAAATCTTCAGTTTGGCTTCTATTCTTAAGCCTATATGAAAAACAAATTACATACAGGGCATATATTCTCACCTGCTCTATAGAAGCGGTCAAGTTTCTCCCAAAGGGGCTCATCCTCCCGGTGCAGTATGGATAGCTTAAGGGGTTCATAGATGGAGCCTGATCACAGAAAGCAGACATTGATGTTAAGCAACACTTGAATCTGGATTGATCTAAAATATAGTGATGCTTATCTCATCTCTAGATGCAATTCAAGTATCCCTGGATGGAAGTGATGAGCATACTTTACAGTCAGCATGGCTTCTTGATGGTGCTACTATAGACTACTGACCCGCTACAGGCCCACTTTGGGCTATTTAGTATGCTGAGGTTGAGCTGACTCACCAAAATCTAAATGTGCTTCATTTAGTCTCTGTAACCTAAATGGTTTTCTGTTCCATTTACAATGCTAAGAGCAGTGAAATGTAGATTTACCGGGGTGCAAAGGCAGCAAAGCATGCCAGAAAAACAATCAAAGCAAAATGCAAAAGACTAAAGCTATTGTTCTCCAGATGCATATATCAAATCGAACGTCACTGCAAACACACACAGCTTGATTGCAAAATTGAAGGCACTGGCACAAACTCGGTGAATAATGGAACCTGACACCAGTAAATTCAGTTTTTTTCTGCGAGGAGTGAAATTCAGGGGAACCCCATCAATTTGAGTACTATTTCAGACACATTTAACTTTGGAGCAATTTACATTTTAATAGAATCGACCCAGGGTCAATACCTCAGGTACTGAAAATTCACATTTCCTAGCAAATTAGCATAATTCCCATCAGCTTTTAAGTAGCAGGGACAAAGCCATCTCTTTTTAAGATAACTCCAGCTAAGCAGTGCACATCCAACAGGCAAATGAAAGATACTCCTCATTTTAGTTTCACCACATTGATATAAAAGTAACTTGCCTCAAGAAGCATACGAACCCTCTGTTAACAGATTTGATCAGACATTGACAGAAAGATGAGAGGTACTGGACTGCATTGCTGATTTGACTAATCAC
The DNA here is from genome assembly GCA_039654765.1 of Mylopharyngodon piceus. Taxonomy (NCBI): domain Eukaryota; kingdom Metazoa; phylum Chordata; class Actinopteri; order Cypriniformes; family Xenocyprididae; genus Mylopharyngodon; species Mylopharyngodon piceus. Next base: position 20,852,409 of record CM077442.1, read on the forward strand.
AAATTTTTCCCCATGCTATAACCAAAGTTTATTAATGCCTAACCCTTTTAAATTGGATGAAACACTAGATATGAAACACTGGAATTATTATTTTCTGCAATAAAAAAAAAGAAAAATAAATTAAGCACCTATTTTCAATTAGGCAACAAAGAGTTTAATTTCTGAACCAATTCTGTTATGGGAATGTATTAGCTTTTATTTCATTTCATGGCAAAGTTAGACAGTTAATAGTATTCTATCCAGATACTTCACACTATATAAACTGAAATGGAAAGTTCTCATTTGAAAAGTAATGAGCGGCTTTTCCATGGATCAATCGTTTTACCCAAACTTACCAAATTTTCGGAGTTTGCGATGGACATTCGGAACCTCTTTGGCAGTGTTGGCCATTTTTCATTAGGTGAACTCTATGCCAGTCCTCTATTAGTTAAACTACAACATTAGTATAATTCAGAGGGTTAGAAAGAAAAGACAAATTACATGGAATCACACAGAGAAATTTTCCAAACTTCAGGCATGGTTACTGAATGGACATGCAACCAATCACATTATACACAACTGAATGTGAGATGATTTGGTATTACTGATGTGAGATGATGAGATGATAATTAAAATGTGCAGAATTGTTGATGACACTAGATAATCTACAATCCCAAGTCAACTTCTAAGATAATGACTAACAATTTGCGATCTGTATCCAATTGCTTGATTGTTTATATCAGTGCAAAATGTAAAGTAAATTATCACACAGCGTTATATACTATATAGCAAATCTTAACTGTTTCTTAACTGTTTGAATCTTTAAATCATTGCAAAATGTAAACTATATTTTTGCCCAACTCTAATCTCCTCAATGTGACTATAAGGAATGCAGATATTAAGATATTATAATCATTAAGATCATGAATTTCTGTAAAGTTGTACAAAAAATTACCTTGACTATTTTAAAGGAATAGTTCACACAAGAAAAAAAAACGAAAAAAAAAAACAAAAAAACGTATTGTTTACTCACCCATGTTGTTCCAAACCCATATGAATTTGTGAAACACAAAAGTCACTGGTTACATTCATTGGATCTTTTCTCATACAGGTTTAGAATAACATTATGGTGAGTAATTCTTTTTTTTCTGTGTGCTATCCCTTCATGAAACAAAGAAAAATAGCAGAAAGAAACTATGTGTACGTTTATTTATTTATCTTTCTTACAGAACCACAAGTGTATCCTGAAAACTGTCAAGGGCTACTTGAGTTTTAATGTCAGGCTGAAGCAGATGCTAACAAGCATTGAATTAAGAGGGTCAAAAAGCCTTTCAAAACCTTAGACATTCAGGGACTTAAGTCTTTTAAAGTACTACTCCTGAAAAATTCAAAGCCTGAAGCTCAGTGTGCAGTTGGGCTCTAAATATAGACCTTGATCAGCGTACACTTCTCGCCTGACCTTTGGGCTCTGCTCTCTGCCACACAGACACGACAACTCATGTTAACGAGCTTCTGCAACACGGACAATGGATCAGAATGCAGCGAGAGTACAAATGCGCACTGTTTAAGCGTGCCCAATGCCATGCAACTCAAAAAGCCAAACCTGATCGCTTAGATCTGGCTTTGAACTCCAGCAGCTTCCAGCCGACATCCGCTAAGCTTGCCATGATGACAGCAAAATAAAAACATCACACTAACACTGCCGTTAAGGCACCCACACTGTCGCAAAGCCTATATGTACTCCGCGGGCTGCCGTAGAACGACGTGCCGTGTTCCAGTTTGTGATGATCGAAGCTAACAGCAAAATGTTGCTGTCATGGGCTTGTTTTTTGTCGTTATCATTAAGTTTTATCGGACAACATGTCACATTTGCATTGCAGGACGTTACTAGGGATTTATTTGCCTCGGAGAATCATGGTACAGTAGCGGCTTTCGGTGACTTCAACTCTGATAAACAGACTGACATTTTCATCATCAGGAAGCGTACGTACAGTTCTGCTAGCTGACGTTAAAATTAATAAGGTCTTAAAATCACACCCCTCCCCCCATCCCCATGTTTTATATAAGGTGATGCTTATTGTATATTATGTGTGAGCTTTGATAATATGTTTTGTGTATAACACACTATTGTCATATAATGTGACAGGGGGTGTGGCTGGATACTCCCTGTGTACTCAACTTTAATGTATTTTTAATTATTTGTGCTATTGGTGTTAAACATCCTGATAATGTGTTATTTCATGGGAATATTATTTCTTTCAGGATCTGAGCTGTTGATTTTCTTGGCTGATCTTAAAGCTCCTTATTTCAAACCTAAAGTCCATCTGACTAAAGAGGTTTTCCCAAGGTGAGAATATACACTGGCACACACTAACTCTTAAAGCCTACTATATTACATTGATACATATATTTTTAAGGCATCTAAATTATCTACATGATCAAAACGTTGCTAAAATCCTGTTGTACACAATCTTCTACATGCCTTCTGCTCTCTAACTTATAGTTCATGCTAATAAACAATAATAATAAAAATGTCCACCTTTAGCTTGTGGTACAGGTGTCTTTTTGCTGTAAAAATATTTACTGATTACTTTTAGCAAATGAAAGAATAACCTTTATGTTGTCATTATTTCAAGTGAATATTTACTGGACTAAAGCAACTCAAGTTTCCTTGAGTATCCATACCTAATTTTTAGAAAAATAATGTTAATAATGTAGCTTATGTATCAAATATGATATAACATGCTTTTGAGGAATGCTTATTTGTATTCTCTCAATCATTATTGTATTGCATTGCATTATATATTTTGCTGCCCACAGTTAAAACTACAGAGCTTTGATCACAAAACTAACCATTTAAATTTCATCTTATGAAGACATATTATTGGGAGATATACAGTGACAATTAATATTTATATGCATTTTATGTACGTATTCTGCTGTTATGAAAATCGAATCGATTTACATTACAAGATATCAAAATGTAATCTTACATTTTGCATATTTGTGGTTAATAAAATGTATGTAATCTCAAGTGTGAGATCTATATTCTCACTATGTCCTACTAGGCGTATGATATAGACCAGGAGTGTGGTGTGTTCATTTGTTTGTCTGGCTCTCTCAGTGACTTCAGCATAACCAGTGTGGTCCCGGGTGATTACGATGGAGACTCTCAGATGGATGTGCTTCTCACTGGCCACTCAAAGGGCCCCTCACAGACAATTGCCTTCATCTTCTGGGGACATAACCAAACTTTGGGTAAAGTCTGAAAAGAATACATAAAGAATAAATGCTTTGTGAAAGTTCTTTTTTATTATTATTATTATTTATTAAATATTTTTACCTAAATCAGTGGTCTTAGAACTATACTACAGCAGTGATTTGCACAATTTTTGTAAATGTTATCTGTTCTCTTACAGACCAGAATGAAAGGGTGGAGCTTAACAGGACTTTTGGTGATCAGCCCCTCATCATGGAGTAAGTGATTTATTTATTTTCTCAAGTAAATGACGTAATTATGTTTCTACTCCAATTTGTTTTTTGAAATATAGCCTAAACATTTTAACTGTGGCTGTAATAAAACTTGTTTTCATGAGGGATTTATTCAAACATTAAATATTGAAGAACAGGTTAAAAAAATTATGAATGCAATATACAAAAACTATATGCAATATAGTGCATATATTTAGCAAAATGCTCCTCTCTAGTTTTTCTAGCTAACTTTAGAGTTATGGTCATTGAATAGCTTTTTTGATGTAGCGTTACGTGACATGGTTTACAAGCTGTATTATTAACTTCTTTCCACGGTTGAAACACTGATTGAGCGATTACATTTCAGTAAGTTGTACTGTATCTTTCAACATACTTTCTGATGTTCATTCATGTTCAGGTGCTAGTAAAGCTGAAGAGATTATCAGTTCTACAGCGACCTGTCATGCCACATTTAAAATCGCCAAAATGCTATTTACTGTTTGAAATTTGTAATAAAATTGGCAGAATTTGAAAGCTGAGACTTCGTTTCATAGCAAAAGAAACAAAGCACAAAGCTTATTGCGATTTATTGTATGAGAGGTGCGCTACAAATAATGTTTAGTTAAGTTTTGTTCACGTATCAACAGCATAGACTAAAATATTGATTCTTGGGATTTAGGAATCTATATCAGTTCATCAAAATGAGAATCAATTAAAATCGAGAAATTGATATTTTCAACACAGCCCTAGTGGGAATATTATATATTATCTATATATAATCTTTGTTTTCAACACTGTAAATCACTGATGAGTATTGTAATCACTTTAAACACAGTCATTGTACCTTTCAGGCTTTGTTGTCCTCATCCTCTCAGTGTACAAATACAAGCTTCACTTGTAAAGTTTCTGCTTTTGCAGAGGTCTAATGCCTCTTACTATTTTCCACATACAGCTTTAATGGGGACATGATTCCAGACATTTTTGGATCTGTTGGTGGTTCATCAGAGGTTTGCTATCTCAGGAACAGGTAAGATTCTTTCCCAAATGTGCATATTGGTGCAATATTTTTTTTTCTGCCTGTGTCACAAAAATAAATGTACAGTGTACAAAACATGCTGTTTTATTGTTTATCAGAGAACAGAAATGTGAGAAGGCTCTTGGATCTGATGTCAAAATGCGCATCCCTCATTCCAATGCTTTCATTGACCTTAACAAGGACTTCACTGCCGGTGAGTAATGCTACTGTGGTCTTTTGAAGTGTCAGAGAAAATTTTACAAGGTTCTGCTGCTCTGTGGGTTGATTTAGAGAATTGCTGCTTCTCTATTCTATAGCTTTCAGTTGGCACCGAAGATGCCATGCTAAAGCCCATTTGCAGAGATACAGCCCAGAGTGCTGCTTAATTTATTTATGGATTAGGAATGCTACGAATTCTTCTTTGATTATTAACACATCAGACACTCAGGCTTATTAGGAAATACGTGTTTCTAAAACTGCTTTTGTTGAAACAACTATTTAAGTCAGATTTTACATTTAATTTATCTAATGGTTATGTGTGTGCTTCATTGAAAGCAGTGCATTAATATAGAGCGGTGATTAAACTGACTGGAACTACCTGTGCATTAAACAAGGAGTTTTCAAACCTGTCCTGGAAGACCCCCAGCCCTGCACATTTTGTATGACTCCCTTGTTTGACACACCCACTTCAGGTCTTGCAGTCTCTACTAATGAGCTCATAAGCTGAATCAGGTGTGTTAGATGAGGGAGACATACAAAATGTGCAGGGCTGGGGGTCCTCCAGGACAGGTTTGAAAAACCCTGCATTAAACGGTTTTAATGCACACCTTCCAGCCAATCAGAATCAAGTATTCAGACAGACCATGGAATCAGTAAGGGATAGACCACGACTAGCTGAGCATAAAATGATTTTAATGCACGGCATGGAGGCTTAGAACCACCAGATGCAAAGCTAGCAGTGGATTATCCACTTTAAATCAGAAGGATAAATAGTAGTGCAGTAAGATTACATTTATTTAAAGGATTAGTTCACTTCAGAATTAAAATTTTCTGATAATTTACTCACCCCCATGTCATCCAAGATGTTATAGTCTTTCTTTCTTCAGTCAAAAAGAAATTATGGTTTTTGAGGAAAATATTCCAGGATTTTTTCCCATAAAGTGGACTTCATCGGCTACCAGCGGATTGAAGGTCCAAATTGCAGTTTTAGTGCAGCTTCAAAGGGCTCTACATGATCCCAGTCGAGGAATAAGGGTCTTATCTAGCAAAACGATCTGACATTTTCTAAAAAAAATTAAATTTATATACTTTTTAACCACAAATGCTCGTCTTGCACTAGCTCTGCGATGCGCCACCCATTAAGTAATCACGCTGGAAATGTCACGCGTGATGTAGGCGTAAGTACCGCGGTAGGGCGAAAAAAATCCATCATTTTCTCCTCCAACTTCAAAATCTCCTCCAACTTTAAAAACCTTTGTTTGTAAAGGGCGTTTGACTTAGTCCTTGCACGTTTGCTTTGTAAACACTTGCTCGGTACTTCCGCATACGTCGCATGACCTTTTCAACGTGATTACGTAATGTGTGGCGCATCGCAGAGCAGTGCAAGATGATCATTTGTGGTTAAAAAGTAGATAATGTTTATTTTTTTTTAGAAAATGACCGATTATTTCACTAGATAAGACACTTATTCCTCGTCTGGGATCGCGTAGCCCTTTGAAGCTGCACTGAAACTGCAGTTTGGACCTTCAATCCGTTGGTAGCCGTTGAAGTCCACAATATGGAGAAAAATCCTGGAATGTTTTCCTCAAAAACCATAATTTCTTTTCAACTGAAGAAAGAAAGACATAAACATCTTGGATGACATGGGGGTGAGTAAATTATCAGAAAATTTACTCTATTCCAAAAAAGCTTATAAAAGGTGACCACATGTCCAAATAGGCTCTAGTGCTTTTTCTTCCTATTGCAGCTATTTTGTCCATTGCCATGTGTTCTAATAATCTAACCAAAGTATTGTTGATTTAAGTTACTTTTGTTACTTTTGTCTTACCAACTTTTTTTTTAAACCGTGCACATAATATCTCCATTACCTGACAGATATAACTGAAACCCGTATTTTCTTAGCCATTGAAAGGGGAAAGTCTGAAAGTCTTTGTCTCTACATTTTGCGGGTTCAGAACTTTATATTAGGCTAGTTTTTGCTATGGTCTCAAAAATTGGAATTGAGAATTGTGAAATTGCACTGGTATCTAAAATTTTGGCATCAGCCCCATTAAACAGCCCCACATATTCATGCAAATGTAGGCCTAGATTTGATCAATATTCAACGTGACTGAGACCAACAGATATTCACATTTTCTACACCACTGAACAGCTTAGTTTTACATTTATTCTTCATTCTGCAGAATGTCTTTGTCAGGCTTTTTCTCTCCCCTTGTAATCCTGTCATCAAGACGGGATGCTTCCTGAGTGTTGTTTTTCGTCTGGGAAATACTGGCCCATTTTTATAGCAGGTCTAGTGGGGAGTGTGTGTGATGTACTGCAACTCTCTCGGTATTTATGTTGTTTTGTGTGTTTTAACTTGAGCATGCTGTGAAATTCATAATTCGTTTAAATGTGGCCATAAAATTAATACTTTTATTCAGCAAGGATGCATTAACTTGATCAAAACGAACGAAACATTTTAAAATGTATGAAAATGTTAAAATAGAAAACATAATAGAAATAGAATCGAAAATAGAAAAGTTAATAGAAAAAATATTAAGCTGCACAACTGTTTTAATAAGAAATGTTACTAAGAATGATTTCTGAAGGATCATGTGACACTGAAGACTCGAGTAATGACTGCTGAATATTCAGCTTTGCCATCACAGGAATAAATTTTAAAAATACATTAAAATAGAAAAAAAAAAAAAAAATTAAATTGTAAAACTATTTTACAGTTTTACTGTTTTACTGTATTTTGCTCAAATGCAGACCTAATGAGCATGTGAGATCCATTTCAAAAACATTAAAAACTCAACTCAAGCTTTTGAACTGTAATGTATTTTAAATAAATATATTTTTGCACCTTGGAAAATATATGTAAGACAAGTTTACATAGAAAGGAGCAATTCATACATTATTTTATGATTCTTTCCATCATGGTAATTCAATTATGACTAATGTCAAGTTCAGAAAAATCAACTGCAGTCGTAGCCAAAATGTTACTAGTACAGTTGTTTTCTCACCTATATATTGTCATTATATGTCCTGCATGGTGAAAGGCTGTACTGTCTGTATAGTGACTCAGAATCATCATGACTAGGGAAGCCAGCAGAGTAGTGCATTTCAGCATTCTCTTTATTGCAAGGTGCTTCTGACTATCCTAAAGTCAGTTTTTCTTCTGAACCCATTTAAATCAAATGATCTCTCAAGCTATTTATTAAATCAAAGCCATTTCCAAGGGTTAAGACTTTCCTGTTAAGCTTGCCTGTCAGTCACATAAAATTGACTATAATAATCCTGCTGCACTATGTGCTTCTTAAAGCTAAAAAATGATTTGAATGGCCTCTTGAAGAATCCTGTGAAAGTCTTGCTGTCCATTAGTGTAGTTGAGGCTCAGAGTGGTCATGTGTCTGTCACATTGACCAAAAGGGACTTTAGCATCTCATCCCGGAAAGGGTAAAGAGGTCAAAAAGTAATTTACTAGCCAATAAGGACAAGCACAATTTATCCATACTAAAACAAAGCCCCTAAACCACTATAGCACTTATCTCCCACCCTCTCGACGGAAGCCTGGCATCGCTGCCACCCCCAAACCATCTGGAGGCTGTATTGCTGCCACACGAACTGTCGTGCTGTTGGGTCTGATTGGCAGACAGGACCAAGAAAGCCTCTATGGACCTCAACAGCTTTGAGAAAATCACAGCAGATTAACAACAGCCCAAGAGGGAAAAAAGAGAACACCCACGTCAAAAATCATCCATTACTCTACAATTATGGCTGTCTGCTATGGCAAGAGTTGGTGTAAGGCAGCGGTTCCCAAACTGGGGTACGTGAGGTGACAGGGGGTACGCGAACAAAATGCCGAATGTTGCCGTTCATTTAATTCTTCCCCACCTTAAAATAACATTAAAACCGACCATATATTTTCTAACAGGCACAATGCCGTAAATGCATGACTACATAAATACATCCAATCAAAATACCACATCTTTTGCGGTCAAATCTGACAGCGTCCATTTCCACATAAGCAGCGCACATATGGGTGCATATATGTTGCGTGCAGAGTCTGCTGCCTGAGCAAATCACGCTACATTACTGCCGTTCTCGACAATGTACCTGTAGATTTAGCACTTGGACAAATAGCCTGGCACAAAAGGTGCATAGAGATCAATTTAAGATTAAAACTCTTGATACAAAACATAGCTTTTGTGAGTTCTTGTTTTTAATGTTGATAATGTTATACGAGCAAAACAGCAAATCCAAATATCCACACGATTACAAATGTGATATTGATATTATACAACATTTCAACAAATAAAAGGGTAATATTAAGTGGTGTTCTTCACAATATTGTCAGTATTTGCTCTATTTTGCAACGAAATAGCTCCAACGAAAGCCACAGCACAACTACAACACACAACGGTGTTCCGTGAACGAATCTGCGGCTTTGAACGAATTGTTTGTGATTCAATGATTCATTCATTAATACAGCCACTTGCTTCATTGAATGAACGACTCGATGACTCATGCATTATGACTTACCGCCATCCATTGGTGGTTTTAGTATTTAAAAGAAACACTTTTCAAGTTTTATCATTGCATATTTCTCTATTGAACTTTTTTTTTATTATTATTATTTAAAACATTATTAATGTTGTAAAGGTATTTATAAAGATAAACAAAATGCACTGGAAAGTCAATTTAGGGGGCAAATATTGTTCCTTAATGGAAAAGGTGCAGTCTAAGAGGAAGAGAGGGGGTACGCAGAAGGATGGTAAATGCCTCAGGGGGTACTCCACTCTAAAAAGTTTGGGAACCACTGGTGTAAGGAAAAGGCCTCAGTGGGGTAGAGTGGAGGCTCTCAGGAAGAGAGATCAGCTGGAACTGAAGGCTAAGCCACTGACTTCTGGCTTGTCTTGAGGTTTCCATTAGAGATGATTTGTTCTTTTTCCATTCATCAGAATGTAATCTAGATCTAGATGGTGGGTTCATTTACAATTTAATGATAACTTTGGGGTGGCAGGGGAAAAAAAAACAATTCTAAATGCAAATTAGCATATAATTGTGCATAGTTAGGGTGGCGAATTAAATGGTTTTTTTTATCAGCTTTTAATTGGAATGAATAAATGTTCCTTTATATACTAGCATTCAAAAGTTTGGGATCTTGGAAAGATGTTTTTAAAGAAGTCTCTTAAGCTCATAGAGGGTGAATTTATTTTTCTATTTGAATATATTTTAAAATGTAATTTATTCCTGTGATGGCAAAGCTGAATTTTCTTCAGCCATTATTCCAGTCTTCAGTGTCATATGATTATTCAGGAATCATTTTAATATGCTGATTTGGTGCGCACAAAACATTTCTTATTATTATCAATGTTGAAAACAGTTGTGCTCCTTAAATTTTTTTTTGGAAACCATGATACATTTTTTTTTTTAGGATACTTTGATAAATAGAAAGTTCAAAAGAGAAAACAATTTTGTAACATTTTTAATGTATTTCACTTTTGATCAATTTACTTGCTGAATAAAAATATTAATTTCTTTAAAAAATAAATACATTTACTTTCAAATGGTTGTTTTATTGTTGACAAAAACTGTGTCCAATGAAACTCTGCAGTGTTGCTTCTCAAATTTGTCAGTTGGTTGAAGTGAACCAATTTCATGTTTATATTCATCTTAATTTACATTATAATGTAATATTAAAATATTCATCATCTTTCATGTTCAATAATTGCTAATTACTTTGCCTATGCGTTTCATGGTAATATTATTACATTAATCAGTATTTACTTTTAAGGACATTTTTTATTTACTTAAATTGTTCATTGCAACATGCTTGATCTGGATCCAGAAGTAAAACTATCTGAGAACCACTCATCTAAACAGCTGGCCTGTTCCTTTTTATCTTTTCTGATTTTTTTTTTTTTTTTTTGCTTTCTTTTGTCAAAAAGCTTGTCATGTGGAAGCATGTTGTCTGCATTATTGAGGTCAGAATGTCATGAATATGAGCACTTAGTTGAAGGACCTCTTTTGAAGTCAAAATGACTGAACATATACACCAGGCATAACATTATGGCCACCTTCTTAATATTGTGTTGGTCCCCCTTTTGCTGCCAAAACAGCCCTGAACCGTCGAGGCATGGACTTCACTAGACCCCTGAAGGTGTGCTGTGGTATCTGGCACCAAGATGTTAGCAGCAGATCCTTTAAGTCCTGTAAGTTGTGAGGTGGGGCCTCCATGGATCGGACTTGTTTGGTCAGCACATCCCACAGACGCTCGATTGGATTGAGATCTAGGGAATTTGGAGGCCAAGTCAACACCTCAAACTCATTTTTGTGCTCCTCAAACCATTCCTGAACCATTTTTGCTTTGTGGCAGGGCGCATTATCCTGCTGAAAGAGGCCACAGCCACCAGGGAGTAGTATTTCCATGAAAGGGTGTACATGGTCTGCAACAATGCTTAGGTAGGTGGTTCGTGTCAAAGTAACATTCACATGGATGGCAGGACCCAAGGTTTCCCAGCAGAACATTGCCCAAAGCATCACACTTCCTCCGACAGCTTGGCTTCTTCCCATAGTGCATCCTGGTGCCATGTTCCCCAGGTAAGCAGCGCACCTGGCCATCCACTTGATTTAAAAGAAAACATGATTCATCAGACCATGCCACCTTCTTCCATTGCTCCGTTGTCCAGTCCTGATGCTCACGTGCCCACTGTTGACGCTTTCGGCGGTGGACAGGGGTCAGCATGGGCAACCCTGTCTGTTCTGTGGCTATGCAGCCCCATACGCAACAAACTGCGATGCACTGTGTATTCTGACACCTTTCTATCAGAACCAGCATGAACTTCTTGAGCAATTTAAGCTCCAGTAGTGCGTCTGTTGGATCGGATCACATGGGCCAGCCTTCACTCCCCATGTGCATCAATGAGACTTGGCCACCCATAACCCTGTTGCCAGTTCACCACTGTTCCTTCTTTGGACCACTTTTGATAGATGCTGACCACTGCAGACCAGGAACTCCCCACAAGAGCTGCAGTTTTGGAGATGCTCTGACCCAGTCTGACCCAGGCCCTTGTCAAACTCGCTCAAATCCTTACGCTTGCCCATTTTTCCTGCTTCTAACCCATCAACTTTGAGGACAAAATGTTCACTTGCTGCCTGATATGGGATATATTAGGCAGCAAGTGAGCATTTTGTCCTCAAAGTTGATGGGTTCCGTGATGAAGAGATAATTAGTGTTATTTACTTCACCTGTCAGTGGTCATAATGTTATGCCTGATCGGTGTATACTAGCATCCTGGTCTTTCACTACTCACTTTTGCTTGTGTGACCTTCTCAGTCAAGACTTGAATTGCTTTCTGTGAATGAACAGGTGAGGGTCACTTCCAGACCACAGCACAGATTCCAGTCGCACATATGAAAATGTTACATCCACTGCATTGCTGCCATCAGCTAGAAGATGTGAAATTGCATCCACTTACGTTTCAACGCCTCCTTTAAACTTTAAAGAGGACATGACAGGAGAAATCAAATTTGCCTTGATCTTTTGACGTATAAGTGGTCTTTGTATCATTAAAACATCGTGTGAGTTTCATAGCTTAAAACTTCCTCCTTATTATAAACAAAGCATTTATTTAATCAAGCTCCAAAAACAGCTCGTTCTGATATTGGGTGACCTGTGACATCACACAGGCAAATACATTTGACTGCCTCCAGAGCAAGACATAGGCCCCGCCCACTGGCATTCAGTCGCTTAACGGCTGACATTTGCCTACACTGGATGTGAGTGTCGTGTCTCATTAAAAGCAAATAGAACTGATTATAATCACTGACGCTGTCTACACTGGAAACAGTATACAGATGCGCCTTCAGTTTCTGACATGCTTCACGCACTTGAGTCTGTCAACAACAGGACAAATGGAAGAGTGAAAGAACGTTCGCTTTGATGCATCCAGTTTAAACAGCTCGTTTGCATCTCTGTACAGACTTCAGAAGAATCTCAGAGTCTAAAATAAGTGGATGGTTTATTTTAATGGCATCCCGGATCGCATCTGAGGATTATGTTTGTTTGGAGCATTTTGCTTTGCAAACGAGGCACAGTGTAATGGAGAGTTCGCAAAGAAACTTGTTGAAAGATGAAGCAGCCAACTGTATTGGATTTGACAGCAGCTGCATCACAAACTGTAGGTAAATGATTTCATAATGCTTTGTCTGTAAATGGTGGTTTTATATGTATAATGTTTTCAAAACACTTACTCGCGTGCAATAGCAAGGAGGTGTTTCCTATACTGTTTCCTATGCAGTGACGTTAGCCAATCATAACAGTGGCCGTTTACTGACCAGCTTTAAATGAGCCACCCCTTAAAAACTGATCATTTCAGACAGAGGCTCAGAAGGCTGAGAATCACCGTTTGAGAATCACCGTTTGAGAATCACCGTTTGAGAATCACCGTTTGAGAATCACCGTTTGAGAATCACCGTTTTTCCACATACATATTTGTTTTAGTTTTTTTGTGCATTATAACATTATAAGTGAACCTCAAGGATCATATTAAAATAATAAAAAATCCATGTCATGACTCATTTTAAAGTGGGATGTCCAGCCTTCACCTTCCACCTCAATGTGAAATCTCCCTCTCATTTGGAAATCTATAGACTCTGCATTGATATCACCCTATCTGATATCTGGCCCTAGTGGTTTATTAAAAGGAACAACCAGCAATTACTTCAGACAAAGGTAAATGACTAAGTCCAGTTAAACGTGTCCCTAATAGACTAATGCTGCCATGCTTGAGCCGCTCTGATGGCTCAGGTAAGGCTAATGTGTAGCCAAAGGAATGATGAAGAGAATAGCAGCAAAATGCATGTGAAGCCCCCTAAATTCAGTAAGTCCTTCTAGCGAATTTTCATTGCTTTTTTTTTTTTTTTTTTTTTTTCTTCTTCTGATTTATGTATCTCTCCATCAACATAGAGAAGCCACTGGCATCTGGATCACATTTTCACATCTTTATAATGTCCTTGATAACCCCCGGATTCAGAATGTGCAGCCTCGTTAAAAACAGGGAGTAATTGCCAAATAATTATAAATGTCATTATGCGCAAATATGCACAAAAGACTCCAATTCTGCTTTCTGACTGGTTGCTAGGCAACCTTGTATTGCAATGCTCCAAACTGCAGCCAATTAGACCCGAAATCTCTCTGAGAGTGAACGGCGAGTTAATTGTCGTGCAATGTAAAGGAAACAGATTTTCCACATTAGGGGACTGCTGAAGTGGGAAGTTCATCAGATCATTATCTGCGGCAGTCTTCCAGGCTAACACTCGCAGTTGAACATTTAGGTTACATTAGGCCAAATGGCTGTGATCGTGTGCTGTCCCTCTCAGTGCTTTTATTGTTTTTCCTATGGGACTTTAATGCCTTTTCATTTATGTTCTTGCAAAAAGAGAATCATCTAATAAAGTAGCTGGATTTTGCAGACCATGCAGGAAGATGCCACTAACATGGATAAATTTGGACCCATCAAGATTTGGCGTAATTTCCGTGAGGCTCATTGTATGGCACCCCAGAGACGTCTGCTAGATCTGCAGAACATAGCGGGTGGATAACACAATGACTGGGTGTTCCTCCTTGTACAGACCTGGCAGAGCTTTACTGACAAATAGCTTGAAACAATGTGGGTAGAGATCTCATTATTTTTCAATATGTATGTCTTCTCACTGCCTCCCGGTTTTATAAGCAGTAAACATGCTCGGAGGAACAGAACTGATATACGGTGCCTTCCAGACAGTTGGCAGTGCATCAAAGAGCTAAATTGTAGCATTTACATGATAAATAAAAGTGGAGGGAGCAGATTTGTTGTTGATACTGAGCTGAAGTTGATGTCCAATGTTAATCTGTTCCTGAAGAGTAGACATGCTTAACAATAACGGATAAGATTGAGCCACCAAACCTAATTAAGTTCAGTGTTTATTAATCAGGCATTTTTAAAAGGACTGACTTTATTTGTGCTTCACTCAATTAGTGGCTGTAGCGAATGAAAGAGTCTGTTTAAATGGATCAACGTCCCAGAAGACTCGGTAACCTGCATGAGCTGGCTCAGATTCTCTTTCTCCCACTATCTCCGTCTTCGCTCTTCTCTTTCAATGTTAGCCACCCCAGGGCCAGTTCTATCCACCCACATGCTTTTTTTTTATTATTATTTTTTTTTGGCATTTTGTTTGTGCTCTGGGTGCTTGTTTAAAACTATTATGATTACTTGCATTATGCTGGTTTGTTGTTGCAGACAAGGCATGTATGCTTATATTCAGAAACTTGTGCAGAATTGGAGGGAAAGAGAGATTTCACAATGGCACACATACATACTGTTGTACCAGATGATAGGTAGACCATTCCAAATGTGTGATGTCTAGGGATAGTTCACCCTCAAGTTCGAAAGATAAAATGGGCATTCAGAAGAAAAAGAAAAAACAATACCTTTGCAATACCTTTTTACCCTCCATAAAAAAGAGGTTGAAAAAATGTCCTCATTTTTAAAATGACATCCATCATTTGGAGAGATAAAATGCAAGACAGATAACAATTTCAACCATAGCACGTAAATATTCTTATTATCAAAAAGGATATTTGAATAAATGTTGAACCTGATTTGACCATATGATGAGAAAAGCGCATTTCCGGGTTCATAGGATCACTCGCTCTTCCACCATGAATAAATTGTTATCTGAAAGCATGAGTTTTATTACTGAGGAGCCATGCAAATTTATTTTTGCAGACGTCCCCTTGAGAAACAATTAAATGGATAGTTCATCCAAAAATGAAAATTATGTCATCATTTACTCACCCTCAAGTTGTTCCAAACCTGTATGAATTTCTTTCTTCTGCTGAACACAAAAGAAGATATTTTGAAGAATCATACAGGTTCATACAGGTTTGGAACAACTTGAGGGTGATTAAATGATGACACAATTTTCATTTTTCATACTATGGAAGTCAGAGGGGTCCATCGAGTGTTTGGTTACCCATTCTTCAAAATATCTTCTTTTGTGTTCAGCAGAAGAAAGAAATTCAAACAGGTTTGGAACAACTTGAGGTTGAGGAAACTGACAGAATTTTCATTTTTTGGGTGAATTTTCCATTTAACATCTAAATAGAGCTCAATACACAGTGTGATCACATCACTGAAAAATTTGAAGGTGGTCTGAGATTTTGACCAAATATAATGAAGATATAAATGCAAATGCATTTTTGTTATCCTCGCTCTGCTATATGCAGTGTGTAATGAGGTTACACCACTGCAATTAATCATGTCCGTCAATTATTTGACTGTTTTGCTCTTGTAGTGTGAAAAACACTGCGCTCATGCAATGTATTCCCCTAAATTAATCAACATCTGATTTATGTATCAAATAGGAAACACTTTATGAATGTTTTTAAAATTCAATAAATGTCAGATATGTTTTAGTTAACACTACCTCTTATGTGAAATGTAAGTGGCATTTTAAGTCACACCGCAATGAAGGTGTAAATGCAGTCTAGCAAAAAAAAAAAAAAAAATGCCAGCTGTACAGGGTGCCATAGTCTGAGCAACTTTAACATTTATATTGTTATTTGCCTTTAATCTTCCTCTCCATATTCAAACAGGGAGCATTAACTCGTCACACAATGTTTGACGTCATTGCTTTCCGCAATGACATGGCACACTATTTAGATTTATGAAATATTAAAATGTGACATTTTGTGAACATTCCTCTGCATCCCACAAATTTGCTCGTCACGTGACTCTTATATTATGTATTCCAACAAAAACTGACAGATGCTTATACAAAATGCTGTCAGTGGCCTGAGCATCTAAGCTTGTTAGTGCAATAAGTTAGGCTGCTTTTCCCGTTTCTCTCTCTGCCAGCATAATGTGAGCGAAATGGAATAAGGAATATGTGGTGTTGGCATAATCCCCTCCACTCCACCTATGTTGTTCTCGTAATGGTTTTACAAGATTATAACCCCTCAGAATAGCATCTCTCCATTTTATGCCAGCGCTGCCATGCTCATGAATGAAGTACTTTGGAGAAAAGAAAAAAAAAAACAGGGTTAGAGAAACACGGCGGATTTGTTGGCTTAAATATTGGCTTATGCAGCATCTATTTATAGACTTCAATTCTTCCCTTGCCCTGGATTCAGTGCCCTGCTTCAACCCTCAGACCCACCAAAAGTTTTTCCCTATATATTTCCTCTGTCAGCTCGATGAAGTTTGTTTCCTCTGAGATTAATTCCATTCAATATTCATTTAATTTAGTCAATTCTCTCAACAGACTGTGAAGAAATCTTCAGCCAGGGAACCACCATAGATCTACGAAATGTAGGTGACGCATACGAGTCTGTTAACAAGCTGAAACTGGGTGGTTACATGAAAAACCTTTTGAATCTCTGTTATCTTTTCAGTAACTCGCTGAGTTTCATTATATATTTTCCATACAGAGAGTTTATGTCTTCTGAAGTGCATCTCGAGTCGGCAAATGAATTCAGATTCAGGATGCATGAAATATCCCAAATTTTTTCTGGGATAAGGTTTTTTGTGTGTCTGTTTATAATGGTAGGAAGAGAGTGTGATGCTCATGGCTGTGGCATCGTGCAGAGATGATTCTGATGAAGGACTGACCTTGAGAAAGAGGCAGCTTTCTCTCATGCTCTCGGTCTCTTTTATTTCTCTGTTTCCGCCTCATGGCCTGTTTGAAGTGAATAGTGCACCTCGCTGATCATAGTGGGACCACACTGTGCTAATCTCAGAGGATATAGCCTGTGGCCTTCCACCAGAAAGATGGAGTGACTTTGTCAGCATGACTTCAGAATTCAGGATGAAGTCTTCACAGGAATGCAATTACAGATTTGCCAAACTGCCTCTGTCAGTACATTACCATGGCGCAGGCCTGTTTTGGTGTCCGTGTCCTGGCTCGAGTTATCATTTGCAGAGTCAGAAGTGCTTTACCTCTGCCATCTGAATGTCATTTGGCCAGGGTATCTGTTTCAGTGATGAGTTACATGACTTTTTTTCTGATAATGTCAAAGGCTGTCCTCAGCTCAGCTGGAGAAGACAGGTTAAAGACAGCAGAACCTCTGAGAGCTTTTCTATTGAGAAATAGACACGTTTTGTTCCTTTAGCTTTGTTCTTCTAGCTCACGTTACAGTCTTGTCACTCTCAAAACACACCATTCTGTTATAGCCTCTTTATCAAAGTCTCATTCACCTGTCATTCTTAAGTCGTGATCGTCTGATCTCATCGACTGCATTTCAGCCCTTTAGGACAGCCTAGCTTAGCTCGTTGACTCCCTCAAGGGCATGAGAGATGGAGTCATGGCTGGTTGGCCAAGTAACAGCTGTACAAATA
This sequence comes from Mylopharyngodon piceus, assembly GCA_039654765.1. Taxonomy (NCBI): domain Eukaryota; kingdom Metazoa; phylum Chordata; class Actinopteri; order Cypriniformes; family Xenocyprididae; genus Mylopharyngodon; species Mylopharyngodon piceus. The sequence continues at coordinate 20,870,460 of CM077442.1, forward strand.
AGCAGCATTCCACCTTTTGAACCTCAGGAGAAAGATCTAGAAACAGCCCCGCCGGCGTCAGCCAAAACACATATGAGATGGGCCTTCTGATGCCTTCAGACAGAGGGCAGGCTGGAGGTTTTGTTAGCTTGGTGCTAGCATTGGTGGCATGATTTGATTTGTAGAATGTTTGATGTTGCAGCTGCAGCTAAATTTAAAAGGGTCATTTCATAAGGTATCTCTTTTTCCATTGATCTTTTGCAATGAAAGAGAACAATGTACTGTGAAAACATCCTGTATCTTTCAGAAGGCAAAACTTCCAGCCCAGAATGTGCTCAGACGTCTCGTTCTTACATCTTTTAGCGTGTGCTAAGACATAGAGAGAGAAAGCAATGGTTTCACTCGCTCTGACGGCATGGTGCCTCAGAGGCGGAGGAAGTTGCTCACGGCAGGCGAGCAGATGATAATGGAGATCATTTGGTGTGTGCAGCATGTCAGCATTGTTTGGAACTAACGAGAGATCTGAAGTTGTGAATGCATCGTAATTAAATACCAATCAGCACCTTTGTCATTTAGAGGCGATGTGCTTTTGTCTCATGAAAACCCGCTTCTTTGGCCTCCATATTGAACATGGGCTATGTTAGGAATGGCGTGCCTACTGTATACACAACTTATTAAATAGCTTACTGTATACTACCTATGTTAAAAATAAGTAAAGCAGTGCACTCAAAGCTTGCATATTAGGTCTAAATATTTTTATGTATTTTAATTGCATTTAAAGTTTCCATCCATATTGGTTTTAACAAAACTTAATAGATTTTATACCATGGCCTGTCTGAATACTCGATTCTGAATGGCTGGAAGGTGTGCATTAAAAGCGTTTAATGCACAGGTAGTTCCAAGTATTTGAGGTAATTCAACTCAGCTTCAGTGTTGAGAGATTCTGCAGAGCTGCAGGTAATTCATATGCACATCAATTCAATTCAAGTGTGCTTTATTGGCATGACAAAAACTATACATTTGTATTGCCAAAGCAATTGCAGCTGGGCTGCTTACAAATAGTGCATATATGTATTAACAGAAAAAGAAAAAAAAAGAAGAATAATAGTAATAATATGTAAAAGTATTAAGCATGTAGTGCAAAATGAATTACTAATGTATGTAAGTATATAAACTAGAATAGAGAGAGCGAGGAAAAAAAAAAGATGAGGGATTAGACATATTTACAGAAGCAAAATGTACATCTAAGTAATATAACAGAGTAATACAGTTTAATATAATCTACATGTGCTGGAAACATCAGATCAGGGCAGATTGAGTGTTTTTTTCTTCTATGGTGACAGGCAGACACATATTGAGCAGCAAACACACAGGAGTTCTTGCGTTCTCCTAACAGATATGGCAGTTTCTTCTGGTTTGAAAGAGTTTTAAATGTCGGATGGATCTGCTGTATTTTATCATAGAACACTGTCAGTATGTCCGTGTATTTGGAACATTCTGTTAGGAAGTGCAGTTCTGTTTCCATCTGATTCAGATCACAGTGTGAACACAATCTCTGCTCCGGGGGCAGCCGTGTTTTTCAGTGTCTGCCCGTCTCTATCATCAGCTTGTGTCCGCTGAGTCTGTATCTGGTCAACGTGCTTCTGAGTTTCTTATCTGACACTGTGTACAGATACTCTGCCATACTGTACTCTCACTTTAGGGCCGAATAGCATTGCATTTTACTCTGTTGTTGTGTTTGGGTTTGCCAATGAGTGATGTAATTCTGTTTGATTTGTGCAGTAATCTGATTGATTCTGATGCTGTGATTCAGAGCATCAGTAGATGTTCGTGAAACATCAGGACTGAAGCTCTGGATCAGCTGAGGGAAGGGGTTGCTTTCTTTGCTCATCTCTTGGTATTGCAGGGCTTTATAATGATATGATTGGGGGTCACTTAGTTTCAGATGTTTCCAGAATTGAATTGCCCTTTTTTGTATCTTTATGATTAGAGGGTATTTGCCTAATTCTGCTCTGCGTTATTTGTTGTATGCCTTTTGGTGAGATCTTGATTTGGATTTGTCAGTGGACCCCACACCTCACTGCCATAGAGTGCAATGGGCTCAATTACTGATTCTAATATTTTCAGCCAAATTCTAATAGGGATTTCTATAGGACATTGCCGTTTTATGGTGTAGAAGGTAGGGCTGGGCGATACAGCTAAAAAAATTATCATGATATAATGTTTCATATTGATCGGTATCGATAATTATTGAAAAACTTTTAGTAGAAAAAAAGTTTGAATTTAACCAATGCTTTTTTAATTAAGGCAAACAACAAATAATTTTTAAAACAAAGCAAAATAAAATGTAAACAATTCTTATATTTTATATGAAGATTAAATAAATAAGTGTTAAAGAAACTTAGAGCTGCACAATTCTGGATAAATTGAGAAACTTTTTTGTTTGTTTCAAACCGAGATCACAATTCTGAATGTCAACTAAACGAAGTAACATGTAATTTACTAGAGGTTCTGACAAAATATTAATTGCTGCAGTCTATTTTAAAATTTTAAATATATTTGAATTCATTATTTTAAAAAAATCTGTTTGGATGTATGATTCAATGACACGCCTATAAATACTCTTGTTTCATTACTGGATGAATCTGTGTATTTTTGAAAGAATCTGTTGAATGAAGATTCAACTTCAGATACATTTTTTAACAGTCACTTTTCGCCACCTGGTGGTGAAACAATGTAATCGATAAATGCGTCGTTTTTAGCGCGAAGTTTCTTTCAAGAGCTGATTTGCTCTATTTTGATCAATAACATAGACATTAGTGTTTTATCTGAACTATAAACTTTTATCTCAGTACTTCTGTGATAATTTGAATATTTGTAACACAGAAATAAAGATACTGTGTGATTGAAAACACTGTTTGTGCAGCTGTTAATACCTACATGACAACTGCTCTCTCAAGAGGGTGCTTTCACACTTGGTTCGATTGCCTGGACCGAACCCGAGTTCGATTGCTCCCCCCTCCCCCTGCCCCCACTGGACTGTGTTCACATTATCCGCTTGTTAAGTCGTGACGAAAGGAACGCCGTTTGTGGGTCCAAGCCTCGACTCGTTTCATTTGAGAATGTCACCTCGACGACCGTTTATGAGCGCTATTTATTCATATTAAACATTTAACATTTTAAAGTTAAACATTTAAAATACTTAGTCTACACAACAGTCTCCGTGCTCACAGCGTCACAGACATTAATATTTTAATGATCTATAAAAGATGAATCACTGTCTGGCCATCTGGGATTTTGGTATGGAGATTATAGATTAAGGTTATGATTATAATTTTTTGGAAGTATTACACCACATCGTGTGTGTATATTAGCTCCATTTGTTGTTTTCTTGTGGTATGAGATAGAGCGTTTGGACCCGGAAGCGCTGCAGCGTGACGTCAGACTTAACAACCGAATATTATTTGGGTCCGAACCGCGATTCGTTTGCGTCATCAAACCAGCAGCTGTTTACTCCGTTGCTTAGTAACGACGGCGCAGGAGAAGGCGGCAAAATGCATAACGTTGCTCTCCTCACTTTTATATTTTTGTTTTTGAACCGTTGGTTTTGTTCATAACGGCACTTGCATCTGTCTGCCGCGAATGTAGAACGCTGAAGGCTAGCAGAAATGAGAGAGGCTACACTACAGCTCTCTGCTTGCAGCACGTCAGTCACCCTCATCGGGAAAGTGAGTGAAACACACACACAAACAGACATTTTTATCAAATAATACGGCATTAATAGCGGTTCACTTCCGCAATTTGGTACGTTTGCATTCATATCAGAAGCGAACCGTACCGGAGTTCACTTGAACCGCACCCCAGACCACCCTTTGTAAAGGAGGGGTGTAATGCTATTTCATGCATTCTGACTTATTTACACTGTTGAAGAGTTGGATTCTCATGCTAAACATGGCCAAAGTTTCAAAACAAGAGTTGGACGTATGATTGAGTATTTCTGTGCCAAATGACTACTTACGGTTTTGGTACAGGTTTCGGAGGGTTTTCTTCAAGTGAGTCCTGTGTGACGTCAAAAGAGACCGGAATTCCTTGTATAGACACTTCTCCCTGATAAGCGTGCGCACACACATCACCCAGAGCAAGAGCAAGAGCACGCCCATCAACGCGTTTCGTTCGGGATACAGAAGCCGAGAGATTTTTCAACAATGGCTGTGTCCCAATTCAGGGGCTGCACCCTTTGAAGGCTGCATACATCATCGGTCTCATTTAAAAAAATAACCGTTAGATTGCAACGCAAGAAAGAAATTACAGTATTTTACACCTCACAATGAATATCAGTCAATTTTATTATGGTAACTTTTCTTAAATATGACATCCTTGATGAAGTATTCAGCATTCAAGTGCGACCTCTGAAGGACGAAGCCTCCGAAATGATACAGCTCCTGTCACCAAAGGAGTGTATTTTTGGTTGTGAGGGAAAGATTACCTTTTTCAGCTTCCCAAAGAACCCAGCGTTAAGGGAACAGTGGATGAAGTTTGTTTTTCCGGGGCAGCAACGGAGTTGTGCACGTATGTTTGTTTGTTCCCGGGGTTCCCGGTGATGAATACTTTGTCCAAGTCCCAGTTCGGCACTGGATTTGCAGGTCGCGGGTGGTGAGTAAAGCTGCATCAGATGTCTGTGTTTTGTTGGCAATCGGCGCGCAAGTGCATAAAATATAAACAACACAAACGCTTTTGTTCCCTTTGTATTTATAATGATGTCGCAGCTAGCAGACATCGCTCTTTAGCTCTGCCCACAGCACTGACGGCAGATACGCCTCCAGGAGCTCGGCTTTTTCCGGAAAGACTCGGTTTAGTGTATCTATCTTTTATAAATACGACAAAACTAAAGACTTGTCGGAGATATGAAGGATGCATTGTTACTCTATATGTACTCAAGATTAACATGAGATTGGCAGAAACTGTGTGTGATCCCCCCCCTTTAAGTGGACTCGCGGGTGCGCACCCGAGTTCAGAAGACAGTGTTCACATCATCCAAAGGTACCGAACTCTGACGTCAATCGAACCCGGGTGCGCACCAAAAGTGCTAATGTGAAAGCACCCTGAGAAGCTCTTTTTAGAGTTTGTTGCAGCCATCAAAATCAAAATTTGTTTATATTTACAAAATACAATTATGTTGTTCAGTGAAAACATTGGAAGTCATTTCTTTGTACTTTTGTGAGTTAAAAAAAATGTTCAAGAGAATTAACAAATCACAGATTGTGGATTTTATTGCATTTTACAAAATGTCCCAACTTTTCTGGAAATGGGGTTTGTAAATAAAATCATTTAGATGGCACATTTTGGCAAATGAAGTAGGTTATTTGTGTGTTCTCTGCAGAATCTGCATTAATAGGCTATTTGCACACTGTGAACAGCAATACTATATAGTGCAGCAATAGTAATAGTAGTGTGCTATTCCCAACATAGCTATGCTGTCCTTCCATCCTACAAAAGGATGTGGAGTAAAGGTGTGTTTTTATTGTGCTTTTGAACAGAAGCACTTATGGTATTTCATATGAGTGTATAAAGATCTCTTTCTATCTCTCAAGGTGACTGTCAGCACTGCTCTGACTTTCAAAGAAATAGATTTTTGTGTACATGTGTATATATGACTTTTATGTATATAAAAACACACTCTTTAGCTTCCTTACAAGCACATTAACTGCATGTTTGCATGCTATTAAAACTATTTAGTTTGATATCATTAGTTTGATTAGCTTAGACTTTTAATGTGACAAAAATAGGAAAGAGGGTTGTGAGGAAGACGAATAAAGAGATCTTCTGCTGAAACTATAAATATATGCATATATCATAAATGCATTTCCTTCACATAAATATCCAAACCCAGAGCAAACTGTTTTCTTTCTTTAAGTAATTAAATGTAAAATAAATATTTTGACAGTTTATGTTAATCCTTTTCATTGTGTTTTTTAATTGGTTTAACAAAGCAAAATTGAATTTCAAGTGCTCCCTGTAACCTGGTGGCCCCTGGTTTGGGAGTCGCTATATTAGATGCTTTGGCTTATTGTCTGATTGCATAGCAGGTAGAGAGCAGCTGTAGAATAACACCAAATCATCACAGCCCTGCTGTCAACATTCTGGTTATCTATATGTTAGTTTTGGGGTGGAAGGTACTGTATGCGCTTATCTCTGTTGGCATGGAAACCGCCTCCTCGTATCTGTGAAGTAGAACGGTATTTGGGATTCGGGTTTCACTCTCATGCTGAAATACTGCACCCACATCATAGCCCTGCATGTTTGACAGACAGATGGTTCGATGAACTCTGTGACTAAATCCATCATGACTTCCTCTCATCAGCATTGAGTTTGACAGGAAATCCATGTATTAACCGATTGTGAAAGGTGTATGCAAATGTGATCTAGAAGCTGCTAGAAGTCACATCACACTTTAAATAAAATATTCATACTTTTAGTCATGTAAAAAGCCAGGAAAGAGTGGAATTATGCTTTTTAGAATTAATTATAGATGACAGAAACACATATCCCTAATAGCATTGTGAATATGTAAGAGATGACAACTGAGAAAAGCAGTAAGACAGCAATGGAAGTCCATTACGTTGTGTTTCACTCTCTGTTAGAGAATCATGCTGTTGGAGGATATTACATGTTATCTTCCAGCTGTAGCATTTGGCCCCTGACTAGGAATCTTCCACGGTAATGGAACCATCTTAGTGGGAGAGAAGGCTTGAATGAATGTGTGGAAGTGTGAGGATGTCTTTAAAGGACATGTCTGTGTATGTGTGAGAGGTCTGTTAGGTCTGTGTATGTAAGAATCTGTTAGTGGAGAGGGGGATCCATCTGCTGAAAAGGGAGTGTAATTCAGTTGTTGTAAAAGAAAGTAAATTTTGTTGTGGAGTATGTTGTAATCCAGCCACCTCAAGTGCAGAGGTCATTATTCACAATGAATACGAAACGGTAAAAATATGCAAGATTTCCTCTACTGCTTAGAATGAAGTGAATTTAATGTTCTAAGTATTAATACTTGTGTATTATATTTTTATCATTCTGCGTAACTGGCCACATGCACTGGTAAAAGTGTGTGCATTTCTGTATTTGGAATTAAATTTAGAATTTAATGTGTACACACAGTGATCACAGTGGATATCTCAAAGATGACAACATAAGTTATAACCTTAAATAAACTAAACTATACCTGTTCTATCTTCATGCAGCATATATTCTCTGGCTCTGTAGGATCTTATAACAGTTCCCACACGAGCAATTTATAGATTATCATGACAGAATATGCTAATCAATGACTAAGATATCCCACATTATCCATTCAGAAACGTCCTGTTGCATTCTACATGTTGTCACTTCTTCTTGAGTCTCTCCATCAATGTCCGACTCCGTTTTGAACATAAAAGACTGAACAGTTTCTGACATTTTCAGGGAGTCTGCGTGAGGTAATCGGCATTGCTAACAGTGCTATGTGCTAACGCAAGCTCTTGAAACTCCGCCCTCTTCTTGGGAGCAGCTGCTCATTTGCAGTTAAAGGGACACACAAAAACGGAGTGTTTTTGCTCACCCTCAAAAAGTGACAAATTTGACGTACTATAAAAAATGATCTGTGGGGTATTTTGAGCTAAAACTTCACATACACACTCTGGGGACATCAGAGACTTATTTTACATCTTGTAAAAGTGGCATTATATGACCCCCTTTAAAGGGATAGTTCAATGGGACCCATCAACTGTTTGGTTACCAACATGCTTCAAAATATCTTTTGTGTTCAGCAGAAAAAAAGAAATTCATACAGGTTTGGAACAACTTGAGGGTTAGGGAATGAATTTTTTTTTTTTTTTTTTTTCGATCAGAGGAACTGCTTAGTAATTTCAACCAAACAGCAATGGTAGTAGATTATTTAAAGCAAAAAATAATAGTAAAAAAATCAATAACTGTACTGTAAAATATTGTAGTTATTTGTAAATTTGAATATATGAAAAAATACACACCTGCACTCAAAAAAATGATACGTTGGATTTACTTAATTTTTTTATGTCAACAGGTTCCACGTAACTTGGTTATGTTGCATTTAATTAACATTATTTATTTCAGTTAACTTAAATTTATTACATAAGGTTAACTCAATGCCATTTAGTTGAATCAGGTTAACATTCTTAATTTTGTCCAAAACCATTACATTTAGTTATCCTAAAAATCCAGTTTAATTGATTAGTTTATATAGTGGATGCGTTCAAGAACCATTTTCACAACTTTTACAGAATCTTTACTCTGCAAAGACTCTTATTGTTAGGTGTTAGCCAAAAGATGGTTTTATTCCATCTATGGCATGCCCAAAATAGTTGTTTTTATTATTAAAACAACTTTAATTGTTGTTAGCAGGTCCTCAACCTAAGCACATGTTCTACACTTCACCACAATGGTAACCCCAAAACCATTAACATAACAGAAACTTTTAAATACCAACATAATAGAACATTAAAAAGTCTCTCCATTTTCTCATGTTGCTAAAAACTGCTTAAAATAACACTTTATTTCAACATTTACTCTCCCAGATCAGCCCCTTTGCAAAGCATGATGGGTAGTGAAAGTCCTGTTTGATTGAGTCCTGGTTGAGTTTACTTGATTGAAACATGTTATTTTAATATGAAAACATCAAGTTAAGTCAAAAAGTAATCGTTTCAAGTCAATTTAACATGAAGCAATTAAATTTGAACCAGAAACCTGATACAATGGTGTTGAATCAAAATAAGTTGTTTAAATAAAGTGAACAGCATCAAAAAAAATCATTTTTTTGAGTGTTAAAAAGTTGAAAGAAATTAAAGAAATTAAAAATTCTATTCAGAAAAGATTCATTAAATTAATCAAAAGTGACAGAGAAGACTTTTATAATCTTACAAAAGATTTCTGATTCCTAATGCTTTTTGTTATTATTATTATATTTTACTTGTTAGAAATAAATATAAGAAGTTTTTGCTAAAAGGAGTGTGTATATATATATATATATATATATATATATATACTTATTTTTTTACTTATTTTACTTTTTACAGGAAACATCCTTAAAATTCTCCTCCTTCACAATTCTTCATGTCTCAGAATAATTTTCCTGGAAGTCACAAATGTAAATGTAGAGCATTATTAAAGCCTCTGTGTTACACAATATCATGGTAGAAAACCGCTTGATTGCATCTCTCCTAATAAAAGAACAAATGCATTTGGCAGTTGTTTGTGACCTCACTCCAGTGTAAGTCCTCTGCATGTTGCAGTGCTGGATTTGTTTTTTGGTGTGCTTATCAGTTTCATAACTTACAAAACAATATAATGTTGTGCGAACACGGTCTCAGAGGAACCGAGTAGATTTTATTGATCTCTCTTTCTCGCTCATTTCCTCCTTTCTTTTCACTCTCCTCTTGTTGTCACACGTCTGCCGCTGAACACGTTCGCTTTGCTCTCTCTTCTTCCTTCCCTTTGCTCTGAATAAGAGTGTGCTGGAAAGGATGGCAGCAGCAGTTGAAGGTGGTTCGGAGACAGATGCTCTTGCATCTCTCCTCGCCTGTCTTTTCTTCCCGGAGAGCCCGTCTGTGAATGCGTTTCTGCTGTTATCCATAATGCCTCAGGAAAGGCAGTTAGAAAGTAGAGTGATTCTTCAACATTTCTCAGCAGAAAGAGTGCGGGCCACTGCTGTGCTTCTTACTGTGTGCTCGTTTAAATTCTGTCATTAGATATAATTGAAAACTCTTCCCCCTCCAAAAAATTTCTCCCTCCAAATGCACATGCCCCGCTGTGACTCACAGTATTACACATTCACAATGCAAGTTAGCTAGATTGTGTTAAAAACAGCATGTCCTGATGTAATTGTGCTGCTTCTTTTTCTTTTTCTTTTTTCTTTTTTTTTTTTTTTTTTTTTTTTTTGGTATATTTTATGAAATCTTACGTAATCACTTTTAGGGGTGCTATTGTCATTAATCCACTTGCCATGTTGTTCCACATGTGATGGTGGAAGATAAATGAGATCTGCCTCATTTTCCCTTCCGGCGACACGACACTGGCTTTGTGAGTGCCGGAAAAGCGAGGCACAGCGATTTTAGCACCACATTGTCTTGTAGCTTGTAAGACAAGCTTTATATAGCCTGAACAATAACGATGTTTCTTTATGCAAAGTGATTTTTGTGGCAGTAGTGTTTCATGCTCAAAAGTGGCTTTTTTTCATTGGCGTTCAGTGGTTAAACAAATTAAACATCACAGCTTGTTTTGGCGTGTATTTGTTTCTTTAATCAACTTTGAGTCATTAAATGTCTTTAACTTTAGTGTCATGTTATTTTTATTTATTTATGTGAATGTCCTCTGAAAATCAGTCTGTGGTGTGTAATTTTTTTATTAAAGGGTTAGTTCACCCAAAAATGAAAATAATGTCATTTATTACTCTCCCTCATGTCGTTCTACAACCATAAGGCCTTCATTCATCTTCAGAACACAAATTAAGATATTTTTGATTAAATCCGATAGCTCAGTGAGCCCTGCATTCAAAGCAATGACATGTCCTCTCTCAAGATCCATAAAGGTACTAAAAACATATTTAAAACAGTTCATGTGAGTTCAGTAGTTCTACCTTAATATTATAAATCGACGAGAATATTTTTGTGCGCCAAAAAAACAAAATAACAACTTTTCAACAATATAGTGATGGGCCAATTTTAAAACACTGCTTCGGAGCTTTGCGAATCGAATCAGTGACTTGGAGCGCCAAAGTCACGTGATTTCAGCAGTTTAGCCGTTTGATAGGAGATCCGAGTCACTGATTCGATTTGTAAAGCTCCAAAGCAGTGTTTTGAAATCGCCCCATCACTATGTTGTTGAAAAGTCGATTTTTTTTTATTTATTTTTTTTGGCGCACAAAAAGTATTCTCGTTGCTTTATAATATTACGGTAGAACTACTGAACTCACATGAACTGGAACGACATGAGGGTGAGTAATAAATGACATTATTTTCATTTTTGGGAGAACTAACCCTTTAACACTAAACATATAATGTGTGTAAATTTGTGTATATGCCATACATGTTCCCATAGCAAGCTGGGAAAGTGAAATTGCATAGCAACAGAGAGCATGCTGTTAGTGAAGGAAACGAGAGCTTGAAATAAATCAGTGTTAATCAAGGCATATTTTAGTACATTACTGCAACATGTATAATCAAATTAATTTGATTAATTGTCTGAGAGTCACATTACTTTCTGACACTCCCTGTTATGTTCTCCAGCACTTCTGATTAACCAATTAAACCAGACATTTGTGTCTGAAAGGATGGTTGATTCTGCTGATTCTGTGCAGATTGGTTTCAACGATGGAGGCATGTAAGCACAACACACATGTTCAGCATCTAATCGAGCATTTGTTTCAAATGACCAGAGTGTTCCCTGTGGTTTCCAGAGCTTTCCTACCCACCCGTGACTGCATCTTCATTGCTGCTTTTTCAAGGAACTAAGCTAAATTAATTCTTTAAAACTGGCAATGGATGTTTAATTAATTTTAATTTGATTTAATTCAGTCTAAACAAATTAGTCCACAAATACATAGTAACAATTATTCCACGGTCATAACTCTGAAAATAAAGCTGAATATTTTGTGCTTGAGAATATCTTGTTTACTTACTACTCAGACTGCCTCAAGCAAAACTCTTGGATATCTTTCAAAGATTTGATGTTACAAACCTTTCAAACTGTGTCATATCCAGCAACTAGTTGCACCTTGGAAGTGTCCATTGTAGCAGCTTGCTGCCTTGTAAACAAAACTTTGTTTCCAGGTGGACCAGCATAACAGCCAATCAGTCAGATTGAAGATGTCTGATTTAGACAGCTCTTGCAATTCTTGAAAAAACATATATCAGACGGTGAACGCTGAGCGGGGGTCCATGGCCATGACACATGAGGCCACCAATTTAAATTGGTTGAAACTGGCCTTGAGAAACAAACACGTGTTTGATTTATAAAAAAAAAAAAAAAAGAAAGGAAAAAAAAGAACTTGAAAAACCTTTAAAAGCTTGATTTGATGTTTTAAAAGCTTTAGTGAAAGTGAAGTAGGTTCTGAAAGGTTTATTGAGATTGTATGTCTCAGCCTTTGCAGTGTACACATTCAATATATCTAGCACTGTCATTATTAATATATAAAGGTGCTCTTTAAGTTTGTAGAAGTAATAGAATTTGTTGTTATTCCTTAAATTGCTTTAAAAAATATTTTTTCCTTTACTTATTAGCGTACACATCTTTTAAGTTCACCCACTGCATACTGTTTAGTTAGTTAGAGACAATTTATTCTAACTAAAATTATGGTAACACTTTGGTATGGGGAACACATATTCACTATTAACTATGACTTTTGCCTCAATAAACTCTTTATTTACTGCTTATTAATAGTTAATAAGGTAGTTGTTGTAGTGTTTAAGTTTAGGTATTGGATAGGATTTAGGGATGTAGAAAATGGTCATGTAGAATAAGGCATTAATATCTGCTTTATAAGTACTAATAAACAGCCAATATGCAAGCTAATAAGCAACTAGTTAAAAGTGGGAATTGTTCCCCATACTAGAGTGTTACCAAAATTATTTATTACATTAAATTGATTTGTGCGAATGCCATCAGCAATTAAAAAAGAAATGTTACAATGACTGATAATAACACATTTTACCTAAATTAAGCAAAACTCATCCAATGCAAGATTTGCTGCTTGTTTTTGCACTAGATTGTAAAAATTGTGATTTGGAAAGAGAAAAGAGGAAAAAATGTTCAGGGTTGTGTTAGCATTTCACTTGTCAAACTGCTGAATGTGTTAGAAGCTCCATCTTTTGTAGTTGACACTTAAAATGAAAGCTGCTATTTTTACACATCAGCAGAAAATCTTTAAAGTAAACTCACCGTCTCTCTAAAGGTGTATGACAATGTACGCAGAAAAGTGTGTGTGTGTGTGTATGTGTGCTTGTCTGGGTGTGTGAGGCCCCAGACCTGAGTGTAATCAGCCGACTATACCAGTGGCACTACTCTAAGTCTGATTAATGAAGCTGTTTATTCCGCACCTCATCAGCCACTGCCAGCGAGCACTCCTCTCCCACAGAGAACACCACTTCACCAAGAAAGAGAGAGAGAGAGAGAGAGCGAAGTGGACTGGAGGGATAAGAGATGGAATGTGTGAGACCTGGAGAAGTGAGATAGGCAGAGGAAAAGATTTTCTTTTTCTTTTTTTCCGAGAGGACAAGGAAAAGGACAAAATGAGAGGCAGAGGATAAAGGTTTACAGCCAGAGCACAAGCTCTTGAGTTCAGTATCTGCTCTTTATTTCTTCTCAAAGGTCAGCACTAGCACTGATGCCCTAATCACTTCAAACATCTGTCCCAGCCCAACTCATGACGCTGGTTTTAAAACTCACCCGCAGCCTCTCCCAAGGATAGTTCACCCCAAAATTAATAATAAGAAAATAAGAAAAACTTTTCATTGTTGGGGGGAACAATCCCTCTTAAAGGGTTAGTGCACCCAAAAATGAAAATTCTGTCATTAATTACTCACCCTCATGTCGTTCCACACCCGTAAAACCTTCACTCATCTTTGGAACACAAATTAAGATATTTTTTGATAAAATCCGATGGCTCAGTGAGGCCTGCATTGCCAGCAAGAACATTCCCCTTTTCAATGCCCAGAAAGCTACTAAAAACATATTTAAAACAGTTCATGTGACTACAGTGGTTCAAGCTTAATGTTATGAAGCAACGAGAATACTTTTTGTACACCAAAAAAACAAATAACGACTTTATTCAACAATATCTAGTGATGGCCGATTTCAAAACACTGCTTCATGAAGCTTCAAAGCTTAACGAATCTTTTGTTTCGAATCAGCGGTTCGGAGCGTGTATCAAACTGCCAAAGTCACGCCCCCCAGTGGTAAACCATTGAAATTTCAAAACACTTATGACGTAACGAAGTCGTTTACTGAAATCATGTGATTTTGGTGCTCTGAACCACTGATTCAAAACAAAGGATTTGTTAAGCTTTGAACATGCATTTGAAATCGCAGGCCTCACTGAGCCATCGGATTTCATCAAAAATATCTTAATTTTTGTTCCGAAAATGAACGAACGTCTTATGGGTGTTGAACAACATGAGGGTGAGTAATTAATGACGGAATTTTCATTTTTGGGTGAACTAACCCTTTAAGTGGTCATATTGTGCTCCTTTGTAGCATTTTACTTTTCTCTGTGGTCAACTTTTAATATTAATCATGTTAAATAACATATTTCAAATTAGCAACAAAATATGACATGAACGGTCCAATATTTTTTATAGCGTTAAAAAGTGTATTGAAGTTCGGTAAAGCCAATGCACATGTGCAAGCCCAAGCGCACATCTAGGACATTGACTGTTTCTATGGGAACCGGAGCTTAACCAATTGCGTTATGCAATTTTTCCAATTCATAGAAATATGAATGAAACTTCTTGGTATATATACAGTCTTTGATTAGCTAACCAGTCTGCACTGGTGTCATTCGTTAGGGTGGGCCAAAAATTTTTTTTTGCTTCAAATCAAACAGTAGTATAGTCTTGTGATGCGTCTTTGTTCATGGATTAGATTCTTTATTGAGAGTTTTTTCCTCTGTGGAAAAAAATGAATGGGAAATTACTTTTTTAAACTCTAATGGCTGAAATGTGATCTGTCATGTCCACATTAGTTCAAAAATCCATTAAACATCAAATCTTATTGACTGTAATAGTGTTGCACTTCTTAACTATTTTTTTTTTTTCACTCTTTATGGACATATTAGTTTTAGACTATATTTACATAAAACATTGAACTTGTTTGTTTCAAAGGAGTAAAGAAAATCCTGTTTACCATGATATGACTGTTTCTTTGTTTCTCTTCTTTTTGCATTTTTTTTCTCACCCTCACACACCTGAAGCATTGAAGCGTTGACTGCTGTGTTTGAAAGCAGTGCAAGTCTCACAAAAATAACATCCGGCTGTTACATGCTTCTTGCTGCATCTCCATAACAACACCCAGGCCTCTAAAATGAAGCCATCATCACACAAAAGGAAAGAAGAACATTGACAGCAAGACAAAATTACCCCACTCGTCTGCACCAATCAGTGTAATAACTCCATATCGGACTCTGTCAGGAGAATCATGCTTGATAATACATGTGGTGTGTTCTGTGGTTATTGAGAGAAGGACACAAGAGATGAAATAACACAAGTCATAATGGTGATGTAGGGAACAACATCGATGTATTGAACATCTGAAATTGTCTGCATTCCGAAGACTCAAACTGGAGGTGGCACCCGGCTTATATTGAGCTCAGGTTCAGTTTCATGAACGGGCTTATGTTTAATATGTCAATACACTGAGCTCACGTGTTACGGTTTCACGTGTGTATTCGATCTCCTTGGTTCAACTATGCTTTTGTCAGTATCCTTCCATTCCATGTATGTTGTGATAATCTGCTTGCTGATTCATTCTTCTTCACTTCCCCATTTGTTCGATCAAGGTCTGGTAAAGTCTCTTACTGTGCAATACTGTATGGCAGGACTGAACGAGGAGCCGCTGCTGCCAGCAAGATGCCGCTGGTCCGTTTCTCTTTCTGTCACAGGGATCTATACTTCCAAATGCTGATGATGGCTCTCACACTCAATGCATCACAAACTCACTTAAATCAGAATCACACTCGAAAAACAAGGAAGTCTGGACATTTTGTGAAGTAACTAATTATCTTTCTCTCGCTTTGTCTCTCTTTTTTCACAGATTTGTTCCTCACCACCGAATCAAATACATTTGAGACCTGGATCAATAAGGTAGATTAAAGCATTACTTTCTATCCTTTAAACTTTAACACTAGTGTATTAACATTGAGGAGGGAATTCCCACTGCTTGCAGTCATTTATTTGCATGAGCTGTCAGTGTTGTTTTCGCAAAGTTTCACTAAAGAGTTATGCATATCAGATAACGGCCACAAAGAAATGAGCAGTTTGCATGGCGATTGCCGATATTGGGGGTTGGTTCTAAGTGCTCCTTATGGAGGATGCAGCAGACTACCTCAATCTGGCTTACTTTACTGAAACTGTACAACATTACTCCCATCACAGCGATCCAGACAACTGAATCGGCTCTTTAAAACACTCGGTGCACTCTACTACACCGCATGTCCGGATATGCACCTAGTTATTGCACTCCTTTCCATCATTTGACAAATAGCTCCCATGATCAATAGAAAATGAACACAAGTACCTCTTTTTTAATTAAATTCTTTCTGTGTTGGTGACATTTAATAATAGCACTCTTGTGAATAATGCATGTTTGCATTGAAAAGAATAACAATAGCTACATTTAAATATTCACCACATTATTTCAACACATTTGATGTTAAAATGGATTGTGGGTGGTGGTTTATTGTCTAGGTTTTTGCAGTGAAATGAGTGAAAATAGTTAATCTGTTAATCTTCTGTTAATGTTCTGTTAATCTTTGTCAGATGGACACTATTTAACAAATGTTTTCAAATGTGACTTGAGATATATGGTAATTAAGGTTTTTTTTGTTTGTTTTTTGTTTGTTTGTTTTTTTTGCCACTAAAATGTAATTTACTTATTTTTACTTGTTGAAAAATATCATTATAATTAAAAATAACTTTTTTCTATTTGAATATATTTTAAAATGTCATTTATTTCTGTGTTGGCAAAACTGAATTTTCAGCATCATTATCATCAGTCTTCAGTGTCACATGATTCTTCAGAAATCATTCTGTGTTGAGTTGGTGCTCAAGAAACTTTTCTTATTATTATCAATTTTGAAAACAGTTGTGCTCCTTAATATTTTTTTTTGGAAACCGTGATACTATTTAGTGTAAACTGGCGTCGCGTCAGTTACACTTTTTTCCATAAGTTGAATAGGATAGGCTTAGGATGTAGCATAAGCTTTTTGAACTGCAAGAGTTTTACACTTTCTTTGTAACATTTTTTTTTGATGAATAGAAAGTTCAAAAGAAGAGCATTTATTTGAAATATAAATATTTTGTAACATTATAAATGTCATTACTGTCACTTTTGATTAATTTAATGTGTCCTTGCTGGACAATATATTAATTACTTTAAAACAAATTCTTACCTCAAACTTTTGAAAGGTAGAGTATATAAAGGTAGAGAAAGAAAGGAAATTATGGTGAGAACAGAATGGAACAGGATCAGGAACGAAGGGTTCATACCCTAACGTGTGTGGTCCTCCATATGCGCTAAATTCTAGGTCACAGCTTCGACATCAGTCAGAGTTGGTTTTAAAGGATTAGTTCACTTTCAAATGAAAATTACCCCAAGCTTTACTCACCCTCAAGCCATCCTAGGTGTATATGACTTTCTTCTTTCTGATGAACACAATCGGAGAAATATTAACAAATATCCTGATGCATCCGAGCTTTATAATGGCAGTGAGCAGTTTGGTTACCAAATGAGTATGAGCAGAAGAAAGTGCATCCATCCACATCCATCTATCATAAACATATTCCACACGGCTCCGGGGGGTTAATAAAGTCCTTCTGAAGTGAAGCGATGTGTTTGTGTAAAAAAAAAAAAAAAACCATATTTAACAAGTTATGAAGTAAAATATCTAGCTTCCGCCAGACCGCCTTCCGTATTCAACTTAGAAAGAAAGTGTAAACTGGCGTCGTGTCAGTTATACTTTTTTCCATAAGTTGAATAGGGAAGGCTTAGGATATAGCATAAGCTTTTTGAACTGCAAGAGTTTTACACTTTCTTTGTAACTTGAATATGGGAGGTGGTCTGGCGGAAGCTAGATATAATAATTCATAACTTGTTAAATAAGGATTTTTTTTTTTTTTTTACACAAATGCATCGCTTCGCTTCAGAAGGCCTTTATTAACCCCTCAGAGCCATGTGGAATATGTTTATTATGGATGGAAGCACTTTCTTCAGCTCATACTCGTTTGGTAACGCTCACTGCCATTATAAAGCTTGGATGCGTCAGGATATTTATTAATATATCTCTGTTTGTGTTCATCAGAAAGAAGAAAGTCATATACACCTAGTATGGCTTGAGGCTGAGTAAAGCTTAGGGTAATTTTCATTTGAAAGTGAACTAATCTTTTAATGTGTGAAAGCCTGAAGAACACAGAGTCAGAGGTCAAAAAAAAAAAGTGTGATGACAGGCAGCAAAATGAAAGACTTAAAGTAGAGAAAAACTAGAAAATCAAAGGTGAAAGAAGTGAACACAGTTTCATAAAGGAGCGTCTCTGAGCAGGTGGGAAACTACAGAAATAGCAGATGATAAATAGTTGAACAATGTGAGCGAGAGAGAGAGACAGAATTGCAATGTGCCGCAGTGACCCAAGCCGACTGTAAAAGGTCAGCATGCATCTTCTTGAAGCACTGCAGCTTTTCAGAAGCATTTCCCCCTGCCCTCTACTCTTTTCCAGCATTGCATGGGTCCGTGGCGCTCCGCTGCTGATGGTGCTTCAGAGATACAGAGGAAGGGAGTCAGGTTAGATCGCCTCTCCTCCTCCCGCGGGGCGCCTCATCATTTCATTCTGAGAGCGAGGGGCTGGTGACAGAAGTGCAGGGATGGATAAAATGACGTGCTGTGAAGACAGACAGGCAGAGTGGAAATAAAGAAAAGGAGGAGATAAGTGGGTGGATGATTAAAGAGGGGGAGCGATGGGCAATTGCAAATCACATCTGAGGCAGCAGCCATTTTAGACTCTGCCTAGTTCATATTTCTGAAAGAGGCTTAATGGATCTGAATGAAAAACACAGCTGATTGGTGACTAGTCTTTGATTACTGACTCTTACACACATAAACACACACCACCTTTCAGAATCGTACTTGCACACACACCCATATACACACACCTTATAGGGAAATGTCTCCCAGTAAAACTGCAGTAATCCTGCCACTATTTACTGTGAGGTTTTTGAGTTAACAGTCTTTGGTCACAGGCCAGTGCCCTCTGCTTCCTGTAGCACACTCCGTTTTAATTACTTTCCTCTCGCTCTCCTTAAACACTTATTCCCAACCCTGATTATACACACAGGCGCACACAGCAGCTCCAGTGTTTGTTTAAATTGAAAAGCTTCAGCTGTAGACTGCATGCAAAGTCATTACTGTAATACAAGACACCATCAGTCATTTTAGCAGTTAGACGGAGCCGCCCGACCAAACAAACAAGCCAGAATATATTTGCCCTCTGATACTTTAGCTTAGTGAATTTTTTTTTTTTTTTTCCTCGACTCAAGTTATAGAGTTAGCCTGCCGTTTGGTGAAAAAACCATGGCCGTGTAATTATGGCTGCCCTTGGAACATTAATACATCCACACGCGCTCACCGCTTGCCCGCACATCAATTGCTCGCGATCCCAATCATGGCCGCCATACCAAAACTCATAGATATCTTTTGATGACAGAGGAACCTGATGTCATACAGACACACATATTAAAAAATGAAAGAGATTTCTCAAAATGATCACAGGGCAATCCACAATTTCCACGCAATGTTTTACTTAATCTTTCCAACCTGACAACCATGAAAAATCTGAAAACACAGACAAACATATTAGTTTAGTGATCTCCATTACATTAAATTAAAGAGTACAGGCAATCTGTGTTCCTTCGCAAGGCCGCTTATGCTATTTGCAATGAATATTCTCAGTGAAAAAAAAAAAAAAAAAAAACATCTCAGTGACAAACTCTAATAAATCTAGACATGAATCTTGACTTTGTTTATGATTGTGTTTGCTGAATAAATTCACTTATGCAAACTCTATGCAACAATACATAGTGTTTTTTTTTTTTTTTTTTAATTTTTTTTTTTTTTTAAAGAAACACTTAAACATCATTTGGAATTAATATTAGAAACTTCACTGTTTTAGCTTTTGATGGGAACTTCTCAAAACTATTTTTGAGCGAAACAGTCATGATTATCAGTTTAACCATTATCTTGCAGTCCTACTACACTATATTGCCAAAAGGTTTGGGACGCCTGCGTTTACGTGCACATGAACTTTAATGAAATCCCATTCTCAATCCTTAGGGTTTAATATGGAGTTGGCCCACCCTTTGCAGCTATAACAGCCTCAACTCTTCTGGGAAGGCTTTCCACAAGGTTTAGGAGCGTGTTTATGGGAATTTTTGACCATTCTTCTAGAAGCGCATTTGTGAGGTCAGGCAGTGATGTTGGACGAGAAGGCCTGGCTCGCAGTCTCTACTCTAATTCATCCCAGTGTGTTCTGTCGGGTTGAGGTCAGGACTCTGTGCAGGCCAGTCAAGTTCCTCCACACCAAACTTGCTCATCCATGTCTTTATGGACCTTGCTTTGTGCACTGGTGCGCAGTCATGTTGGAACAGGAAGGGGCCATCCCCAAACTGTTCCCACAAAGTTGGGAGCATGAAATTGTCCAAAATGTCTTGGTATGCTGAAGCATTAAGAGTTCCTTTCACTGGA
This sequence comes from Mylopharyngodon piceus, assembly GCA_039654765.1. NCBI lineage: Eukaryota > Metazoa > Chordata > Actinopteri > Cypriniformes > Xenocyprididae > Mylopharyngodon > Mylopharyngodon piceus. The sequence goes on from CM077442.1 coordinate 20,890,945, forward strand.
ACTAAGGGGGCCAAGCCCAACCCCTGAAAAAAAAAAAAAAAAAACCCACACCATAATCCCCCCTCCACCAAACTTTACGCTTGGCACAATGCAGTCAGGCAAGTACCGTTCTTCTGGCAACCGCCAAACCCAGACTCGTCCATCGGATTGCCAAACAGAGAAGCGTGATTCATCACTCCAGAGAACACGTCTCCACTGCTCTAGAGTCCAGTGGCGGCGTGCTTTACACCACTGCATCCGACGCTTTGCATTGCACTTGATGTAAGGCTTGGATGCAGCTGCTCGGCCATGGAAACCCATTCCATGAAGCTCTCTACGCACTGTTCTTGAGCTAATCTGAAGGCCACACGAAGTTTGGAGGTCTGTAGCTATTGACTCTGCAAAAAAGTTGGCGACTTCTGCGCACTGTGCGCCTCAGCATGCGCTGACCCCTCTCTGTGGGTTTACGTGGCCTACCACTTCGTAGCTGAGTTGCTGTTGTTCCCAATTGCTTCTACTTTGTTATGATACCACTAACAGTTGACCGTGGAATATTTAGTAGTGAGAAAATTTCACGAATGGACTTATTGTACAGTTGGCAACCTATCACGATACCACGCTTGAATTCACTGAGCTCCTGAGAGCAACCCATTCTTTCACAAATGTTTGTAGAAGCAGTCTGCATGCCTAGATGCTTGATTTTATACACCTGTGGCCATGGAAGTGATTGGAACACCTGAATTCAATGCTTTGGAGGGGTGTCCCAATACTTTTGGCAATATAGTGTATACTCCTGTGTGTTCGGCATATAATATATTTAACAAAAAAACATGTATGTAGTAAGATCAGAGGAAGGCTCATGTATTATGTCCATCTCTATTTACTCATTTACTCTGAAGTTTCCTCTCCCTGCTGTACTTGTTAAACTGCCTGGGATTTAACATGGCACAGCAGCAAGAGCTTTTTTTTTTTTCTTTTGAAAAACTATTAATTAAAGCTATTCACTCCATAAATCTCTTGAAATGCGTAGCACCTATTATAACAGAATGCATTCTGTTTGTAAATGATCATCAAACTGCGAGGTTCAGCATTTAGTAAGTGTTAGCAAAACGCCTCACTCCAACAGCCCTCAGAGAATGTTATGGCATATCATCTTTTATAGCTTTTACAGTTCCAATAGTGCTGCCTGGCTGTTTTTTAACTGCCTGTCGCTGGGAAGATCAGAATGACCGCAAAACATTTCCTGTCTATAAGATAAGCTAAGTTCAGGCCCAGATCAGCTGAGACATGAATAAAAATATAAAAAATATTTGTTCATGATCTGACATCGCTGATATCGGGTTAGTGGACGTGTTTTTGGAGGATGAGTTTTTTAGATTTGCCATGTGGATGATGGGATGGAGGTGGTCTAAATCAGCAAAACAGCTAAAATTCCTTCTATCACATTTAAAAGGATAGTTCACTCAAAAATTTAACTTCTCTCATCATTTATTCAATCTCATGTCATTCCGAAATTGACTTTTTTTTTTCTCTATTGGACACAAAAGAAGAGTTTTTGACTCTGTTGACTTTCATTGAATGCACAACAAACACAAACATTTGCCAAAATATCTTTGTAAGTCATGCAGGTTTTGAATGACATGAGGATGAGTAAATGACAGAATTTTCATTTTTGTATGTACTGCCCCTTTAAGGAGACCTGCTGTATATTTAATGAGCCAAAGCAAATTTAGCACCAATAGTTCAGTAAGTTCTTAGAAATGGAAATTTAATTTTCATATCTGATATTAATTTCTTCTAAATCTTTTGATTGTGAAACATCAATAAATTTAATGTCTCTAATGATACTCCCCTTTTAAGAGCATTGATTCTATCTAGTCATTTTTCAGCAATACACACACATTTACTCACAACCCCCTGAGGCCAACATGCCAGTGTTACAGCCCCTTCCTATTAACATCAGTGTTCAATCAATCCAATGAGACAGACCCTGTGACTCAACACGGCCTCATTCTACTCGGAGAAGATTAGGGTGAGCAAGTCAAGTCACCATTATCTTTACATAAGCCACAATCACATTACTGCCTCCCGCAATCATACACCAATCGATATTATACCGCCAGATGCATGCCTGTTGTTTCAGAGCGAAGGCTCAAGGGAGTTTTCAATGCAGATAGATAAACACTGTCCACACAGAAGTAAGGAGGCACTTGAGTTTTGCTCTTTACGAGAATTATGAACAAATCCCTCAGGCCAAGAGCTGCTACATAACCAGCTCAGTTTATCAAGTGGGACAACCACTACAAAAAGACAAATAACACACACAGTATATTGCGGTGCCACATTTATCTATCTTTCTATGAACTTACATTTTTAAATATTTTATAAGCACAATTGAATATTTTATATATTATAAGACTAAATAAATGTGCCACCACTAACCGCAATATTTCACATGGCTTAGTTTGTTTCTTTTAAAGTCGGTTTGAAATGGAAGTTGGTTTAGTGAAGTACTGTATATCCGAGTGAAACAGCTTCTTGAACAAGAAAAAAAGTAGGGCGGGACTTGGATTTGGTCCATTGGAATTGATTGGATTGTTGGATTGTGATGGTGATTTTAAAAAAACCAAGGCCCGGTTTCACAGACAGAGCTTAGCCTAAACCAGGATTAGGCCGTAGTTCAATTAGGGTATTTAAATAGCTTTTATAAACATTACTGGTGTGCATCTTGAGACAAAACAATGGCTCTGACATATTTTAAGATATGTCAGTACTAGTTGCTTTCAGTTAAAACGGCTCAAACATGCATTTTAGTCTAGGACTAGCTTAAGCCTTGTCTGTGAAACCGGGGGCTAGAGTTTCATTATTTAAAAATAATATTAGAAGCAATATTCACAGAAAGTGTTTATATTTTTCCCCTATTTCCCTCTCAAATTGTGATCTAAAACAATATGTGTCATCATATATAATGAGACCATTTACCGCCCTGCCATCTTGGTTTTGAAAGACTTTGAAAGCTGACAGAAACACTGCATCTGGCCGAGCTGAAGTGATTAGATGTGTTTTGTGCTGACTGAGCTTCAGATGGTACTGGAGGTAATGAAGCGATTTATGGTCAGTTACAGGTTGGTGGTGGTGGTGGAAGAGGAGGGGGGGTGGCGTTATCGTGTAGTGTTGGAAAAAAACACTGTAGCTCAGAGAGTGCCGGGAACACAAGCTGTTGTGAGCCAGCTTGCTCTTGAAACGCTTAATACACATTGATGATCTTAACGTGCAGAGTTAACCAGTGCAGTGCAGTAGTTTTTGTAATTATGTGTAATGTAATAACGTGCTTCATCTCTAAACTGAGTTTCATCTGATTAATATTGTTTTAGGAAAAAAGTAATTAAAAGCTTTTTTTTACATATGTAAATGACTAAATCACGTGAGCCAACTCACTACACATAATGATACGCGATAGATGTTTTTTAAAATACAAACCATTATTTAATTATGTCAGCATAAACATACATCACTACACTAGACAGGTAATGAACATAATCTAGCTAACATTTATAATTTATTTACAGCTGAAATGTTGCATGTATATGTGACAAGCAAAGTATTTATCATAATGTACTTTAAAAAAAACATTAAAAAATAATATAATAAAGATATTAGTTCTGTTGTTGTTCATAAATACCAGTAGTGAAGTTGTACAATGAAGATGTTGTCATGTCACCAGAAATAGTCATCAGTGTCCCAATAGTCAGCCGGGGTCCAATTCATGATTCACGACCTAGAAAGCTAAGGAGTTGATTGATACGCACTCTTTGTTTTGGTTGTGCTTTGGCGTTTGTGGCTGTGTAGATGAAGATTATCCTACTGCTCATAAAACATTATCTACTAGGCTTAAGATATATAACCAGTTTAGATGGAAAGGATCTCAAGCTGACAGCTGAAGATGTTACTGTAGCTTTACCTATGAATAGCCACGGTTCTATTTATTGAAAATAAATTCCAGCATAGAGCTACAACAACCATAAAGAAATGACTCTTCACAATAGATAATGCTTTACTTTGAACTCTGTTAGAGAGCTACACATGGCAATTTATCTGTTCAATAAAATACCTTACGCACCTGTTGAGTAATAAAAAACAGCATCTCCGCGTCGCTTTTACATTTCAAATTCCTCAGTTCTTGCCATCTCTGAAAAGCTAAGGCAATGATTCTCATTTTATTAGGAGCTCTGTTCTATTTTTGCCAGAAGACTCTCCTCTGTTCAACATCTTTTTTTTTTTTTTAAACGGGTGATTCCCCAGAGGTTCAAGATTTAGCATCCTCCATGTCAACCTTTCTCGCTGGTTGTGACATCTAACCTATGCCACTCCCACACCATACACACGGCAAAGTAGCCGGAGCAAATTTTCTCTATTTACGGACATGACGAGACATGGGCTAGTGGCTTATGTACACAATTTCCCCAAAAAAAAAACATCCTTCTAGGTCTAAAATATAAACACTTGTAATAGGTTTACCATAGTGAATCAGTATCTGCGTTTACATGGATCCTAATAATCCGATTGTAATTGGACTACTTGCATAGTCGGAATAAAAAAGTCACATGTAACCACGTCTATCGGAATGGATTAGCCAAATCTGATTAAAATTTCATTCTAAAAACTTCCTTCCACTTATCGTCTGTGAAGTAGAGCAGGACAATGTCCCAGCAGTCCTTGTTTCAGACTTTTGTCCACAGACGCCTTGTTTTGGGTACAGGAATGGGCTTTTTAACTGCTTGATTAAAGAAGCATCACGGCACAAAGCTTCATGTGCTCATTGTCTCCTAATTAGGACCCGAAATAGATATCAAGTCTGCTCTTTAAAACAAAGAACAGAGACAATTTAGGAGAATAGTGTGCGCAAACTCTTGGAAACTCTGTATATTTGTGCAGTGTGTACATTTAAAAAAAATCAATTCCAATTTATAGCTTGTGACATAAAAGCACACATCAACCCGATCACTTTATTTAGAGTTCATGTAAACACTACATTCGGATTCATCAATTGGAATTAATTCATTCCGATTGAAACAAAAGGTGTCCATGTAAACGTAGCTAGTGTAAGACAAAAAGATGTTTTGGAAGAAGAATTGATGATGTATTGACTCATTACTTAAATTTAGTTAATTTTAAACAAAAAAAAAGTTACATAGGCTACGTTCACACTGCAGAAAAAAAGAGGCCCATATCTGGGTTTTTTTTTTTTGTTTGTTTTGTTTTTTTTTGCTCACAGTGTGAACAGCATAAACATAATGGAATCTGATCTTTTCGATTCTGATTTGGGACACTTCCATATGTGGTCCTAAATCACATACAGGTCTGATATTTTGCAATGCGACCTCAGTCTGAACATTTATATCAGAGACTTTTACGTCACTCTAGATCGACATTTGTCACAATTCTGCACTGATGTCACACACATGCACAGATTTTACATACCGGTAGTTCTTTGAATATGGAAGACAGCAGCAAAGTTAGTCAGTGGAGGGACGGTGAGCTGTTTTCATCAGACAAAACATTGCTCTTTTTCTCCTCAGCTTCATCTACGTCCTCCTTATCGTCTGCACACAGATTGGCTGGCTTCCATGGTGCATAACCTTATAAATGAACGGGAAAGTGCTGACTTCACTAACCTCCGTGTTTACTTCCGTATGACAGCATTCTGTGTGCCGTCTTTGTTATTGTTCTTTTGTGCATGCGGATCAGTTCAGGACCGTAACCAATTCACACTCGAATCTGATACTGGACAAATTTAAAGGAAAATGTGAATGGCCAAACTAAACTGTGCAGCATCTCACTTCTATACGTCTCTCTAATAGTGAAACTGTGAGTTTAATTACTTAATTACTTTGCTGAGAAAAATAATGTAGTGATTCAGTAGTGAAGCAATTTTATAAATAAAATTTGAAGGGCAGCGTTGACAGCAAGATGAATAAATTCTACCAAATAATTGGAAAAATATTTGGCAGACTCAATCACAATTTGTGTTTTATGGAAAACAGGTGGGCCAGGGGATAGCATAGCATGATATTTTACATAAACCTCTAAAATCACTACGCTATAATCATTGTGTGAAGTCAATGAGTGTAAAGTCTGTAATGAAATGAGCGCAGCACGATCTAATAGCCATGTTCCCGTCTCTCCACGTATCTTAGAAATCAGAGCCTGCCAGGAGTAATATCAACTAAAATACTGCATCATGCACAATTTCTACTATTTGATGTCTTGTTAAATATTTTAAACATTGTAAGATATGATACACAAATAAGTGTAAACTCTATGAATGAAATGAGTGTAGCATCATCGTAAAATCAAATATCTGCGTTGCCGTCATATACATTTTTACTACTTGATTTGTCTATTTAAATGTTTTAAAACATGTACAGTATGATACATGATATGTTTCTCTCTCATTCTCTCCTGGATCTGGCAAGCATTTATGTATTCTTTATAATTTAATAATTTGGATTTATATGAATTGTAAAAGCACATAAACATAAGCAACATAAAGCAATGTAGATTTGTTCAGATGACGTCCTTCTGTTTCGATTCTCATTCGTTCTGACATGCTCTTTCAACTCTCTTCTCTGTTTGTACCCTGTAAGACCTGTAGTGATCATCTGACGTAATGAATGACTCATCATTCAGTAGTAATGTGGCTTTGATCTGGTCCTTGTGAAACGTATGTGTCTCTCTGCCGTCTACTTCACGTTATTGTGGTGGACAGTCAGTGCACTGTATCAGATTTTTTTTTTTTTTGTAGAGGCCTCTGTTCAGCATGTAGTCTCCCAGGCTTTTCTGAAGCTCCTGTCTTAGCGGGTTTCCCAGACACGCTTTGATCACTGGTGCCATGCTGTGCTTTGGCTTACATGGGCTAATCAATGTGCACAGTAGCCTTACCCTGCCCTCTGACCTCTCTGCACTCCAATTAGCCATCATTCTGTGACCCCTGCTGCCTACCAGTCAATCACCTTCAGTCCACACCTACACTGCACGTCTGCCGTCAGTTACTTCCTGCTCTCTTTGCCCCACTGCCTCATGGCCTGTCAATCAGATGGAAAGCTTCCCTTTAAATTCAGCTGATCGTATTGTTAGACCACACATTGTTTCGTTGTGCTGCATTGTCTTGTAATGTCCATCAGGTAGTACAGACTCCAAGCAACCCTCCCCCACCAATGTCAGTCTGCGCTTCCTCTCCGTCATGCCCACAGCGGCTGTGCTTTTCAGATGCACTAAATTATTAGCTCTGTTCTGACAGCTCCGCCGACACTTTAGAAATTAGAGGCATTTTTTACTGTTGCTCAAGGACAAGGTTTTTTTTTCTACAGTTGTAAGCTCTGCATGAAAGGAAATGTACTTTTTAAAGGAAATGAAAGTGTATGTTTTAATCCTGTTAAATCTTTCTGTTCATTAGGACGGGAACTTCACCAGAACCCTTTATGGAAAAGCACCGGAACATGCAATGCAAGTGGGTCAATCTGCATTTGTAGACTTCGGTGAGTAGTAGCAGATCGCTGTATGCGGCCTCTTTGTGTTGTGATTAGAGGTGGTGTTACATGCATTCACTCCGATACAACAAAAAACCTGACTGTGATTTCTAGGGTAATTCATGGTTAATATGCCCAACCATCTGAATATTCAGTTCAGAATCTGAAAGTAGGGGCATTCATCATGACATTGGCACATGACATTGGCATTCAGCTTCCTGTTTCATGGCGAAACATCAGATTTTGTCAGGCCACCACGGACACGCTGTTCAAGGAAAACTCAAGATCTTTTCAATTTAACATTGCTAAGGCCTTAAGATTAGACTGACCAAATATGATGTTGATGTGGTTAAATCTCAATGAGGAGTTAATCAAAGTGTAAAACATGACATTACCTGTTGCCTGCAGGTGGTTGCCTGCTATGACTGTAACTGAATATTGGCATGTAGATGTCTTCAGGCCAGGACTCTAATAAAACATGTGAAGTTTGGGGCAGATCAGACATTGTATGCCCGAGTTACAACAACTTCCTGTTTCATGGCGAAACATCGAATTTTGTCAGGCCGCCACGGACACGCCGTTCAACGAAAACTCAAGATCTCCGCAATTTAACTGCGCCAAGGCCTTTAGATTAGACTGACCAAATATGATGTTTATCTGATAAAATCTCTGGGAGGAGTTCGTTAAAGTACAACTTCTGGAAATGGCAAAAATTGGTATTGGGCTGTTACATGTCTACGAAATTTCATACTTGTGCGTGAAATGTAGCGCAAAGGGCACTTACGTGAAATTTTGTAGGTTTGTACATTTTGCCACACTTAATTCTGAAACCCATTTCAGACATAAATTTTCACCACTTCTGACGCATGTGCAAAGTTTCATGAGTTTTCGAGCATGTTTAGGCCATGTTCTTATAAATACACTTTTGAGAGCCAGTTAGTGTGCCTCAACCTGACCATTTCAATGTATTTTTGGCACTCAGAGAGGGTGTTGTATGCAATTGTATCGATAGAGGGAAACAAGATACATTTCTAGTTTTAACTTTGTTTATTCTTCAGACATTCCCCTTTAAATGCAATAAGTATCAGCTGTGTGCAAAGTGAACCACATTTGGTTTTCGACCATTGAAAATGGGTAAAATTCAACAAATTGAATATGAAGCCGCATTGAGATCCCCATATCTATGGGATTAATGCATATAGAGACTTGAAAATGAATATTTCAAAAGAAAAGTTTGTTGATAACCAGCATCTTAAATCATATTGAGATATCTTTAATTCTTTTTGAGTCAACCAGTATTTATGGCACTATGCAATTGTGTTGATAGTAAACAAAACGAGGTACATTTCGAGATACATACAATTGTCATTTTGACATTACTCAGTAAATATACATCCATGACATTTAATATTTTGGCTTTCATTACCATTTATGTTTGTCTTTCTTCAAAAAAAAATATTAACAAAATCAAAAATTTGAGCTGGGGAAGTTTCCAAAATTTGGTTGATTTGACATGGAATGACCCAGTACATCTCTAATGGGAATACATACACAACACACAAATTCAACTCTCACATATGGTGCCAAATTGAATATTAGCTCCTGTGGGATCCTATTAAATATTAACAATACAAATTTCCCCTTTCCAAAAGCATCCCACTGATAGCGGGGATGACACCGGCAGTGAAATCTCACATAGCATAAATGATTGATAAGCAAAGTGAAATGACCTAAAAGATTGAATGTGTTCAACTGAGCTATGTCTCAGGAGCATGGCCTTTATATTCAAAGCTAACTTATCTGACCAAACAAGAGCTCTTCTCTGCACGCTTTAATCTGTTTTCTCTGAACTCTTTCTTTTGTCATTTTGGAAAATGTCACTTCAAGCTGTTATGGTGATTTTACAGCAAAGAGCTTCAAAGGGTGATAGTTTTAAGCAGGATGGAGGTTTTCATTAAACTCCCCATCAGTCGTGTTATGACACTTTTTGAGGACTGTTGGCATCAAGGCCTTTTTTTTTTTTTTAGTTAACTAAAACCATAATAAAAATATTTTTCATTACTTGAAAAAATAATTGTTAACTAAAATAAGTTTAAACTAAAAATTTATTGATGTATTAAATTAACTAACTTAATAAAAACTATATATATATATATATATATATATATATATATATATATATATATATATATATATATAAAAATAAAAACACAACAAAAACAAAATTACTAAAACTTTAACCAAAATTGAAATGAAAACGGATAATATAAATATAAAAACTTGTTTGTATATGATTATTATTAATTCATTTTAATATGCTTCAAAATATTAATAAAAAATATAATAGTATCTCAATGATACTAAAATAACACTGGTTAGCATACAAGACTACAGCTGGAAATCTAACCCAAAAATATTGCTGTATTTTCAAGGCAGCTATTGAATTCCTCTTCTTCTTCTTCTTCTTCTTCTTCTTCTTCTTCTTCTTCTTCTTCTTCTTCTTCTTCTTCTTCTTCTTCTTCTTCTTCTTCTTCTTCTTCTTCTTCTTCTTCTTCTTCTTCTTCTTCTTCTTCTTTTTTTATTATTATTATTCATTTTCTGGAATTAAGGCATAAACTGCTTCACCCTTAGGTATACTATGCATTTTTGTTTTTTGTAAACTTTTTTTGTGGAAAACCCCCCCATTGACATTGATGGCCTTCTGTCTTGCATTTGTTTACATACGGAATCATGGGCTGCCTTTTGAATAGTTTGCCTGAGAAATCAAAACAACCTTCTTAATTTTAGGAAATACAAGCCTACTTCAAGTCTCTAAAAGTCGTACTCTTTTTGAATGGCCGTAATGACATTGGCAGGCATCTAATAAATCACATAGATACCTAAATTAATGTCACAAAATCACTTTGTTTCAATGAAATACAAAAGAATGTCTAGATTCTGTTTTATTTTCTACTTTTTTTGTTTTTTATTTATGTAAAAATAAAGTTTAAATACAATTATTTTACATGGAACATTACCTTTAAATATTAAATATATTACATTTTTGTCATAATTTCTTCAATTCCATGCATCCAGTTACACCAAGCTTTTATATCGGCAGAGGACTGTGTGAAGACCTTTTTTGATTTTGTGGGTATTTGACAACAGTTTTTAATGCGCTCCCCATTGTAACTGAAACCCTTAAATATAACCTCACTGTTTGGTGTCATGTGTAGGTGAAATCTATGTTGGACTGTGTTCTGGTAAACAGGAGCTTGGAACATACGTGCTCTTTATAAGCTGCCCTATGATTATGACATCTAAAACCTTTGAGAGGCATCATCTTATGACCTTTACTGCTTCACAGAAATGATGTCACAGTGACGGTAAGGGATGCAAAGCAAGAGGTTGGGGGAGTGGAAGGATATATGTATAGAGAGAGAGGGGGAGAGAGAGAGAGAAAGAGCTGTAGACTGTGATTTAGGATGATAAATGATGTTGGGGATGGAAAGAGATGTGCATGTGAGACGAGCCCTAGTCTACATGTATGTGCGGTCGTACCCGAGTCAATAATGTGGCTCACATAGTAAAAGGCTTTATTGAATTAGTGTCAGGCGCTTGTTCTGGAGACAGGACTGTGAAGATCTCTGCCGAACGCTGATGATCAACATCTTTCTCCGCTTTGTCCTTTTCCATCTTCCTCTCCTGTTTTTCACCTGTTTTTTTTGGTTCCCTCCAAAGCTTTTAACTTCCCTTACCACATGCGCATTTCACCACCGTCTAGTACACACACGCAGGCGTCAAACTGTCTGCACCAATTAGCTACAGTAGTGTGTGAGTGTAGGAGCCTGTACAGTCATTATGAGATGATTTGGTGTGAGGAACAGGCTGCAGCTCCCTGATGGTGATTGTCTTTGACAGGACAGAGCGCGGCAGCTGATGTGCGCTGGGGGTAAAGACAGATACACACCGGCTTTAGCTGCATTCTCACCCCCTCACACACACACACACACACACACACACACACACAATACAGGTGAATCATAGTGATACTGCTCTCATTAAGTGGGTGGTAATGGGAAGCGAATGGCTTCTTCTGAAGCCAAGGACACATCCTGACGTTATACCTTCGGCTGGCTTGAGTGGGCAATGAAAGCACAGGTCCTGCAGCTTGTCGCTTTCTATAAACAGCCAAACGGCTTGGCCCTCAGGGATGTGGGCTTGTTTAAATGGTTTAATTGTACTGATCATCAAAGCCGCAACCTTGATTTAATCTTTTGTTCTCCCTTTTTCACCGCTAACGTTTGAATCTGCACTTAATTAAAAAAGAAAAAAAAAACTTTGGGTTTGCGGCACCTGCGAGCAGAGATACACATTAATATGACCTACAGAGAAATTGTGAAATATGAGGTGCTTCAAAGACTCATTTCAAATGAACGAAATGAAAGGAATGTGGTATGCGGTGAAAGGTATACTTTGTGCCGAGAAGTGAGAGGAGGTGGGAGGAAGGTGGGAAGATGGAGAAAGTGAGCAAGGGAGGGAGAAAAGGGAGGGTCCGCTTGTTTGATTTGAAATGGGTGTTATTCTGATCACACTCCTGCCTGTCAGTTATGGCATGGCTCTCTTCTCCATCCCGCACCTAAGTGGCAGATCAAAGATACACCCCAGTGACCTTCTTCTCTCAGCTCCTCTCCTCTAGCGCTCTCTCTCTCTCCGTTAGTATTCTCCAGCCATCCCTCTCTGCTCCAAACACTCCAGCAAAACAGTTACAGCAGTCACTGCAAGCGGCTGGCGGTCTGGTTTAAATCAGGTGTAGAATAATCCGCTCAAAAAACGAAGGAAAGCGCAATCCTGTTTGGTAGTAAGCAGGTCGGGCTATTGCTTCCTCTCACCTCAGATGATACAGCACTGATCTCAGAGCAGATATTTCATCATGCCACAAGTCAAGCCTGCCAAGCAGTGATGTTAGCTCTGAGGCCCATAGTCTAGCTCCGCGGTTGCTGTCTGAATCTGAATTGATGTTATTATAGAATTTCAGAGTTCAAAAGTGTTGTTTTAGTTTTACTTGCAATAGAAGGGTGAGGTTCTTCAATTTGACTAACATAAAGTAATACATTTGTGAAATTGCAGCACTGATTCCTCAGCTTTTTTGGAAATATGACGTTTTTTTTTTTTTTTATTGGCAGCACTATTTTTTTTAACAAAAAGGAAATCTGCATAGTTTGTATTTATCTTTCTGCTCTAGTGACATACACTACACTGAAAAAAAAACGGCAAGTAAAATTCACTTAATTTTTCTTTGTCAAGTTTTTGCACACATTTTTTTTTAAGTACATTTCACATATGGAATTGAGTACACTCTACTTAACTAAGTTAAGTAAAATTAACAAAGAAAATAAGTAATTTTAACTTGGCCAGTTAAAATGAAATATCCAAGTAAATAAAACAATGGATATTGTGTAGACACCATATCTACATAATAGAAGTAACGCGGCACCTGAACACAGAGACCTCAATACTTGGTACACAATACACAATGACGCTAACATTTGATGGATCGTTTTTGAGTATGAATGTGTCATTTTGAGTAGAAAATGAACTCCAAATGTCACAAAATTGCAAGTTACTAAACCTAACAACAAAAGCAATGATAAAACAGTGTAAATACGGCTGGAAAACAGCTAAAATCAACCTCATTAATTATTCAAGGCCCAGTGCATGATGGGAACACCAGTATCAGAAAAGTTGAGTAGTTTTACTTAATTTTATAATGATGATATTTACGCTTTAATTTCTACAAGCTTGAATTGAGTCCTAATGTAGAATTTACTAAGTTTTTTTAATTCTTGCCTGAACTAACTTTTTCATGTAGAAATTACATTTGTTTTTTCTGTAGTATTTTCTTCACCACAGAATTTTATCAGTGTACCATGCTTGTGACATGCTTCCATGCCTGTCTATATTGTTCCTGATTTAAAAAAGATATTTCTAAATTTAACCTAAGTCGACCATCAATTGACATTACTTTCATCCTAAGATGAAATGATGACAGTATGACAACAGACTATATATGTGATTAACAACGTCATTAATTTTTTTACAGAGGTAATTTTACTTTCATAAAAAATGTAATTGGGTGAGTGATCACCTAAAATCCAGTTCTGGTCTAAGAGAAGTGCAAAATCCAGATCAGGCTGCAAGAACTGCGAGAGTCACACCCTCCAACACATGTACAGTGCAAAAGTATTATAATTCATGGGTGTGCACTGTCAAAATGTAGTCAGTCTTGACATGGATGTGTCATTATGAATGCACAACATATGTTAGACAAAATTCTCCATCTGCTCTATCAGGATGGTAATTGCTCTTTTCTTTTTTTACATGTGACAGCCAAATGCATTATTCATTAGATGAATGATATTCAATACTAGAGCACCGTCAAAAAGGTAGCGAATGGCAGAGATGTCCTCTTTTACCATTTTTTTTTTTCTTGCTTGAAGTCCATGTGATGTGGCATTTAACGCCCAGTCATCACGACATTCTGTGTGTGTGTGTGTGTGTTGTGGAGGACATTTGTTGTGTGTTTCTAGAGCTAGTAGATGTGTGCAGGAGTCATTAGCAGCAATAAGCAACTCGCTCAGAGTAGTCCTCTACAGTACGCATACACATGCTTTGATTCTCACACAGACACACACACTGTCATATTCAGTATGTCCTCCTGCTGATGTACTGAGAGAGAAAGTTCTTAAAGATACAGAAAACAAAAGCCAGCATAGATTCTCTACCTCAAGAGTGGAAGGCAGCCTTACTCTGAATGCTGGTGATAAGGGTACAGTATATGTGCTTTATAGAACAAATGTCCCTTGAAACCGGCTACACCGTGGAGACCAGCAAAAACATACTAAGTAATGTTGGTAACGCTTTATTTCAATAGTCCACTTTAAACATTCTACAAACTATAAGTAATGACTGGTAGTTTTCATGTCATTGCTAGAGTATTAGTGGACTGTAGTAGACTCTAATAAGAGTTAGCTGACATGTAATTGCAAAGTTACTTGTAGTTAGTAGAATGTCTAAAGTGGGCTATCGAAATAAAGTGTAATCATAATGTCTTAATTCAAACTAAGGGTTTGCAAAGAGGGCAAAAAGAGAGGCAAGAGGTGAAAAAATATCTTTAGGGCTATTGAAGATAATTTGCTAACTTAAAACATTAATTAAATATTTTTAAATACAATAAAAATAACACATTTACTAATTTACTAATTTACTAATTGTTCAGGTTTTATTCTGTTTTCTAAAGACTGTCCAGATATATTATAATTTTATTCTTTTGACAGCCATAGTGTTCATCTCTCTTTTCTTGCAACACACAGTGCATCTATTCAAGAATAATTTGTATTTGTGTTCTCAGCACTGTCACCTTCAACTTATTCACTGGGATTTGTAAGGCAGTATTCTCCGTTAAAAAAAAAAAAAAAAATTCTTGCACAGTATAAATTTGTCTTTAAACATGTAAATATATATTCGTAAAATATATAATATATACTAGTTTTCCCAGTGGGCCGCTGGACAATGTGGGCCAGCCCGTTGCAACGTAAATATATATTATGAAGAATGAATTCTAGTAAATTTACGTAGTCTATATCCTTCCGTCAGCCCAGAAGAATTGTTCGCGCGGGCGCGTCCCACTTGAGGCAAAAAACTCTAATCCGTTTAGTCTGTTCAGTCTGTCTAAATAAAGTGCTCATCAATGTCAAAATGTTTGAGATATCCAATCAAATCAAAGGAGGCGGGATTTACTGTCCACAGAAACAGAGCAGCGCGGCACTTTTTAATGCTTGAAGAATGCGAGCCGAGGTAAGATTAGCAGCCGAACATGACGAGACAATATATGTTTGCCTACTGTTTACGATAAAACGACGGGCATTCATTTCCAGGGATGCACTTCTGACCTTTTTGGATTTTTCATATTTTAATGCCATTTACGTTATTCGTCACACAATGCACAAAGAAACGTTAACGTAGCCTATAGTTTTCAGCATGTCAGATAAAGAGTGAATGTTTGTGTATCTGTTGTCAGGATTACTTCAGTAATTTCACAATCATTTGAAAATTATTTATAAAACTCAAAATATCATTCTCAAACAAAGCCTACACTAAACATGGCAAAACCGTCAACTTTCATATTCAAGTAGCCTATGTTCCGTGTTAGGAAAGTGTCTAAAATAAAAATATTAGTTCACATTATTTTACAGACTGACGATTCAAAAATTTGAAATAAGACTTCTTTAATGCGCAACGTTTTGCTACGGTTTCCGGGTTGAACGACATGTTTCCTGGAAACGGTGTGCAACGGGGTTTGAGATGCGTTTTCTCTTGTTTGATGGGTGTGTCAAAAATGTCAGCCCAATCAGCATCAACATGTATATAAACCACGCGGTATTAAAGAGACAGCTCGCACAATGGGTATGAATGCAACCTAAAAGTACTATACATATTTATATATTTTGCTATTGTATTTTGGAGTGACACTTTCGTAAACTTTTCTATTCTCCTCTGATTATATAATGGTAAATATTACAATATCATAGCACAACAACAGTGATCAGCAATAATGATAAGCCTAATACTCACAATAAAAATAATAAGATCTTAGATCATAACACAGTCTCGGAGGTAAGAAGTGGATTATCCTTCATCTGAAATGTTTGTCTTTTCATCCTGAAATGCGAGGCAAATGTTGGACCTCAATAATTAGGAACCAGTTTCCACAAATCCCTTAACTCGATTGGGATGTTCTCTTTTATTCTGGATGGCAAGGGCAGTGACTGTAATATTGAGCGTATTTTGCAGTATTAAACACGTATTTATACCGATTTCATCAGGCTCCGAAAATTCTTCAAAAAGAACACAAAGAATGGCCTTCTCAGCTGCCATAGTTGCAACTCTTGCGTCATCAGAACAGGGTGTTCAACGCACCACCGTTTCCGTTTAAAAAATGCTTTGCAACGTTTTGTCGGGGCTGAATGCAGCCCTGAATTTTCAGCATCATTACTCCAGTCCTCAGTCGCGTGATCCTTCAGAAAGTCACGTGATCCTCTTTTCCACAGTTGGACCTCTCATTCATTAAAGTTAATGATAAGCATTTCAATAATAATAATTGAAAAAAGTAGCATTTATATTTCTGTATAAATAGCATTTATACTTATATGTTATAAAAAAAGTGGTGTAAAAAATTGCTCTGTGCATAATGAGCTCGTGGGTTTTATGGTGAGGTGTGTTGCGGACCGGGTGTGATGGGCCGCTTTGTGCCAGAAAGTCCAGGGCCACTTTTTTGCCCCAGTCCGCCCCTGCTCAGGGCTGTGGAATACTTCAGAATTACTGATGACAACCGACACATTGCGAACTGCATGCAAATCGCGCTGAATGACAGACCAGAAGCGCGCTCTCCCTCTTTCCTTGCGCGCGATCCCAGTTCTCTCAGACAGCGCGTGATCAGTTCTCCTTGCGCCTGAATGGTCAAATGCACAAATAGTTGTCAAAATGTCCATCGTGTGGAGTATCTCACGTAAATACAGTCGGTTGTGGCTTAAGTGGACGTAAACAGGTGGAAAACAGGATATGTGTCAGTATATTACATTCATGGATTCGGTCTTAAAGGGAGAGTAGTCTAATTAAATATTTGTCTGTCATTAATGTTAATAAAACAATAAAAGATGTTAAATGAATGTGTATATATATATATCGTGAAATAAAATTTCTCATATCATGATCATATTGCCCACTCATCCCGTATTCCACCATGAGAAATCTGGTCACCCTAGGTTGTGTTTACATTGGTTCACACTTCACAGTGTTATGTTATATGTTCTGTAATATTAGTTTAGCACTTTTTAAAAAGCAGGTTAAAAAAGACTTGATTTTTATTATTATTATTATTATTATGACTTTGGTAATTATGCCTTTTGAAGGTTATTGGACATTGTGAAATTTGTGCTTTAAGTTTGTGACAAGCACATAAAAATTATTACTTTTTTCATTAGAGTAATAAAGAAACTGTCCTACATTCATTAGTCTCACTGTGTTGTACTTGGAAAACTGCCACATCACCAAATAAGAAAAGGAATTAATAAATGTATAGGCATCGGTATCGGTACTGACGAGTACCAGAAAAAAAATATCGGTACTCGTACTCGGTCTTTAAAAAAATGGTATCGGTGCATCCCTAATAAATAAATAAATAAATAAATAAATAAACAAATAAATATATACACACATATATATATATATATATATACATATACATATATATACATATACATATATATATATATACACATACACTATTATCGTGGCCTAAAGGATTCACATTAACACTATTGTTGCAATGTAGTAATCCATAGAAATTCTGAAAGAAAAAAATGCCATGAGAACCAAGTCCAGCGCTATGATAACTGAGCTTTAACAACATAAGTAAGACCTTAATGGAACATTTTCTATTTCAGGGCTAGCAAACTAAATGCAGCTATATAGTGTTGGAATACACTACATTACTTTTGCCCAGATTTTTTCCCCAATTTACTGGACAAGTTAATGCTAATTGCCTAAATTCAGAGCCAGTCTGCAGATTTGAGGTGACAGATTTCACAGAAAATTGTGTAGTATATTATGGTCACAGACTCAGAAACACATGCCTTGTTGTCCTAACAACAAGGCATGTGTTTCTGTGTGAGATTGTTGTGTTTGTAATGACTTTAAAGTCTGGTAATGTGTGATTCTCTGTCGTTTAGTGGATGATGCCCAGTTTTTCCTCTGTAACTATTTACAAAGTCGGCAAGTGTATGATGCCGAGTGTTTTAAAATCTGTTCAGAGTCGTTTTAAAAGTCGTGTAGTGTATTCCAACTTTACTCTCTATGTTTTATCAAACCCACGACCTTGACATTGTGAGCATCATGCTTTACAGTTTGCACTGCAGGAATCTGAAAGTGGAAAGTCCCCACCATGATAGAAAAATAAACTGTGTGTGTGTGTGTGTGTGTGTGTGCTTGTGTGTAATTCTCTGTCTCTCCGCAGGCTGCCAGTCTGATCTACGTGGCTATTTGTTGTGTGGTAGATGCTATGAATGTCAATGCAT
Organism: Mylopharyngodon piceus; assembly: GCA_039654765.1. Taxonomy (NCBI): domain Eukaryota; kingdom Metazoa; phylum Chordata; class Actinopteri; order Cypriniformes; family Xenocyprididae; genus Mylopharyngodon; species Mylopharyngodon piceus. The sequence continues at coordinate 20,909,567 of CM077442.1, forward strand.
ATCTCCTATTTTGTTGCTCACTGCTGCTCTCCCTCCAGATCTCTCTTTTTTTCTTTTCTTGAATTTCTTTTTTTCTTTTCTTGATTTATTTTATTCCTTTCCTGATTTATTAATATTCCGTATTAATAGTAGTTGCTTTGTGTCAAGCATGCAAGTGGTAAACATGAAAGAATAAAGACTCGGGGACAGAATTTTGACACCAGGACAAACTGTTACGCACCAGGCTGCTGCACACTTCATTACACATGCTCAAGATCACATGATGTTATCTCCATATGCTGGATTCAGGAGCATTACGAACCAAATTAAAAGATGCATTAGTGGATCATAGACCTCATTTTACAACTTCCCTTCTCACTCTCTCTTTCTCTTTGTGTTTTTCCTCAGACGGTGACGGCACCCAAGACCACCTCTTGCCAGTCTGTATGGATGATTCATGTGGCAAAAGTGCAATTTACCTGGCCAAGACTGGAGGGACAGAGGTACACAAGCCTTACATTATTACTCTGTCACACTCCTTCGCTCCACCATTTCATCTGTTTGCATGTGATCTGCAGAGTCAGTGAGGTTTCAGAGCAATGAGGACAGTGACAGCACTGTTTTAAACATTGTCACTGTCAATTTTAAAACCAATGGATGATTTGAGAGATACAGATTTCCTGATTCGCAAGCTCTTGATTTAATTAGATACAGATTCATTTGGCTACAGTACCATTAAAAAATTTGGGGTCAGTAAGTTTTTAAAAAAAAATAAAATAAAATAAAAGATTTCTATTTTAAATAAATGCTGTTATTTTGACTTGTTTATAGTCCTCAAAGAATCCTTAAAAAAAAAGTCACAGATTTCACAACAGTATTAAGCAGCACAACTATTTTCAACATTAATAATAAGAAATGTTTCTTGAGCACCAAATCAGCATATCAGAGCGATTTCTGAAGGATCATGTGACACTGAAGACTGGAGTAATGGCTGCTGAAAATTCAACTTTCAAAATTCAACAAACTCTGGCACGAATAAGTGTGACTGTGAACTGCCATCCAAACCTTGATGCACACCAAACAAGCAGAGCAAAAGGTGCACTTCCGCTGAAATATGAATGCAACATGGACCAAAGATATCTAAATGATTCAAAAACAGGACGTGGTGTCATAAGATGTGACCCTAAAATGGACAGAATGCTCAAGCATACAACATTGTTTTCTCGTCATAGTCGCGATATTGCCTATTACAGTTCAGTACAGACTTTGGAATCGTTTCTTCTTGTAGCAGATCTTCGTTTGTGTGTGTAACGGAGGAATTCCTAGCTCTGTTTTGACTCCTTTATACATTTTCTAAGCTCTTCATGAATTTTCAGCTGGTGAAAATACCATCATATGTACGTACAGGGTCTAAAACTAACTTTTTGCCACACCTGCCAATTGCCGGTGACTTAAGAAAATTTACAGACCATAAATATTTTTCCAGCTATGAAACTGTTTTTGCAAAAACAGGCAGTTATGACACCAAAATGTTAGATTCCAGTGAAAATTCACAATTTTCTATTTCAATTTCGATGTCACATCTAAAACTACCAGCCTAACTAATATAAATTTAAAAGGTTGTTAAAGACAAGCAAACAGTCAGTAATAAAATAAAAATACATAATCAAATTATAGCACAAATAAATACAATAGAACAGTTATAGAAATGAAATAAACAGCGCTTTTCAGGTTTTTTAGGTAGGTCTAACAGTAGTTTTCAGGTAGCCTACAGAAATTGAATTAGTTGAGTTAGGCTAATTGTAAAATAAAACTGCATAGTCTTCACTGTATAAATTATTAATCTTTACAAAAGTTACAAAAGTTCATTCAAGAGCAGTGAGTGTTTTTTAACATTAAAAACGCTGACAGCAACAGGTAGCATATATTAGGCTGCTGTCACTTTAAGACCGAATGCACGGATCAAACATACTGATACATTCTGTACACATGCATTTTCTTTCTGAACTGTTTACATTTATTTAAGACATAACCGACTATGTTTACTAGTATACTCGCTGAGACGGGCATTTTTTGACAATTTTAAATTCAGCGCACGAGTAATGAATTGAGTTCCCTTTCGCTTCATCTTGCGCTTGAATATTTAAGTTGGCAAGGCTTAAACTCAACTGTCCCGAGCATTGTTCACGTTTGTTCACATTCATATTCTCACAACACTGTATTGTTAGAATTCATAAAAATGTTACCGGCCAACTGGCGATTGGCACCATTTCATATACTAGCCAATGCAGATTTTTACTCTCATTTGTTGATTGCCGAGTGTTAATTTTAGGCCCTGTGTACGCACATACAACGAGCACATTTAGCCTAGCACACAGCATTGTTTTATATGTTCAGTAAGTTCCATCATCAAATAAAAATGACAGTGTGAACACTAAGCGAACCAGGACTTTTTACCAGTATCATTTTAAACCCTAAATTTTGTATATATGGATTGTCTGAAATTTAAAAAATGAAAGGGTGGATTATCAGATGAATATATGGAGGGATTGTCAGTTATCGATTGATGGATTGATCATTCTTTACAATCAATGGATCCCATAAGGGACAATTAGGAAATCTTCTGTTATGCAGAGCATATATTATTCACCGCATATATTACACCGCATTATTCACCGCATGAATATTCAAATTAAGATAATAGATTATAAAAACAGCCTATAATAATAGTGGCATATAGTTATTTAGAGCTCTTTGTGTAAAGGCCTGCTGTGGGCTGGCAGCTCGTGCTCTGAATGTCAGGCTCACAGTGGAAGGCAGCGGTTATCTCTCTGTCCTCATACACACACACACAGACAGTCCACCTGTCACAGGCCTTGAGACCAGAGAGAAAGGGAACAAAGATGGACGGAGAAGAGGAGAGGGCAAGAATGTAAAGGGCGGGGAACACGTGTCAGCTTTTGTCCGCCTGCCACAGGCACTAGTCTTCACCATCAGATACACTGAAAGGAAAGAAAAGTTTGACTCTTTCATTATTTTCCCATCTGTCCATCACTTTCTCTCTGTCCATTATTGGTCTTCCTTTCTTTTTTCTAAGTTCTCTCCCCTTACATTCTTTTTAGAGCTCAGAAAACAACAAGCTGCATTGGTTTGAAAGCACTTATTCAACGCTGCCAAATAGTGAACAAGACTGATATAGACATAGCAGCACACATGGTGTATTGAAAAGACAAGATAAAAAGAAAACAAACACTTGACAAAAGATAGAGAATAACAAAAGACACGCTTGCGTTATAGTCAAAGAACGGCAGTCTATGATTTAATTGGCCCAGGGATTTCTCTGTTTTTAAGCATGTTTGTGTGGATGGGTGGGTGTGTGTCTGCTAATCACACAAATACTCTCTCTCGCTCTCTGTCTCTCACACAAACACACACACACACACACACACACACAGTCTGCTAAATAAACTCATTCTCTCTGTTTTCCTTCCCAGCTCATCTGCTTAATATTGACAGTGTAAACGCATGTAACATCACACTCATTAGAGTGATTAGGGACAGCGATTGTCATCACCCTCACACACACACACATATTTGACTGGCTTTATAAATAGGACAGGTCACTTCTGTTGTTTATAATAAAAGAGTGTGTATGTGTACATTTTTGAATTTTAAAATTAAAATATTTCTGTCTTTGTTTAATGACAGGTCCACAATAATTAATACAGGTCATTGGTTGATTTCCTTGAAGAATGTAAACAATTTTCAAAATATTGCTATTTGCTTGAGTGGCAACCACAGCATTTAGTAAACGACAGCAATCCAATCAATTCCTGATGGATAAAATCAAGTCCTGCCATACATTTTACTCTGATATACGTCACAACAAGGAAGAAAAGATGGTTACTGTTTCTGTTTCATGCCTATTTAAATTTGATCTTTTGCTTTGCTTCATCTCCTTTGGTTACTGTTGCTAACTCAGACAACCTTCATAGGATGTTTCATTGGAATTAACTGGAGATCTCACTAAAAGTGATTTGAGATTTTCAGTAAAATATTCTCATAAAATTATTCTTAGTACATGAGTTGGAATAAATTGTAACATTTTAAAGCAGTTTTATATGCTGTTTTTTAAATAAATATTTTGTGATATTTAAAAAAAAAAAAAATGCTTTTAAAGTTATCCAAACACAAAGATCTATTTAAAATTATGGATGGCAACAGTTGTTTAGGTAGGATGGTTCAGTAATTTCAAGTCGAGGGGCATTTAAGCCAATTATACACTGCAAAAAATGCTTTTCTTACTTAGAATTGTTGTCTTGTTTCTAGTCCAAATATCTAAAAATTCTTAAATCAAGAAGCATTTTCTAGACAAGTAAAAATTACTGTCTTGTTTTCAGAAAAAATAAGTCAAAATTAAGTGATAATCTGCCAATGGGGTAAGCAAAATAATCTTATTTCAAACCAAAAACAAAATTATTTTGCTTACCTGATTGGCAGATTATTTTGCTTGTTTCAAGGAAAAGCTCACTTAATTTTGACTTATTTTTTCTGAAGACAAGACAGTAATTTTCTAGAAAATGCTTCTTGATTTAAGAATTTTTAGATATTTGGACTGGAAACAAGACAAAAAATCTAAGTAAAAACAAAAACTTTTTTTTTTTTTTTTTGCAGTGTATATACCATAAACTAAGCCTAATCTTTACCCTAAAATACTATTTTCATCGTTAGAAGTTTTTTTTTTTCCCTCTCTCTTTTTGACCCATTTTTCCCTGTTAAAATGTTCTATTAGCATGTTTTTCAGGTTTAGCTTCTAGCATTTGAGACATTTTTCAGTAATTTTGTCTTCAAAGATGAAGCTACAGTAGTTCAGAAACACCCAAATTGTCTATTGAATTGAACATTTTGGCTATGTTCACACTGTCAGTCCAAATCCAAAATTATCTAAATTTATTGACGTCCACATTGTGTATTGCAACTGTTCAGATCCGATTTGTGTATTCATGCCGGGTATATTTCCGGGATATCTGCATTGGTTTCTATGGCAATGACGTTAAGTTGGTAGGCATACACCAAAAACAACAACAACAACCGCAGTATGGAGGGGTTTGCAATACAGATGTTGTCTTATTTACAACATGACATTGTGTAGCCGCCACGCAATGAACTACTGCGTTATGATAAGGCAGTGGCAGAAACGGAGGCTGGTATTCGTGACTTTATTCCGCGCTGTCATCTCCACCGGTTTCAAAAAATGTCTGTTATATTGTTTTTCTGCTTGTCTGGCACTTTGCAACAACACAACCTTGTTCTGCAGTAACTTTCAGCATGTTTCCTATAACAACGTATGACGTTCACATTTTATGTGGCGTGAGAAATTCACATAAACCACTCGAAATCCGATCAAAGCAGTCGGACTAAAACGGATCTCCAGAAATGTGATTTGAATAGGATTTCAAACCACATATGAAAGTAGCTCGAAATGGATTTGTAAAAATTGCATTTCATGTGATTTTTCTTTTTATTTTCTTTTTTTTTTGCCATTCATACTTGCTGAATCTGATCGAATTTCAATCGGAAATGCATAAAAATCAGATTTGCGCTGATTTTTGTCTGAACGTAGTCTTTGACAATGAGACTTCTATTTCCCGATTTTTGCATTTTACACCTGTTTGTTTTTCACCTTAAATGGGTGCCTGGATTGTAGACGGGACTGTAGACGGGGTTTAGAAGACCACGTTTACAATCCAGGTATCACCACAGAATTAAACTATCCCTTAAGCTGCAATGCAGCAAAGCAGCATCCATAAAACATGGTGCGAGAAAGAAAGAGAGATGGGGAGGAAATGATGGAGAGCGAGGCAATAGATTGTCTGAGGTGGTGGAAGTGAGTGTCTGTGTACATGTGTATTGAATTTCAACAGAGCCTTGAGGGAGTGAACAGGGAAAGGAGGGAGGGATGGACGCCTTCATAGGCTGAACTACTCTCTCTCTCAGCCCGGGGCGTCTCACACTTATTCATTTCATTTTCATGTACTCTGTAATAGCAACTTTGTTTCCAGCTTGGCAGCATCAGCTGAGTGTGTCAGACCATTTATTTTGTACTTTTTTTCTCAGAGGAGTATAAATAATATTTAAACTCACTATCACGGCTCACACACACGAGTACAGCTGGCCCGGTGTGTGTGTCTCTGTCTGGGTATTTGCTTGTCTCATTGTCTATGTATCTCGTGAGTCTGAAATCACCTAAAGCATCAGGCTCTAAGCAGTTTGTTTAACGGTATTGATCAGTGTAAGTGTGGATGTGGCTTTGTATCTGACTGTTTCCTTTTATCGTGACACCTCTAAATGATCAGAAGGAAGTGTCCTGTGGGCAAAGCTACTGAGGGCTACATTTTTCAGAAATCTGTGTAAAGACATCTCCTGTGCTGAGCTATCACCACACTCTGGGGAGGTTAGATTGGCCATTATCTGCTTACCCCATACAGGGTGCTGAGGCCTTCCATTTTCTCTCTCGTTCAGGCAGCTGGTATTTCTGTCAGTACTCATCCCGTCCCACTCCCCTCGTGTCATAGCACCACCTGTTCAGCTTGTGTGCTGCCACTCATGAGTTGTTAGTCGACCCACACAGAATTTGAATAGTTCTTGGCATTATCTAAATTGATTAAGGGGGAATGTGTGCAGATTTGAATATGGTAAATTGTGTTAATGGGAGCTGAGAGGGCTGCGCTTTTATTGGCAGCTGAAAGCTTTATCAGAAATTAGCCAAAATAGAAGTTTTATCTGATGAGCAGAACCTCCCAGAAGAGACTTCAGCATAATTGGATGCTTGTCAATCACAATGTTTAACCCTCTGGGGTCTGAGGCTAATTTGGGGCCCTGGAGGAGTTTTGACATGCCCTGACATTTGTGCTTTTTTCAGTTGCTTATAAACATATAAGCAAAAGTCTCATTACACTGTATTCAGCACCAACTAGGCTACAATAATATGTGAGCAACAAGTATGTACATGTTTGTATTTTTGAGAGAATTACATATATGCATGTTTTTTGAAAAAAACAAACAAAAAAAAAGTAGAATCCGGGTATATTCGGTACCCACTGATAGGGCTGTGACAGTATTTTACGTGAATATGACACGAGTGAAGCACAAAGCTTTGTTTACAGAAGAAATAGGCTAATAGGTTAGCAATTAAATGTGACATCGCAGCCATGGAAACATTTTGGTTCATGACAAATGAGAGAGGTACGTGAGTCCATACATTTAAGCTTTGTCGGCTTTGTATTCTGTTTTGCGAATCGCGATCTGGTCACCTGATAAGCAGAGAATTTAACAATATTCCATTAGTTATTCCACTGAACGTGGAATCTCTGCTTCTTTTCCCAAATCCTCACTCACGCAGGGGATTATAAACTTTTCTTCCTTTGGTTCGCTTTTAATTAGGCCTATTATATTCGCATTCTCTACTGTGGTAAAGTAGAAAAAGGACTGTAGGACAGAAACCTTTTTGCTTGCACGTCAATTTCTATTTAACACAGTTTGTGCTTGTTATTAGACTATAAGGCGCGTCAAGTTTATTTGTATAGTGCGTTTCACACATGCTGGTGATTTTTAGTTTCGCTTTCTCTGGCAGCGCAAAATCAAACACAGCCTGAATGTCTGAAGATAAAACTAGCTCTTCAGACCTTTTACAACAAGTGTCAGTTACTTGTAACATCAGGAGATAACATGAAGATATTATTAAAGAGAAATGGTCTCTTTCCTGCTCGTGTCCCACATCCCTCTCAAAGTGCAGAGCGGCTATGACGCATCTTTGTGTGGAAATAAAAAACGAATGTTTTTTAGAATAATACTTAACTTTCTTATTATTTAGGTTACCATTATTTACTGATATTTACTGATATTTATTTTATAGTTTTACAGGCTGTAGTGTGTCGTTTCACTGAAGGAATAGCTAAAATAAACACGCACGTCTGTTTCAAAATGGATGTTTGAGCATTTTTTTATTTTATTTTTTTAGATTTCAAAATTTATTTCACTGAGGTATATATACACACACAAACATACACACACACGCTCCAAATATTTATATGTATTATTACCATCATATTTAGTATGTTTTTAAAAATAGGCTAGTTAAATAAAATAGTAAAATAGTTCCAACAGATTTTTCCTGTGGTACCAAAATTGGTACAGAGAACCGTAAAATTTGACTGGTATTGGTACCGACTACTGGAAATTTGGTACCGTGACAACACTATTTTAGTCTAGAGTTTTTGTTTCAAAATGATGTAAAAATCATTCTGCCTATTTGGACACATAAAAGAATATAGAATGAATATCACATACCTGGCATTTGGTGTTTCTGCACTGGAGGAAAAAAAAAAGACAGAAGGGAAAAAGAAAAAGAAAAACACTTTCCTGCGTCCAGTCAGTGATCTCAGTATCATATGCATGCAGTTCAATGTGGGCTAATATCTGGTCACTATGATTCTCATATCTGTGAGATAAACGAAAAAACCCTCTGTGAGCATGCTGATAACAGGATCATATCAGCTATTGTATAAACGTTAATATAATGTCCACTCTTAACAGGAAACATGATTTTTGTGATCTTATGCATGCATTATTGCACATCATGTGAAGAACATTTTGTATAGGTCTATAATATTTTAAATTACAGTACCGGTCAAAAGATTGGACACGTATTACAATTTATAATATTTTTGAAAGAAGTCTCATGCTCATCAAGCCTGCATTTATTTGATCAAAAATACAGAAGAAAACAGCAGTACTGTGAAATATTATTACCATTTAAAATAATGGTTTTCAATTTTAATATACTTTAAAATATAATGTATTTCTGTGATGCAAAGCTGAATTTTCATTATTCATTGTGAACAAAAGCTTCATTGATATGGCACTAGACTATTTGACAGTAAACACTTCACAATCTGTTCAAAACAGGCCAAAGAAATCGTCTAAACATTCACATTACCTACATTTTATGTATTATATTTGATAATATTATAGAGCCTAAATGTTAATGTGCAGTTAAATGCATTGCTAACACATTTTATTTCAGTATTTATTACGTATTTTAGTCGATTTCTCTCATCTCAGTATAGCAATATAGTTTAGGAATAGCCAATATGTGTATAGCCAATATGTATGTGTAGTAAACGAAACAAGCGTCTGCGCCATTCATACAGACACACAGAACATGCAGAATTCATATTTAAATGGTCTTTTTGCCATTTAATATTCAGACGCTATATCACGATTAGAATAAAGAACTTAAGAATAAAACTTACCATTCACAATCATCAGCTTGATCAAGTTGATCCTCGATAGAAATGAAATTGAAAGTGCTCTCCCTCTGAGGTAAATTGTTCCACAATTATTCCTCACCGCATCTCAAAACGATGTACATGAATCTGACTAAGCTTGATGCATTTTTCCGAGCTGATGCGGCCGTTCACTCTCTGTTGCATGTATCGCCTCCAGAATTTGCATCTGAATAGCGTGCGCGCTCCGTGGGCGTGGCCGCATTAGTGGTTAATGAGCTGACTCGCGAACGACTGACATGTCTCTCTTTTTTAAACAGATTACATAAACAGAATATTAGTTTTCAATTTGACTTGCATGATTTAAAACCTGACATTTAAACGTTTCTTTAGACATATGTCTCATTTTTGTGTGATAAGTATTTACTAAGTTACAGTTCATTTTCTGAGGACTATCAGAATGGACTTCATTCAGAAGGAGATGACAGATCACGCATCATGTTAGTTTTCTTTATTTTGCAAAAAGCACAACATTTTGTTTTTACTGTGAGTGTATGCAAATAAAAGAAGATGTTCCACAGTTTTTAATAATATATAACTCTTAATTGTATGTCCAAAATTGCCGGGGTATTTTTAGTCTCTTTCGCACTGGTAAGAAAAAAACTAAGGTGGTATCGCCGGCATGACCACCGACCTCTGAGTGTTAACCATCTCCCGTCCCCTGTTAGACTGTTGCCAAGGTGTTGGTTGATAGGGCCTTGCAAGAACTGATTTCATTTTCAAACCGGTTCCAAAATTCCAAGAACCATGGAGTCGATAAGACACACACATTTTGATTCCACTTATTGATTCCTGTGATTTTAAACCATTCAACCACAAGAAGACGTGAAAGAGAACTCAATTCAGTAATCACATGCTGTTTTATTTGCTGTGCAGACATCCAGAGCACAAAAACCCAAGCACAAAAACTCGCCTCTCATATTGTGCTCGAATACTGAATTGAGTTCTTTTTCATGTCTTCTTGCACTTGAACAGTCAAATGCACACAAAATTGTCAAAATTTCCTCGTAAACGCAGTCAGTTTCATCTTCAGTGAATATAACAGTTGAGAAAGAAATTGGATGTTTTTCCGTCTATCGGATCTGTGCATTTGGTCTTAAAGTGACAGCTGCCTACTATACCTGCTGACATCGATGTCATTAATGTTAAATCAAAGAACAAAAGACTCACTGAAAATCACACACACTGATCTTGACCGAATAATTTTTGTAACTTTAATAAGGATTAATCTTTATTTTATTTATAAAAAGAAAACTATGCAGTGTTATTTTACATTTGATTATATTTGATTTCACATTATGTACCAGAACTTTGTTTTTTTTATTTGTGCTTTTGCTAATTTGTTTATTTTTTTCTTGTTTTACTGTTTACTTGTCTTTAAAGCTGCAGTCCGTAACTTTTTTTGGTTAAAATATATCCAAAATCAATTTTTGAGCAAGTACATAACCAGCCAGTGTTCAAAACTATCTCCTTACCTTAGCCCGATTCACAAGGGTAAGCTTGTAATAATGTTTTATAATTCGGGTGGTACTGGTGGGTTTCCGCAGGCATGCAGCCGTTCGTCTTTGCGTCATTACGTCACGTCTGTTTACATAAAGAACAAGTCCCAGCTAGTAGGCTAAATCACGTGACGATGGCGGATCATTTATAGCCTTTTCTCACAGCAGTTGCAATAATTAAATTTATCATTTTGATGGCGAATTGTAATCCAGAAAGGTCCAAATGACAATCATCAGTGACAACTGGAGATTCACCCGTAGTCAAAAGCAAAAGACTTTGGCTACAGAAAGGCTACAGAAATTGAAATCTACAGGTAACGCTAATACACACTAAATACACATAGTCACGCAATGCTGATGTTGTTAACATTAACAATTTGAGAACAAAGTATAACAATAATAATTTGCACGGCTTGACGTGATCCGAGCTAAGTGATCGTTAGATTTAATCACCATCGGTAGCACGATTTATTGTAATGCTTTTTTTCTCAGTTGGTCAGAACAAAAGTGGCAGACATGTTACTTACTTGTTCAGATGACATTTTCTGGTGAAAATTCTTACTTTGGTCATACTTCCAAGACGTAAAATCTGTGTTTCCGAAGTACAGTATCCACACCAGTGCGGTGACTGACAGCAAGGTTGATAATTCCGCAAATAACTGCAATTGCAGGTTTTGAACAGAGATGGCGACAAAGAGGCTAAACTTACGGACTGCAGCTTTAATAATGTTTGAAATATATATTAGTTAGTCTAGTTGTTTTTGCTGTGGTATTTTTATTAAAACCATATGTAAAAGTTCCTTGTGTAAGTGTTCTTTACTTAGGCTGCTGATTTTTGTTCATGGTAGTCAGCTGCAAAAGAGAATTTTGCAAAAAGACACAGAATAAATATGTTTGAATGATATCTAAATTGGAATCAAAACTGGGAATCAATAACAATCAGAATCGATAAGAATCAGAATCGATAAGTAGAATCGGAAAAAATGCTATCGTTAAAATTCAACGATACATAACCCTAGTTTTGTTGCTCTGTGGTTGCTAGGCTGTTCTTGGTGGTACTGTAGCTAGGGCATTGCTATGCGTGCTAAGGTGTTCTGGGTGGTTGCTGGGTGTTCTGTGTGGCTACTAGGCAGTTGCTAAGGTGTTTTAGGTGGTTGCTATGGTGTTCTGGGTGGTTACTAGACATTACTTTATGGTTGCTTGGCATTTGTTTGCGTGTTTGCTGGGCAATTGCTAAGGTGTTCTTAGTGGTTGCTGGGGCATTGCATGTTTGTGCTACAGAGTTTAATTAGGTACACCTGTAGTTTATGGTGCATCGTCACAACTGCATCCAGGTGCTACATGATGCAACTGCAAGACACATGCACTGCAATGTCTGGTAGATCTGGATTTTAATCTTGCACATTTTTTGTGAAATGCTAGTTGTGTCATTTCTGTTTAATGTCATCCAAAATAATTCTAAAGAAATCTACTGAGCTTTGCTCTGAGGGCACTGTGCAGGCCGAATCATTAGCTCTTTCCCTTAAGAGGCTCTATCACCTGCTAATGACTTTGGCAGTTTGATACGCTCTCCGAACCATTTATTCAAAACAAAAGATTCGTAAAACTTCGAAGCTTCATGAAGCGGTGTTTTGAAATCGCCCATCACTAGATATTGTTGAATAAAGTCGTTATTTATTTATTTTTTTTATTTTTTATTTTTTTTTTGGCGCACAAAAAGTATTCTCGTCGCTTCATAACATTAAGGTTGAACCACTGTAGTCACATGAACTGTTTTAAATGCGTCTTTAGTAGCTTTCTGGGCGTTGAAAGTGTTAATTGTCTTGCTGGCAATGCACGCCTCACTGAGCCATCGGATTTTTTATGAAAAATAACTTAATTTGTGTTCCGAAGATGAACGAAGGTCTTACGGGTGTGGAACGACATGAGGGTGAATAATTAATGACAGAATTTTAATTTTTGGGTGAACTAACCCTTTAAAATTCATAGCTGCTAGTCTGTCAAGGGACAACCCTAGTGAAAAAATAGTATACTTAAGCACAATTTATTCCTATGTACTTTAGTATAACTAAATGTATTTGTGGCACGCTATAAATTGGTATACTTAAAGTCTGCTAAATTGGAACAACTAATTTTGTACTAAATACATTTTAGTTATCCAAAAGTAGTGCTGAAGTTCAACTAAAGTTGTATTAAATATACTTGTTTGTGCTAAAGTGGAACTATTCCAAGTATACTTTAGTACACTTTAAATATACTCTTGTATTTAAGTTTTGAAATGCAGAATTCACTCAGCATAAACTTCAAATGTATTTTGGTGACATTAGAATTGCAGTTCAATTACGTTGTAAGAGTGTTGAACATACATTAACATTATACTGATAACAAACTTTTAGTGATTTTAAAACACATTGCAATGGCATTCCAAGTAAACTTGAAGTGTGCTAATGGCATCATTATAGTGTGCTTCAAATAGGCTACAATAAAGTATAAATAAAGTCACAGCTTAAGAATTTGCCTTTTACAGACACCTCAGTACACCAGTAGCTGATTTGTGAACATCAGTGAGACAATGGGAACAGATTTATATGTATATTAAATGTAGGAACCAGTACGGGCTGGATTACGAACTCGGGTTGCTGTCGCACAAGAGCACTCGCTTTACCTGTTGCGCCACCACGCAGATATACTCAACGCAAAACTGGGGTTACTTTGTGTTCTCTCTATGCTGTTACAAGTACAGCTATACGTAAATAGATTTTTCTATTAATGACATCACAAATTATATGGATTAAAAGACTGCGAATCGCCAAGAAAAGTCTCAATATAGGCACAGTAAATGGTGCGTGAAAATAAACGTGAAACAGCCAGTAGCTATATAACACGAAAGTGCATTAAACTTTAAGCTGTTGAAGAAATAAAACCAGCAGACGCAACATTAAATATCAAGAATGTTTTGCTTCCCTTTTACTTGACATAATCTTTCACTAACACAACATGAAGCAATTACATAAACTGGCATAACATTAGTTTACAGTTAACAGACTGTTCCGTTCGTTGGTGGAAAAATGTGAACATGCAGAACTGCTTGTGTTTCAGTGCGCACGGATGCAATAAAACCATCTGTAACATTTCTCTGCCGATTGTCTCTGCGCGCTTTAACTCTCAGTGCACCACAACTGCTCCTGACTTAAAACGCAATGAAATGAATTTGCGGTCTCGCATTTCGCTGCGGATTTAAATGTGACGCATAAATAAAAATGATATACTTTTCATGCAGTTAACGTTTTTGAATTTATTTGAGACTAACTTTTTGTGTAACTTTTGAGGACTGGTCAGCATCAGTTTAATAATTTGTTTAATAATTCATAATATTTGGACAGCCCAAAGGGCTGCAGTTCATATTTCAATGTGCAACGGGCCATTAAAGTAGCATTAATGGGAAAAGTGTATTACACTTAGGTGTATTGGAATGCATTAGAAATACACTAAAGTAATAAAACTTCTGATCAAGTATGTGAATTTCTTGCACCATTTCAAACTGACTATATGTTGTTTTCTTTATTTGTCATAATTACAAATATTTACTTTTGTAACTACTTTCTATATATATATGTATATCTGCTTTGCAACCATGCAAAATTGTGAAAAGTGCTATAGAAATAAATTTGAACTGAATTAAACAATAGCCTACCTGATATTCAAAGTGTGGGCAAATTATTGAAAAGGTAAACGTACTTCATGATTATTTTTTTGCAACTCAAAACACATTTCCTGTAAACTTTTATCTAGGCCAATACTATCTTTATACTAAACAAGTAGAACTCAAATACAGTTCATTGAATTGTACATTTAATCATAACAGGTCAACATAGGATTCAACAAAAATAAATTACTGAAGTAGCACTTAAATATTTAACAAATTAAATCATTTTATTTGCAAGTTGCTCATTGTTACATTTGAGCTATAGGCAAAAGTTTGAAAATTCTGCCTTCACAGCACCTGTTAGCAGAAACAAACTAGATGTTTCAGTTCATACCTCACGTTTTCTTTGGTTTGCACAAAAAGAAAGTCTCATCTAAAAATAATTTCATCATTCTCAGATTTGAAATACATGGTGAGACTTGTGTCTTTAGCTACAGTGAGTTTCTAGACTCTAAAGGTTTCCTTCTGACAAATGTGCCAAAATCTGCAACACAGATTCCCAGTAGTGTGCATTCTAGCAAGTTTGGTTGTTTAGCAAAAGTACAGCAAAACCAATTGTTGGTGAGTGTGATGGCATTGGCTTTATGGCATGTTCGAAACATAGATCAATTATTGCGGTCTATATGTGTCAACTTCTGGTTCAACCAATGGTAGGACGTTGGGGCAGGCCAGTGGGGGTCAAGGTTTAGCTTCAGCAGTTATTGTGATTTCAAGTCATGTCAGAAAGAATGTATTCATGAGATAAAATGCACATGAACATCAGCACAACTCATAATTATGAGTTTTGGTAACTATGGATTTTCTTAAGAGTTTCCGAGTTAGGTGCGTGACGGTGAGAAAACAGGTCAGAGGCAATGGATGCAGAGTCTGCCCTAGTAAAAAAAAACATCCAAAAGTGTATTCTAATATTCTAATTAAACTTTATTTGGAGTTCTTTATTGCACAATGCATATTTCTTAATATTAAGCCTAAAATGTGTTTAATATCACTATTAGTAAGGATAGTATGATCACTGTATAATTTGAAAGCAAGATATTTAAAGTGTACCTAAAGTATACTTGCAATAGTTCCACTTTAGCACAATCAAAAAGTAAATCTTTAGTTGGACCTCAACACAAAAATACTTGTTCCAATTTAGCAGACTTTAAGTATACCAATTTAGTATACTAAAAGTACAATTGCAGGGTATTTATATTAAGTACATAAATATGTAAATGCATTTGTAGTATACTTAGCATAAAATAAATGTATTTCAAATACATTTTAGTATATTTATTTTTCACTAGGGAAGTTTTGTCATTCATTTTGTCTTTATTTCGTCAGTGAAGGGGTCTTTTCGACAAGCAGATTTGGCGCCACTGCATTTGGATGCAGCACCTGTTTTAGATTACCTAACCTCAAACACCTCTGAAAGACATTTATGCTATGACCTGTACAGGTTATGGGTCAAATGGTTCCCATAATAAACAAACCATATGGTTCACCACCCACATCTCATGTCTAAACATGCCTCTGAAAATAGTATACTCTTGTCAGGAGTAATTATGGTAATTCTCTGTTACTGAATAACAGTGTTTCCCGCAGTAATGGCAATGTCTTCTCTCAAATGCTCAGTTATTTGTGATTTACTTAACCTAAAGAATGCTGTGAAAACATTATCAATACTAATGATTTCTCACTGGAGCAGTGCTGGAGCTGTTGAATTGAATATTGCATATATTTCTTGGTACTGTAATACTGATATTTGTTGCCAGTTTGTTACAATAATCATTTACAGAGACAACAGAACTTTCTTTTTTTTATTTGTAAGCATATGGCTTAATACTTTTAAAAGTGTGTCAAAAGGGGCTTATTGAAAAATAAATATAGGCAATTTAATCAATATTAATAATATAATAAATAAAATGTTACAGGAATAGTTTACCAACAAATAAAAATTACGTTATAATTTACTCACCGTCATGTCGTTCCAAACCTGTATGACTTACTTTCTTCTGTGAAACACAATGGGGTCAGTGTTGTTTTGTATGGATAATTCTGTCTGTACAAAAGATTTTTAAAAATATATTCTTTCATGTGCCACAGAAAAAAGACAGTCATACAGGTTTGGATTGACATGAGAGTGAGTAAATGATGACAAAATTTTTAATTTGAGAAAACTATTCCTTTAACACACACTTCCATTCAAAGGTTTGGGGTAGATTTTTTTTTTTAAATATTTTTGTAAGAAGTCTCTTAAGCTCACCAAAGCACCAATTTTTTTAAAAGAATTCTTTGATGAATAGAAAGTAGTTCAAAAGAACAGCATTTATTTGAAATAGAAATCACTTGTAACATTATAGAAGTCGTTACTTTTGATCAGTTTAATGCATTCTTGCCGAATAAAGGTATTAATTTCTTTAAAAAAAAAATTACTGACCTCAAACGTTTGAATGGTAGTTTAATATAAATATGATTAAAATAATTTTATTTACACCTTCATGCAAATTACCTTAATGCTAATTATTAGGAAACTGACCATCGCTATAGTAATGCTGTGTCAAGATGTCACAAAACTGCAAGCCGACATTGGTACAAGCTAGATCCCTCTAACCAAAATCAGCAGCAAAGCTTTGTCCACTGCATGCAATGTATTTTTGTCACATCGGTGTCTTGGATGCTGAACACACTTTTCCATGCATATTTCACAACTCCCATCCCCCAAACCTGCCAGATCCACCACTAGCCCTTGTTGCAGCCCTCATAATTTACAAATTAATCACTGCCTGCAGGTGACCTTCAGGTCTGGACACTCTTGCAGGTGCCGTGTCTAGTCTTTTCTCTTCAGACGTAAACACTGCATTCTGTAATAACAGCCTGCCCTGTACCCTTCCCCACCTTTCCTGCCATCAACACCTCTGATCTGACATGCCTGTCTTCTGATTCTTGTACCACATTTCATTACAAATTGTGCTTCTCTTCTCTAGGGAGGCTAATGAAGAGGCCGTCTGTTGTAGATTCTGTTTCACACGCAGAGTGGAATGGCATGCATTCCCTGTAATGCGACAAGCAATGAAGCTTTCTTTCTTTCTTTTTTTTTTTTTTTTTTTTTCTCCCGGAGTGTCATAAAGATGGCAGTTCATTAGACGTCGCACTTTCATATCATCTGTCAGTGGCACCTATTGATGTAATGGCACCTCGTCTGGTGTCTTCCCGCCGGCGAGCTCTGATTTTAATTTCTTGGCCTAATGAAGCGTCGCAGCTGGGATGTGGGAGTGGTGGAAAGCGTAGCTCGGCTAAAACAGGGACTTTTTGCGCTTTAGTAAACAAAGCCACAGGGATGGAGTCTTGGCGGTGCGAATGTGATGATGTCTCGTCTCTCCGACTGATATGAGGGAGGGAAGAAAATGGGCCATTTGTATTCTGTGCACAGCGTCTCCTCTATCTAAGATGTCCCATTACTTTTGCTAAGGAAAGGCTATCATGGCTTTCTGCATTAAAGAGATCATTCCCTCTCTCTTCCTCTCTCTGTCTCTTTGGCAACAATGATATAGCCTAATTTGCTGACATATCGGCTGTTCGGTCGCATGGTGTTTGCTGGGCTCAAGCCGTCTTTTACATGAATGAGACACCTCAAATGATGTAAGTGGCTCATAACATGACAAACTGTCATGTGTGTGTCGTGAACAAGCAGAAGAAAAACCTATAAAGCTAAAGTAATCGCTGGTGCTGAGGTATCCCATCATCCTTAGCATCTAGACACTCATGCCGTTCTGCATTTATGCAGGTTTTTCCCAGCTGTGTTCAGCCAATAAACATCTTAAAGCAGGAAGCCAAATGAGAAATTGCCGTGTTTTCTATGGTAGTTGGTTAATTACAGAGTGTCTCATTATCCTGGATGACACTGATTAGCCTTCATCTCATTTCTTTTTGATTATACTTAAGGTGTGTGTGTGTGTGTGTGTGTGTGTGTGTGTGTGTGTGTGTGTGTGTGTGTGTGCTCCGGTTCGGGTTGATTGGGTTAATCAGTAGAGCAGCGGATAGCTGGATGGGAGGCTCATTCTAGCAGAGAGTTACCTCTTTCCTCTCTGTGATCAGCAACAGGCCGCGTCCCATCACACATACACCTTCAAATTACCCGTTCCACTCATTCTTTTCATTTTCAGGCTTTCTAATCGCTCCTCTCATCCATCACGCACACTCTGGGATGCCAGTCATAGTCTTAGACGTGCTATAGCATCTTTTTGTATGAGTCACACCACATGTTCACCTGGTCTGCCTCATTGAACTGTCAGGTAGACATTTACCACAAGCAGGATGATAAATGTGCAGAGTCTGTGTTAGAAAAGCCTGACTGATTCTCAGATGAGCTCTCAGATCCTTTTAAACAATGAGTGGCGTACACAGGCTCTCTAGGCACTGCCAGAGGAGTAGCCCGAACCCTCCCTGACCTGTCAGAGAGTCCAGATGGTGGGGAAATACTCTCCTGTTGTATGGCGGCTTAAAATATAATCTGTTTACTAGCCTTGAGTTATTGACTTAAACCTGTTCGCATTTCTCTAAAAGCTGCTGATAAGCAGGACATTTTGCCAGTCACATCCAGTCGGGCTTATTCCTGCGTGAATTCGGCATGGTGCTTTTTACATCCCTCTCTGTGTGACCCTGCCGGCCTCCTCCATTCTTCTGTCAACATTACAGTCAAGGGATGCCGCCACATCTAGCGTAATGATGTGTGCTATGCTCTTTGCGAAAAGGTACAGGTCGACAATGCCAGGCTGGTTTGCCGCCAACAGTCTTCACTGGCCAGCAGCTAATGCCGCCAACACCTATTCTCCACGGCAGCTGGTTCAGGTTATTTTTAAACTTTGGAAGGATGTTTTCAATGTAGATCAAACCTGCTCATATTCAGGCTTATCATCTATATGCCAAGTTTGGCACATACAAGCAGCTCTCTTTCATCTGAAAGCAGGACATGTCTCACCATCTAATGCTTGATAGCTTTACTGGCTCAATTATTTCTCAGTCTTTTTCAGACCAGGACGAATGTTCGCTGTGAAAATTCAGTGCAATAAACATTTTGAATGAATGTTAATGCGGCTGTTAATGCGTCTGTTCAGACCGACATAAACATTTTCATGCCGTCAATGCAAATTTTTTTTTGCGGAGAGGTGTTGTAATCTCTTTTCCATCAAACTGCGATTAAACCTGACCAACCAATAAGATTTGCATTTACATACATTGGTTACA